>CM040799.1:37681635-38341635 GCA_022829025.1 Squalius cephalus
CACTACAGTGTAAAAGTTTGAGGTCGGTGAGAAGTCTCTTCTGCTCACCAAGGCTGCATTTATAAGATCAAAAATACAGTAAGAACAGTTCAATTGTGAAACATTATAATACAAAATATCTGTTTTCTTAGTGAATATATGTTAAAGTGTAATTTATTCCTGTGATCAAAGCTGAATTTACAGCATCATTACTCCAGTCTTCAGTGTCACATGATCCTTCAGAAATCACTCTAATATGATGATTTGATGCTTAAAAAAATTAAGGAAAAAGGTATTAATGCCAAAAGTGGAATCAATGTTCCATAATAAATAATGTTATTATTTTGTAACATTATAAATCATTATTAATCAGTCTTACTGACGCCAGACTTTTTGGCAGTTGTGTGAACTGAAGCTTCAACTGTATTCTCAAGACAAGGGTATCTTCATAAATGTCAGGTTGGGGCTAGTTGTCAGGTGTTTTATATGTTGTAACCTTTAGTTATATTAGTTAATCTTTAATGTCAGTTCATAAAAATAAAGCTGTTCATTGTTAGTTCATGTTAGTTCACAGTGCATTAAATAATTTTAACATTTTAATAATAGATTAGTAAATGTTGAAATTAATATTAACTAAGATCAATAAATGCTGTGGAAGTATTGTTCATTCTTAGTTAATGTTAACTAAGGTCGTTAACTAATGTGAACTAATGAACGTTATTGTAAAGTGTTCCCAGTAACAGTGTAGATTCAGTGACACACAGATCTGACCTTCCTCCTGTTGTCCTCGTCTTCATCAGTGCGTACGGCACCAGTGTCGTTCAGCATGGGGGAGACGAGAGGAGACGGCGTCGCTTCCCGACAGTCTTCAGCGAGACCATTAACTAATGTGAGCGAAGCACACACCTCCTCTGAGAATGAGACACACACACACACACACACACACACACACACGATGATAGTTAGCGCAGACCTGAGGCAGATGAACAGTATACTGATAGTTTCAGTATGTGATTGCTGCTCATTTCACTTATTTTAGCAAGCAAATATACATCAATAACAAAAAAAGCACAAAAAGTACCATGATATTACCATGTTTTAAAAAAAAAGAATGTATTGGGGTATGAACCATAGGAGTGACATGTTATTCTTTGGAGTACATAGTACAGGAATATGGTGATTTTACAAAATCATGATTTTTATCAAAATTGTTGTACCATGGTACTGTCATAGTACTCTTGGTATAGTTTAGTCTAAATGGGTAAATAAATAAAAAATGAACTAAATAATGAATAACTTGAGTGTGCATGTCTATGTCGATGGTCCGTCTAGAAGTGCACTTCCCACTAAACTCTACTCCTACAGGAGGTGTTTCTCAGTACTTGCCCAAATCCGGCTCGTGTGTTTCCTTAGAGTAGAGCAGTCATGATGAGTGAAGCCTGACACACACACTATCATGATGAGTGAAGCCTGACACACACACTACCATGATGAGTGAAGCCTGACACACACACTCCCAATCAAACGTTTGGACACATTTGTCAAAGCTCTCTAACTAAATGTTTGAAATAGACGAGATGGACCCCACTCCTGAAAACAAGTACACTTTAGCATACTTTAAAAACTTAGTACTTACTACGGAAATAATATACTTACAGTTACACTTTTAAGGAGTCCCTGTTACAGTACATTAAACATTATACATTAAAGTACTGAGTAATAGGCTACAGTATTAATAACTACTGTGCTTACTATGGGGTTAGGATTTCAGTTTCATGCAATTATGGATAATTGATTGTTATTACTATAGTAACTACATAGCGTGTAAATGAAGTATTAACAAATATACTCAAGTGCGAACTGAATGTAATGTTTTCGGACACTAAATCGCATGTTAAATGCAAATGTAATATAGTTTAAATAATCATTAAATGTAATTAGCTGAACTTTAACTAAAGTAGGACTTAAGTACATCTCAATAGAAGTAATTATGAAATTACATATAGTCTATGAAACTAAAATATACTTTAATGTCATTTCTATTGAAACGTTTATGTCATGTATTTAAATATATTTGTAATTACACATTTGTAACAGTGATTTTGTACATTTAAAATATATGAACTTTAAATGTAATAATCAAGTACTTGAGTGTGTTAAGAAACTGTCATAGTAGTGTCTCTCTGTAAGTGCACTTAAGAGGCCTCTTATTTGATCAGTATTATATTATCTGCAAGTAATAGTTTACTTTAGTTTTTATATTTTATTTAGTCACGACATGCTATCCGGCAACAAAGGATTCCATTCATTATGCTAAGCTAAGCTAGCGGCGCCGCTGCCAGACTAAGACAATGCGTGCAATGAGACAAAAATGCATTTGCCCACTTATCTAAATGTAGAGGAGACGGTGAATAACCCCTATTTCAAAAAACGGTGTCATGTTCCTTTAAGATTTGAAGTACACTACAGGTGCATATGCAACACACTGAAGTGCACTTAGGGCAGATGGTGAAGGAAAACCCCCAGTATACATGTGAACTCCTTTAACAAAGTTATTTAGTTGAGTGAATGAACAGAGCTGGAATCGAAGAAGAGCGTTTTGATATGTTTCACGTTTTGGTCACTACATAATAAGCATAGTTCCATTTCTGTTATTTCATACTTTTGATTACTTGAAAATATGAAACATTTTTATAATAAGAAGGAGCATGTCCAAACTTGTAAATAGTGTACATACAACACAAACTCATCCATGTAAACCACACAAACAACATAAACAATGCATACATACATAAAACGTGAACTATTGCATGTATACTGCACTTCATATACACACATGTGCGGACAGATAGCGAGACATGCGTTGTGCAGCCACAGACAGCAGGAGGAGTGTGCGGGGTGTGAGGGGTGGGGGTTATGACAAATATCAGCTTCACAAGCTTAAAAAACAATTCCTGAGTCTTAAAAGGCCAACTGTAACTTTATTGACACTAGTGCACAAAATACATCGTTAGAAAGTCTATGTGGTTCATAAAAAGCAGCTGAACCAAAGGTCATTGAGAAGAAACAGGCAGGAAACATCAGAACAGAGAAAACGCTTGAACAGTGCTGAATGAGACAGAGGAAGAGAGGGAACGGCCATGTTCACAATAGCAGATAACACACTACCATACTCGTTTTGCAGTATGCAGCATGTAATATGTCCATTTTCTGTATGCATGCAATAGTAATGCAGTAATGTGCAGTATACAACCAGAGCACACTGCGTAGGATACTATATTACTATATAAAAAAAATTAATTGGATGTACAGTAATAACGTCTTTTTGTTGGCTGATTATTTGATCAGACTGACCAAATGTAACATATTCTTACACAAAATGAAAACTGTAGGCTTTCTGGATTAAACGTGCCTTAGTACAGTATGTCAGCAATATGTAAATGTTTGTTGCATAGTTAATTTTTCACATGTTTCATATACTATTTTTCTAAATAGTAAGAAGTGTGCTATATGCAGTATGCTTGTGTTCCATTGTGAACATAGCCATTGTGTGAGAAAGATCATCAACATGTCATTCACACAAATCAACAGCAGGTGGCGTGATTTTTCTCAGGCCATGAAGCTGATGGAATCATTATGAATACAAATACTGGTGTATAATTTGATAATTGTGTGAACAAACAAAAGAAGATCAGTCATGTCACAGACATACAAAAGGATATTCAAATTTTCATGTGTGAAAATTTCCCAGAGTGCACTGCTTCTCAGCTTTCATCGAAACAGCACAGAACAGCCATAGGAAGGGAGAGCATGCAGCGCAGCATTTAAAAACACCAGTGGTTACAAAGATTAATTCATCCCATTTTAAATGCCAGCAGAAAACATAACAAGCATTTATTGATCATAAATGGCAAGGATGACAAACTTAAGCTGTTTCAGAAAAGAAAAGGTATAAAACAACAGTGAATATCAGCCAATAGTGCAGTGACATCAAAGCTGAGTGTGAAATCAGACAGGGATTAGAAACACTTGTGCTAGGTGGCATCATCACACTTTCGTTGTTTTTTCTGACAATGAAATCTACAGCAGGTATGCAATTTTTTGTTGAAATATCAAAAAGCCTAAATGAAATGGCCTTTCTAATCCCTGCTGAAGGATAACGGTTGAACCCACGGGTAAGGTAAGGTGGAGGTGCTCAGGGAGGGAGGGAGAGTAAAACACAGTAGCCGCGTTTCCATTACAGATTTGCACAAAACTTTTGCTATATTTTCTAAATGTCGATAAAAAACGATTGTAAAATGATGGCGTTTCCATTAACCGATGTTATGCGACTAAATGCGAGTCATTTTTTTCTTGCGCGATAAGTCATTCCAAAAATCACGGCTGTTATGTACGCCAGGTGAATGTGAAAAAAAAAAACATTTCCAATGCAGTTTTGCGAAATATTCCTTTTTCGAATTGTATGTTTAACCAACGTAAAACATTTTTGCGATACATGGGAGTTTTTGCGAAACTGGCGTATTTCCATTGGGCGTATTTTCAATTCGCAATTTCAATGTGCGCAATTTGAAGGGTAATGGAAACGTGGCTAGTGAGACGCAGACACAAATGCTCTCATATGACACTTTCTGTCTATAGACTGACCCATCCCACAGCTTAAAGGGACAGTTCACTCAAAAATGAAAGGTCTGTCATTGCTTACTCACCCTTAAGTCATTCCAAACCCATATGGCCCAATGTTACCAATAAACTGTATAATTCTGCAGTACTCTAAAAGAGCAGTGCGAACATTCTTCAGAATTATTCCTTTTGTTTGAGGAAATTAAAGGTCCTACATGAAGGTGAGTAGCCTATATAATTTCATCAACTGAAATCTCTTACTGACAAATACATTCATCACAATTCTGACACAACAGGAGAAAAAATCTTTATATTCAAAAAGTTTACATTTAAGTCTACCTAATTAAAAATCATGCAGGATTTTATAAGATACCATTAAAAATGTCCCAGTCTCTGAATCTGCTGGTTTCTCGCAGTAAACAGAGATATTTCCCAGGCTCACACAGAGCGTGAAATGAGCCACACAATGAAGACCATGATATAAAGCTCTTTTGCAAAAGCTGAAGATGAGTGAAGCTTCAAAAATCACACTAGGTCCTTTAAATGATTCATTGAAGATCAGCTGAGAGTGCCAGCACACACGTACAAATGGCAAACTGATGTTTAAGAATATTAATGAAGATGAAGCTCTATACCAGGGGTGGCGGACTCCGGTCCTGGAGAGCCTCAGTCCTGCAGAGTTCAACCCTGATAAAACGTACATGCCAGTAGCTTCCTAGTAACCCTTCAGACCTTTGCTGTGTTCGAAATCGCCCCCTAAACCCTCATTCACTATTTCCTACATTACTCCACTAATATAGTCCACTTGAGGGAGTGAATGAAAACGAGTGAGTGAATTCGGACACTGAGTGTGCCGGAAGGGCAGTCGCTTTTGCATAGTTTGTGCTTGCTGTTTAATAATTAATTGAAACGTAGCAAACTGGCAGCTCCAGTAGTAATGAAAAGATTTATCCTGAGCTCTGCTATGGAAACTAGCATGCAAAAACAATAATTAAACAATTTAACAGTCAATTAAAAAGGAATTTATACCTGTATGATATTACACTGGATTTATTCAGCTGTGGCGCTCACAGTGCATTATGGGTTTTCTTTAGCCGTTGAGCGTACATCAGTTGTGCACTCATTATTGCGGTGCATTGTGGGTTTGAATGAGTGCACTCAGTAACGTCCACTATTGTTTCGGACACCACTACAAATGGCTGTCCCCTCAAATAGTGCCCTATTTGAGGGTATGGGGGTGATTTCGGACACAGCCCTTGATTAGCCTGTTGAGGTGTGTTTGATTAGAGTTGAAGCAAAAACTCTGCAGGACTGTGGCTCTCCAGGACCGATGTTCACCACTCCTGCTCTATACCAAGAGTAGCCAACCCTGCTCCTGGAGGGCTACCATACTGCAGAGTTTAGCTCCAACCCCAATCAAACACACCTGATCCAGCTAATCAAGGTCTTCAGGATTACTAGGAAATAACAGGCAGGTGTGTTGGAGCTGGGTTGAACTGAAGTCTGCAGGAGCAAGACTGGGTAACGCTGCTCCACACCAGGGGTTCTCAACTCTGGTCCTCAAGATCCACTTTCCTGCAGAGTTTAGCTCCAACCCTGATCAAACTCACCTGCCTATAACTTTGTAGTAATCCTGAAGATCTTGATTTTCTTTGTTCAGGTGTGTTTTGATTAACTCTGCAGGAAAGTGGACCTTGAGCGCCAGAGTTGAGAAGGTTGCTACACATACTTGTATAAAAAAGGGGTGAGATCCACTTTCCTGCAGAGTTTAGCTCCAACCCTAATTAAACACACCCAAACAAGATAATCAAGGTCTTCATGATCAGATGCTACAGACAGGTGAGTTTGATCAGGGTTGGAGCTAAACTCTGCAGGACAAGAATTGCCCACTCCTGGTCTAAAAGCACAACAATCATTTCAAATGTAGGATCCGAGATCTATTTCCTAACTTTATTAAAAAGCCTAAGTGGTCAAAGGTAATGATTTATGGAGAGTGTTCCTCATAAAGGCGAGGCATGAAGGCCCCATAAACTGTTCTCCCTCAAACTCTTTCATATAACAGCCTCACCATTAAAAACCCCTAAATGCCAGGGTGGAATGATGAGTTGACATTGATGTTGGAGCCTCAGATTTAACTCTAACAACCTTACTCTAACCCAAACATCTAAATAGTCGACAGGAAAGTTGCTCCTGGACCAACAAGGATGTGGATCCAGGAACACATCTTGCTTGGCAAAATCACGGTCACATCTACCTGTTATGGCTCCTTGCATGTTTCCAACCCAGAGATCCTGAAGTTACTCCAGGGAGTGACAACATCACTCTGAGTTTCTGAAATATTCCAGATTATTTCTGCATCATAACTGAGTAATTATTTTTCTATGCAGAACTTGGCACAACAAAAGTCCCCTCTTGCTCAGTAAAGAGGCTGGATACAATCACTTACAGTAAAACTGTACAAAGTTTTGCCTCAAGAAAGGGAAGAATATCCACCTTGTCACACAGCTAAGGCCATCTCAGGTTACAGGAAAAGAAAACTCAGTGTGGCATGGCTGAGAAGCACACAGCGCAATGAAGTTTTCATGCTAGCATGCTAGCAGTTAAACACTTGCATCCCTTCCTCATCGCTAAGGTTCACACACCCTCCTTCATCATCAAGATCATCAAGCTGCAAGCTCTCAAAGGAGTACTTGTTTCTGCGGAGGGGGGACGAACTACGGGCGGCTTGGTTTTCAAACCCTAGTGATTGGCTGCAGGAGCCAGTAGTCTCCGCCTCCTCAGAGTCGCTAGTATCTGTGCCACTACTGGTGGAGCCATCAATCATCTGCACAGCCCCGAAGCGTCGGTGCGGGGAGCTTAGCTTGAGATTGGCTTTGCCGGGAGGCGTGAGCCCATTGGCCAGCATTCGGCGCTCCAACATGGCCATTCTCTCAGAACGGGAGAGAACGGGAGTGTCTCTTGTCTGATTCAAGACACGCGTGTTTCTTTCTAACTGGCTAACAGTGTTCTGGGACTTGTTTGCAGAACGATTCATAATTGGGGAGCAGCTACTAAAAAGTCCACATCTTTCCTCCCGTCCTGCTTTTGAACTAAAGCTCCACCCGGTGTGTCCATTATACTGGGTGTGGCTTAGTGAGCCGGTCCTGTGTATTGAGGAGGGGGCGGGGCTAGAGGTCAGGCTCCTGGTGCCTGTGTGGTGGTTTTTTGCAGCCAACTCTTCCATTAGTGTGCTATGGAGCGGCCCGTGTACCCTGCCTCCAAAAAATGATGACTCAAAAATGTTAGCACATTGATTTGGAGAGGAGGGGCTGGGGTAGCTGTGGGCAGGGCTTTCGGCTTGGCTTACAGGGGAAAGAGGCGGAGACTCTTTCTGCCTGAACTTGCCTAAGTATCTGTCCTGCTTATGTGTACGGTGCAAACCAAACCCTGTGCCATAAGCGCTGTCACTGTTGCCATCACGTGTGTGTGAGTGTGACCTGCTGACCCGACCTCTGACTTCCTGTTCACTAAACTCTGCATCACTGCAGTCAATGTAAGGAATGGATGAGCTGCTGCCTTTAGCTGCGCGGGACGCCAGACCTGCTCGATCGACGGGGGGCTGCTTAGCTGCCTGACTTCTGCTGTCCTCTTGAATGGGGTACGTTTGGTCGCTGCATCCGTTGCGCTGAGTCGATGGGGAGGAGTTTCCACATGGTCTTAATACCGCAGAGTCTTCAGAGCTTACTAAAAATGAGCCATCCCTGACAGCCTGAGAGAAGAAGAGACAAAGATAAGAGTCTTCCATAAGTGCCTAAATATTTCAGGTTCTGGGTTCTATAAAAGTTAGGGTCTACGATTACCACAAAGTAATGAACTTTTCATTTACATTAATGCACTTGCAATGGAAGTCTAGCATTCCAATGGGTGTAGAAGCACAAAATGTGAAGCTTGTTCATGAATTATTTGTTTATTATTCGATCTATAGAGTTTCTTAAACTGGGCGGAACTACTTGAAGTCCACAGTTTTGCTATGGAATTGGGCAATTTTTACACTGTTGCCGAGGGTTGTTTTTTAGTTTGCGGGTTGAAGCAACACCTCTGATTTTTTCCCCCCCAAAATGCAACTTTTACTGAAGAATACTGAAGGGCTGGATTATAAACTGCACCAGTGGGATTATAAACTGCACCAGGCCCTGCAGTTGGATGCCAGGCCCTTCAGCCAAAGGAGGCTGAATAAGAGGCTCCTCAGTACATATAGTGCAAACTGAGCTCTAAGGCAGTCAATCGGTTCAGACAATAATTTTTTACATTTTATTATTTAATATAAATCATGCTAATTTAAAGGTGCATTCAGTAGTTCTTGTATGATTTGTGTACTTTAAGTTCCATTACCACAATGGTGTTAGACCAGGGGTGTCCAATACTGCTCCTGGAGGGCCACTGTTCCGCAGAGTTCAGCTCCAACCCCAATTTAACACACCTGAACCAGCTAATCAAGGTTGTACTAGGTATACTAGAACCTTCCAGGCAGGTGTGTTGAGGCAAGTTGGAGCTAAACTCTGCAGGACAGTGTTTGGACACCCCTGTGTTAGACTCTTCACTGCCATCTATTGACGTGGATCTAACAAGATGCAAGGTGGGCTTCACTACTCAGGATCTTCTCCATCATCAAATCTTTCCACATTTTGTATGCTCTACCAATGTTTACACTTGTTTTTTGTCTTTCATGGTCTTTCTGTTTCCTGGCTTTAGACCTTTTCTAAAAGCTGTCTGCACCATACATAATTGAAACTTTATCTCATATGAGAACAACTTTTTATATTAGCACCAAACTACTGAATGCACTTTTGTATCTCCATCAATCCATCCATTTCTAAATAAATTTCTGTGGTAATTGATATTATGCATCAATTGCTTTAGAGTGAGTTTAAAGTCCCCATGAACCGAAAGTTGCAAACGACTTTTCTCCAGTGTTGTGACGTATTTCCAAGTGAAGCGGAATATTGAACAGAGGGCAGGGTTTTACTTTGGTGCTCCTCCTCTCCATCTCTCACTCATAGCAGACTGATGGTTTGAGGGCAGTGGTTAAGCGTTTTCAACCCAAGCCGTCAAACTGATGTCATCAGAAAAGGAATGCCATTCCAGACTGGAAGTAACTTTTCAGATTTTGATTAAAGATTACCACGGCAAACAATTATTTTCTGTGTATTAACTTGCACAGATTAATTGTTCACCACAAGACTAGTAATATGCGCTAACAAAGTAAATAGGGTCAATTTTGATTTCATGTCGACTTTAAGCTGTATTGAAACCAAAACATTCCTTAAAAACTTCTTTCTGAACTGATAATGCCTTGAAAACTTTCATATGAGAAGACACTAACTTGATTTGGCACTTGGACCTGTGCAGAACGCAGAGGTGACAGGCTACTGTTGTACTGCACTTTACTATGTTTCCTGAAAGAGAAAACAACAAACACACACAATGAACCGCAAAGCCTTTCAAGTTTACACTGAATAAATCTTTAAAAAAAACAGCAGTGCTGAATCTCTGACTTTACATTAATTAAAAGAACATATCAGACTCACCTATCAAAGGGCAGTTTTTTAAACTCATTTTCCTTCACATAATCAATCACCTGCTTCTGTGTCCGACCGCTGCAGAGAAGAGGGGGTAATTAGTCCAACTGCATAAGATGACACGTTTCCAAAAGTAGCCAATTAGCTCCCTGTTTTTCAGAATTAAAGGGGGTATCCTTTCAATGTATTTCCAAAAAAATATATATTACTACAGACCAACATTTGTTTTTTGTTTTTTTAGCACATTTCTGTGCAAATAGTTTTTTGAACCTGCCACAGTGCAATACAGGCAGTGCAAACTATACTTGACCTGACATATAACCTGCAACCCGTTACTACTCATTTATAAGTGTCTTAAAGGTACAGAAGAAAAACGGCGTGTTTAATTATAGAGAGGGCAGAGAGAGGGTAGAGAGAGGGTAGAAATGGTCAAGAAAAAAAAAGACAAAAAAATAAATATTAAATTACCAAAATAAAAATAAAAATCATGACATAAACCCCTTAAATAAACAAAGTTGCATGAATCAATATTACACTTTCAAAAAGAAATAGCACTTTAGCATACTTTTAAAAAGAGTGCTTATTAAGGAAATAATATACTTTAAAAGAATAGAGAACTGCATGATAATTGCAATTAAATGAAAATGTATTATAATTTAAAATTGATATTAAATGCAACTAGCTGAACATTACAGTGCTTGACTTAATTGCATCTTTATATATAATTTCATAACTACTTCTATTGTTCCACAATTACTTCTATAAATTAAAAATACAAGTTTTAATCTGACATTATAACAAAGTGCACTTTTGAAAAGTGTGTTTAAGTGTGTTAAGAAATATATTTAAAAGTAAACTCTCTTTAAGTACACTTAAGTGGCCTTTCATTTCATTAAAGTCCCCCTGTAGTCAATCATTTTATCCGTTAAAACTCATCTTTGATCATCAAAATGACATATTTAAACGTTTTTTTCCTTGAAAAAATTCTTTACGGCTTAAAATAGCTTTAATTTAACTCGACACCCTTGCCTTATTTAGTATACGCGATTCTATGAATATGCAAATGAGCCCCGCCTCTACTCACTCACTCAGCTCAGAGATCCACTCGCTGACGATCACACGTTGATCTGATTGGTTACAAGGTAGTTTGTGACGTCAGAAACACCAACGATTTCAAACCGCGTTTTTGAGACTGTCTTAATACTCAGCAATGGTGTCGACTTATGAATTTGCACATGGTTTGTCTTAAAGCATATTAAAAACAGCACATAGACAACATTAAACAACATTAAAAGCTTGATTTTCACCACAGGGGGACTTTAATATATTATCTGCCATACATTTTTTTTTTTTTAAAACACACACACTCTGAAGTACACTGAAAGTGCACATTCAACTCTATTAAGCGCACTTCTTTTTCACAATTAAGGGTTCACACTACACATATATGACTATACCCAAACACCCACAGATATATTTTTCCAGATGTTTCACCAGATGTAGTACCTGAACCTGAAGGAAGAGCCCCTGCTGAACAGCACCGGTTTAGGTTTGGGTCTGGGCTCCTCAAAGAGCCTGAAGAAGGCGTGATACTCCACACAGATCTTCCAAAACATTTTACAGCAGTCCCGACTCGCCATCAAAAACTCCAGAGTATCTTGATTAACATTCTCCTACAGGACGAGACAGACAGATTACAAATGGACATTATAATATAAACCTAATGTAATGACACATTCATGTTAAAACAGTAATATACACAGCCGTAACCACACAGAAGTGAGACTCACGCTAGGGTCTGCTCTTAATTTGATAAGGAACCTCCTTCTCTTGAAACTCAGCTTGCGTATTTTAGACCAGTTGAAGTTGTTGATCCTGGTGTGGCCCTGAGTAAAGCACAGCTCGTGTCATGGAAAGCGCTCTGTTGCTCATGAATGTGTGTGAGAGTGTGTGAGTGCATGTACCTGAAACACGAGGACACCTCCGTGTGCCACAGCCAGACTGAGTTTGGTTCCTTCTCTGTCTTTCGCAGGATGAAGTCGGATGCCGTACATCTCTAACCGGCACGCCACCGCCAGCAGACGGTGATCTGACTCTGCTGGAGTCTGCCCACTTAAACACACACAAACACACAGTTATAACACTGCTTGGTGCTTCTGTTGCTAAATGCTATATTGTAGCCTACTTAAAGTGCCCATAATGTGCTTTTTGGGATATTCCCTTTCATGTAAAATTCTGCAAAGTTTCAAAGATCAAAGTGCAGATACATTTTTTGAGTTATTGTCTCATAAAAGAAAGTGATTCTGAACTGAAACGAGTGGTCAGTAATTCCAGTCTCACTTCCAGCTGAATCTACGTATGTTTGTAACACATTTGCATAATGCCAGTCTATGATCTTCATTGGCTGCTGGTGAACGTCTACTTTGACCCTCAAACACTGTAGTTTATCTGAGACTGGAGGAGTTTGTTTTGTGTTGTTCATGTGGAGAAGACGCTGTTTTCTGCTGACAAAGCAAATCCACTGTGATGAGATTGATACAGTAAAACTGACGCCATCATTACTGTTCGTATCACTCTGTATCAAAAGCTGAGATTGACCGTTCCCAAAGACCCGCCCCCTTTAGTTACTGTTGCTATGTCCGACAAGCAACGCCGCTCTCACGCCACACCATGTTCTCACACAGTGAAAACTACATCGCAGAGCAGAGATGACACTGACAACACACTGACAGACAGGACAGACCGTCATTTTTTTTTAAAGAAATTTAAGCAATAAATACCGTTTTGTGGCTCTTTAATGTGTCTGACAGATCACTGTAGAGCCTCAGTTAAAGCTGCTCGTGAACCGATCATCTCTTCCTTCTAGTTCAATTATAGCATCAAATAAACATGAATGAACATCAGAAGGAATGTTGTTATAGCCGCGGAAAGACGTCAGTACACACTGTTTTTCAAGTTCAAATCCTCCAACGTTATATCTACTAACTCTCCTGACTGCTTTGTCGGACAAAATGGCGGATTCAGCGGATTATGATTGGTCAGATCACCTGTCAATCAAACTCCCTGCGAAGAGTCAATTCAGATATGCTAGTATCCGTTTGGTTTCTGACACGCACTGTAAGTGGTCGACCAATCACAACAGACTGGACCATCTGACCAATCAGAGCAGAGTAGACCAATCGCAACAGATTGATGGCCCAGTCTGTAGTGATTGGCCTAAACTGTTTTGATTGGCCTGGTGACCCAGTCTGTTGTGATTGGTGTACTCTACTCTGATTGGTCAGGTGACCCAGTCTGTTGTGATTGGTGTACTCTACTCTGATTGGTCAGATGGCCCAGTCTGTTGTGATTGGTTTGCTCTTCACTGGATCATTTGACCAATCAGAACAAAGGAGGCTCTCAGAAAGGAGGGGTTTAGAGAGGCAGAACCCTTTATTGTACCCTTATTTCAGACATTGTGAGAAAAGAGCTGACGCTGCAATGGAAATTAATAGAAAATTAAAGTTTTTTGATCTTGGATGCATGTAAACCTATTGTAACAGATAAAAACCTAATTAGAAACCTTTAAGGGTGTATTCACACTTGTTGTTCGGTTGGCTTGATTGGTTTGGTCCGGACCAAAAAAAAAAAAAAAAAACATTTAGTCCTGGTCCGCATTCAGATTGGCAATTTTATCACTGACCCTAAATATACATGTTCGTTTACATGTCTTTGGTCATATTTCAGTCGAACCACACCATAGTTTGTTTGGAAGTGAACTGAGATCCATCTTCTCAGCGGTCTCGGTCCACTTGTTCGGTGTCACCAGGATTCGTATGGCAGCGTTCGCACTTTTTCAAATGAACCGCACTAACAGAGCAATCGCACCAGGGTTCATTTTAATCCAACCAAACATGCCAAGTGTGAACACACCCTAAAATAGCATAATGGGGCACTTGAAAAGGTCAGTTTACCCAAAAGTGAGAATTGTTAATGTCACAACAACATCTTCTAAACATCCTCTGAACATCCGACATTTATTGGCATATTTATCTACAATCTACAAATGACATCTTCCAGATGAAAATGCACAATCAAATCAAATAGATCGGTGATATGTGTGTAAGAACTGAGCGTTTGTGTTTTTGTGTCAAGACTCACATGTGTTTATGGTGGAACTCCATGATCTTGTCCATCAGGGCCATCTGGTCAGGGATGTAGTTGGTGTTGAGCAGATGCTGTCTGCACTGAGTTTCCTCAAAATCTCCAATCTCAGCTAAATAACACACACACACACACACACACACACACACACACACACACACACACACACACACAGGTTCACTATGAGTAACTGACTGACAGAGACAGTGAGAGAGATATAAAAAGTACAGGATGGAGGAGAATATTAAGAAGCAAACGTGTCCATGGTTTTACATGCATTCGTTTCCCCTAAGAGCACTTTACATGAATAAGGTACAAATTGCAGCCCATTAATTAAAAAAGACAATTATGTTTTTTAAAAAGAGGATTAGACGTCAGATAAACTATTATATAACATAAAAGTAAGTATAGCAATAGTTAGTTTTAGACAAATCTCTTTAACTGACATTTAATCATTGTGGAAAATATCATTATACACAGTAATTAATTCTTCTGTTTTTGCACAAATCGTAGTGCTGACTGCATTCGACAAGTTCAACCTTTCAACCCTGTTACCAAAGTTATTGTAATAAAATGAATCAAATAAACATATATTTCTTTAAATTCATAATACTGTAAATATAAGTTTATGTAAATGATCCCAAACTAGTTAACCCAAGCTGAGTGACAGCTTCATTTAGGCCGAATCTGCCACCGTGCTCTTGTTATTGTTAGTATTTTACAATAAAATTAGTGTGAAATTAGTGTTTTACAATAAAAATATGTAACACAGATCAGGATTTTCAAACATAATAATGAATGGAAAATAAAGCATATCATATAATATTTACTTAGATTTTTTCTTTTACATTTTTGCTCTATTTTGTCCCCTATTCGTGTAAAGTGCCAAAACATTTATTTTTTTTGCCATAAGCACAGCAAATAGTGGTGTTTATTGCAACACTACAATCTTCATCTTGATAAAGTGACACAAGAGGCTGTGCATTACAGTAATTTTACTATGGCGTATTATTAAAACCCCTCTGGCACTAGTAATAATAATCACAGTAAACACTCCTTCTGCCTCATACAGCAATATAGTTTATTAGCCGAACTGTAGGCTCTCATTCGACAAGAAGCATAGCAACTGGACGCATCAATACAGAACTCAATAGTTGTGCAGTCACAGCTGTGTGATTATGAACTAGTTTATACCTTTCAGTCTGGCTCATCCAATCAGAATTATCGATCTATTAGAGCTAAGGCTATAGCTGGTTAAGGCAGCATCGGACACTCTCACATATGAACATCAGTCGGCATAACTCACACTGGATGATATGAGACACCAGAAGAGCAGCGCTGGCGTCGCTACAGGTGAGCCGTCCACTGGCCAGATCCTGCCTGACCTGCAGCGCAAACAAGTACCTGAGAGAGAACAGGCATATGAACACACACGCCAGAGACACATGAACGCTGACAGACGCTGAGCGACGGCTCACCTGCTCAGATCCTCCAGCAGCAGAGAGTGATCCGGGGGGAAGAACTTCACAACAAACCGGAGGACGGTGTGCTTAGGCCCTGGACACACACACACACGCACACACACACACACACACACACACACACACACGCACACACACACACACACACACACACGCACACACACACACACACACACATAAGCCTTGCATTAAAGGAGAACTCCGGTCAATTTTAACATTGAGCTCATTTTTTTGTAAATTTGGAGTGCTGTCAGTACAGAGAACAACGACAAAAATCGGTGTTGCCTACACCGTGTTATCCTCTTTTTAAAATTTGCACCCTGTTGACTTCAATGGGGCAAGTTTTAAACCTGCTTTTAGCCTCTTAACATCCTTGATGTGTCATTACAAGTGCACAGGTCATGTGAGTGATTCCTTTCAGAGTGAACACGGTGAATCTGACTGCAGTAGATGTGAAAGATATGAATAAAAATGATGTTAATTCAGCCAGCGCACATACCTGTATTTACATCCTGTTTTCGGTCAAAGTCCACAGTAGTCGATTGTCGAATTCTCCACTGTTGCTTAGTTACCTATGATCACACGCGTGAACTCGACAATCGATTACTTTGGACTTCAACCGAAAACAGGATGTAAATACAGGTATGAGCGCTGGCTGAATTAACTTCATTTTTATTCATATCTTTCACATCTACTGCAGTCAGATTCACCATGTTCACTCCGAAGGAATCACTCACATGACCTGTGCACTTGTAATGACACATCAAGGATGTTAAGAGGCTAAAAGCAGGTTTAAAACTTGCCTCATTGAAGTCAACAGGGTGCAAATTTTAAAAAGAGGATAACACGGTGTAGGCAACACCGATTTTTGTCGTTGTTCTCTGTACTGACAGCACTCCAAATGTACAAAAAAATGAGCTCAATGTTAAAATTGACCGGAGTTCTCCTTTAATGTGTTACACTCAAAAGCAGAGACTGGTATGTTTTGTGGAAACCTCAGGGAGATAGTAAACTCTCTCTCTCTCTCTCTCTCTCTCTCTCTCTCTCTCTCTCTCACACACACACACACACACCCACACACACACACACACACACACACACACACACACATTCACTCACACACACACATAAGCCTCACTCTCACTCTCTCACACATACATTTACACACTAACACTCACACACACACACACAGACTCACACTCACTCACACACAGTAACACTCACTCACACACACTAACATTGACGCACGCACGCACGCGCGCGCGCACACACACACACACACACAGCAGTGAGGCCTCTTACGTGTGATCTGCTTTCTAATGGGCTTTAGTAAATCCAGCCAAACCTGTGGAGTAAAGCACACAGCAGAGATGAGTACGACTGTCACACAGATCTTTATATAGGCCTCACAACACAACCTCAGCGTCTCACACCACATGAATACACTAACGTACAACTGCCCACTTTGATGTATTAACTACAACTATTTTATGCTCAGCTCACTGAGCTCCTACAGCAGCAACAACCCGTTTGATTATAAAGGTAAACACTTACCATTCTTCTGTGACGGCTCTGGAACTCCAGGCCAAAGTAATCGCCTTCAACAAGGTTCAGATGCAAGCAGACCATCTCGAACAGAACCCGCCCAGATGAGCGATGCTGTGGACAACAACACACACACACACTTTCAGAAAAGTCCAAGTTAGAAGCAAACAGGCTTGAAGCCCAAACCTCTTAAACATTTTTATTCTGAATCTAAGGTTCTGCAAAAGAGCTTTCAGCATTTAAGAGACAAACTATTGCATGTTGTCTGGACTGTTTTATTAATCATTCAGGAACCTTTCAGTATAAACACACAGTCTCCTTGTGAAAAAGAAGTACACTTCAGCATATACTTATTTAAAAGTACTTATTACAGAAATAATATACTCTAAAATAATATAATTAGGTGTGAACTGACAGTAATGTTTTCAGACACTTAATTTCATGTTAACTGAAATGAAAGAAAATGTATTATAGTTTAAGTTCTTTTAACCCACTTAAGTCACTTAAGTACATTTGCATATGTAATTATTTTTAAAAGAGTTCTTAAGTGTGTTAAGTAGTCATGAAAGTGTCTCTCTTTCAGTACACTTAAGTGACCTTTTATTATTATATTATTATTATTATCTGCACTCCAAGATATTTTTAAGATTTTAAGTACACTAAAAATTACTTTTAAGTACAAAAGTACTTCAATACAATTAAGCAAATGCAAGATACAGCTAAGAATTATTACACCGTATCCTAATCCAGTTTCCTAAACAGATTTGTCTGCCCACACTGAGAGCAAAAAAGCTTTGTGATGTGGCAAAATCACAATAAGAGTATATTGGAGGTGTCCCATACAGTACATCTTGAATTCTGGACCAATGAGATTTGGTTGTGGCTTATGGGTCGGAGGACTATGCAGTGTAACACAAGAAATAAACACCAACCTCCCTGCTAAACGGCGGGTGCGATCATTGTTATTTAAGACAGAAACTCTGATTAAAGCGGCGCTAAGCAGTTTTGGCAATTTCTTCGCTGTTTTCTCGCTTTTTGCTCGCAGGTTTCTCTATAGAGCTCCCCCTACAGCTTAGGAATAGATATTTGAGTTTTGTCGTCAAAACTGAGGTATGTATGATACACAGAAGGCTAGCTTATAAATGTATGTGTGCAGTGCCGTAAAGCAATTTGTTACATCACAAGACCTGATATCACACGATACTTCCTGACGCTGAGGTGGCCCGCCGGCCCAAAGTTGCAAGGACCGTCAGCGAGACGGCCACCATTCAACCCGAAAAAGGTCATATAACCATTTCAATGACTCCGAAGCTGTTCAGGTAAGGTAAGCTAAGCTAAAAAAAACTGCATAGTTCCCCTTTAACAGAATTTATTGCTTATTGGAATCTATGCTGTCCTGCAACAGCTCAGACTGACGGCCCAGACAATGCACTTCACTGACATCATCACCACTGCCCCGCCCCCTTCTGAGGAAACTCAAGTCTGAGCAAAGACCTGCACCAATGACATGAGATCTGGAACATTCCATCCTGGTGAACATTCCATCCGGTTCCCATGGAAGATTGAACGGTTGCCATGGTTATCATAACCAGGGGGCAAGATTATTAACTCATCATCTCACTGCACAGAGACACATCATAAAGACAGAGAGAGAGAGAGAGAGAGAGAGAGAGAGAGAGAGAGAGAGAGAGAGAGAGAGAGAGAGAGGTCATAAACAGAGAAAAAGGTCTCAAGGGAAAGACCATAAGAAAGGAAATCTGAACAGAATAGAGCAAGAGGGAGGCAAACAAATGGATAAGATGGCTATCATAATTAATTTCCTTATAGGCACACGCACAAACACACACACACACACACACACACACACACACACACACACACACACACACACACTAGGACCACAACAAAAAACAATAAAAAATAATGAAAATATTTGCCAATGAATGTCATTATCCATTAGTTGGGTCTGTGCTCTTATATCGTCTGAAGAGAAACACTGTGAATTTCAATCGTGTATATTTGCTCAAAGCTAATTTGCTCTAGCATATAGAGGACATTAATGGTTAAAACATAAAATAAAAGCCACATATCCCCCAAATTTTGATTTCATAGGGCCTTTAAACCTTTTTAGTCACAATGTTAACTTGGCATACTGTTTATAGGAAATAATTGGCCAAGAAAGATAGATGTACTTTCAAAACAGTTAGCTGCAGCGCTAATACACACATTCATTTGTCTAACTCTCTCTCTCTCTTTGTCTCTTGCTCTGCAAACAGAACTGACCCATTATATCTAGTTAACATGAGCCAAGTCAATTACTGAGAGGTCACAAGATAACAGAGGCGGGTGAAAATGCCACAGGCATGTGTGTATGTGTATGTGTATGTGTGTGTGTGTGTGTGTGTGTGTAGGCTATTCATTAACTCAGCCCTGCAGAAACTGGTGTTCAGTCGGTGGAAAATCACCCTGAAACATTCAGCCCTTTTGGTTTGCAAGATCTGAGAGATTTTGCAAAGACGATCGTGTACAGACACAGAAATAGCAAATGGTCTGTGATAGTCACTGCTCTATTGTGTCAGGAGGACTGATTGTCTTTGCCTTACTTGCGTCTGCCTTAAAGACGTCATTACAGATTACATCACACACACACACACACACACACACACCGACCACATAAATAATGAAAAATACGATTCACATTTTTCAATTCAATGCACATTCATTTGTATAGCGCTTTTCACAATACTTATTGTGTCAGGAATGGGTCACGGCAATACTAGAGAGAGGACCCATATGCAGAATGAACAAGGGGGTGATGTTTATTGGTAAATTAGACACACAGTGGATGGTAAGGAGTGAAGACAACCCAATCGGTAGGACAGGGCACACGACAGGAGTTAGGCGGGAGAACTGAGGAGATGCGGCAGCACCAGATGGAATGAAAATACTGGAGATCAGGCAGCGGCTCAAGGAACTAGAGGCTCGGCACTTGGAGCCTAAACTGAAAGCTGTGCCAATCTTGCTGCCAGGCATAGAGAATCAGCAGACAGGGAGGATATAGGAAGCAGGGCAGGAACCAACACAATGACTCATAATACGCAAGACAAGACTCAAGATGATGAGACAACAAGAGACAACAAAAGAGCAAAATAAAATGACTAATGATACTATGGCTAGAGAAGGGAGCTAGAATAAGCACTGGAGCGTAACAAAGAAAACAAAAATAAGAAACAAGAATTCTAGACTAGATAACAGAAACTTACAAATAAAAGGAAATAAAAAAGAGAGCAACTAGGCAGGGTACTCGTGGGAAAAGAAAGTCATGAATGCTGCAAAATCGGGAACAAAAAGAAAAAAGAAAAACCAGAGCAAAAGTAAAAATTGAAACTAGACTAGAGTAATAAACTACAACTGGGAAACACTAGAACTATCAACAGGATCTAATACGTGACAAGCACAGTTAAACAAAAAACATGAGTTTAGGCAAGCAATCATGTAACAACAATGCACGCAACGAACCAGCAAAGGCAATGAGGGAAAGAATTTCAATATAAAGGGAGCAGAGCACATGAGGATCAGGTGAACACAATGAAACAAATGAGGACAAGACAAGGACTAAATAAGGGGGCGTCGTAAAAGGAGGCGGGGCGAGAAGAGCGCAACACAAACCAACACAAACAAAGACAGAGCCATGTGCTCAGACACAAGACTAACAAAGAAACATTAAACAAAGACAAAACAGACAAGGACCCTGACAGTCCTGACCCTGATTTCTGTGGGCACAACATGACTGGCTAGCTGTTCAGAGGTGGCCTCTAGGGCAATAACATGCAGAATAAGATGCTCTGGAATGGCCTCCATGGCCAGGTCAGGAACAGTTTCTGTGGAAGAAGCCGTGCTGATTTGAACCAGTCCTGGACCAATGAATTTGGGACCTCCCGATGGGCCCTCCTGGACCGCTGGACTAGGGGCCTCCTGGACCAATGGGCTTGGGGCCTCCTGGCTCTGGCCTACCTGGACCAATGAATTTGGGACCTCATGACTCAGGCCCTCTTGGACCACTGGACAAGGGGCCTCCAGATTTGGGCCCTCATGGACCAGTGGGCTTGGGGCCTCCTGACTTGGGCCCTCATGGACCAATGGGTTTGGGGCCTCCTGACTTGGGCCCTCCTGGACCAATGAATTTGGGACCTCCTGACTCTGGCCCTCCTGAACCACTGGACTAGGGGCCTCTTGCCCCTCCTGGACCAATGTGCTTGGGGCCTCCTGACTTGGGCCCTCCTGGACCAATGAATTTGGGACCTCCTGACTCTGGCCCTCCTGAACCACTGGACTAGGGGCCTCTTGCCCCTCATGGACCAATGGGCTTGGGGCCTCCTGACTTGGGCCCTCCTGGACCAATGAATTTGGGACCTCCTGACTCTGGCCCTCCTGAACCACTGGGCTAGGGGCCTCTTGCCCCTCCTGGACTAATGTGCTTGGGGCCTCCTGATTTGGGACCTCCTGGACCAATGGGCTTGGGACCTCTGAAAGAAGGGCATTCGACTGCTCAGCATGGGCCCTCCTTCTCTTCTGCTTCCAGGGGCACAACAATGCATGCTTGGCCACTTCTAGGGTCACTGTAACTGTCTTGACTGCAAGTGTCAGTGCAGGACCCTGACATATCGTTTCAAAGCAGCTTTACAGAAATGATGCTAATGCTACTTTGTTAAAACACTGTTGCTACAATAAAGTCAACATAGTACAGCAATTGCACAACTTTTACTTCTGTATTGTGACAGATTTTTGAGTAAAAACTAAATATTTTAAAAAGAAAACTTTTATAAATTGGCAATTGTGCCACAAAGACAAGGATTTGAAAAATAATGACACATTACTCCCGTCAACCACTGTTTGGACAATCTGAAAAATCAACCTGCAAATGGCTTAAAGTTGACTCCACATTTTCGACTGGGACAGGAGAAATCATTTTATCAGCCTTGCTGGTTGAGGTAGTTAGCATGCCTAACATACAGTATGCTAGTGGTGGCCAGCAATACGTTTAGAGAAAGGAATACTATTTAAAGCAAGTTTAAAAAGTTAGGACATGGACAAAAACAATGTAAAAATCTAGTTTTGCAAATGTTGCCAGGGACAATCTGCCATATGTGGAATGATGGTGAAGCACGTCAGAAAGTGAAAACTAAAGAATGTGAGATAATTGCTGGATTTTCACATTAAATTATACTGTGCAATGCAAACAGATAGTCAGAGTGAATGACTGTGGTCAAACACAAGATACACATTGCTTTCATCATGACCCATGAGATAACAGAGAAAACAAAGCCATCTGCCATCTTTACCAGAGACATGACCAAATCAACACAATAAAACTGAGACAACAAGATGTTTCACTCCAAACACTTCATGAAGATGCAAACCTCACTCTCGCTCCACAAGACAGCATATTTAAATTCACAGAAACGGTGAACTGTCTGTTTAAAATAACTCTGTGAGAATTACTAAGGTTCAGTCTGTCAACTTCTTGCTCAACTAACAGCGTGAGTTTACAGTAGGACTACCTGATCACCAGAAAACTGTTGAAGAAGAATAAAAATAGGCAAAAGAGGTGCTAGAAGTATTTGGGAACCATTTCATTACTTTTCATCACTTACAATCTGTTCATTACTTCATTACTTTTTTAAATAAAACCCCCTTTAACAATCATCAGCACCAATTTTTACTTTATGTTATTATAGGCATATAGTTAAACTTTTTTTGCTTTCATGAAACCTAAGCCTGTTATACGGTGGCCCAGTAGTGCACAACACAACGAAATTTAAAAAGCACACATAAGTTCTCAACACAACGAAATTAAGAAACAACACAACAAAATGAATCCACAACACAACGGAAATGAGCCACAACACAAAGGAAAATGTACAACACAACGGAAACTTATGTTGTGAACTTATGTGTGCTTTTTAAATTTCGTTGTGTTGTGCACTACTGGGCCACCATACTGTTAGCTTCAAAAATCCTGCTTAATTTAAATATTGCACTACTAATCATGATGACAGCCACAGACTTTCAAGAAATGACCTCTGCAAAGTAACTGTCTATTTGTCTAGCACGGTTTCCACATAACTATGAAGCAGCACAACTGTTTTTAACATTAATAATAATCAATGTTTCTTGAGCAGCAAATCAGATTTTGTTTGAAATCTTCAACAGAAACTCATTTTTAAAATCAGTGTATAGACCTTCTGTAGCTCGCCCCTTTTCAGCGCTGTTCTGTCGGCTGGTTTGTATTTTCACAGCATGAAGGTAAGATCTTACGGATTTATGAATGAACCTCTCCTTTTAAAATCTTCCCATTTGTTATGAAATCCACTTCAAACATTACAATCATGCTCATAATAACTTAATAAATCCACTTCACCAGCTACTCTTCGACAGCGATGCCATAGAGATATACTGAGCTACAGCAAAAACAGAAGTTCAAACACAATATTCTACAGATGGCTGCCCGCATGTTTCTCTGGCGCATTATGAATATAACACTGTAATACTGCATCTGTTTCCTGGAATGACCCTGGTAATGTGTCTGAATTCAGAGCTCATCCAGCATGAATGTCAGAAACAGATGTGAATATGAGAACAAGAGTGGGAACAAACACATAAAGCTCCATTATACACACATACACACACACACAGAGAGAGAGAGAGAGAGAGAGAGAGAGAGAGAGATGCCATCCTGAGGGTCACAGATATATATATATAGTATACTATATCTTTCTTTCTCCCTAACACTTTCTGAGAGACATTCCTGTACGCTTTTCTGCCACTTATGTGCGAGTGTGTGGTGTTCGTCTGTTGGCAAGGTGTCCTACTTTTACATCTAAAAATTTGTTCCTCACCAGCAGATCAGTATGAAGAGACGCTGGAAGTGTGTGAGTGTGTGTCAGTGACCTGATTAACCAGTACTTTTTTAGTGCTGAGTTAAAAAATAAAGATGAGCAGAAATACACAAAATGATGAAGCCCTGCACATGACATGCAGAGGAAAAAGAGAAACTGTGGCCCTGAATTAAGAACTTGTTTTAGGTAAACCGTGGCCTTGTTATACTCATTTGTTCACTCATTTAAATTGATTTAATCAGAATAACTTCCCCTTCCTCTTGCAGCTCATCTCTTCTCTTCTCTGATGATGAGGGCGGAGCAACCTGTCACTCACATGAGATCCACCAATAGGAAACCACAACCATCCAATCAACTCCACATGGACAAAATAAAGCCCCGCCCCACATTTGTTCTTGTTCGAGTTTCACTCAGGCTGCGCCTGAAAGCTTATGCTGTCGTTGGGGGACACATTTCAAGGTAGGAAGGCATCAAGGCTGTCCGAATTCAAAGTTAGCTGGATTATTCCCCTAAGATTCCTACATCTGAATGATTTTTGTAGGCAGCATAGATGTATCCTCCACTGTCTTTGATATCCCACAATCCTGAGCTTTCCAGTCTGTGACAGTTGAGCTAGAAAAATAAATATGCTGTCTGAAAGTTGCAGTTGGTGGTCAGTTTGTGTGTAAATGTACGTTTTTGACCAACGTTTTCTACATTTGATGTCATTTCTAGCGAGAAATTACTATTGCAGTAATTAAATATTCTCTTAGTTATCACTAAAGCTCACTCTATTTTGCTGTAGATCATTAAACCATTACGCTGCCTCAGAAGTCTGTCAGAAATCAGTTTCGTGAGGTTCCTTTGTGCGCAAATATTGCCTGCAGCGAGACAACAAGTCGCAGCCTGAGCGTTCAGACGCAGCGCCAGATGTACGTCACAACAGGGAAGAAAAGAATAGAGCAGCTTCCGTTTACTGCCAACTTTAGCTAGAAGGAGGGATTTAATTAATCATATGTGGGAACGAATTCTTGTTTGTTTTTTCCCATGCATGTCATGTGTGGGCCTCCATTCAAAATACAGAGAAAGAGAGAGAAAGAGAGAGGGCACACAGCCTACTTATAGGGAAAGCAATTGCATTATGTATGTGCATAACAGTGCATTATGGGTATTCTCAAGCTGTTGAGTGTACATTATACACTCGTTATTGCAGTGCATTGTGGGATTGTATAAGTGCACTCAAGAACGTCCACTATGGTTTCAGACAACACTACTAATGGATGTTTCCTCAAATAGTGCCCTATTTAAGGGTATAGGGGGCGATTTCAGACAGTGATTATGACTCAAACCAGTGTTTACTTTTATTCAGCTCATCATTACATGATTATCTGACATATTGATTGAGTCAATAAGGAGGATGGAGGAACATCCTCTTCAGGGACTTTATGATCTTCACTCACACACACAGCTTAAACTGTAAAACAAACACAGCTTATGAGGCCAGTAATGAGCAGAAACTTCAGTCCAGGCTGATTGTCCAGCAGTGACTGTGCTAAAATCACACTTCTTATACACTTTATTTTGCAACGTGGAAGTGAGCTATTTTCAGAGAATTCATTCGCCACTACAGGAAAACAGCTAGAAGATTTACAGTAAAACAACGTGCAGTAAAACAGTAAAACTCATTGCACTACACTACAGTGAGTTTATGATTATGATAATACAATAAAATAATATGATAATAAATATCATTTAGCAAAATCAAGCAGCATAACGGACTGTTTTTGTTAGGGTAAAAATAACTAAGCTAATGACACCGGAAGACTCATTCATTTATATTACAAATTGTGCCCGATCTTACCATAAAATATGAGGTGAATAACGTTCACAAGACTGTATATGGCAATCGTACCTATTAAATAGACTGTGTGTGTGTGTGTGTGTGTGTGTGTGTGTGTGTGTGTGTGTGTGTGTGTGTGTGTGTGGGGAAAACCTTTTTCTCAGAATACTGAAGCCTAAGCCTTTGTATAATAACGCAGAGCTACTGCACAGCCATAACAGAGACTACTCGCACGCTATTGGCTGGTCAGTGGTAACTACACTAACCTATGGCAGAGCGGGGTAACTGCACGAACCAATCGGTGCAAAGCCCGCCGAGCTGAGCGCAGAGCCTGCCAGAATTTCGCCATAGATTCAGGTTTATCGACAGAAGCGACGAACGCCGAGTCATGTGCGTCATAGCACGGCCGTCTACACAATACTCGTTCCCTTATCTCAGGGAACCGAGGTTACGTTAGTAACCGAGTCGTTCCCTTTCGAACGGTCAGTCGTATTGTGTAGCTATCCGCTATGGGAACCAATCCAATCACGCCGTGCTATGTTAAGCGTAACGACATGTTCTATGACCCAAGTTGGGATTCTTGAACAAGGGTCCAAAGCAAGGGCCTGAGTCTGACATGGCGCCTTAATAGGGCAAGACTCGAATGATGATGGCCTGGCTCGTGCAGAGGCCGGCTCAATCATATGGAAAGGATGTGTGCCGCAGCGCAGCGACTTCTAAGTTATAAAATGTGGCGAAGGTAGACGGCAAGGACCAGCCGGCCGGCGTGCATATATCGCCATGCCAGGGAAACAGCGCGACAGCTCGCTGTGATGATTGAGCGCGCTGGATCTGGATACAGTCCGCTGGCGTGCTCGCTGTTCTGCTGCTTGGCTCTGCTGTTCACGGCGAAGAAGGCGAAGGCTTGTAGACGAGCAGTTCTGTGAGGTCCGTAGATCGTTGTTGAAGGAGATAAATCTGAATCTATGGCAAAATCACATTCTGGTGGGCTCTGCGCTCAGCTCAGCGGGCTTTGCACCGATTGGTTCGTGCAGTTACCACTGACCAGCCAATAGTGTGCGAGTAGTCTCTGCACTGTTATGGCTGTGCAGTAGCACTGCGTTATTATACAAAAGGCTTCAGTATTCAGAGAAAAAGGAGTTTTCCCACAATACGACTGACTGTTCGAAAGGGAACTAACATATAATTGTCGATATTGGTTGCCACAAGCATGCTCTATATTTATCCACAGAACACCTTCATGAAACACTCTCACATTCCTTCACAAATCAAAGTCTCACTCACTCCTACAGCCAATACAACTATTTCCACAAAATCTATTTATAATCACAATCATGTTCAGTAGAGATACTACATTCTCTACTACATATACTCACAATATGTCAACTTGTTTTTTTAAATATTTGCATTTAATAGCTGAATTGTGTGATGAAAATTACATTAGCCATCATGATGCTGTAGATGCTGTAGATGCTCCAATCAGAGAGTCGCAGTGAGCAAATCACGCCAAAAGAGCTATCGTCCTCAGAACGCTCTGGCAAGGTTCTCTCAAAGTTATGAACAAACGTTAGCACAAAAACATTATTTATACATCATTCATGGAGCGTTTTTTCTGAAGCGTCAGACGATTGTTTAACTTTTTTTAAATACTACTCGTTTCAGAACGTTCAGAGAACATTCAAAAGTCCACATGTTTGCAAAATTATCAAATAGAATGTTCCCTTAACGTTCGTAGAACCAAGAAAAATGATTTAATAACGAACAGAAAACGTTCAGAAATAACATGTGCATAACTTAATGGGAATGTTAGCAAAATGTTCTTATAACATATTTTTGTAATCTTGGAAGCTCCATATATCGCATATCGAGCATATCGCTTAAATGTAAATATGCATTATTTAGCAATAAACTTTAAATATATTGTTTCTATAGATATAATCAACGTTTTATATCTGTGCAATAATTTTAAAATTGATTCATTAATTTGATTCACTCTCTTTCCTGTTAAATACACAGTCTTGTACCTTTGTCTTTTGTCATTTTTCAAAACATTTGTACTGCTTTACATCAAAATTGGTAATGTTGTGATTCACCTTGTAGTTTGCTTATAATGCTTTAATGAAATGAAATCCCTATGGGAGAAATTAATGTCAAATACTTCCGGAACCAATTTTGCTGAAAAAGTAGCCCGCACCAATGCACTCAATAACACTCAGCTTTTTTGTCCAAGGCGGTTTCAATAAGCGCCACCTACTGTCAGGGAGTGAATTCACATTCTCATTTAGCACACCTGCCATTTTTTAAACATTAGCCTGAACAGACATATGGCATGCGAAAATCAGAACGAACGTTCAGGTTGACGTGAACAGTCCTTACATGTCCATCCATACATTGTAGCAGAGCAGCAGAGTTGTATGATTACTCACGGATATGTGGAATATCTGCTGGGAGTCGTCCAGCAGCAGGACCCTGAGGGGCATCAGGCGTCCCGGGGGCATGGCAGGGGGCTTGTGTCCGGGCTCCAGGGTGCTGATGCCCAGAGTCTCTGGGGCCCCTAACCTCTGTCCCGCCAGAGACGTCTGGCCCTGCTCCACCATGGTCTTCCTCACTCAGCCTGCACACACACACACACCACACTCTGACTTACACAGTGTGAGGTGCACTAACACTGAGTGTGTTTCATCAGCAGCATAGGGACCATATGTCCCCACAAGGATATTAATAATGACTTAAAGCTCCAATTCCATTATACTATAAGGTTTATAATTTTCTTTTGGAGTCTCCTACAGCAGGTTTATATGAATCTCAGGTCAAAAAACTGTTTAATTTTCTCATAATACACATTGCATCATCTGCTCTTTTGAGGAGATCAGACGTGCTCCTACAGTAGTCACATTCAAATCCAGACTCAAAACACTTCTGTTTAGCTGTGCATTTACTGAATGAGCACTGTGCCGCTGTTTGTACTGTATTTTATTTTATTTTTCTAAACTGTTTTAATTATTCTTATTTCTTTTATTATTTTAATTTCTTCTATGTAAAGCACTTTGAATTGCCATTGTGTATGAAATGTGCTATATAAATAAACTTGCCTTGCCTTGCCTTGCCTTTTCTCACAGTGTCTGAAATGGTTCGATAAAGGTTTCAGTCGCTCTAAACCCCTCCTCTCTGTGAACTGCTCTGCTCTGATTGGACAGATGACCCAGTCTGTTGTGATTGGTCTGCTCTGCTCTGATTGGTCAGATGGCTCAGTCTGTTGTGATTGGTCTACTCTGCTCTGATTGGTCAGATGGCTCAGTCTGTTGTGATTGGTCTACTCTGCTCTGATTGGTCAGATGGCCCAATCTGTTGTGATTGGTCTACTCTGCTCTGATTGGTCAGATGACCCAGTCTGTTGTGATTGGTCTACTCTGCTCTGATTGGTCAGATGACCCAGTCTGTTGTGATTGGTCTGCTCTGCTCTGATTGGTCAGATGACCCAGTCTGTTGTGATTGGTCTGCTCTGCTCTGATTGGTCAGATGACCCAGTCTGTTGTGATTGGTCTACTCTGCTCTGATTGGTCAGATGGCCCAGTCTGTTGTGATTGGTCTACTCTGCTCTGATTGGTCAGATGGCCCAGTCTGTTGTGATTGGTCTACTCTGCTCTGATTGGTCAGATGACCCAGTCTGTTGTGATTGGTCTACTCTGCTCTGATTGGTCAGATGACCCAGTCTGCTGTGATTGATCTACTCTGCTCTGATTGGTCAGATGGCCCACTCTGCTGTGGTTGGTCTACTCTGCTCTGATTGATCAGATGACCCAGTCTGCTGTGATTGGTCTGCTCTGCTCTGATTGGTCAGATGACCCAGTCTGCTGTGATTGATCTACTCTGCTCTGATTGGTCAGATGGCCCACTCTGCTGTGGTTGGTCTACTCTGCTCTGATTGGTCAGATGAACCAGTCTGTTGTGATTGGTCTACTCTGCTCTGATTGGTCAGATGACCCAGTCTATTGTGATTGGTCTACTCTGCTCTGATTGGTCAGATGGCCCACTCTGCTGTGGTTGGTCTACTCTGCTCTGATTGGTCAGATGAACCAGTCTATTGTGATTGGTCTACTCTGCTCTGATTGGTCAGATGAACCAGTCTGTTGTGATTGGTCTACTCTGCTCTGATTGGTCAGATGACCCAGTCTATTGTGATTGGTCTACTCTGCTCTGATTGGTCAGATGACCCAGTCTGTCGTGGTTGGTCTACTCTGCTCTGATTGGTCAGATGAACCAGTCTATTGTGATTGGTCTACTCTGCTCTGATTGGTCAGATGAACCAGTCTATTGTGATTGGTCTACTCTGCTCTGATTGGTCAGATGGCCCACTCTGCTGTGGTTGGTCTACTCTACTCTGATTGGTCAGATGAACCAGTCTGTTGTGATTGGTCTACTCTGCTCTGATTGGTCAGATGACCCAGTCTGTTGTGATTGGTCTACTCTGCTCTGATTGGTCAGATGAAACTTTGCAGACCTTTTACATTCACAAGCAGCTAGATTACATACTAAATGAAAGGTAATATATGAGAAAGCATAATAAAAAATGTTTAAATTAAGAGGTTGTGTATTTATAGTGATGTTTCCTGACATGTCAGTCATGTGAAGGTTACACTAGCCTTTTTGGCCTGATGTTATAGTGCTCTCATCAGACAATGAGCCTACAGTTTTACAGAGATCCAGCTTCTCATATCTCCCATTCTCTGCTCCCATCATGTTCACTGTTTATCACACATGCCAGAGCACTGATGTCATCACTTCTAAACCAGGGGTCAACGTGAGAAAAAGAGGGGAGGAAACGAGACAGGAAGAGAGAAAGTGAGCAGCTGAGAGTGAAGTCAGAGGAAAATATGGAAAAACAAACACTGATCTCTGTGGATCAGATGACCATCTGTGACTGGCTCTCCTCATTCGTAATTACATTTATCTAAGTCATCTTCAAAAGAGCCTTGCAAACACTCAGTATTCACTGGTTTGTGCTCATATATTCCTGTAGACAAGAAATTGGATTCTAATGAATCAAGGTGCAGTGTAAAAACAGACCTCTGATAAAAAATGGCTGTTGATCTATAATTTGTGCTGTGTAGTTTTATAGTCTATTATCAATAAAACATCTTTTAGAGAAGCAATAAAACATGGATCTGCTCTCAGAGGAGGGTGAAAGATCAGGCCAGAGCCAGACTGCAGAAACCAACCCCACAGCCAATACTTTGCCAGTAGTCTTTTTAAAAAAATTCCATTCATTCAGTAATGCCACAAAAGCCCTGGAAAAATCAACGGCACTGATGGTGATGATCTGAGCACATCTTCAGACACTGGTGTCTTTTGTTTGGCTGGGATGAAGCTGCCACATGCAGAACACATCATGAGATCGAGAAGTAGGCTAGCCTATAATTTACCAAAAAAAAACAAAAAAAAACAAACGCAATTAAGAATATAGAGACGATCAAAACGCTCAGAGAAATGTTCCTATATGGACCTCAATCCCTGATTTTATTCACCTTTGTTTACATTGATAACTCCAATGTAATCCACAATTAAAAGGCGGGCTATTTTCTATTATAGTTCCCTTTCGTTGGCTTTCAACATAAAATCTGGAATAAAAATGGAAAGACCGAGGAATGGCTGTTCTTCTAATGCGCGCTTGTCGCGTCGCGTCGAGAATAGACGTCCCCATAGCGTTCACTGACCAATCAGGATCAGGTGTAACGTAATTATTTTTCACTGAAATCATAAATTGACTTTACAGTGTCTACTTTAAAATAGCGAAATTATGTTACAGATCAGTTGCTACAACTGCTATTCAGAAATCACGAGCTGGCTTTGATTGAACGGTCAGAGTGCGTTATTTTAACAAATATCTTAACGAATAGGCTACAGTTCATAGCACGCAATGCACAAATGCACAAACGGAGGAAATTAAGTGACAGCGAGTCAAAATATAACGTTATCGCGCGCTTATGAAGACCGCGCCGGTCGCGTCGCGTCGTGCGCGTAAAAGCGGTGTGCACTGAACAAAGCGCAGACAGGACAGGTCTATTGACGTATAATACAAGGTCTTTATGGGAAATATAAAATCCCGATGTGCTTTTCGCACTGGGCTTCATCAGGTGAATGGACTCCTGGAGCAGATCGCGTGTTAGTGCATAATGGAAATATAACGGTACGGAGCTCCAGCAATGTCACGGCAGTTCTCAGGCTCAAATCTGTGGCTAGATTTACCCCTTAATCTCCTCCAAGCACAGAGCACTGTGGATATGAGTAGAACAATCGACACGCTTACCCCGATTATAAGTCCACCGTGTCGAAGTGTGCGTTTTCCCACAGACGCGCTGGTGTCAGCGGTGATGCCGTGGAGCTGCTGCCGCCGAGAGACGCTTCAGATGCCGCATACGCGCGTCCTCACAGTCGCCATGCTGGACAGACGGGATTTACACTGACGGAGAACAGCACAGATACAACACACACCAGATGAGATGAGATGAGATGAGCGCTCATGTGCTGCCATCTGCGGGGTGAAGAGGCATAACGCTGTCCAACTGTGACCTACACTCATCTGAACTACATTAGCCAGCTCTCAGCTCTACTCTAGAGACGAATTAATCAGTTGCTATACAGTAGCCTACTTGTGAAAAAAGTGTGCTTAATTGTAGCCTATTGAATGTGCACTTAAAGCGTATTTCAAAAGTCCTTGCAGATCATATGAATTAGGCTATATTGAATATCACTTAAGTGTCCTTAAAGAGACACACTTAGGTAAAAAGTGCACTTTGTAATAATATAAAAATAAAAGTAAAAACAACTTTTTTTAATAGTCTTTTGTTAAAGAAGATTTTTATGTGTTGACATGTAAAATATTTATATTGTATTGTATTGTCTTTATTGTCCACCAAGGTGGAAAATTGTGGCTCTCCAGCACATAAAATAACTATACAGGCGAAAAACAAGACAGACTCACATTACATAGATCTAAAAATACAGTTCATGCACTGTCATGCCACACATTTAAAGCTAACATATTTTAAATGTAGCTTCTAAATTGCACCTTCATCATAACAGATGTGTGTTTAAATTCATGACATACATGTTTAAATAGAAATTATATTAAAGTATTTTTTGGTTTACTATAAATGCTTGCCAGTACATTCAGCAGTAACTTTAGCCATATTTCAAAGACAAAATAAATAATTATGAAATTAAGATGTACTTAAGTTAATTAAAAACTGAAAGCAGAAGTGACAGTTTTCTCCAAAGATAGCATCTTTGTGCAACATATTGAAATACTCTTTAAATTCTCATTCCAAAACATTTTTGTTTGCTTTAGCTAAACTTTATTTTATTTTTTACTTTTTTTAAAAAAGTTTCCTGGTCACTGTTTCTCTTCTCGGTGGATGAAGCCAGTTAGATGTCTTAATGTGAATTTGTGCTAAAGTTAGTTAAACAGCTTGTAATGTGAATATTTCATATTTGCATTTCCATCAGTATTCATTAGTTAAGTCAGAAACTGTTTGTCTAGTCCGAGAATAATAATTTAAATCAACAGGTTGATTCTGATTGGTCTGCAGTAAAACACTTTTGTATATTGACACTAAATTACACTCTATTATCACATAATTTCATAACTTATCTCAATACACTACCGTTCAAAAGTTTGGGGTCGATATTTAATGTTTTTGAAGCAGGTCTCTTCTGTTCAGGATTTATTTGATAAAAAATACAGTAAAATTAGTAAAGTGAAATATTATTACGATGTAAATCAGCTGTTTTCTGTGTGAATATATAGTAAAGTGTAATTTATTCCTGTGATCAAAGCTGAATTTTCAGCATCATTACTCCAGTCTTCAGTGTCACATGATCCTTCAGAAATCACTCTAATATGATGATCTGAATCAGCTTTGCTGAATAAAATAATTTATTTTATACTGACCTCATGTATGAACGATAATGTATTTTATATCCATCCACCCATTTGTTTGGTTATGAGTCGGATAATGAACATGTAATCAGCAGGAAATTTCCACATTAAATAAATGAATAAATGAAATCAAACAAACCCTTCAGGGTGATGCACACATGCCAGGATCGACCAGATATACACATTCACACAATGACATGAGAGATGCCAGAAACCTGTGTTCTGTCAAGAGTCTTCGTGGCATTTATAAATCAGGTTGATCGAGAGTTCCTGCAACAAGCGTGCTGTAGATTGCCTTCAGTATACAGTCCTATCTGGTGTATGACAAGCAGCTAAGGATGTGTGTGGAGTGTGTGAGCGTCTTGGTAGATGTGTTTCTGTGTCTTCCCCCACAAACTATTTTTGGCCAATCAAATCACTGCAAATTAGAGTGTGAAATTGGCGTTCCTGTGTTCAATGAGTGGGCAGAGAGGGAACATATATACCCAAGAAAAGAGCAGCTCATTGTTCACACAGACGTCCCTCCGCTGACACCTCCACTCATTACAGTTACGCACTGACTGTGCATCTACTCTAAAAAGTATGCAGTATGCAATGATAAATCTCTTAACTTTTGTCGCATAACCTCAGTACACTATAAAAGTATTTTTTCAAGGGTCTTTTATTGTCATTCCATACACATTTTTACATGAAGGAACGAAATTATAAGTAAAAAGTGAACAGTTGGATCAACTTAAAAAAAATAATTCAATTGGTAACACCTAAAGAATTTAAGTTTTCTCAACTTAAATTATCACGTTTTACGTGATAATTTAAGTTGAGAAAACTTAATTTCTTTAGGTGTTACCAAATGAAGTAATTTTTTTAAGTTGATCCAACTGTTCACTTTTTACAGTGAGGTCCCGGTCAAAACACAAGATAAAAACATTAACCAATAAAACATTAGAAACTAGAGGGTTTGTCTAAGCAGCTTCGTCAATAAATAGCACAATAGCAATGAAAAACTAAAATAGACGATGCAAGAATAAAAACAGTGCAATAATTAGTAATAGATTAGGACATAAATAGTCAAAATCTATATTATCTATGTTATTGCACGCAGAATAGAAGAGCAAGAATTTGTCAGAAAAACGGTTCCTGATGGTTTATATATATATATATATATATATATATATATATATATATATATAAAGAGTACTGTAGTATGTTTTTACAAAGAAATACTATTTCTGTCTTTCTAATTAAAAGCGTCACATTTCAATGTATTTCCTGCCATTTATTTGCGCTTTTTTGTATTATCTTTTATCTTAAAAAACAACAACAAAAAAACAGCTAGATCTGCTTACTTTTCATTTCTCTTAGAAGAGAGCAAATACAACCTTAGGTATTTATTTCAAACAGTGGCTAAATTAATAAGAAATAAAGCTTCAACTTCAGAGGTTTCCAAACAGCACTGCAGTAATGACTTGAATTTTTTACTTGCAAGATTGATAATATCAGAGAGAAAATGATAACCATGCAAACATCTACTACAGTATCGCAGACATCGTTCTATTGACCCCCAATGAACAATTCCATTCATTCGTTGCTATAGGAGAGGAAGAATTGTCTAAACTCGTTAATTCATCAAAATCAACATGTATGTTAGACCCTATACCGACTAAGCTACTGAAGAGATGCTTCCATCCAGAGGTCATAGATCCTCTTCTTAATATCATTAATTCATCTTTGTCATTAGGATACGTACCGAAAACTTTTAAGCTGGTTGTTAAGCCTCTCATTAAAAAAAATGCAACTTGTTCTTAGAGAATTAGTCAATTACAGGCCGATCTCGACTCTACCTTTTCTGTCAAAGATACTAGAAAAGGCAGTATCTTCACAACTGTGTTCCTTTTTTAGAAAGAAATGATATCTGTGAGGATTTCCAGTCAGGATTTAGACCGTACCATAGTACCGAGACTGCTCTCGTTAGAGTCACAAATGATTTGCTCTTATCATCCGATCGTGGTTGTATCTCTCTATTAGTGTTACTCGATCTTAGTGCTGCATTTCATACTATTGACCACAACATTCTTTTAAATAGACTCGAAAACTATGTTGGCATTAGTGGAATTGCACTAGCATGGTTTAAATCATACTTATCTGACCGTTATCAGTTTGTAGCAGTAAATGAAGAGATGTCTCATCGATCACAAGTTCAGTATGGCGTACCACAAGGCTCAGTACTAGGACCACTGCTGTTCACTCTGTACATGCTACCATTAGGAGATATCATTAGGAAACATGGAATTAGTTTTCACTGTTATGCCGATGATACTCAGCTCTATATTTACCAATTCACAAAACTAACAATGCATAGCTGATATATATATAAAAAAATGGATGACTAGTAATTTCCTATTACTAAATTCTTTAAAAAACAACAAAAAACAAAACAAAAACAAAACAAACAGAGGTTTTAATTAAAACTCTGCAAGTAATTACCTAGAATACTGTCTAACACTCGATGGCTGCTCTGTCAAGTCTTCGTCGTCGGTTAGGAACCTGGGTGTGCTCTTTGATACCAATCTTTCAATCGGTGTGTTTCTAGCATCCGTAAAACCGCATTCTTCCATCTTAAAAATATATCTAATACGACATATGCTCTACAGTAGTTCATGATTATTGTAATGCTATTATGGGTGGTTGCCCTGCACGCATAATTAACAAACTACAGCAGCTCGAGTTCTTACCAGAACCAGGAAGTATGACCATATTAGCCCCGGTTCTGTCAACACTGCATTGGCTCCCTATTAAACATTGTATACATTTATTTTACAAAGCACTAAATGGTTCATCTTCTCAGTACTCGAGCGAGCCCCTAGCACATTATAGTTACATATTATATTTGCCCAGTTGTTAAAATGTAGAATGTCAAAAAATCAACTGCAGGCGTGTCTTTAGTAAATCCTGACAGTAGTTTTTTAACGCCAAAAGAGGGTTTGCGCTGTCGCAAGAGGTTAGTAAATCTGGCCTTAATTAACATATCATACACACTATCACATTTCTAAAATTCATATTTTTAAAGAATTGTTAGGCTGCATAAAGTAGGTCAACCGGAACCGGGAACACTTTCCACATCCTGATGTACTCGTTACATCAAAAGAAGAATGGCATAATATTAGTCTTTCTGTTTATCCCGAGGTGACTGTAGTCAGCCGGATCCAGATCAGATGGAGGACCTGCACCTGGACGACCACAACGCAGCCCTGAATGAGTAATAAAGGTGTCTTGACCTGACTTAATGATTCCCAACTTCCTCTGAGCCAAGATTTCAAGCCTCATCCTGAAGGTTAGAATTATGGCCAGTGACAGAAGAAAATGCAAACATGAGCCAGATGTTTTCTGCTACATCTGTGGGTGTTTTACGACATCCAAACAGCAGCTGAAAATTACAGATTTTGTGGGGGAAAAAACTTCATAACTTGTATTTATGAAAAAAAAAAATATATATATATATATATATATATATATATATATTCCACTCCTTTGGAGATTGTAAGTCGAGTATTCTTTTTTTTTTTTTTACTTTTTTTTTGTCATTCAAGCAAAAACATTTGACTTATTTTGATAAGTGCATAAAAATAAAATAAAATAAAATAAACATTCTTATTTGTGAAAAAGCTTTTTGAACTTGAGCATCATCATCTTAGGTAACATTAGGCCTTTTTTGCAAGCCAGCAGACGCAGGGCTGTGCGACTATATAGTAATAATGTTAAAATAACAGATCCTATTGTAGAAATGTACTGTTTGCCGACAGTTAAGTAATTTAATTCACGCCTAATTTCCCCCATGTTGACCTGCTCCATGTAAAATTAAATGTATTATTCATATCAAATAATCAAATCAAATAAGAAAAATCAAAAATAAAATAAAATAGCTTTTATTAAGCTACTGATATGACTGGAGTCTTCCTCTCAACATCACACATCACTTTAAACAGATTTTTCAAAAGTACTATTCATGTCTTTGTGTAAACCCTTAAAGTCAGTTTAGATGCAAAGCATCTGCTAAATGTTACATAACTAACTTGTATCTATCACAACCAAACAATTAAACAGCCATCAAATAAACACAACCTGCCTGATGGAAAGCAGAACCTGTCATGTGTGTGCAGATATTCAAACAGCACTTTATCACACACAGCGCAGGACCCGCTTTTGTCCTTTGACAAGAACCGTAACATGTTCTTGTCAAATGTTCTGTATTTATAAAGTGGGCATACAGTATGTTTGGTTTGGACTGTGCATGTGTAGGTATTAAAACACGGAAAACACACAGAAACTCCACTGCAATGTGTGTGAGTGTAGGACGCACTTTATTTAGGTGCCAAACAAACAAACAAACAACAAAAAAAGAGTGTCACCAATCAGTCATTCAGAAGAGTTGAGCACATGTCCACATTAAAAAAATATAAAATCAATACTGACTCAGAGCTCTCTATTCAAACACATACACTCAGACACACACACAACATCCATCCATCTCCGTAATCTCTATATGTTCAGCCTCGAGGTCGAAGCTCAAGCCCAGCCAGGAGGGAGCCAAGAAAAACTGGCAACCTCTGTACAAATGTATACACAGTCAACCAATAACCATCATCATCAATGAGCCATTCAACCACAGAGGAATAAGGAGAATGAGTGCAGAAAGAGAATTAGATGCTGAAGAGACGTGTGAGAAAGGGCTGGTAAAATAGAAAGAGACAGAAAAAGAGTCGTGTCCTACAGTGCCTTATGTGATTCTTGGAGTGAAAACAGAGTTTCACTAAATTAGGAAAAGTTGAGAGTGTCCAGATGTCCCCCACCCCGTCTGACCCGTCCAGTCGGTGACCGGGACTTATGCTGCATTCCATTCAACTCTGAGAGTTTACATTCCTACTTGGAAAAGTGCAAAAGAAAGTCTCTTGAAGTTGGATTTCTAGCTTGGAAACTCACGCTTAAGGAGTGCACGATGCAGTCAGCAGGATTTACAAAGATAAACATTCAACATTTAAGCAAATAAAATGCATCAAGGAGACAAAAAGTCCAACACTGCATGATAAAACATGTTTAGCTAATATATAAAACAAGATGAATGACTCTCTCTGTCAAACTGTAAAGCATGGTGTATTCTCCCCAGTTTGGTTGCTAAATAAAAGTTCTTTGTTCACAATTGTTGCACTGCAAAGCTGACAGTAGAGTTGTCATTTTGTTTCCTTGTGTCATCTTCTGAACATCTGACTTTGAATGGAAGCAGCATAAAGACAACAGCTCTGTTCCAAAATCTCCTCAGCTGCCTTAAAGTTCACCTACTCGGACAGCATCCTGACTGAAACAGCCTCAGCGGGGACGGATTTGGAACTCCAAGTAAGCATTAGATGAATGTGATTCCATCAAGTACAACATTCCAATCAACCAATCAGATTTGAGGGATAGGTTTACAGTTTATGTCAAGTTTGGGTTCACAACCTGGGTTAGGGACTCTACAGGGACTCTGGGTTAGGGACTCTGGGTTAGGGACTCCCCCCCCCCCCCCTTATTATTCCCCTCTGATTTTAGGGAGAAGTTATGGATAGGGTTCAGTTTAGGGCTAGGGATAGATAAGATTGTCAGACATTGTCAGACAAGAATGTTGTTCCAGGATCAACAAAATATGTTGAACATGTCTTACTTGGCAAAATTATGGTGACCATTCACCACTGGGTGGCCGAACCCGTGCATGTGGATAAACTTGTTAAACTTGATCGAATATTCATTTTTTTCATGAGCCCAAATATTCAATTGCAGAATTTCAGAAAAATGTGAAGTGCATACAGTGGATTTGGAGAGTTTGGCATTAGCATGTTGCTAAGCTAAGCACATTATACGTTGTGTGTGCAATGCATAAAAATACATAGAACACCCATATTACAAAAAAGTCACACGTATGTTTTGAATCTCACTGTCTACATATAACTCATTTCCAATGCATTCTGTGAATGCAAGGGAAATGTGCTTTTATGTTGCCTTATGGTGCGCTATGACGGAAAGATCATATTTACGAGTTGAACGCACGAGTACATTCTCAATATGCCAAAGCATTGCAGAGATACAGCCTCAGAGTCGTTCTGGCATCACGCCATCAAATTTGTTGATGCGGTATATGAAAACGGTTTAGTCTATCAACACGAAATCCACAACTTTTGCCAGCATGGTCTGAAGTTAATACGATTCGATTTTGGTGAAAATTGTACAAACAATGTAGAAAGAGTTCCAAAAAGTAGGGTTTTAAAGAAAATTAAAATGGAGGACAGGAAGTTCAGCCGACTACGGCAAAATTGGTATTTATGTTCTCGGCATGACCCAAAAAAATCTTTTACGATTTATTTATTTAGTTCTTTACAATAGTTTAATTTAATCAAAAGTTATTAGCATTTTTGGAAATTTCATAATAACTTTTGTTCACAAGGTGGCGCTGCCCAAATACTTTTGAGTACCTTCAGAGCAGGGTGCCGAAGACACACCAAGTTTCATAACGATACACCAATGCGTTCATAAAATATAGCATTTTACAACAAAATTCAAAATGGCCGACACCCAAAATGGCCGATATGGGAAAATTGGGTATTGCTCGACTCGACATGCTGCACCGAATCTAAAGAGACCAGTTTTGTGATTTTATGGTGTGTTCAAGTTATGACGGAAAGATCGTATTTATGAGCGGAACGCACATAAGTGTATTCTTTGTTTTTTTTCTCGTTTCGCTTCGAAACGCTTCGTTTTTACAAGTTTAAAAACCTTGTGGAGTTACTAAAGAGAAGGCCATCTTTCTCTGACAAAAGTGACTTGATCCTCCTGATGTCAGAAACATGACTTCACAGGAGGACACACCATTAAGCACAAAGTATACTTCAGTTTTACATTTGCGTACGGCTGAACGCACAGCCATTGAAGCTATACGCAATTCGATAGCGTACGTGAGCACATGTGCTCGATATACGCGCACTAAAAAGTTCACTATTTCTCTCCAGAAGTTTTGACAAGTAAAAATGTCCTTGTACTCAGTCTGTTGTTGTTGTCATCTCCAGAAGTTTGTTTTCATTTATCCCTTTCTTTTCGACTGTGAAACAGTGGGACAGGTCAGTGTCGCCATCTTGTGGAAAACAGAATTAGTGCAAAGAAATTTAAGGAGCAAGTGTGAAGTGAGTGCCAGAGTAACACGGTTAGAAAAATCAGAAAGAGTACGAATGTACAATGCTGATAATGAAATCTACTTCACGTAAACTGTGATGAACACTTTGGCTTTAATTAGGCATCTAACCAGGTTTTGGAACAAAGCTGAAGTCACCTGACTGAAACAGAAAAGAAACTGAAGATTTCCTTAATCAATGTACAATAAGAAAGTCATCATTAAATTATTATATGGCTATATGAAGCATATAGGGCTAAGAACCCTCTTGTTCTCTCTCTCTCGCTCTCTGACCTGGTGACAAATTCAAATAAAATCATCAATACCATAAGACCAATAACATAAAAGTCCAACTCATCTCCACTGAAGGATCCTGCTCAGACAGGAGACGTGAAACCTAAGGCAAGTGCTCTTCCTGTGGTTGAGTCAGTCAGAATTTAAAGTGACAAAAAATCCTCAGAGTCTGTAGATAGAGAATGATGGAAAACCGTCGACGCTAGAAGGTCTATCAAAGCTACTGTAATGTGAGTTGTGTGTATGTGTGTGTGTGAGTTGGTGGGTTATTGTATATTGCAGGAGGAGCAGCACGGGTCGTCTTTATCCGGCTGTGCCGCGTAGTCCATCTGCCGAACGATCTCGGCAAAGAGTTCGTCCACCATGGTCTTGCTCTTGGCGGAGGTCTCGATGAAGGGACATCCCCACTCCTCCGCCAGCGCCTGGCCCTCCATCACAGACACCTCCCGCTCGCTCTCCAGATCCACCTTATTCCCCACCAGGATCACCGGGACCTTCTCATACCTGCAAAACACACACACACACAGTCTCCGTCAGACTCAAACAGCATTAATGCCAGACCTATTTTCCAGGCCTATGAAATCCCACTTCTGAAATTCCCTCATGCCGTATATCCAGGTCGCTCAAGACTTCTTCTTACACAGAATTTGACAGTTAAGGGAACAAATTAAATATGATTTCAGCTTACATCTCGACTTTTAGCTGTGTTAGCTTCTTTTAAACCACGTTTTGTATAGCTTCGAATAATTTTTCATAAATATTGTCTAATATTTCTAAATGAAGTTTAATGAGAAAGACATTCTTTTTTAATAATTCAGTTGATCAAATACAATCAACATGTTTCCATGCTCCACCCAATGCATTTAGTTATAACGGAGTTGTAGTTTGCGTGCTCAGGACTTATCATGGATTCACTGTATTAATGGCAAGCAAAATTCTAATAATATTTGTACTTTTCAAATAACTATTACAGGTTGAATATCCGACTCTTCCTTTAGTGGGTCCCAGACCCCTGATTGAGAGCCGCCGCTCTAGCAGGACAATATTTACGTTTTACACAGACACGTTTTGATTCAATCGGAATGAAATCACGATGAATCTGAACGTAGTGTTTACATGAACAATTTAAAGTTACGTGCGTTCATATGTCACAAGCTTCAAGTCGGAATTGATTTTTCAACATCCTCTGTTTCCTGCTGTTGGCGCACACTAACCATCATCCTGCCATCACTTCTGTTCTTTGTTTTATAAAGTAGAATTAATAATTTAATCTTTTTAATTAATCTATTTTGGGACCTGATTAGAAGACGACGAGCACATGAGGCTTTGTGCCGTTCTGCTTATATTTATCAAGTCATAAAATGTCCCGCCCCAAAATATGTGTCTGTGCATAAAAGTCTGAAGCCAAGACTGACGTTGTCCCGCTCCACTTTACAGGCGATGAGTGGAAGGAGAACTTTAGACTGACACGACAGTCATTAATGACACTTTACTCAACAACAACAGCTCGTTTTGAGCATCATCGCGCCATTTAACGTCATTGCACATGCACAGCACTTTGGTTTTCAATCCGATCAATTGTGTCCTATCCAACGGATAATACAAGGTTTAAACCAGCCCTTTAATCCGAATGAAATTTCGATCGGATTTGGCAAATTCCTTCCGACTGGCGCGGGTACATGTGACTTTTTTATTCCAACTGTGCCACTTATCTGATTACAAACAGATTATTAGTGTGACGGATCCATGTAAACGCTGCTAATGACACAATGAATTTACTTCATGAAATACTGTTTTAATGAAAATTTGTGTCTAATATTGTTCCCATGTTTAATAAATGCAATGAGATGTGAAAGGCCAGACTGTATATTATTATATCACTATACAGTACTTTTGCTTAATTATCTCAACTGTATCAGAATCTATCATATGATTAGTCTCTTCAGGGCAGACATTTTAAAATAACTCCAGGAACTGCATTGTTCAGCTTTCCCCTCAAGGCAAAAGAATGTCTTCTTTACCCATAACCACAAACCATGCAGCGGCCCATGGCTTGAGGAGGGTGGGGTTACTGAAGCCACACCCCTTACACACACTCCCTGTTATTAGCAAACCACTAATGGCATCACAGTTTAAAAGTACTTCCAGAATGACAGCCTAGATGGCCCTTGATTCTCACCATTTGTGGGTGGCATGACCAAAAAACAGGGGTCACATGACGTCTGTCCAGACGGGCTAAACATAACCATTTTTAAAATGTTGCTGGCCACTGCAAATCTTGGGTGTTGTAGGTGGTATCCAGAGCGTTATATACATTGGCACAAGTAAAAAAAAAACGAAAAAAAAAACCCAGCCTCCAAAACTCCACAATATTCTGGTCTGTAAATATCATGCTGGTTTTATCATCCAGCAAGCAAATTCAAGAACACTTGTCATCAACAAGCTGCATTATCTGAAGTATCACTGAAGTTTGTAGTTTGTGCGGGATGGGTTACATGCCAAGTTCACCTGGTATGAGCAATAATAACATTTACACTTGCTTTTTAGAATCATTTGTTTTAGTCTTTCATTTCTGTTACATATTTAAATAGCACTAAACTCTCTCGTCCTTCAAGAACAAACAGCGCTGTGACAGACATCTCTTATTCCCGCTATCTCTACCTCATTATGCATCGCTTCTGCTGTGTTAAACATTTATGCCATTCAATTATTTAATATTTTCTGAGGCATCTGCGTGAGAGTACAGATCTATATTATTTGCGTGGGAATGTGTGCTAGAGATGATGTTGTTTGCAGGTCTGAATAAATATATTTCTGGTTCAGGTTGACTGTGAGACTGTGGGAGTGTGAGTTACATGAGCATTTCCAGCCAATTCTTTTATTAGGGGCCAAGAACCGAAGGTGCGTAGGCACTTACTGTATCCATTGCCTATCCTATATTCTTCTTCTTCCGCTTCTTCCACTCCTGGACATATATGGCAGCCCATAAAACCGCTTGAGGGAAAGTTATGAAATTTGGCACACAGATAGAGGACAGTCTGATCTGTCATCATATCCAATTTGGAGTCTCTAACTCAATCCCTTTAGCGCAAACTGTCCAAAGTTGCACTCACATTTATGCTAATAACTTTTGAACCATATAGCCTAGGGCTAGAAACAAAATGTTCATATATTTTTTAACTACACCTAGGCTGTTCCTCTGATTTTCATGAAAATTGAACCAGAACATCTTCAGATCATGCCGACAAAAGGTTATGGAATTCAAGTTGATTAGTCAAACCGTTCTCGAATAATGCGCAAACAAATTCAGCGAAGAGCACGCCATAATGGACGTGAAGCAATATCTCCCAAACTCTTTAGCGGATTCAGACCAAACTTGGTGTGTGTTATGACAACCATGACCCGAGGCGACCTGCACAGTTTTGGCACAGTGCCACCTAGTGGTCAGGAGATATGAAAAATGGAAAATCTGAATAGTTTGGCCCAAAATCACAAAACTGGTCTCTAGATTCAGTACACCATGCTGAGTCGAACAATACCCACTTTACCCATAACGATCATTTTGGGCATCGGCCATTTTGAATTTCGAAAAAATACTGCATTTTAAGAACGAATTGGAGTAACGTTATGAAACTCATAATGTGTCTTCTGCACCATGCTCTGAAGGTACTCAAAAACTTGAGACAGCGCCACCTTGTGGTCAAAAGTTATAATGAAATTTCCAAAAATGCTAAAAGCTTTTTATTAAAATTAACCTATTCTAATTGAACTGGTCTTAATATATTTTTGTTGGGTCATGCCGAGAACATAGATACCAATTTTGCCATAGTCGGCCAAACTTCCGGTCCGTCATTTAGATTTTCTTTAAAAACCTACTTTTTTAAACTTCGCCAAGACCATTGGTCAGATTTTAACCATAATCAAATTGTATCATATTCAGTCAATTCTGGTAACAAGTTGTGGATTTTGTGTTGATAGACAAAACAGTTTTCATATACCAAATCAACTAAGTTGATGGCATTATGCCAAAATGTCTGAAATTCTGCAATGCTTTGGCATTTTGACACCAAACTTTGCATTTGTCATTGTCACTCTGACCACACCACATAAATTTGGTCACAGCGCCACCTATTGGTCAAAAGTAATAAACTATTGAATCATATTACAAGTGAGTGTATTTGTGATTTTTCAGCAATTTTGCATGAGACAATCTTAATATTTATTTTGGTCACTGTTGCAGTTGGTCTGAAACTCTCAGCTATGCAGTCATGACTTATGTTCTTTCTGCTTGGCCCCTTAATTTCAGCTTGCAGCTATAATTATTAATGTCTTTTCTTCACTGACTGTCCCCGATAAGTAATGTTATTGTTAATGGATTGCTTCTGATTTTTTTCCATTGGGAACCAACCCCAAGGAATACTAATGGCATCCAGAAAGAATCTACTGAGGATGTAATAGGAAAATTCCTATTGTTTCAATGGGATCTTAATTGATCCTTAGAGAATTATTATATTAAATAAAAAAAAGAATATGAATAAAAATAATCGTTAGTGACAGCCCTAGAAGCAAGATAGAGAAAAAGCATTTTATCTTTGCAAAATGCATTTGTAAAAGCACAATAAAGTTATTAGATAGCATTTCAGAAAAGTTATTTTTTAGCATTTTTAATAGGCTACACCCACAGAAACACTAAAGTTCAGACATTTTCAGGGTGTTTCTCTATGTTTTTCTGATTCCTCTCCATTTATGTGTTATTAGGGGAGGGATTTTCTGACTCTAGAAGGCATCTGATTGGACAAATAAAGATTACACCCTTGAGTGCAAGATGAATCATCAGTATTTCAGCCTGTTTTGCCAGAAGTGAAAAGCGTGTATCTGCTAAAAGCTAATATTATCAACTCTTCTAAATACATGTGCATTCCTCAAAGCACATGTACATGGACTAAAAGCTACTGATAACACTGCGAGGCTATTTTCATTCCAAACTCTTTCAACAACATCACAAACATTCATCACTAAATCATTAAAATGCTAAAATGATTTGTTCCTTTGTGAAGTGTATGCCATCACTTAAATATGAATCTTTCATGCACACAGCACTTGGATCAAACACATCAAGGCTCGAGCAACAGGCCTGTAAAGGCCCAACAACACTCCAGAAGAGATCAATACCATTACACATGCATGCAACTTAGAAGATATTTTCATATAATATGCACTTTAATATAATATGCACTGGAAATGACATGTCATCAATAGCACAGGCCTCATATCTGACCTCTTGACTCGGATGATCTGGTCTCTCATGGGTTTGATGTCCTGAAAGCTCTGCTGGTTCACCAGACTGTAGACCAGAATGAAGCCCTGTCCGTTTTTGATGTACAGGTCCCGCATGGACGCGAACTGCTCCGTGCCTGCCGTGTCCAGGATCTCCAGCACCGACGGAGACGAGTCCACCTCGATCTCCTTACGGTAGAAATCCTCGATGGTCGGGTCGTACTTCTCAATAAACGTCCCGGTGACGAACTGCACGGTGAGGGCGGATTTACCGACCCCGCCGCTCCCGAGGACCACCACTTTATACTCGCGCATCTCTGAACAGATTGAACAACCCAAATACACTCACACGACGGCACTGATGTTCATGTTCAGGGCGTTTAAACGAGCCTTGAGCTTCCCGCAGCAGCGCTTCATGATCACGGGCATCATTCACAACGGGGGACGCTTGAATACGGGCTATCAGCAATAACTTGTGCTTTTCATCTGCTCAGCTCACCATCCTAGAGAAGTACACGAAGACTGCGTGGAGAAGCTCAGCTGACTGCCTCCGGGATCGGCGGATTGAAACACAGCCCGTTAGAATCCGCTCATTTGGGGCGCATATTCGTTGTTCCCGTCTGTGTCTGCTCTCTCCGGTCTTCATTAATACTCTAACACAGCGCCATGCTCACGGGTGGGGATCCCGAGCCTCCAACTGCTCTTGTGACTGCGAGGTCCGACTCGTGGAGGCGAATCGGTTCTTTCGAGCGACGAACCAGTTCAAGGACGACTCACCGATTCTTTTACACTATGACGTAATTAGGTCATCTCCTGCTCCTTGAATTTTAGGGGTAGCCTTGTTTTGCGATTTTTATTCACAAGAGCAAATTTCTGCATAGATTTGATGTCTTGATGTCCCACACTGTAAAATCTCTAAATAATAACGCACATTTAACGTTCTTACAGATTGAGAGTTTCTTTTTTTAATCTCTTTGTACTTTTCTTTTCTTTGTAATAAATAACCATAATAATAATACAGTAAATAATAATATTAAAATAGGGGTAGCCACTGCGTAATATAGTTTACATATCTCCTAATTGTAATATTTGTATATATTTCTGTATTTTTGAACATATACACGGGAAAGGCCATGGTTTCGCCCTGAAACACTGCATTTCTAAAATAAAACAAGAGAAATACATATTAAGATACTGCATTCAACAAGCTCCCAAATTGATACTTTTGCTCAGTGCAAAAGTATCAATGCAATCATATTCATTAATTTTTGGGAGAATTTGTGCTTTTCAATCTCCTTTCCTAAAATGTAAAATTTTCGCTGACAAAAATATAAGCTATTTATCTTTCTGACAGTAATACTGTTAAACTTATTGCAAATTTCTCTTTTTTTACATTGCCATTTTTATTCACAATTAATACTGACTAGATGTCATGTTTTTCTTGCTGAAATTTTCCATACTGTAAATCACCTAAACTCATAAATTAGAATAACACACACACACACGTTCGCTTCACTACATCTCTTGGCTGAAAAGTGAATTGCAAGGATTGATTCAGTCCAATTTTTAAAGGGATCGTCAGACCGGTTGTGAACTGTTTTAAATGATTCATTTAGAGGATCCGACTCTATGGGACGATTCGCTCGTGAACCAGACATCTTTACGCCTCTTCCAGCTCGGCTTCCGTACATACGGCGAAGACAGACGGCTCTCGTCGGTTAACGGACCCGTGAGGTGTCCAATAGCCGCACGGATTCCTGAAACCGCGCCCACAACACCGCACAGACCAAAGCTGAGTTTCCGCTTGAGTCAAAACTAGCCGGTTGTCGCTGACGTAAGGAAATACTGGGCGAAGAGCCCCAATAGTGGAGGCTGCGCGCGCACTCTATCAAGCTGGGCGAGAATGCGTGGATGTTGTTGCTATGGAAACTCGCAGTATACAATGAACACGTAGGTGGATACACTCGTTAATACCATAGATCAGTGGTTAATACAGGTTTCACTGACATTCAGTGTTAGTAGGCTAATGATTATATGTTATCTGTAATAGGTAATCATATTCCAATAGTTAAGTAGGCGACTTGTAAAAAATTGAGGTTGAAATGATTTAAAGATCCAAGTTGATTGTCCTTAAACATTTAAGGCAGCAACTTTTTTTTACAGTGAGATTAGGCCTATATTACATTTTAAAATGATCTTTTTTTTTATTATCTTTTTTTTATTTTTATTTTTATTTTTTTGTTTATGTTTTAATTTTCCTGTAAGTTGTTTGTGTACTCTGCATAAAAAAAAATGTACATGGATGTGCTTGTGATATTGTGATCAAATGAGAAATAAACACAAACCCAAATAAATGATTGTGTTTGATTAAGTGTTTTATTTCTCCTTGTATTTTTTAATCATTATGGTACAAAATAATCCTATTCAAGTCTATGTGATAAATGAGTTAGTAATCTATAAAAGTAGTCAGAATATATTACTTAAAATGTGTAATTGAATAGATTACGTTACTAAAAATTCGATCATGTAATTTGTAATCAGTAACGATTACAATTTTGACGCAGCACAGCTGATATAGTGACTCGGTTAAGGGCCCTTCACACACAGAACATGTTTTTCCGTTCCAGTGCGCTACTTTTCCATTGTAAACCCGTGCTAAACGGACGTGTTTGACTGTTACGCTCGCGTCTTGCGTCTTTTTTCAGCGTCTCGCACACGAGCGCCACGTTTTTAAGACGCTGTGTCAAGTTAAAAGATTTTAGATCTTTACTCGCTCATCAATGTCAGTTCCAAAACAGTGGACCAATCAGAAGACCCCGGAGGCGGGGAAAGCGTTGCTAGCTTTTGTTTACAGTAGCAAGTTGGCATGGCAACTGTTTTATTTGATGGCGTCACAGGATGGGATAAAAAAAATATGGGCTGCGTCCGAAATCGAATACTTCCCTACTATATAGTATGCGAAAAACAGTACGCGAGCAGAGTAGTATGTCCGAAATCATAGAATTCGAAAAACAGTAGGCGAGAAGTACCCGGATGACCTACTACATCCGGCGAGATTCTGAAGTGCGCATACGATGGACACTTTACTATCCCATGATGCCACGGGAGAGGAGTTGTCGTCGTTATATTTGAAAATGGCGGAAAACGGAGACGCGGCTGTTTTCAAGTGTAAGTACTTTACAACACACTTTTTGTTTATTTGTGGTTAAATTGTATTCGTTTAAATAAAACAGTGTTAACTGACAGACATTAGCTCGTTCTGTTCGGCAATAATAATAATGATAAAATTGTCATTTTGCAGCCAATTCACAAACTTGTACCCTCGATTTATTTAAACTTTTAACAAGTCAATCGTTTACTTGTATGATGTTAAACGAATACAATTTAACCACAAATAAACAAAAAGTGTTTAATCCGGGTACTTCTCGCCTACTGTTTTTCGAATTCTATGATTTCGGACATACTACTCTGCTCGCGTACTGTTTTTCGCATACTATATAGTAGGGAAGTATTCGATTTCGGACGCAGCCCATGGACTAAGCACATTCACCCTCTTCCATTGAAGAGAACTAAAGCCGCCAATGTCCAAATATGGCACTGACATGTTGGAGTCCGAGTCTGTGCAGTAATGAACTCGGGTCCGAGTCTGTGCTGTAATGAACTCGGGTCCGAGTCTGTGCTGTAGTGATCATGAAGTTGAACCGTGGTATCAAGGCTCCGCCCTCACTCCAGCAGAATCAGTTATTACAGCAGAACTCATTATGTCGGTGTGAAATAAACAGTTATGGAAATGTAGAAATTAAAGTTCAAGCTCCAATCACCTCCAATGTTGTTTGTTTATTTTAGAATTAAAGTATGTGAAAAATTTGCAGGTTCCCGCATCCTCCTTCCCTTATCAACAAACCTTGTTATAAAGTGTAATTTGATTGTTAATTTCTCTTACGTCCCATTAGATTACATGGAGAGGGCGGGGTTTATGACCTATACTGAGACCAGCCACCTGGGGGCGATGGAAACGCTTAGGATGAACATAGACAGATCTCTCTCTGTCCTGTCGTTCTCTGAGCAGCGACACTCAAGTTTAAATAAGCCATAATTATTGTATAACAGTTCTTTAGATTCAACATTTCTTTATGAATTTGCTGTCATAATTTTTCAAAGCCATAATAAATGGCTTTGTAAAAAGATACAATTCAGATTGAGCTAATATATTGTTCATCATCTATAGCGAAATGAGACGCAGATAATTCAGTTTCATCAACAGCAAGAGTAAAATCCCAGTGCAAAACCACAAATCAAATCACAGAGTTAATCACTGTGAAAGTTAATTATTAAGGCTTTGTGTAGCATGAAACATACACTTCTTTCCATTGTTCACTTTCCACTCAACTGTATTTAAAAAAAAATGTTGTTGAGTTTATGTGAAACAGGTTTCTAGATAATCAGCAAAGCAAGTAATTTGCTGATGGTTGTAAAATAATTTGATTGTTTTACATTTAGACTTTTTAAAAAGTAAGAACATGTTAAAGGTATAGCGGAGGATATTATTTTTCCGGGTGGATCAGCAAGACTATTGGTCCTCCTAAGTGTCAATCATTCTGGTGATATGTTTACGTAAGGCCGTCGTACGTGCTCGTGCACACGATTCACACGATGGCGTGCGCTCAAACACAGGTTGGGCTTCCCACTGATGCCTCAGTCGCGAAGTTTCTACTCGACAGGTAAAGTTTGGCATGCTATTTGGAGAAATCCATTTAAAATCACTGCTAGTAAAAGTTAATGTAAGCTATGATTAGCTCGTGCACACGTTTAATAGGCGTTCCCTCTCGGGAGCAGGTAGAGTGTTGCGCATGTGCATCTTTTCAAAAAGTGGAGAGGGCGGTTCTTTTCTAAAATTCGGGAAAATCCTCCGCTATACCTTTAAATGAATGGAGAAAAACACTATACAGGACAGAAACAAATAAAAACATAAAAACGATCAAACTCCCCACACAATTTTGAAACCTGGCATCCTGATTATTTAAAGCAACACACACACACACAAAATGCTGGTTTGTTTCAACTCATGTTTAGGTCAAATATGGACAAACCCAACCGATAGGTTAAAAATGTTAATTACATTTTTTTAAACAATGGCTGGGTTTGTCCATATTTGACCCAAACATGGGTTGAAACAAACCAGCATTTTTTTTTTAGAGTGAATTAACTCAAAGATCCCTGTTGGGCTCACCAAAGGTCGATACTCCAAGAGAAAGGCCATGGATTAATATATCAAAGAAGGCCTGGAACAAGGCTTTAAAAGTGCACATAAGTGTGTTAAGAAACACATGGACGTGTTTGACTGTTACGCTCGGGTCTTGCATCTTTTTTCAGCGTCTCGCACACGAGCGCCACGTTTTTAAGACGCTCAAGTTAAAAGATTCTCTTTGCTTCTCTGTGTTTCTCTTTAAGTGCACTTAAATGGCCTTTTATTTAATTGATATTTTATTTTCTGTAGGTACATTTAAAAAAAAAAAAACGTTTAAGATTTAAAGCACAGTAAAAGTACACATGCAATTCAATAAAGCACACGTATTTTTCACAAGAGAGTGTTAAAATGTCTGGGAGCAAAGAAAGCTTAAGAGGCATTTGTTTTTTATATGATAAATTACCTTTGGAAGCGCTGCTCATTTGCTTATGTCATTGGTGTTTACATACCCACATAATTAGTGCCTACTGTGTTTTGCATGGGCCATTAGTCTTGAGGCAAATGTATAAATGGAAATGTGTCCAGACAATGGCTGACAGCGAGTGGTAACATTTTCAACCTGGGAGGACTGTAGTTTGTGAACAGGGCGAAGGGTTTTGACCTGAAATGCTTCACGCTAAAGTGGTACAACTGTTAAGTGAATCCGCCTCTGATGGACTGCAGCAATTAAAGCCCGAGACTAGTGAAGGGTGGATGGTGAAGTACCGTGTCGACGGATGTCTCCAGTGTGGCTTCAGTATGGCTCTGGATTGACTGTGCAAACAGCATGTAGTCTCAACATGATAGCAGCAGGCCAAGAGCTTATCATACAGCAAGCAGGGGCATCCTGTAAAGGAACAAGCAACAAAAGAAGCAAAAAGAAAATAATTTGAGCAGAGAACTAGCAAAATGGTGCAAAATATTTAACTGAGCTTCTACATCCAATAAAAGTGTAATAAGAAACAACATATTATCATGTAATTATAATCATTTATTACATGGCTTGGTTGAATGCTAATGTAGAATGCGGTTTGTTATTTCTTGATATCAGATAACGCTGCGAAGTGTAACACACCGTTGCCATGAAAAGCAGAGCGTTGCTATGGACGCAGGATTCTAACCGTAGAGACGGAACGGACTATTTTCTTTAGCGGAAGCAATACAATCGTTTTTAAATCAATAAACTCCTTTTTAAATCATTATTTTGTGTCAAATTATTGATTTCTTTGGTAGGTAGTGTTGTGGCAAATTCAAAGTTCTTTTTGGTTCAGGTCTCAAAGAAGTTTCTCAGAGTCGAGGTTCCAGGTCAGAAGAATTAACTTTATTGACAAGCAACAAAGTGAGAAGCCAGCTGGCCATCCGGACATCTGAGGTTACAGTGGCCAGTGTTCATGTCTTATACTTTTTCTTATCGCTAGATGCCCAATGGGCACCCTCATATATCTATCTCTTCCCCTCTGTCACGCCTGGTGACCTTGGCACAGTTAAACATGTCTTCTGAATTGGTGTATATTGGTGAATATTGGTGAATATGCTGTTTCATACTGTATTTTGACACTTTGCATGTCTGGGTATTTTTCCATTTTCTCATCTTTTTCAGACCTATTTTTTCATGCTTGTCATTTTCATTACATCATACTTAGACATGAATCAAGGAAAATTCTCCAACAGTAGCCATTAGGGTGGTCCTTATCAAGTCCATTTTTTTTGCAAAATGTTAGTGTCTTAACCTCTTAAACTGTTCCTTTTAACTTCAAAATTAGAAATATGCAAAAATGTTGACAAAAAATGATATTTAGAGATAGCTCAATCATGTGGAAGATTGCCTATGTTAAGCTGTGCGGCGTTTTTGTGATATGCAAGTCATATTAAAAGTTGCTGCAAATGAACTACATTTTATTGAAATCAGAGCAACACTGACATGACAACAATCTCAAAAAAGCACAAAGTTTTCAACAATCCCTCAATTCTGATGCTCAGCAGCCAGTGTTGACTTTCTGCAGTCTGGATAGATCCGTCGGTGATCTTCCACCACATGAAGGAGAAACTGCAGTTGTTCTTCAGAGTGTGTGAGATAGCCACTGTATTCTTGAATCAGAGCCACTCCTCTCTCGGCGGGATCATTGACTACTTTCATTGCATGGTTGCCTGTGCCTCCTGATAATCTGCTTGATTCGGCCAAAGTTCCGGGTCAATTTCAAGGAACGTAATGTAATTTTTTAAACCCAAAAATGTGCTCTAAACCCAAACAATAACCAAGGTGGTCATCAATAGAAATATATATTGATTCCACCAGGAAAGGTAAATCTGCTAAACCGGGTCATGGATGGATTAATTTGGATTTAGTTTCTACAATAAGTAAACTGAGATATGTATCTAATAATATATGGTGCATTACATGCTTTTATGGAGATTTTTTTGGAATTTTACTAGCCAGGTACAATACCAAATCAAATTATCTGTTTTTACGAAAATCATCAAAATCTCAGAAAGTTTAAAGCTGTTGAGCTACCAGTAATTATTATGTTACTGCCATAAAAATTGGCATGCTGTATTTTCTTATATAATTTGTCTTCTTATAAGACAATTTGAAGGGTTAAGAGTATGACAATTGGAGACTTTAAAAATAAGGACCAGCCTAGTCACAGCCCCAATCCTCACTGAATCACCAGGGCCCGTGCAGAACTGACTCGCTGCACCTGCACTCCCTCATCAACACACCCTTTATATGCTCCGTTCACCTTTCACTCCTTGTCTGGTCTTGTTGCAGCATACACTGCTTTATGTCAGGCTCCTTACCAATCTACTCACCCGAGATCGTCTCGTCCTGATCCAGTCTCCTGTCCGTCCCCATCCTCTCAGCATCATCTGGTTCCCGTTGTTCCTCCACCACTCTGCTTTTAATAAACACCTAAGCCTGTCTGTCTCCTCCTGTGTTTGTGACAAGTATATTTTGAAAGGCTACGCGTTCAACAGTAAATAAAGTATTCCTAGGGCTTAATTCCCCAAAACGTACAATATAAATTGCCATGAGATTGTGTTTAAAGAACCAAAACCCACAAAGACATCGACCAAGTTAATAAATATACAAACAAAAAAGACAATTAAATTTTATTAGGCGAATGAAATTTTATGCTACACACAAGAGTGTTTCAAGGACAAAAAGTCTTGAAATATCTGATCTTTTAACTAGTAAAAGCAGAATAATAGACCATTAATTGCAATTAAATGCCATTAATTTATCAGAAAATAATGTTGTGGCCGCATTAGCCTACCACAAGTTGTGCATTATTTTTCTAACAGTTCAGCGACTCGTCCTTGAAATGTGTATGTTCTGTTTCCGCTCAGTTTCTGATTCTGTTTGCCTATTGTAGCAAGGTTAGAAGGAGGCGGGAACCGGCGAACATTCAAAGACTTTAATAAACTTAAAATAAACAAATACAAAACAAAAGTAAAGGCAGCAGACCCTCACAGACGACTGCTGCCACATAGAAACAAATCATCAAATAAACTCCAGGCCTGGCCTCTCTCGTCCTGCACCGTCGCCGCTCCTCCGTGAGAGATACGAGACCGGTGCGTCGCGCAGGTGTCGCTCATTATCAATCACGCCGACATCCTACTAGCCACATACCGCCATCACCCCTCGCGGGCCGGGGGGGGGGGGGGGGGGGGGGGTACCCACGAGTCCTGCTCGCCACACCTATGTTCTCTGTATGTTAGTACACTAGTTAGTCTCCTAGGTGGTTAATTTGTTCCCCACACCTGTTCGGTTTCTACTTTGATTTCCCAGTTTGTATATATGCCCTGAGCTCTCCTTATGATGGGCCACACCAAAAGATATTTAAAATCGTATAAGATTTTCAAAATGTGAGATACCACAAACATGTGGACAAAAAATCCTAGATTTAATAGTTTTGCTCTTTTAGTGTTTGGTTTGCTGCGATGTGAAGAAGACAACACACCACACACAAACAGATGTTCAACCAGAATCCTGACTGTGAACACGGGAAATCTCTCGAGACTTCAGAATATACATGGCGGACGATAGGAAGGAAGGAATTGCTATGAAAGTGTTTGGAATGCTTTTGACTGAACATTCACGGTGTTTAGTCACTGATGGTGATTGTTGAGAAGATGTCAATCAAGCAGCAGAATAACAGATGATACTGTCAACCCGACATACTCAACAGTGCTGATGCTGCAGCTGCAGGGACGGAAGTGTGGAGGAAAGATGTGTGTGTGTGTGTTGAAGGAATGAGGACATACGCATATGAATTGGAAACAGAGGAGCTTCTGAGCTTTAGAACAATTATTCAAAGAGAAAATGTAGGGGGAAACACAGAAGACATATCTAATCAGCTTATCGCTCACAAAATATGAGCTTGCTGTTGACTGACGGCCATTTCCTGTTTGGATCCTGTTTATACCAACCAGAAACAATTAAATATTTACTTCATAGAGACTTTGATGCAAAGTGACTTACAAATGAAGAGAAGCAAAAGCAATTTATCATACAGCAGACAACAATATTAGCAGTACTGTAATATTGAATTACAAGTAAACGAATTGAAAACCAGCCTCGATGTCGCAGCATGAAGAGTCATTCTAGTGTAATCAGAAACCATTGCGCCTACTAATATTAAAATAGGGATTGTATGCTTTAGTTAATTTTGTTTGTGTATTTGTTTTTAGTATTAGCTATATTATATATAGCATTTTTTTAGTTAATATATTACAGGGTATAAAATGCATTGGTGAAAGTTTTTGTTTTATGAATGTAGATTGACGTCTGTGTGCAAGGATTGAAAGTGGTTGCTGCTATTGTAACAAATCTAATTTCCTGAGAAGGATTAATAAAGTATCTATCTATCTATCTATCTATCTATCTATCTATCTATCTATCTATCTATCTACAGTTTTATCCTGTCAGCTTATCCTTTGTATTGCTGTATTGTGTTGTGTATATTTTATGGATTGTATGGTTCATGCATTATCACAGTCATGAATTCGCACTGCCAGTTGGCTGAGGAATAAAAAACAATTGCCTTTTATTTACTTTCAATCAGCACATGAAAGTCTAGTGTTTATCAGAATATTATATTATATTATATTATCCAGGACAAACATAAGTGACACTAATTAAACAATAATTATTTACGTTTATACTATGTCAAGACACTAAGGAATTACTGAGACATTAACAGAATAATAACTAGTAGAGTTCAGAATTAACAGAATAATAACTAATAAGTTCATAAACATTGTGCAGTAATACCTCTTACAGCCACTAGAGAGAGACAGCTGTTCACTTCATGTCACTGGACTGTTGCTCTTAAAAGATAAAAATCACAAATATATGTTTATTGGGTTTAAGCTTTAAAAGTGTGAGTTTATGACATAAAGAGCGATGTATTGTGTGGTTGCTGTTTATATGTTAATATTAAAGTGTGATCCTGGTTTTGTGTGTTGTGTTTTGTTAGGACTTTTGTTAATATGTTTTCAGTTACCATTGTTTTCATGCTCACTCCCCGTGTTTGGTTTCCATATCTCTGTGTTGTTATATTAGTTACCATAGTCACCATCATTAGTTCCAGCAGTTGTTAATGATCTACTCATTGCTCTGAGTATTTAAGCCCTTGATCTTCAGTTATGCTTGGTTAATTGTTGTGAGTGTATGCTTTAAGGTTTTCTGGTCTTGCCGGATGTGTTTGGATGTTCTTGCTTTCCTTGTGTGCCTTGGATAATGTTCTCGTTTTCCTCGTGTGCCTTGGATAATGTTCTCGTTTTCCTCGTGTGCCTTGGATAATGTTCTCGTTTTCTTCGTGTGCCTTATATATATATATTAGTATACTCATCAGCCGCTTTATTAGGTACACCTGTTCAACTGCTTGTTAACCTAAATATCTAATCAGTCAATCACATAGCAGCAACTTGAGGCATGTAGACATGGTCAAGATAATCTGCTGAAGTTCAAACTGAGCATCAGAATGGGGAAGAACTGATTTAACGTGGCATGGTTGTTGGTGCCAGAGAGGCTGGTCTGAGTGTTTCAAAAACTGCTGGTCTACTGGGATTTTCATGCAGGGTTTACAGAGAATGATCTGAAAAAGATATAAAATTCAGTGACTGTCAGTTCTGTGTGTGAAAATGACTTATAGAGATCAGAGGAGAATGACCAGACTCGTTCAGCTGATAGAAAGGCAACAGGAACTCAAATAAACACTCGATACTACTGAGGTCTGCAGAAGAGCATCTCTGAACACACAACACGTCAAACCTTGAAGCAGAAGAGCATCTCTGAACACACAACACACCAAACCTTGAAGCAGAAGAGCATCTCTGAACACACAACACACCAAACCTTGAAGCAGAAGAGCATCTCTGAACACACAACACACCAAACATTGAAGCAGAAGAGCATCTCTGAACACACAACACATCAAACCTTGAAGCAGAAGATCATCTCTGAACACTCAACACCTCAAACCTTGAAGCAAAAGAGCATCTCTGAACACACAACACACCAAACCTTGAAGCAGAAGAGCTTCTCTGAACACACAACTCACCAAACCTTGAAGCAGAAGAGCATCTCTGAACACACAACTCACCAAACCTTGAAGCAGAAGAGCATCTCTGAACACACAACACGTCAAACCTTGAAGCAGAAGAGCATCTCTGAACACACAACTCATGAACTCACTGACTCTTTCTCTCTCCGTGTGTGTGTGTGCGCGTGTGGGTGTGGCCGCTGATTACCACTGATCTGATCATCAGCGCCAGCTGCAACTGATCAGTCTTGTCTATTTATAGTCATTGTCATTTCTCTTGTGTTTGTCAGATCATTTTGGAAGTTCCCGGTGTTCATGTCTTGTTTACTGGCTGTTTTTGTGTTTCCTGAGTTTCGTGTCTGGATTTGGATTGGATTATCGTGATCGCTCTTCCTGCTTCCACGGAGGATTGGGTTGCCCATTTGCGTCCCTGCGCTACCAAGAGAGACTGTTTCCGGGCACCTCTTTTACATCTGACCCTAGGCTTCTACTCATACCTTGTTACAAGAAATAAACTTCTTTGAACACACAACACATCAAACCTTGAAGCAGAAGAGCATCTCTGAACGATCAACACACCAAACCTTGAAGCAGAAGATCATCTCTGAACGCTCAACACACCAAACCTTGAAGCAGAAGAGCATCTCTGAACACACAACACATTAAACCTTGAAGCAGAAGAGCATCTCTGAACACTCAACACACCAAACCTTGAAGCAGAAGAGCATCTCTGAACGATCAACACACCAAACCTTGAAGCAGAAGAGCATCTCTGAACACACAACACACCAAACATTGAAGCAGAAGAGCATCTCTGAACACTCAACACACCAAACCTTGAAGCAGAAGAGCATCTCTGAACACACAACACACAAAACATTGAAGCAGAAGAGCATCTCTGAACACACAAAACCTTGAAGCAGAAGAGCATCTCTGAACACACAACACACAAAACATTGAAGCAGAAGAGCATCTCTGAACACTCAACACACCAAACCTTGAAGCAGAAGAGCATCTCTGAACACACAACACACCAAACCTTGAAGCAGAAGAGCATCTCTGAACACACAAAACCTTGAAGCAGAAGAGCATCTCTGAACACACAACACACAAAACCTTGAAGCAGAAGAGCATCCCTGAACGATTAACACACCAAACCTTGAAGCAGAAGAGCATCTCTGAACACACAACACACCAAACATTGAAGCAGAAGAGCATCTCTGAACACACAACACACCAAACCTTGAAGCAGAAGAGCATCTCTGAACACTCAACACACCAAACCTTGAAGCAGAAGAGCATCTCTGAACACACAACACACCAAACCTTGAAGCAGAAAATCATCTCTGAACACACAACACACCAAACCTTGAAGCAGAAGAGCATCTCTGAACGATCAACACACCAAACCTTGAAGGAGAAGAGCATCTCTGAACACACAACACATCAAACCTTGAAGCAGAAGAGCATCTCTGAACACACAACACACCAAACCTTGAAGCAGAAGATCATCTCTGAACACACAACACACCAAACCTTGAAGCAGAAGAGCATCTCTGAACGATCAACACACCAAACCTTGAAGGAGAAGAGCATCTCTGAACACACAACACACCAAACCTTGAAGGAGAAGAGCATCTCTGAACACACAACACATCAAACCTTGAAGCAGAAGAGCATCTCTGAACACACAACACACCAAACCTTGAAGCAGAAGAGCATCTCTGAACACACAACACACCAAACCTTGAAGCACAAGAGCATCTCTGAACACACAACACACCAAACCTTGAAGCAGAAGAGCATCTCTGAACACACAACACACCAAACCTTGAAGCAGAAGAGCATCTCTGAGCACACAACACACCAAACCTTGAAGCAGAAGAGCATCTCTGAACACACAACACATCAAACCTTGAAGCAGAAGATCATCTCTGAACACACAACACACCAAACCTTGAAGCAGAAGAGCATCTCTGAACACACAACACACCAAACCTTGAAGCAGAAGAGCATCTATGAACACAAAACACATCAAACCTTGAAGCAGAAGAGCATCTCTGAACACACAACACACCAAACCTTGAAGCAGAAGAGCATCTCTGAACGCACAACACACCAAACCTTAAGCAGAAGAGCATCTCTGAACACACAACACATCAAACCTTGAAGCAGAAGATCATCTCTGAACGCACAACACATCAAACCTTGAAGGAGAAGAGCATTTCTGAACACACAACACATCAAACCTTGAAGGAGAAGAGCATCTCTGAACGCACAACACATCAAACATTGAAGCAGAAGAGCATCTCTGAACACACAACACACCAAACCTTGAAGCAGAAGAGCATATCTGAACACACAACACACCAAACCTTGAAGGAGAAGAGCATCTCTGAACACACAACACACCAAACCTTGAAGCACAAGAGCATCTCTGAACACACAACACATTAAACCTGGAAGGAGAAGAGCATCTCTGAACACACAACACACCAAACCTTGAAGCAGAAGAGCATCTCTGAACACACAACACATTAAACCTGGAAGGAGAAGAGCATCTCTGAACACACAACACACCAAACCTTGAAGCAGAAGAGCATCTCTGAACACACAACACACCAAACCTTGAAGCAGAAGAGCATCTCTGAACACACAACACACCAAACCTTGAAGCAGAAGAGCATCTCTGAACACACAACACACCAAACCTTAAGCAGAAGAGCATCTCTGAACACACAACACATCAAACCTTGAAGCAGAAGATCATCTCTGAATGCACAACACATCAAACCTTGAAGGAGAAGAGCATCTCTGAACACACAACACACCAAACCTTGAAGCAGAAGAGCATCTCTGAACACACAACACACCAAACCTTGAAGCACAAGAGCATCTCTGAACACACAACACACCAAACCTTGAAGGAGAAGAGCATCTCTGAACACACAACACACCAAACCTTGAAGGAGAAGAGCATCTCTGAACACACAACACACCAAACCTTGAAGCAGAAGAGCATATCTGAACACACAACACACCAAACCTTGAAGCAGAAGAGCATCTCTGAACACACAACACACCAAACCTTAAGCAGAAGAGCATCTCTGAACACACAACACATCAAACCTTGAAGCAGAAGATCATCTCTGAACGCACAACACATCAAACCTTGAAGGAGAAGAGCATCTCTGAACACACAACACATCAAACCTTGAAGGAGAAGAGCATCTCTGAACACACAACACACCAAACCTTAAGCAGAAGAGCATCTCTGAACACACAACACATCAAACCTTGAAGCAGAAGAGCATCTCTGAACACACAACACATCAAACCTTGAAGCAGAAGAGCATCTCTGAACACACAACACACCAAACCTTGAAGGAGAAGAGCATCTCTGAACACACAACACACCAAACCTTGAAGCAGAAGAGCATATCTGAACACACAACACACCAAACCTTGAAGGAGAAGAGCATCTCTGAACACACAACACACCAAAACTTGAAGCAGAAGAGCATCTCTGAACACACAATGCATCAAACCTTGAAGCAGAAGAGCATCTCTGAACACACAACACATTAAACCTTGAAGGAGAAGAGCATCTCTGAACACACAACACACCAAACCTTGAAGCAGAAGAGCATCTCTGAACACACAACACATCAAACCTTGAAGGAGAAGAGCATCTCTGAACACACAACACATCAAACCTTGAAGCAGAAGATCATCTCTGAACACACAACACACCAAACCTTGAAGCAGAAGATCAGCTCTGAACGCACAACACATCAAACCTTGAAGGAGAAGAGCATCTCTGAACACACAACACATCAAACCTTGAAGGAGAAGAGCATCTCTGAACACACAACACACCAAACCTTGAAGGAGAAGAGCATCTCTGAACACACAACACATCAAACCTTGAAGCAGAAGAGCATCTCTGAACACACAACACACCAAACCTTGAAGCAGAAGAGCATCTCTGAACACACAACACACCAAACCTTGAAGCACAAGAGCATCTCTGAACACACAACACACCAAACCTTGAAGGAGAAGAGCATCTCTGAACACACAACACACCAATCCTTGAAGGAGAAGAGCATCTCTGAACACACAACACACCAAACCTTGAAGTAGAAGAGCATATCTGAACACACAACACACCAAACCTTGAAGCAGAAGAGCATCTCTGAACACACAACACACCAAACCTTAAGCAGAAGAGCATCTCTGAACACACAACACATCAAACCTTGAAGCAGAAGATCATCTCTGAACGCACAACACATCAAACCTTGAAGGAGAAGAGCATCTCTGAACACACAACACATCAAACCTTGAAGGAGAAGAGCATCTCTGAACACACAACACACCAAACCTTAAGCAGAAGAGCATCTCTGAACACACAACACATCAAACCTTGAAGCAGAAGAGCATCTCTGAACACACAACACATCAAACCTTGAAGCAGAAGAGCATCTCTGAACACACAACACACCAAACCTTGAAGGAGAAGAGCATCTCTGAACACACAACACACCAAACCTTGAAGCAGAAGAGCATATCTGAACACACAACACACCAAAACTTGAAGCAGAAGAGCATCTCTGAACACACAATGCATCAAACCTTGAAGCAGAAGAGCATCTCTGAACACACAACACATTAAACCTTGAAGGAGAAGAGCATCTCTGAACACACAACACACCAAACCTTGAAGCAGAAGAGCATCTCTGAACACACAACACATCAAACCTTGAAGGAGAAGAGCATCTCTGAACACACAACACACCAAACCTTGAAGCAGAAAAGCATCTCTGAACACACAACACACCAAACCTTGAAGCAGAAGAGCATCTCTGAACACACAACACACCAAACCTTGAAGCAGAAGAGCATCTCTGAACACACAACACACCAAACCTTGAAGCAGAAGAGCATATCTGAACACACAACACACCAAACCTTGAAGCAGAAGAGCATCTCTGAACACACAACACACCAAACCTTAAGCAGAAGAGCATCTCTGAACACACAACACATCAAACCTTGAAGCAGAAGATCAGCTCTGAACGCACAACACATCAAACCTTGAAGCAGAAGATCAGCTCTGAACGCACAACACATCAAACCTTGAAGGAGAAGAGCATCTCTGAACACACAACACATCAAACCTTGAAGGAGAAGAGCATCTCTGAACACACAACACACCAAACCTTGAAGGAGAAGAGCATCTCTGAACACACAACACATCAAACCTTGAAGCAGAAGAGCATCTCTGAACACACAACACACCAAACCTTGAAGCAGAAGAGCATCTCTGAACACACAACACACCAAACCTTGAAGCAGAAGAGCATCTCTGAACACACAACACACCAAACCTTGAAGCAGAAGAGCATCTCTGAACACACAACACACCAAACCTTGAAGCAGAAGAGCATATCTGAACACACAACACACCAAACCTTGAAGCAGAAGAGCATATCTGAACACACAACACACCAAACCTTGAAGCAGAAGAGCATCTCTGAACACACAACACACCAAACCTTAAGCAGAAGAGCATCTCTGAACACACAACACATCAAACCTTGAAGCAGAAGATCAGCTCTGAACGCACAACACATCAAACCTTGAAGCAGAAGATCAGCTCTGAACGCACAACACATCAAACCTTGAAGGAGAAGAGCATCTCTGAACACACAACACATCAAACCTTGAAGGAGAAGAGCATCTCTGAACACACAACACACCAAACCTTGAAGGAGAAGAGCATCTCTGAACACACAACACATCAAACCTTGAAGCAGAAGAGCATCTCTGAACACACAACACACCAAACCTTGAAGCAGAAGAGCATATCTGAACACACAACACACCAAACCTTGAAGCAGAAGAGCATCTCTGAACACACAACACACCAAACCTTAAGCAGAAGAGCATCTCTGAACACACAACACATCAAACCTTGAAGCAGAAGATCAGCTCTGAACGCACAACACATCAAACCTTGAAGCAGAAGATCAGCTCTGAACGCACAACACATCAAACCTTGAAGGAGAAGAGCATCTCTGAACACACAACACATCAAACCTTGAAGGAGAAGAGCATCTCTGAACACACAACACACCAAACCTTGAAGGAGAAGAGCATCTCTGAACACACAACACATCAAACCTTGAAGCAGAAGAGCATCTCTGAACACACAACACACCAAACCTTGAAGCAGAAGAGCATATCTGAACACACAACACACCAAACCTTGAAGGAGAAGAGCATCTCTGAACACACAATGCATCAAACCTTGAAGCAGAAGAGCATCTCTGAACACACAACACATTAAACCTTGAAGGAGAAGAGCATCTCTGAACACACAACACACCAAACCTTGAAGCACAAGAGCATCTCTGAACACACAACACACCAAACCCAGACCCGTCGCGACAAGGCAAGCAAACCAAGCAATTGCTTGGGGCCCCGAGCTGGCCTGGGGCCCCAAGACAACGACTGGTTAAGAATAAAATGCAACGACAAACTGTGTGAGCGTCCCTTTGATAGTCAATGCAGTAAAGTGCAATGATGCTGTTATCGGGATCCCCCTCAAGGGGGCCCCTCTCAGTAGTCGCTGACAGCAGCCAGCCAATCACGTGATCTCTGCTGCCGGCAAAATACAAAAACTCCTCGGCAGTCATCATGAAGTGGAATTATGCTTCAGGAAGCCAGAAAAGAATGAAGAGAAAGGAAGAGGAGGAAAGAAAAAACAATATAGTGGTAAGTAGGGGTGTAACGATACACGTATTCGTATTGAACCGTTCGGTACGAGGCTTTCGGTTCGGTTTTTGGTACGCATTTTCAAACCGAACGGTTCGTTGGACCATTTTTCCTGCCGACCAAAGTTTCGTTATTTCAAATGTAGGCGCGTTGCGCGTGGCAAGCTCGCTCATAATGTAGAGACGCCGGCGCGACCACAACATTGCCCAACATCAAATGGCAAACGTAATGCAAGCGAAACGAAACTGCTCGTTATTGTGTGGTTGACGGACCATTGTTTATCAGTTTGGACCAGTGCAGCGCGAGCCGATCTTGATCAAGCGACACTGTTACTACACAGCGCTAATAAGAGATCCAGTAAAGAAAGCATTTGAATTCGCCACAGAAGTAATAACATCACTGCAAGATCTAGTGAGAAACATTCACATAGTTTGTCAGGAATAGTAGGCTATAATGCCTTCAAGTAACATTACGTCGGTTTTATTTTGACATTATGAATACAATGCCCTCAAATGTTAATCTGAACTAAAATAAACATTTGTTTATAACTACTACAATATTACATTTCACTTTTTCCAAGGAGCTTTTTTGTTTTATATGCTCCTAAGAAGAGTCAATTATAGCTCCAGAATTGCTCAAAGTAAAAAAAAAATCATATTTTATGATGTTAGTTTTAATTAAAAAAAAAAGAAGAAAAATAAATAAATCAAGGAAATTTCTCTGGCATTTCTTTCTTTTTGCTGTATCGAAAACGTACCAAACCGTAACACAAGTGTATCGTATTTAACCGAACCATGAATTTTGTTACACCCCTAGTGGTAAGTGATAAATTACACTGGATAAAATAGCTCCACTTGTCTTGTACAAATAGTGTAATTTTGCAGCAGGTAGGCTAGAAAAAATATGTTTATGTTAGCTACCTGCCTGACGGCAAATGCTGCTTGTAACAAACAGTTAGTGCAACTTTTTTTTCGAACGGATGGAATATGGTTACATATTATAATATGTTTTTTATTGGGGGGGCCTCCATGTCCATTTTGCTTGGGGCCCCCAAATTCCTTCAAACGGCCCTGACCAAACCTTGAAGCACAAGAGCATCTCTGAACACACAACACCCCAAACCTTGAAGCAGAAGAGCATCTCTGAACACACAACACCCCAAACCTTGAAGCAGAAGAGCTCCAGCAGCAGAAGACACACCGGTGACACTCCTGTCAGATGAGAACAGCAAAATGAGGAAACAATTCACACAAATTCACCAAAACTGGACAATAGAAGATAGAAAAACAGTTACCTGTTCAGATAGGTCTCGATTTATGCTGCGACATTCAGATGATAAGGTCAAAATTTGGCGTAAACAAGAAGAAAGCATGGATTCGTCCTGCCTGTTATCAGCGGTTCAGGCTGGTGTGGAGGATATTTTCATGGCACACTTTCGGGCCTCTTTACCAAGCATTAATTAAACGCCATAATCGACTCGAATAATTCTGATGACCATGTCCATCCCTTTATGACCACAGTGGACCATCGTCTGCCCATCTCCAGATCTCAATCTAATAGAGCAGCTTTGAGATCGGGAGATTCGCATCACGGATGTGCAGCAGACAAATCTGCAGCTGTGTGATGCTGTCATGTTATTTGAACGTGTTCCTCCCGAACTTTGTTTATGAAACATCATGTGTAGATTCCGTCATCGCGTCTGTTATAGAAGATATCGACAGCGCATTCATTTTAAAAGAGGAACCGGTTCCTCTTTTAAAATGAATGCGCTGTCGATCATTAATTCAAAGTTCTCTAGAGAACTGCAATCAAGGTAGCCTAGAAATCTAGACGCACCCTAGCAGCAGCAAAAATGTATTTTGCAGCCAGGGCAGTCTAGCAACTCTCCATTGACCTTCGAGCTGCAAAAACTTAAATTGGGTCAGGCCAATCACATCGTGTATAGAGTAGGCGGGGCGGGGCGGGGCGGGGCGGGGCGGGGCGGGCTTAACATAATGACGACAGAGTTGCGACGGTCCCTGCTGCTAACGTTACTTGAAAACAAAGAGTGACGGCTGCTGCTGGAGAACAGTCTTTCGAATCGGCTTTGGCCACGACTCTGGAGGACTTGGAGTTAAGATTTTCTTTGAGAAAAGAGCAAAGAACAGCACTTAAGTCATTCTTAAAAAAAGGAAGATGTGTTCGTAGTTTTGCCGGCCAGATTCAAAAGTTGAATCTATCATCTAACGTTAGCTCCGCTGTTGGGAAAACGCTCTGGTTGGTTGTAGCGCTGTCCTATTGCGTGCAGAGGGAATTTGAAAGACCACCGTTTATCCCGCCCCTCGGATTGAGCCGTGTCTATGGTGAGTTGCCAGACCCAACATCTTGATGTAGGTCTGGCTTGCCAGGCTATGATCAAGGCATTTGTTGATCGGAAAGATGAATGAACATACGTCACTTACTCCATTGCTCTGATTGGCTGTAGGTCTATCCAATTGAGTGCAGAGGCATTTTCTTTCCTGGTTCGGTTGAAACACGCCCCATAATCACAGCCCAATGGAGCAGTATCAGACTCACATTCTGACTAGAATCTGAGTATGACGACGTCAGGCTAGAATTCAGTAATTGAGTAGGCTACTTTGGGTTCGGGCCGAATACCGAGCCCGGAGCCTCTCCTCGGACAGCACGCCAAACATGCATTTATTCTATCTGACTTATTTGTAATTGTGAACTTGTGAAATCACAATTCTCCAGCGGCAGTCATCTTTGTTGTAAACGAAGCACTCTTTGCTGACGTGGATGATTATGTTACAGTTGATCATCTGTCCATCATCGTATAGCCTAAAGCCCGCCCTGACAATTTGATTGGTCCGAACAGCTTTGGTTCGAGCATAATTGCTCCACAATGGATCAAGTCCAGACCGCACTTCCCGACCTAAAAATGTTGTGGGCGGGGCTAAGTTCGGCTGGCATCCAGGCTAACTGAATTCAAGTGTTCATATTTAGTTTCAGATGGCTAGCTTAAATATTAAGTTATGAGACTGTTTATAAGTGTTTACAAGAAAGTTTTCTTATAAAAGAAAGAGACTATAATGCATTGAGGAGTCAGCTTACAGGATTTATCCTGTGGTATGGCAATTTATCCAATTAAAATACTTTAAGAATATTTAAAGAAAGGACTACTACAAGAGTTGTGTGCAACATGTTTATTCATTGTTGAGTCACATGTTAGGAGAAAACAGACAGTTTTAATTATTGTAATAAATAAGAGTGACTCCATTACTGACAAAAGCACAATTTTGTCCATCTTGTTACTTAGTTAAACAGACGTGCTACATTGCCATGAAAACATAACGCCATGAACACTAAATCCTATGAAAAAAGCTGTAAAAATGATTATTTAAACAGCTTTACAGCTCAAATAATTGACAAAGTTAAATAAAAAATATAAATGGTCTTATAAAATAAATAAAACTTCACATTTCTGATTTTTAAATAAAAAATTGGCCCAAATGAGTTCTATTGTAAGTGCCTCACAGTTATTGCCTTTTTAAAGAAAATGATGGTTGAGTCAAATACATTTTTGTAGTCATTTATGCCACAAATGCTGCCGATTGAGCTAAACTTGTATCCAACCCGGAATATTCTTTTAAATGAGTGTGAATTAACAAATGTAGGTGTTAAAACGTACTCGGTTACTAATGTAACCTCGGTTCTCTCTAGAAGAGGGAACGAGTATTGCGTAAGGTTAGCTTACGCATCGGAAAGTCTTCTTTCTTCGAGATCTGAAGCCAAAAAATTATCCTTAATTTTGTATACATTGTCAACGCAGTGCAGCAGCCGACAGACCTAGGCAGGCTGTATAAGCGTGCTCATTGGCTGCTCGGCGGCAACTGCTTAAGCCTATCGGTGAGCGCTCTGAACGCGGCAACCAATGAGGGCGCTTCGCGCCCTCCACACCCTTCTAACCGTCAGAATGGGTGTGGCCAGCGTGTATATATTCAGCGCTCATAGGCTAAAATTCTGGTTTTCGCAGTCTGAAGCGCAAAAGCTCGTGGCGCGACACGGCAGGTTACGCAATACTCGTTCCCTCTTCTAGAGAGAACCGAGGTTACATTAGTAACCGAGTACGTTCTCTTACGAGAGGTCTCTCGTATTGCGTAAGGTTAGCTTACGCATCGGGAACCCTTTGTCAACGCCGTGTGCGCCGAGCATCCAGCCCATGAATCCCAGGGAAACCGGGGAAAACACTCTGCTGGGAAATGTGGCCGGTCGGAGAGACGGGCCAGCGCAGTACAGGCACTTCATGCAGCATATGAAATAAAGCGGCGCGGCCGGTCTATAAACATATAACAGTACAAACAGTAGGGCCGGCAGAGCGAGCCCATACAGTACATAAGCACTCATAAGGGTAGGAGAAAAACGACATAGTCGGTCTCACATGAAGGGAAAAATTCCCGCGCGACAGAGAATAATACGGGCGGCCAGCAGCGCGGGCCAGCACCGACAACAGCGCGTAACGGGAAATAGGAAACAGAGCGGATCAGCCGGTCTGAGTCAAACACTTCACCCTGAGTATAGTACCAGAATAGCGCCAGCATATGAACGTAGTCTGCACACGAGAAATGGGCAGAGCATACATGTCACTTATGCTGACAGTATTTTTGCCTGTAGGGCAGGAACTTCCAGGTTATAAAACCTCACGAATGTTGACGGGGAGGCCCAGCCCGCCGCCATACAAATACCGTGATTAGAAATTCCGCTGGACCAGGCCCACGACGAGGCCATGCCTCTAGTGGAGTGGGCTCTGATGCCCAGAGGGCACTGCAGGTGTCTGGAGGCATAAGCTGCTGCTATCGCGTCCACTATCCACCTGGACAAGCTCTGTTTCGAGGCGGCAAGACCCTTGGTGCGTCCGCCGAAGGAAACAAAGAGCTGCTCTGAACGCCTGAAAGCGGCGGAGCGCGTGATGTAAACTCTCAGCGCCCGGACAGGGCATAGGAGGTTATCACTGTCCCCACTGTCGGATGCTGGCAGAGCCGAGAGGGACATAACTTGTGCCCTAAACGGGGTTCCAATCGCTTTGGGGATGTAACCGTGTCTCGGTCTGAGAATGACTTTCGAGTCATTCGGCCCGAACTCAAGACATGCAGGGCTAACAGATAGCGCGTGCAAATCACCCACTCGTTTGACTGAAGACAGAGCTATCAGAAAAACGGTTTTAAGCGACAGATACTTTAGATCCGCGGATTCAAGCGGTTCAAAGGGAAAAGCCTCTAGGGCCGCTAGGACCAAGGACAGATCCCACGAGGGAACCGAGGGGGGCCGCGGGGAATTCATCCGTCTAGCTCCTCTGAGGAAGCGGATAATGAGCTCATTCCTTCCCATTGCCCGGCCGCGCGTCGTCTCAGCGAACGCTGCAATAGCGGCCACATATACTTTGAGCGTGGAAGGGGATCTGCCCTTTTCCAACAGCTCTTGTAAGAAGGAGAGCACCCGCGGGACCCCGCATGCGCGCAGATCCAAGTTTTTAGTAGCGCACCATTTAGAAAACACCGACCATTTAGACGCGTAGAGCCGTCTCGTGGAGGGGGCTCTCGACTGTGTGATCGTGTTCACGACCCCTTCTGACAGGTCAACGGGTATCCGTTGATCACCCATGCATGCAGCGACCAGCGCTCTGGATGGGGATGCCAGATCGATCCACCGGCTTGGGAGAGGAGATCCTTTCTCACCGGGATCGGCCATGGGGGTGAGTGCGACAGCCTCACTAGCTCTGGGTACCAAGTTTGGTTTTCCCATCGCGGGGCTATAAGCAGCACTGAGTGGTGCGTTTCTCTGATCCTCGAAATGACCTGTGGCAACAGGGAGATCGGAGGAAAAGCATACAGCTGGAGGCTGGGCCATGTCTGGGACAGCGCGTCCTCGCTCTTCGAATAAAACTTCGGGCATTGAGCATTGTCTTTCGACGCGAAGAGGTCGATTTCCGCTCTGCCGAATAGGCACCAGAGAAACTGGACTGTCTGGGGGTGCAGAGACCATTCTCCCGGGGGAATGTTGTCCCTGGACAGTCTGTCTGGACCGACATTCAGGTGGCCCGGCACGTGCGTGGCTCTCAGCGAGCGCAGCGAGCGGTAAGCCCACACGAGAAGGCGTTCTGTCAGCCTGCACAGATTCCTGGATCTGACACCGCCCTGTCGGTTCACATAGGATACCACGGACGTGTTGTCCGAGCGGACTAGCACATGGTGATCCCGTATGAATGGGAGGAAGCGCCTGAGCGCGTTCTCGACCGCTATCATCTCCAAACAGTTTATGTGGAGGCATTTTTCCCGGTCTGACCACAGGCCAAAAGCCGGTTTGCCCTCGAACAGAGCGCCCCAGCCTGAGGTGGAAGCGTCCGTCGAGATAACTTTGCGGTGTGAGATAGCTCCCATTGTCACTCCCCGCTGGTACCAGTCGGCCGCTAACCAGGGCTTCAGAGCTGAAACGCAGCTCTGAGTCACTCTGATGCGGATACCGCCGGAAGCCCATGCTCTGTGAGGCACTCGGGCATTCAGCCAGCGTTGTAGCGGGCGCATTCGTAAAAGACCCAGCCGAAGCACTGCTGCGGCTGAGGCCATACAACCCAGTAACCTCTGAAATGTTTTGAGAGGTACGGTGCTGCCCGGCCGGAGGGACGCGGCCAGGCGTCGAATGCAGCGCGCGCGCTGTGTCGACAGGCGGGCCGTGTACTGATATACCTGACCGTCGAAGGCGAATCTCAAGAATGGCCTGTGACGGGGTATTATCAGGATCTGAAAAGCACGCGTCTTTTAGATCGAGAGATATAAACCAGTCCCTCGGGCGAATTTGCGCGAGAATTTGTCTGGTTGTGAGCATTTTGAACGGTCTTCTCATAAGAGCCTTGTTCAAACGTCTCAGATCCAAAATTGGTCTGAGAGCTCCGTCCTTCTTGGGAACGAGGAAATAACGGCTGTAAAAGCCCGACTCGCTCATGGAAGGGGAAACCGGTTCTATAGCCCTTTTGCACAGAAGTGTAGCTATTTCTGCTCGAAGTAGATGTGCTACTTCCCCATTCACTCTGGTCTCGATACGCGCTTGAAAGCGCGGAGGGCGGCGAGCGAACTGCAGAGTATAGCCCTGTTTTACTGTGCTTAGCACCCGTTCTGATGCGCCTGGAATAGCTTCCCACGCTTTTGCGTGTGCAGCCAGGGGCAGAATGGCCTCCGGGCTCCGATCGCCGCGCATCGCGGGCTCGAGAGCTCGAAACGGAGGGGCGGGCGCGGCGCGCGCGCTCTTGGTGCTTAGATACGGCGGATCGCACGCAGCGATAGCTGGCCGTTGTACACACAGTGTCCCGGTGGCTTTAGACGGGGAACATAAAGTGTGAGGCGTGACGCGCGATGGCGGCGTCGGGGGCGAAAATGTTTGTTAGTATGTGTGAGCGCTCGAGGGCGGGCACAGGACTTACATTCAGGGGCGGGCGCGGCGCGCGCGCTCTTGGTGGTTAGATACGGCGGATCGCACGTAGCGATAGCTGGCCGTTTTACACACAGTGTCCCGGTGGCTTTGGACGGGGAACATATAGTGTGAGGCGCGACGCGCGATGTCCGCGTCGGGGCGAAAATGTTAGTTAGTATGTGTGAGCGCTCGAGGGCGGGCACAGGACTTACATTTAAAACATGACCGGTCGTGCGAGGCCGTGTGACAGAGCGGGCAGTGAGTAGGTGTGGGCACGGAGAAGTGGACACGTGACCTACTTTTAACACTAAAGCGGCTTTTGCCTGCTTCATGAGAGTGGGCTCTGTGAGAGACACGGGATGTATAGTGCTTGTGTACAGGGGTGAGCACAGAACGTGGGCACATTCACTGTACTAGAAACACATACGGCGTCAGCCGTGCAACCAGACATTATGCTCTTTTGAAATTTTTCTGGGTTGCCGTGAGAACGGCGGATGCGCGCAGGCGAGCGGGTAGATACCGGCTCGTTGACTGCGGGGTAAACAGCTGCAGTAGCCGTGGCAACGGGGACTGACAGAGCGTTAAGCTTCGACGGTGGTCCAGCCGCAGGGCTGCGGGATTTAACCGTCTTTTCTTCTCTCGTGTTTAGACGCTCAAAAATACTCGAGCACCCTGAGAAGGTGTGGTGCGAGAGGCGGGTTCGCTTTCTGTAAGTAAGAAAGACTGGCCGCGAGCTCGGAGAAGCAAACAGCATAAATTTTTATCTTCCCCGAGAGCTGGGATCGAACGCGGATCTCTCGCATGAAAGCGTATGATTCTGCCACTGAGCCACAGGGGAAAACACATTAGCTTTCAGTTAGCGTGAGCATATAAAAAGCGACCTCATGTGTCGCGTCGGCGTTTGTTTGCAGGCGTGCGTGTGTTTAAAACAGGCTCGTTTACTGCAATAGTAATATTTCCAGTCGCCTGAACTTAAGAGGGGACTGAGAAATGTGTGAGGATTGGCGGTTGTCCAGCCGTAGCGAGACTAACACACTCTCTTCTCTTTTCGCCGGTGAGTGAGGCGCGCACGCTGAACGCTGCTCGTGACCGTCCGCTTTGTCATCCCTTGAACGGCGCAATCTGCGCGGCCCAACGAGGGAGAGAGCGGGCTTGTTTTCTGTATGTAAGAAAAACTGGCCGCGAGCTCGGAGAAGCGAACAGCATAAACTTTAACTGCCGCGAGAGCGGGGATCGAACCCCGGTCTCTAGCTAGACAGTCTAGGATTCCGCCACTGAGCCACAGGGGAGAATACATTAGAACTCGGTTAGCGTCATCATGTCTTGTGACGGCGTTTGCTTGCAGGCGAGCGTGTATTTATAACAGGCTCGTATACTGCAATAGTAACAATTCCAGTCGCCTGAACTTAAGAGGGGACTGAGAAATGTGTGAGAAATGGAGGTTATAGTCCAGGCCACGGCGGGACGAAAACACTCTGTTCCCCTTTCACCGGTGAGTGACGCGCGAGGACGGAGTAGCTTTCTTGTAACGTAAAGAGAGCTCCAAGACCGTCCGCTCCTGCCATCCCTTGTGAGCGGCGCAGTTTGCGCGGCTCGAACAGAGGGAGAGGAAACTCGCTCCGAGACCGTCCGCTCCTGCCATCCCTCGTGAGCGGCTCAGTTTGCGCGGCTCGAACAGAGGGAGAGGAAACTCGCTCCGAGACCGTCCGCTTCTGCCATCCCTTGTGAGCGGCGTAGTTGCACGGCTCGAACAGAGGGAGAGTACGGGTATCTATCACATTCGCCTCATCTCCTGACGCGGCGGCGGCGCGGGCGAGAGCCGGCGGTTGAGCGGCCGGGAGGGAGAGGGCGAGAGAGAGCTCGAGGGAGAGGTTCCGGCGAGCTCCTCAGTCACAACAGTCTCCGGTGGTCGCTGCGAGCGGCGCTTCTTATTGCGCGGCCCGGCAGGGACAGGCGGAGCGACAGCTTGGTCGAAAGCTTCAAGTCGAGCCCGCAGGGTCGACATTGAAAGCTCTTCGCACTCGGAGAGTGCGGTGGCGGCGTGCCCGCGGCCCAGGCGGAGAGCGCAGAGAGGTGGCGGTCTCCGTTGCTGAGCGGGGCGCGGCACGAGCCGCAAAAACGAGGCGTTTTTACAAAAACGCCTCGTGCTCTTTTAGAGTACACACAGAAACAGTAATAATGTAAAAGGATATGTCGCCGGATAGCGTAGCAGGCACGGATGGCTGAAGGCGGCGAAGACGGCCGGCTTCCTCAGGCGCTGTCCTAAGCTTGCTGGTCGCTGGTTTCAACGGCGGCGGCTCTCAAGATCCAGCGATGCGAAGAGCGTCGCTGAAGACAAGAAAATCAGAATTTTAGCCTATGAGCGCTGAATATATACACGCTGGCCACACCCATTCTGACGGTTAGAAGGGTGTGGAGGGCGCGAAGCGCCCTCATTGGTTGCCGCGTTCAGAGCGCTCACCGATAGGCTTAAGCAGTTGCCGCCGAGCAGCCAATGAGCACGCTTATACAGCCTGCCTAGGTCTGTCGGCTGCTGCACTGCGTTGACAATGTATACAAAATTAAGGATAATTTTTTGGCTTCAGATCTCGAAGAAAGAAGACTTTCCGATGCGTAAGCTAACCTTACGCAATACGAGAGACCTCTCGTAAGAGAACCAGAAGTAGTACACAAATTAATTAGTTAATAAGTAAACTGGTGGTGGGTGAGGAGAGACCCCTGATATGATTGTAAAGCGCTTTGGGTGTACAGTAGTACATATGAAAGCGCTATATAAATGCCTCATTCTATTCTATTCTATTCTATTCTAATAAAATAGCAGTGGTACCATAAACTTAAAATATTTAAAATTACAAAGTGAATAATATACGGAGCAGTTCCCATAGGGTCCCGAATAAGCATTTTAACCTCTTAATGTGGTCAGAATTGTGTAATTGTGGTGTAACTGATTAAATGTAAGTGTGTATGAGACATGCTGAGTTTTTCAGTTAACAGTTGTTGCACGCAAAGTTGAGTTGTTGCAGACCCAAATAAACCACACAAAGCTTTCAACCGTGCTGTGAATCACTGCAGAGGTGTGTGTGTGTGTGTGTGTGTGTGTGTGTGTGTGTGTGTGCTGTATTGACAGAATGTTTCTCCCCTGTGGACACTGGTTGTAATTTTCTTTGGTTTGCTGGTGAATAATGCAGAGTGTTCACTATAGCAACATTTCTATTCTGCTTTTGAAGTCTGCTTGGCTATATATAGATACTTTGTTAGTTATGATGAAGGTATGACAGTTACAACTATGGCATCAACAATGTTTACAGTGAGAGCTCATCTTGTCTGTGGAAATTACCGCACCATAAAATGAACTCTCAGGTGTGACAACATAATGCTTTTTGGGTTTATCATCTTCGTGCGAATAAAAAAGTATTTGGACGTTCTGAAGGTCATTGTATTAGAAAACATCAAAGCCAGTGGAATCTGTGCTCAAAGGTTAATTATCTTATGTGTTTAGCCAAATTTTAATCAAAAGGTGTTTTGGTGACTTTTAGTGGATGTATAAAGTCAGTTCTCTTCAAGTGCGCACACAGCAGCTTTACAGGGACCCTAAAATGAAAATGAATTTACCTTTCTCAAATCCTGTCATTCCAAACCTGTATGTCTGTCTTTCTCCTTCAGAGCATAAAATAAGAAATTTGGAAGAATGGTGCAATTGTTTTGTCCATAAATGAAAGTCGGTGGTATTAAAAGCAACACTTTGACTCCACTTTATGGACAAAAAAAAGAAAGATACATTTTCAAAAGATCTGCTTTTGTCCTCCACAGAAGAAAGAAAGTTTGGAACAACATGACGGTGAGTAAATGTTGATTGTATTTTCATATTTAGGTAAACTATCTAAAGAAGTGCACTTTGTTAGGAATAATCTGTTCATTATTCCTAACAAAGGGAATTCAACAAATTCAACTGGAAAAACTTCTCCTAAAGTAGAACAGTCTTTTTTTTTTTTTCAATTAATGATTATGCAGTCTTTACTTACATACATCATTGTTTATTCTTTCAAGCAGATATATTTATTTGTATGAATTAAATATAATTAATCTTTATTAAAGCTATTATTAAAGAGCAGTGAATGCTTTTCTCTTTTTATTTTGTTGTTTGAACAATATTAAGTGTACAGAAGGCATTAGGTTTATTACGCACTGTCACTTTAAGACCGAGTGTGCAGATCCAATTGCACTGCTAATGCACATCCGATATTCTCACAACTGTACGTTCTGTAAAGACACAACCGACTGTGTTTACGTGAATACTCTCAAAAACGGTTGTGTTGTGTGTATTTGTCCATTCAGACGCGCGCTTAGCTGTCTATGTGCAGGGCTGCACTCTTCGGGTCGCGTGTGTGTGTGTGTTCGCACAGAAAAACATACCGAATAAAGCGCTCTTTCGCGTCGTCACTCTTATTCAGATCTGTCCATATGTCTGCCCTTCTCTTTCTCCCAGACGTTTACATTTTTGAACGATTTGTGAGACATGCAGCATCAAGCGCATTCCAACTCGTGTGCCGCTGGGTAGATCAGCACGTTACAATTCAAATGTGCGCATCTACCACAAACGCAAATCAGTTCTGACTGGATCTCTTCCCCAATCGTCCCTCCGTAACATTTTCGTCTATTTTTTATTCGTTGACGAAAATGTCAATACATTTTCGTCATAGTTGTCGTCATTGTTTTTGATATAGTTATCGTCTAGTGTTCGTCTGTGAAAAAATGTCGTTGACGAAAATAATGGCATAAAATAAACATTTTTCGTCAACGAAATTAACAATATAATATACTGTAATTGAGTGTGTATACCATAAACAGTGACATGTCGAGGTGTCTCTCTCCTGACTCCTGTTTGAAAAACGCGGACCAGGGATTCTGCTTTGCGAATCGCAATCAAGCAGTGATTGACAGCGCTCTGATCCAATGGCGTTGGGCATTGTCATGTTGACAGTAAATCTAGCCCAATGATGTTTGGGGGGCACCAGGGGGGGGCAATCATATTCCAGGGGGGGGCGGTGCCACCCCGTGCCCCCCCCTCTAGACACGCCCCTGCACAGAATGCTATATGTTAAAGCGATAAGGAGAAGAAACGGTTAAACAGACTCTGCTTTAGAAACAGCACTGATGAGTGGAAGAGATAACGTCGGTGCCATGCACCAACATACATTTCAAAACAACACTTCGACTACACTACACAAACTACACATCCTCAGCATGATCATCACTGTTTTGCTTTAATAACAATTTCATATTAAATCTAAAAGGGGAATCTATTAGACTGTGGCTGTCATAAACTGTCAAATGCAGCTTTATCGAGTTCAACAGCTCTGGTCGAGCTGTGACATGAATGAAACGCAATTGGCTATTTTTAAAAAAGGGGAGGAGCTGCTCGATATGTCCCGCCCTGTCTTCCTGTTTCAGTGGAAATTAAGTCAACACATTGACAAATGCTGCACGTTTCAAGGCACTTCAGTGGGCCTTTAACCATTTAAATGTCTGAAAACATTTTGGGGTGTACAAGTGTTTTGAAGAATTCACAAGGAAAAGGAGGCAATGAACCCACATGGCTTCACCAATGCTGTTTGATTGCACTTGTACCACAGGTGTGCACAGATGGCACAATTATCAAAAGAAGCAGTAGGCCTACAGGACCTGATCTCTTTTGTTTTTGTGAAAACATGTTCACACAGACACACTTTTGTCTGGTGAGAATAATCTTATCAAGTCAATAAAAAGCACCTCATAAATCAAAGATAGACAGCACATGTCAGTTTGCAGAAGCACCAGCAGACATTAATCTACAGACTTCCGCATACTGCAGGCCTGTGTGTGTGTGTGTGTGTGTGTGTGTGTGCGTGTGGGACCTGGGAAGCGTATATGAGACTGACAAAAGGTTTGACATCAGGTACATTTCTGTTCACCAAAACCTATTCGAGAACATCCTGTTGTCCTACATTTAGAGTCAAAGCGGTACTTATTGAGAGCTTACATAAACATCTTTCTATCATAATATGCTCCAAATGTTTCTGTATTTCCAAATATGGCGAGTGGAAGATCAACTCAGCAATACAGCACACAGCTGTCAGTGTGATGCTCCGCTCGCTGTTTCTGAATATTAGAAAGCATGGCTTTTTATTAAAGGCTGTAAAGAGCAATAAGGGTTCATCTAAATCTGCTTAAATGGGAGATATAAGTAACTCATTGCTTCTTGGACACAAGAGAGAGAGAAGGGGAGATTGTTTAATCATTAATTAAATGGTTGTTTAAACTCTCACCATATAAATTATTGCATGCAGTTATTGACACTAAGTGCTTTCAATGAAACTCAGCACTTCATGTAGCACAGGAAATAAAATGCTGACGTGATTTAAAACCAAAGAACGGGAACGTAACTCCATGTTGTTATACTGATATTCATATCAAAATCATGATTATGTGATATTACTTTTATGTAACAGCCTGATTAAAAAAAGAAGTCAATATTGAGTAACTTACCTCTTTATTGAAAATATTGCCACGTTGCCTGTTTTTGCAAAGGCTCGAAGGAGAATCAATCATTCAGCACAGTGTTAGTGGTTTGTTCTTCAATGAATCAGATTTGAAATGAAATGGTTGAGTAAACGATTCAATGATTCACTCATAAAGACAGTCACTTGTTGGCATATTAATGTAACCTCACTGAAACATTCCCAGCACTAAAGCTGAGTCAGTCTGAGATTGTTTGAGATGTTTAGTGGTTCTTTCTATCACAATTTTTGCTCATCCTTAAAGGGGTCATGAACTGCATTTTTAGTGCATTTTTTTTAATCCCCATGTGGAGAAAATCCAGCTTTTAATGTTGTTTCACGAATTCACACTTATAATTAGAGGGAGTAAAGCTTAATGGGTATTTGGCGTGCTGTCCGGGGGGGAACTGGCCCGAACCCAGAGTACTCCCCCTGTGTATAGGAGTGTATAGAATGTGTATAGAGTGTATAGAACTTGCAAAATAGCAGGATGTTCAAATACTTATTTTCCTCACTGTATACAGCAGTCTTACCTCTGTTCGTTGACGGTGTGTCAGTATCCCTCCTCCACACTTGTGTTACTGTTAATTATCTGAACGTGCTCCTCCTGAACTTTGTTAATAAAACATAGTTTATATGTCTATGTGGTGTTTTTAATATGCTTTAAGACAAACCATGTGTAAAGACAGTCTCAAAAACACGTTTTGAAACCTCTGGTGTTTCTGACGTCACAAACTACCTTGTAACCAATCAGATCAACGTGTGATCGCCAACCAGTGGATCTCTGAGCTGAGTGAGTGAGTGAGTGAGTGGAGGTGGGGTTCATTTGCATATTCATAGAACTGCGTATACTAAATGAGGCAAGGGTATCGAGTTACATTCAAGATATTTTAAGGCACAAATATTTTTTTTTTAAGGAAAAAACATTTAAATATGTCATTTTGATGATCAAAGATGAGATTTAAGGTATGCAATTACATTACAGGGAGACTTTAAAACTTATAGATAATGTTCTCTAAGGTCCTCTAATGTTTTCATAAGAAACACAAGAAGCTCTTTTCTATCCTGTTTTTGACCTTCTCTTTCGAACACTCTGTTTTGATGGGCGGTGCCGCATATAAGACTTGGAAGTAAACACCCACTGCTATAACTGGGTAACAGTTTTGCATATTAAAATCAGTTGTAACGACCCCGCCATTGCATGTGTGGAATTTTTTTAAGACTAATGTTGAAAATATCTCTTGCATAGTTGAAACATTTGCCAACAATGTGAAACATTTATGCATATTTATGCTTTATAAGTCTTGGTTGTGGCAAATAAAGTTTAAGTGTGTTTCGTAAACATTGAACTATGTGTAACGCAGGGTGAACTCAAGAAACAAAGGGACAGCTGGATCCAAATGCAAAGTAGTTTAATCAGAAAATAAACATAAACAAAACCATAAGAGGAACCAGGGAACCGAGAACAGAATGAGACACACCAAACGCACATCAATCTAGGACAAGACCTGACTAAGAACACAGGAAACACAGGGGTTTAAATACACAGGGGCAAACAAGCTTAACCTATTAACAATACACACCTGAGGAACACTAATCAACATGCAAAACTACAATTATTTGTAAAATGTAAAAAAAATAAACAAAATAATTACATTCCAGACATGTTTGCATTTATTTCATGGAACACAAGAAAAATGTCACTTTTTTTTTGTCTATGCAAAGAAAGTCAGTGGGTTACAAATGTTATTCTGGAAAACAGAATATATCCCATAGAATTCCATTTATGGAGAGATCCTAGCAACCAAATATGAAAATTCACTCAGAACATCTTAGCAATTGCATAGCATCCAGGAGGGTTAAAACTCACAACAAAATGTTATACATTTCACATTGTCTTCAGAAAATGTCAAAATCTAGTCATTAATTTTAATTATGCAAATACCTATGGAAATGTAAATATTTCTTGCTTTGTTAAAGTGCATTTAGCCTACAAGACGTTTCACAGCACATTTCTGATTGATAATTTTCTCTGAGTGCAGCAGATGATGGCTAGGTTGTGCTGAGAGCACATCTGAGCGCAGTTAATAGTCAGATAGATGTCTGGAGGAGATGTGAGATGAAGTGTCTGGATCATCATCAGTCGTTCACGTGCCGAGTTTGACCGGACGCATCGCGCGCGCATTCATGTCTGTTCACTGCGCTCGAGCGTCAAGGAATGCGCGAGGAGATTAAACTTTCCTTCAGAGGGACCGAGCGCCTGGAGATTTTTCCATCAGGAGACGGGAATTATTGGGTTGCTATCGAGTTCTGCCGTCAGGAGATTTGTAAATGAAGATTTCTGCCGTTTTACACTTGGTTGCTTTCGCGACTTTACTTCACGTCTATTCTCACGTGAGTTCAGAGCAGTAGCCTATGATGAACATGATATACAGGTGACGCACTGCAGAAACTGTTTTATATGATTTAAAGTTTATTTAATATTCTTTTATAGAGATAGAGGGGCGCGTTATCACGTTATGGGGTAATTGTAGCTTATTTGTTGATTCAAAACTATAAACGCAAAACATTTCATGAAACATCAAACATTACTTATATAAATATCAAACTATTGTTCTCACCAATAGATATTTGATCAATAAATAGTATTAAATTACAGCATACAAAACGTGTGACAACTTGACCAGAATTTACAAAATGTATATAATGTAATCCCAAAATGTATCCCTTGTATGTATTTATGTATATATATATATATATATATATATATATATATATATTTTTTTTTTTTTTTTTTTTTTTTTTTTTTTTTTTGCATATTGCATTATATTTTATATTTAATTTCTTTATTTGAAGCCTTGCTCTCTGGGTGGTTTGGTTGATAGGCTACATTTCTCATTTGTCAACAGCTAAGGCATTAACTTACATGAACTAACTATGATCAATATATTTTTACTGCATTTTATTAAGGTATTTTAAAAACCTATATATACAAAAAAAGGTATTTTATTAACCTTTTTGATGTTAGTTAAAATGTTCATGTTAATTATTAGTTGCATGAATGTCAACAGACACTTATGTATAAATGTTGAGATTAACATTAACTAAAATTGATAAATGCTGTACACATATTTTTCTTTGTTAGTTCATGTTAACCAATGTAGTTAAGTAATGTTTGGTTTGTGTTTGATACAAATATGTGTGTGTGTGTGTGTGTGTGTGTGTGTGTGTGTGTGTGTGTGTGTGTGTGTGTGTGAAGGTGTGTGCCATTCCGCCAGAATGTGATTTAGAGTTTGCGCTACTCAGAGAGGAGGAAGACTGCTTCAAAATCATCTATCAAGAGAACCTGACAGAGACCGGGTCCACACACACAGGCGAGCCATTACATTCACTATGTCTCTCATACACAAACACTTAATGAGAAGATTGAGTTCATATAGAGGGCAGCTATTTTCGTTATGCCCAGAGTGTTTTCCTGCTCCATACACATCAATACACCTAATGCCTTTATACTTGTTGTTTATGTGGACAAACAAAATGATGAGTGTTTATGTGTGTTCCTAAGAGTTGTAATGTGATATCTGGGGGGAAGTTTAGAGAATGGCCTCCATAATCCATACTCCATAAATCACACCCTTATCAGATTATAGATATATAATGCCAGTGTACACGCACAATTGCTGGTCTAACGCTGGCACAACTATTGCCTACTCGGGATACGTTTTCAGTTGAGAGAGGGTGTGTGACAGTATCATAAAGTCTAATACTCAATAATCCGTTTACACGTACAGTGATTTGGACAAAGTGAGAGTGACAAAGCATTCGGAATGCCTGATATAGTTGTATATAGTTAGAACGACTAATGGCAACAGACTTCCCAACTTCCAGCGAATTAAACATTGCTTATATGAATTTTCATTAATGCATTTACAATCATTTAAATGTATAAACATTCATAAACAGTATTATTATTATTATTACTCATTAATTGTAACAGTTGAAATGGTTTGATAAATGATTCAGTCTCTCTAAACACAGCCTTTCCGAGAGCCTACCCTCCTCTGATTGGTTAGATGGCCTACTCTGTTGTGATTGGCCGACTGCTTACAGCGTGTTTTGGAAACCGAACAGCCATTAGCATATCAGAATTTAAGCTCCGGATGTTCCTCAGCTCTTGATACACAGTGATACGAACAGTAACAATGGCGTCGGTTTTACCGTACCAATTCATCATTCATCATATGAAAGATCAGAAAGCGTCTTGGGTTGCAACTTCAACACTGGTTTCTTGAGTAGGGAACGAGTTGCTACATTTGAATGTTGATGCTTTGGGAACGCTTTCGCATGACCGGTCTAAAGCATATTTTAAATTACGCTAATTCTTTTGGCTACCGATAGTCATATGACATGAAATGTGATATACATATGACTGCTTAGAACCCTGCAGAACCCCTGCTGTGTTCTCCAAAACAGATGAACAGTTGTTCTGACCACCTTTGTAACTTAATCCAGCCTAGGATGTGGAATAGCTTTGACTCCACTCGGAGCAAACTCTAAGCAGGAGGAGGCAACTGCAACTACAGGGCCTGCAACCCCCCTACACTCTTTAGCAAAGCAATTGCTGGAGAATAGCCACCTTAAGAGTCAGTAGTTTCTCAGAGGCTGACTCAATAGGGTCAAAAGGAGCCCTTGCCAGACCTTCCAGTACAATATCAAGGTCCCAAGACGGAACTCTAGACCGGCAAAAAGGCCTAAGACATCTTGCTCCCTTCAGGAAACGAGATACCAAAAGGTTGCCTCCCAGGTATGTACCATCAATTGGTCCCCCTCAGGAGCCATATCCAATGTCTCCATATATTGGGTCGGGTGTGATAAATTGTGCCCCCTGCCTAAGACACAAGATCCCTCCGGACTGATATCCCGGAGAGATATTAGGTCTGAAAGCCAAACTTGGGCCGGCCAAAACAGGGCTATAAGTAATAAGCTCGGCTAGGACTCCTGGGAACAGAGTGTTCGGGGGAAAGCAGGCACAGCCTCTGCCATTTCTGCACAATGGCATCCAGCCCGAACGGTGGTCGAGTGCAGGCAGAGGTACTGGAGGTGTGAGGCAGAACCAGAGCGGACAGCATGTCAGAGTCTCTGATGCGAAAAGGTCCACTTTTCACATAATTTTTTTCCATATCAAGTTCACACCAATTGGGTGAAGTCTCCATTCCCTGGGCCTCAGCCCCTGCCTCGACAGGATTCTGCCCCCTGATTCAGGTGCCCAGGGATGTCGACTGCTCTTACTGATAACAGCTTGGCCTGAGCCTAGAACAAAATCTGGCTTGCCAATCTGGAAAAAGGGCTCAATTGCAGACCGATGTAAGACTATAGATGTATTTTCTGACTGGACAAGAATATGGTAACCCGTGAGATCTGGGAGTAAGTATTTCAGTGCCAGAAATACAGCCCTCATCTGAAGGCAATTTATGTGCCATGAAAGATGGTGACCTCTCCACCGACCTTGAGCTGAATGGCCATCTAAGATAGCCCCTCAACCCATAAGAAAAGTATCTGTCTTTAATGTTTTGCGATGACATGATGCTCCCAACATGAGTCCTTGGGCTAAGAACCAAGGTTTCTACCAATTCACTAGGTACTTTGGCATCTGTTTTAGAGGGTGAACTGGAGAAAGTACACATTTCTTGGAGTTCAGTCTCAAACCCAGGCACCTTATGTGGGCAGAAACAACATCTCAATGTCGAACTGCCATCAAATTGTACTCCGGCTAGAATTAACCAGTCATCGATGTAATTGAGTACACAAATATCCTGGTATCGTAAAGGAGCCAGAGCTGCATCATAATACATTTGATGCCCTGAAGCGGCTCACCAGCAGGGAATGGTTGAATATACTTCTCCAATATCCTCCTCTGAGGATCCAGACATCCCAGTTCCTCCCTGTTTTTGGGCAGATACTGGGTAACTGACCTGCTGGAAACCACTGTGCCTTGAATCAACGTAGGTTGTGGGGTAAGCAGACCGATTTCCCAAGGGCAATGTCTACCGCTTGGCCTGGACTGAGGTTGGAAACAGACCTGGGTGCCTGGAAGCGGCGAGGGATATATTGAGAAAACGCCACAGACTGCTTTTTAGCTTCCTGAAGCCTTATTGATAGTGTCGCCAAAGAGGCCTGATGGAGCAAACTGGTCGTCTGTTAGAAGAGCTTTATTCCTCTGCTTAATGCCCGATAGGTAAAGCCACAAATGTCTCTCCACGACAAACATGGAAGCCATTGAACGGCCGATGGAGCAGTCCATTTGCGTGGTGATGTGGAGATCCAGATCTGTGGCCCATTGGAGTTCTTTCACCACCTCCGGCCCAATTCCCTTGCCTTCATTCAGGTATTTTAGCAGGTCAGCCTGGTATTCCTGTAACAACGCCATGGTGTGCAGACATGCACCAGCCTGATCTGCAGCGACATACACTTTGGCCACCAACCCAAATTTTCCCTGCAGGGTTTGGTGGGGAGTGTCAGAGCCATCAAGGATGATGCAGATTTCGGCAAATTGTTCATTTAATTAGCTTTTTCTATGACACTCATGCTCTTCAGCTGGCCAGACAAGACTTATTTCAAGAATAATTTCTCAGTGTGTACACACACTAGGCGATCTGAACCGTGCCTGAGCACGTTTGACCCCCAAAGTCTGGTTCGTTTGACTAATGTGATTGCCCCGTACCGTGCCTTGGCGCAATTCACTTAGTTCAGTTGGGCTTGGGCGCGGTACGCATGTAGTGTGGTCGCTAACCACGCAGGAGCACAGAACAGCTGCGCTACTGTCATCATTACGATGGAAAACATCTTTTATTACTACTTGGATACTACACTTTTCGGTTAATATTTAGGTTTATAACAGGTCTGGTTCTCACCTTAACAGGAATGAATTGCGAGTAAAGCTGTAAAATTCCTCCATCAACGTCAGCAGCCTCCGTAATAATCTTCTGATACGTGCAGCACAATCGTGTGTAAATCACTGCATGGCATAAATAATAAATCTATTAGGCACTCTATTAGCGAAAGCGTGCTCCGGCCCAGAACATTAAATGCAATGTGAGTCCAGGCCAGCGGGGGATTGGGGATGTGGGACAATCGCGCCAGGACATGGTACAAGACAACTGTGCCTAGTGTGAGTACACCCTTTGTCATTTTTGAGTTTTAAAGCTTAATACAACTTTGTGTTTGTTTAGGCAACGAGAAAATGTGAGTATTGGCTAATTTCAATTTGACAAGATGAAATTAATTCAGCCATCTTGAAGTAGGCCTACATTTCACTAAACAAATCAAGTAGACTGTTACCTAAAAACTTTGAGTGTTCTATATTACTTATTCTACTGCTTATACTACTGCTAAACTACTTATCTGTGAACTAACCCAGGTATGTAGCATAACATGCTTTCTGGAAAACTCGTCCATCAGTAGGAATGACCTGCACTCGACCACTCTCAGACCTCCAGCAATAAAACTGTCAGTGTGAACAGGGCTTAAGTTTTCTCACTCTATAAGCAGAAGGTCTTTCTCAAAATATTGACCGTCCTTTACATACACAGGATGCAGTCAATACAGGCCTGTCAACACAGACATCACAATAACAGTAAAACGCTGTACAGATCTCTTGGTCCTCACAAAGTCTCCTATCTGTATTTCATTGGAGAAAGTACCAAGAGAAACGTTTACAACTTTTCCTGCCATTCATCAGACGGAGAGGGAGAGACTGCAAAAGGGGATAAATCAGATACTGTGCCATTCAGAGAGAGAGAGAGAGAGAGAGAGAGAGAGAGAGAGAGAGAGAGAGAGAGAGAGAGCAGGAACGCAAATAGATTGCATTTGACTGCAAACAATAAAGAGTAATCCTCATACACTTTCTTATCTGATTAGTAAGGCTTGGGAGTGAATGAACAATGTGAAAGGCTACTACATAAACAAAGGGTCTAGTTTATGAAAATTAAGTTGGTGATGTAATCTAACAGTCCTAATGAATCTGCTGAAATGCAAGTACACCATATGGCTAAACGTATGGTCACCCCAACAGCTTCCACTTTTTTGGCAAAATGTCCACTGTCCACAACAATATTCAATGCCCCCCCTTCCCCCATGTAGGCTAATATAGTTTATATATAGTTTCCTCTGGCACATCTGATGTAATGACGACAACTTACTATTTTAATACATGGAAACTTCCTAGTTTTCTGTACATAAAATTTACAAAAAGTTTTAAGTGCTGAATGCTCTTTAGAGCTCCAAGTCTTTATTATTAACCAATGAATTTGCATGGATTTTCGTGGTTAGGAACGGTCTATTTGGTTGAAATTCGGACTGTATATTTGGACTGTACCTGGTGGCGATGCAATGCTGAGAAATGAGACAAAAGTCAAGCCGCAATCATGTAACCAAAAATTTGGGGATTTTTACATTTTAGAATATTAGTAGAGCAATAATTAGAGACGTGGATTGTTATCACACTGTTCAGATTCGCTCCTAATTCTGTTTTACTCCACCTCCATCCCCTCTGAACAGGTTGCAGTGCTTTATGGGATCATCTGTACTGTTGGCCTCATGCTGAGGTGGGAGAGACTGTGTCTCGGCCGTGTCACAATTTTCTTCGTGTCAAAGGTCAGGTGCTTCTTGGTTTTCACAGACAAGCCTTCCTGAATTTTATATCTTTAACCTTGTAAAGCCTGATTCAGAGGCCCAAGCTGAGCAAAAATATTTCGGACAAATGCTGATATGTATATGGCCAAAAAGTAAAATAAAATTCTGATGCTTGTAATGTACATCAGTGAGATCTTTATAACAGTATATAGTGACTACTTACATAAAATGCATATAAAAATATCAGTCATCTATATCTGCCAATATGTCTTAGTAATATGATATTTAAATGTTTTGTTTTATGATTGAACTCTGTAGTTTTAAAACATATAATGCAATGCAATACAATGATGATTCAGAGATGAACAAATAACTTCCTCAAAAGCCTGATGATCATATCTGAGACGTACATTTGAACATGATTGTTCTAAAATATGATGTATGGAAAATATCATGCAAGGAAACCTAAGTTGATTCAGTCCATTAGTGTTCATCTTGAAAGAATATAAAAAAAATGTGACCTTGGACGACAAAACCAGTCACATGGGTACATTTTTTGAAATTGAGATTTATACATCATCTGAAAGCTGATTAAATAAGCTTTCCAATGATGTGTGGTTTGTTAGGATAGGGCAATATTTGGTCGAGATACAACTATTTGAAAATCTGGAATCTGAGGGTGTAAAAAAATCAAAACTGAGAAAATCATTGTCCATTTATGTTCGCGATTTTGCTGCATTCACTCACAAAAATAAATGTTTTATATATTTACAGTAGGAATTTTACAAAATATCTTCATGGAACATGATTTTTACTTAATATCCTAATGTTTTTTGGCATAAAAGAAAAATCGATTATTTTGACCCATACAATGTATTGTTGGCTATTGCCACAAATATACCCGTGCGACTTGTGTCTGGTTTTGTGATCCAGGGTCACATATACAAGTTATTCTTATGTTCACTTAATTAAAATCAGTGCAGATCTGACAGCAGAAAGACACGCAGCTGAAGGAGGACGTTTGTACAATTATACTAAAAGACTTTTACTTGCTAAAAAAGTAAATCAGACGACAGAAGGCCTGTAGTAGATTGTGTTACTTTTTAAGTATTAAGTTTTTCATCATGTTAGAAATTCTTCTGTCAAAAATGATACCGTAGGCTTTATAAAACAACACAATGACTGATTATGGGAGACGTATGTGATTATGGACTTATAAATTCTTGACAAAAATCAAGAGTGATCTGGGTTGGCCCTCAGGGACGAGCTGTTGTACAGGGTGGTAATTGTGTTGCTTGTTGTTTGTTCCTTGTCTCTGTCCGCAGGAGCTGTGATGAAAAACTGCACGGAGAATGGCTGGTCTGAAATGTTCCCGCCGTACGAGCTCGCCTGTGGCCATGGGCTTAATGACAGCTTTCCTATCCCCACCGACTCGGTAATATCAAAAATCTTTTTATTTCTGTGCTCATGTTCTTTCATAAAAGTAAAAAAAACAAACATGAAATTTCCCTTTAGGATAGATTAAAAATGAAAGAAAGAAAGACAGTAAATGCTTGTAAAACAGTATAACATTAACATCACATTATCATTTCAATGAACCAGTACCACAGAAGAACATTCACTGAAACACAATAGATATATGACAATGTTGATGTTACATAATGTGACTATCTCTTCTTGTAGGGGCTGGTCTCACACGAGTATTTCTTTTATGTGAAGATCATGTATTCTGTGGGATACGCCATCTCTCTTGTCTCACTCAGCATTGCTCTCACAGTGTTGTGTGTGTTCAGGTAACAGACTGTGTGTTTGTGTCTTTGTGTGTGTGTGTGTGTGTGTGTGTGTGTTCACATGTGTTTTATGAGAATGTCAAGTGTACTAATAGTACTGAGCAACAAGACTTGCTATGCAGTTGCTAATGTATTCAGGGGTGTGTTTCCCAAAAGCATTGTTCCAAACGATTCCATTATAATACGATACTACCTTATCATGAATAACATAATAGGTATTATCATATGTAAATAACATTCAGAAACAGTTTTTTAAATGAACAAGGGACAATAAAATAAGATATGACATTTATTTATTATGGCTGATTTTATTTGGCATGCACAACACGGACTGATGCACGTGCAGTTTAGGACGGGTTTGTGTTGAAGAGCTGCTAAAAATTTATTAAATTCACATAATGCTCTCTCTCTTAAAATGTAAGTGAGTGTAAATGTCAACATTATCATATACGTCTAATGGACTGAAGTCCGTCAGGTAAAACTCAAGCTAAATTTGCTATTTTATTTCAACTGTTACTCCTGCTCGGATGTTTTTTTGTTTTATTTTTCAATTTAATGGTGCAATGCAAAAATATTTAGTAGTGCGTAAGTTAAACCTGGCTAAGCTGTAACGAACGAACAGTGCTTAGTCTTCAACATACCATACTAAGTACAATAAGTACAATCTCTTATAAACATAACAAGCTGCATGATTTAAGGTATCATACATGTCCACTGAAGGGATAGTGGAGTACCTCTATGTATGCACTAATAAGTATACTTGCCTTAACAAACACCACTAATAAAGACTCGAAGAGGAAAAAACACACCAATTTTATTCAGACCAAACTGAGCAAAAATATGCAATTTGGTGAAGCTGCTGATTTTTGTGTGGCCATTATTACACTTACACAAACTTTTATTTACACAATGTTCATACCAACAAAACATAGAAAGTTACAGTTCATGTTAAACACACACAAACCATTCTATTCATTTTTAAAGGCAACACACAATCTACGCTCAGATTTAGAGTGCAGCTCCTCAAGTGCAGAGAAACTCTCATCCAGTGCATGTTCTGTTAGTGGTAACAGTCGTAAATCATCCAAAAAAAAGTTAAAATTAAAATAGATGTCATTCCGAGCGAGAAGGTGGAAAGTATCCCTACACTGTAGCGAATTTCGCCTGAGCCTAAACCGTCGCTCTGCTAAACTCTGTGAGCCAAAGAATTCTGCCATTGGTGTTCCAAGTTTCATACTGCAGTTATTTTGTACAGGCTGGCGTTGTGATGATAAAGATGTTTAACATTTTGACGTTTATATTTGGGTAAGTTTAGAAAAACGTCTAGTTTTGAAATATTCCACATGCCAGATAAAATTAAACACATTTTTATTTACATGATGCGTTACATGTTTTATTGGTTTTATAGACCTCATCTTCTCTTTAAATCTCTCTCCATCCCAACCCCCCTCCAGGAAGCTGCACTGCAATCGTAACTTTATCCACATGCAGCTTTTTTTGTCCTTCATCCTGAGAGCCATCTTCATCTTCATCAGAGATGCTGCGCTGCATTACTCACAGGAGTACTACCACTGCAACTCTCATCCGGTACACACACACACATCAACAAAAACATGTACATAAATGCATTAGACTGTACAAATACATGGTAAATAAATGCACAGATAAGCTCTCTAAGATGATATGTTTCCGGGGTTTCCCTCAGCCTGGCTGTAAAGTGGCACTGTTCCTGTCTAATTACTGCATCCTGGCAAATTACAGCTGGCTGCTGGTGGAAGGTCATTATCTCCACAGCCTCATTAACCTCTCACTGCGTTCACAGAAGAAACGTCTACACTGGTACATCCTGCTCGGCTGGGGTAGGTTCCTTTCTCCTTCCTTTGACACTTAAGCCTGGTTCACACGGCAGGATAATTAGGCCGATTTTAGCCCCGATTCATCCCTTCCGACAATCTTAAGGATGCTCCGATTATCGTAAAATAATCTGATCAGATATTCCTGCCGTGTGTGGTGTGTTAAAACTGCTCTCGTCTGCTCGGAAGGACGTCGGGACCGCTCCGATCTCAAATCGCGGATATCCAACATGTTGGATTTTTTTGGCCCGATTTCTCCTCGTGTGTGGTGTCCCCCGGGGACAAACGAGCATGCAGCCATTGGGACCGTGGCGTGTAGCCAATCAGAAAGTGAGGTGAGAGGTCATATCATGATGTAGCAAGTATAGTCCATGCTCGCGTTGTCTCCACTTCTTTGACCATCGCCTTTTCTTTTGATAACGTTTTTTTTCGGTTAAAAACAAACTGCAAACTATCGCCACTGCATCCTCTTCTCCGCCATGATTGTTTACTCTGAAGTCACGTTTGATCTCGAGGGATTTTGCAAGATTTCCCGTCTGACCTTAGCCTGGGAAAACCCAGACAACTTCCGGCAAATTTAGATTTGCTCTGCAAGTAGTCTGGCAAAGACCTCATTCAAGCCCATTTCCATGCTGTCGAAATCGCGGCACCAATCAGAAACGTTGAGCCTATCCAATTGCGCCCAGAGGCATTTGAGCGACGTCCACTCCGTTGGTGAAGCACCAACTTTTAAATGCATTATTATATTCAAATTGAAAACACATGAGAACAGTCTCCATGAAAGACCCACTGGCAGATGAACGTGCTACTACATTTCTCTCCGAAACGGTAGGAAATTAAATTAGATTTAATAGAGGATTTTAACTGTGACAAGATGATTGACAGGGCAGTTTACGTGACAGGATGCACGCGACAGATCCGTCCGATAAAGTAAATACATTTTCTTCACAAAAAGAGTACATACTTTTATGGCGTAGTGTAACTTAGGCGAATTGGGACGCAGCATATGGCTTTACACGATGCCGATCGCTCTGATTGGTTTTAGGAGTTTTAGGTCTATCCAATTGCGCCCAGAGGCATTTGAGCGACGTCCGTTGGTGACGTCCCTTTGGAAATGAGTTATTAAAGAAGCTTTGCCAGACCATAACTCAGTTACTACTGAGAATGGTCTGGTTTTAACCAGGCTAGTCTGACCTGGGAATGCTCGGGAGTCAAATCGGTTCGTGTGTGATGTGTTGATTTTGCCGTGTGGTTGCGCACCACACACTGTACGATCAAAACTGTTTGACCCGTGATTTTTTTATCGCCGTGTGTGGGGTCTCTCAGGTTTGGAAAATCGGGCGACAATTTTAAAATCGTCCCGTGTGAACCAGGCTTTATCTGGCAGTGGATCTTGTTGCTAGTAAATGTGATGCTCTGCACCTGTGGTTATTATGCTAGGATTCCTCTGTGAACTTGAGGAGAACTGACTTCATACAGACACAGAAAATCACTAAAACACCAGCAGATTAAAACTCACTGAGTTCTGAAAAAAGCACTTGTAACATTTGTGCACCCTTGCCCTGATATTTTGTAACGTAATTCAGTGACTTTCTGGGATGACTATAAGTTGGTATATGTTGGTTTGCTATAGAATGAGCTTCCAAAATTATGAATGAAGAGGGTCTTTGATTGAATGTTCTTGTGCTTAGGGGAGGTCTTTAAGGGATAGTTTACCCCAAAATTAAAATCCTGTCAACATTTACTTCCCCACATGACATTCCAAACCTTATGACTTTCATTTTTCTCCAGAACACAAAATAAGATATTCTGAGAAATGTTATTAACCAAACAATTTTGGTTCCCATTGACATCGATTATATGGATCAAAATATCTTCTTTTGTGCTCCAGAGAACAATAAAAGTCGTAAGGTTTGGAATGTCACTTGGGTGAATAAATGGATGTAACAGTTTGTGTGGTTGCAATGAAGTGCATAACGATGGATAATACAAACACACAGTCCTATAATTAATTACAAATATAAAACGTAGGAGAAACACAAGAAAGAAAACACAGCCACATTCCACATAAGTGAGGCTGAACAAAGAGCCAAGGGAACTAAGGGCTTAAATGCACATAGTGACGCTAATTAACTGGAACAGAAACAGGTGCATAGCTAATCAGAATCCATGGAAACAAACAAGCAAAGGGAAATCAGGCAAACAGGAAGAGATGGAGGAGGCCAATGGATCTGGAGGCTGAGGCGGAGCCAGAGTGGCAGAGCACTGAGAAAGAGCCAGTGGGACTGAGGACCAAGGCGGAGCCGGAGGGAAGCGGAGCCCGACAAAGCTGAAGGGGTGGAAGCATGAAGTGCAGCTGAAGGCCCAGAAGTCTGTGGCACAGGCAATGCGACGACTGACCAAGGTGGAGCCGGAGGGATGAGGGAGCCTGGTAGAGCTGCAAGGATGACGGCTCTAGATGGATCTGAGGGAGGGAGGAGCCAAGGTGGAGTCGACTGATCGACGAGCCGAAGTGGAATGACGTGCTCGGCAGCTGGAGATGGAGCCAAATGGAGGTGGGGCAGAAGGACTGACTGGCTGTCTATGACAGATGAGATGGGAGAGGGGGACTGGGCAGGACCAGCAGAGATGCAGGAGACTTGGAGCTCGGTGGATTCAACAGAGACACAGGAGACTAAGAGCTGGGCAGGACTAGCAGAGACACAGGAGACTTAGGCTGCGTCTCATTTCTCTGTCTTACCCCTTACTCTTACCCCTTCCCCTCGGTTTTGTGCGTTCGTGTGAGGGGAAGTGGTGTCCCAATTCCCATTTTGATTAAGGGCTAGGGCCAAGGCGTAGGGCTACATAGCCCTTGAAACGAAGTTTGCGGAGGACCACACTTGAAAGAGAGGGGTAGGAATTTCTCAGAAGTGCCGGCATCAAGCTTTTTTATGGCTGAACGTCGAACTGTCAAGGAGTCACACAAATGTAAGTATTTTCAGCAGTTTAATGACATTCGTGTTTTATGATACTTTAAAAAAAATGTTCAAGCAGTTTTAATTGAAAATGTTTTTGTTTTGAATCGCTAGTTAACCGCTAGCTAGCAGCTATGCACTATTTGTCGGTTGCTCATGTTTTGCTTAGCTATGGTGTAGCCGGCACTGCCGTTAAATACAATGAAACATATGTAACGTTACCATGACTTGATCCGTAAGCAGTCGTGTGCGTCTGAGAAACAATCTTCTTCTTCTACAATGTCTTTGACTGATGGCACACAAGCGTGCAAAGATAAAGAGAGACCAGGCAATCGATATCACAACCTGAGACGACGGCATCTTCGTTTGTTTATGTCAACGCTTATCGCCTCTGTTGAAGTAGCAGCCAGCTAGTGGAAAGGGAAGATGACGCAAACGGTAATCGAGTGGTGTCTCATTTCTTAGAGGTACGTTCTTCCCCCTACCCCCCTTCACTCGGTATCGAGGGGCAAGGGGAAGACTTGGCGGGACCAGCAGAGACCCAGGAGACTTAGAGCTGGGCGGGACCAGCAGAGATGCAGGAGACTTAGAGCTGGACATGACCAGCAGAGATGCAGGAGACTTAGAGCTGGGCGGGACCAGCAGAGATGCAGGAGAATTGGAGCTGGACAGGACCAGCAGAGATGCAGGAGACTTGGAGCTGGACAGGACCAGCAGAGACGCAGGAGACTTAGAGCTGGGCGGGACCAGCAGAGACCCAGGAGACTTAGAGCTGGGCGGGACCAGCAGAGATGCAGGAGAGTTGGAGCTGGACAGGACCAGCAGAGACCCAGGAGACTTGGAGCTGGACAGGACCAGCAGAGACCCAGGAGACTTAGAGCTGGGCGGGACCAGCAGAGACCCAGGAGACTTAGAGCTGGGCGGGACCAGCAGAGATGCAGGAGAATTGGAGCTGGACAGGACCAGCAGAGACCCAGGAGACTTGGAGCTGGACAGGACCAGCAGAGACCCAGGAGACTTAGAGCTGGGCGGGACCAGCAGAGATGCAGGAGAGTTGGAGCTGGACAGGACCAGCAGAGACCCAGGAGACTTAGAGCTGGGCAGGACCAGCAGAGACCCAGGAGACTTAGAGCTGGGCGGGACCAGCAGAGACCCAGGAGACTTAGAGCTGGGCGGGACCAGTAGAGATGCAGGAGACTTGGAGCTGGACAGGACCAGCAGAGACCCAGGAGACTTAGAGCTGGACAGGACCAGCAGAGACCCAGGAGACTTAGAGCTGGACAGGACCAGCAGAGACCCAGGAGACTTAGAGCTGGACAGGACCAGCAGAGACGCAGGAGACTGAGAGCTGGGCGGGACCAGCAGAGACGCAGGAGACTGAGAGCTGGGCGGGACCAGCAGAGATGCAGGAGACTTAGAGCTGGACAGGACCAGCAGAGACGCAGGAGTCTTAGAGCTGGGCGGGACCAGCAGAGATGCAGGAGACTAAGGGGAATATCCTGTCCCACTTCCTCATAATGTTTCCCGAGGTCATTTGGAGCTCACCCTCAGTAGCGGGAGTGTGTGCTCGTACTCCACGAGCATACCCACTGAGTGATTGGCTCAGGTATTCTCTCTGGTACTGGCATCACAGCAGGTTTGGGCTCCATGTTTGCGGTGGATCCTGGTGTTTCGTTCGTGAAGGGTGTGGGAGGCGGCTGGCTGGGCTTTGGTTTCCGGAGTGAACCCACTCCACAAACACGGCAAAATCCATGTTCTAAATATTTAGTTGAGTGTCCTTAAGTGTTTGTTCTTCCTTCTCTACGCAGAGCATTCGGACTGCTGGCAAGTCCATAATTTAAATCTTTTTGTGGTTTGGTCTTCTGTAACAGTTTGTGTGGTTGCAAAGAAGCACATTACGATGGGCAATACAATCACACAGTCTTTAATCACAAATCTAACACGTAAGAGAAACAAAACACAACCACGTCCCACATAAGCGTGACTGGACAAATAACCTAGGGAACTAAGGGTTTAAATACACAGAGTAAAGCTAATTAACTGGAACAGAAACAGGTGCATAACTAATTAGAATCAATGGAAACAAACAAGCAAAGAAAAAACAGGCAAACAGGAACAGATCAGAACTTTACCAGAACACAATGAAACTAAACAGACATAACCCTGACAATGATGACAGGATTTTTATTTTTGGGTGAACTATCCCTTTAAGCAGGCATATTTATTTAATTCAAGGCATGAATGTGAGCAACAGGATATGATTTCATAGACCAGGACATCTGTTTTTAATCAATAAAAATAAATAAATTATAAACAATACATAATAATCTATACAAAAATGGCATATCCTTCTAAACTTCTTGTCAACTACCAAAATTTCTGCTGTTTGATTTTCAGCTGAGTTGTCAATATACAATTTCACAGGTCATGCAATCTCTTGCAAACTTGAACTGCAAAAGATGAATGTAGTGAATGATCGGCACATGTGTCTTCTGTATTTGCATATGCATGAATGGAAGTCAATGGAATGCAATGTCTAGTACGATTGTCGTGTTTTAGGTCTCATCCTGGCAATATTAGATGTACAATTAAATTTTGTTCCCACAGGGATACCAATGCTCATTATTATCAGCTGGAGTTTGGCCAAATACCTGCACCAGGATGAAGGGTACGTTCACTTTACACAAGTTCAGAAATTTTCAGATTTATTTTCATTTCAGAATTATACTCTTTTAAACTCAGTCTGATCTCTCAAGGGACTTTCTTTATTTATACCAACCTCCTCTGGACAACGACAAAATGTAATTTATTACCGTATATTTGTATTATATAAGAGTGGTTATTTTAAACCAGCATGGTTGTGCATGAGAACACACAGTGTGTGTGTGTGTGTGTGTGTGTGTGTGTGTGTGTGTGTGTGTGTGTGTGTGCCTGGTAAACCCCAAGTTATGGGGACAAATTGCACCTACAAACATGGCAATATGCAAAATCCTTGTCCTTGTGGGGACTTGTTTTGGTCCCCATTAGGAAAACAGCATATATATATTTCATACAAAGTGATGTTTTTTGAATATGAAAAAAAAAAGCATAAAGTTGTGTGTGATGGGTAGGTTTAGGGGTCTGGTTAGTGTAAGGGGAGAGAAATATACAGTTTGTACATTATAAAAATCATTATGTCAATGGAAAGTCCCCATAAAACATGAAAACACAACATGTGTGTGTGTGTGTGTGTGTGTGTGTGTGTGTGTGTGTGTGTGTGTGTGTGTGTGTGTGTGTTGTCAGATGCTGGGAGACGAGAGATCAAGATCATGGCTGGATATGGTGGATATTGCGAGTACCAGTCATTATTTTCATCACAGTAAGCAAACATTCCAGTTAAAGTTTCTGGCCTATTCTCTCAGATTTAAACAATGTTTTAACTTTCAAATATCTCTGTTTACAATATGTGACCCTGGACCACAAAACCAGTCACATGGGTCATTTTTTTTTTTAAATTGAGACTTATACATCACAAAAAAGCTGAATAAATAATCTTTCCATTGATGTATGGTTTGTTAGGAAAGGACAATATTTGGCCGAGATACAACTATTAGAAAATCTAGAATCTGAGGGTGCAAAAAAATCGAAATATTGAGAAAATCTCCTTTAAATTTGTCCATTTATGTTGGCGATTGTGCTGCATTCACACACAAAAATAAATGTTTTATATATTTACGGTAGACAATTTACCAAATATCTTTACTTAATATCCTAATGATTTTTGGCATAAAAGAAAAATCGATAATTTTGACCGATACAATGTATTGTTGGCTATTGCCACAAATATACCCGTGCGACATGTGACTGGTTTTGTGATCCAGGGTCACACCTCTGCATAATTTTTTTAAGAATTAGTCATAATACTGTCCTGCCATGTTTTTAATATTTTTTAAATATAATATCCAACACTTTATGCAACAATGAATAGTCATTGTAATTATCTCAAGGGAAATTGTTTTTCAGGTAAACATGCTGTTTTTTCTGAGAATTATCCGGACGTTAGTGGCAAAACTGAAAGCTCCTGACATGCATGGAAATGAAATTAATCATCACAGGTGAGAGAAAAAAGCACGTTCAGCATTTAACTGTGCGTCACTAGTGGCACCAAACAGAACGGCAATAATAATGACTGTGATTACTGTGACAGGCAAGTAATATGCACATTTTTATTTGGTACAGCTAGGGTCACAGAAATTACACACTCCAGTTTTAAAAACAGCTTTATATGATTGAAATATAAATGAGTGCATGAACAAGAAGAACTTTTAATCATCATCATTATCTTTTTTTTTATGGTGTAGGAAACTGGCGAAATCGACATTTCTCCTAGTGTCCCTGTTTGGGCTGCAGTATATGCTCTTTGCCTTTTTCCCAGATCGAGTGAGCGTGCTAACCTTCAAAATCTGGAATTTCATTGAGCTAGCATTAGCATCCACACAGGTGATGATATACAGTTCAACCTCTCTCTTTTTTCTCATACACACAGGAAAATTCAAGTCATATGTATTTATATAACGCTTTTCATAAAACACACAGTTTCTTTGAAATATCTTCATGCCTTAAATTCGCATATAGAGTTGGGCGATAATATAGTTTAAATTTTGCTACGATACATGCAATCGAGCAGTTGAGATTTGCTTTAGCCTATAGTGTATATTTATGTACATATATATTTATATATATATACTGTATGTATATATATATATATATATATATATATATATATATATATATATATATATCGTTTTATAACTTTACATATAAAGCTGTGAGATAAAACTTTTTACATTTTTGTGACAATCTAAAATAATCACGCAGCCGAGAGTTTTTGTGTGTAGTATATATTCTTTACATGAGTATAGCCGACTTTATGTACACAGGTAAAGTAGGTTATAGCCTACTACATATACAACTTTTAATATGCTTCAGGAACAGGAAAAGTAATGAATCCCATTTTTTGGCGGTTGTTGTCATTTATCTTCACTCTCTCTGGCTTTATGAAATTATCCACCGTTGTCTTTTGGTTCTGCTTCATGTTGTGTTTGCTATTACAGGGCTTTATTGTGGCACTGCTGTACTGCTTTTTAAATGGAGAGGTGAGTGAATTAAAAAAGATTGAAATTTGAATCAAATTATCTGAGATTATGCTTTCCAGGGATGGACTGAGTTTAATTCATCACACATTTTAGACACATTAGTCATTATCAGATCCTGCTCTAGGCATGGGAAGCAAGACGGTTCTGTTTTATGTTTCACTGGTAAGCCTTAACAACTATCGACCTTTAACTTCTGGCAGGTACAATATGAAGTCCACAGGCGGTGGAGACGGTGGCGCCTGAAGCAGCGTTTCCACGGTGATCCCAGGGTGCATCACGGATCCCTGAGTAACAGTGGCCTGCCTCTGACACAGGTCTCGCTGCTGACACGCCCCAGCACACTGACCACCTGACCACAACCACCTGATCACCTGACCACAACCATCTGATCACCTGACCACAACCATCTGATCACCTGACCACCTGACCACAACCATCTGATCACCTGACCACCTGACCACAACCATCTGATCACCTGACCACCTGACCACAACCATCTGATCACCTGACCACAACCATCTGACGCTGACCTACAGCTCCAGCACAACACTGGTACTGCAGCCCCACACTCAGAGAAAAGGTTCAGTGTGGTTCTATATAAAACTCTAGGGTTCTTGACTCGATTTTTAAGAAGGCTTTATTTTTCTAGAGATAAATTATGTTTACAAGCTACTTGATTCATTTTAATCAATTTAATTAACACTTATGGGGCCTTAGAGAGTTTAATATATATATATATATATGAATTTGGCTATGCTAATGCAAACAGTGTAAAATTTAGCTAAAGGTGTGTATTTTTATTCGAATTTTAATATTTTTTACCCTCATTTCCTTTCATAAATCTATTTTACACAAAATGGTTAAACCGAGGACCTTAAAGGACAGAAATATCCCTGTTTAAATCCATTAAAATGCCAAAAATATTCCCAGCGCCATTTAAGAATAAAATCATGCAGTCTTTAGGCTGTTATTCAAAATAAAATTTTTTTACAATTTTTTTTTTTACTATTTTCCACATGATGTGCCATGTCTCAGGTTTGGCCTATGGAGCAAATACTGCTGTATGTATTATAGAGCCAGTTGAATGTGTGTGTGTGTGTGTGGTCCTGGTAAACCCTAAGTTATGAGGACCAAATGTCCCCACAATGATAGTAATACTAGTAATTTTTGAATTTGTGGGGACATTTTTTAGCCTGACAAGTCAGACCCACACCATTGGCAGGGCTCGATCCAAAACTCCTTTTTTCCTTTTTTAAGAATGACTTCAGTGCCGTTCTTTGTTCTTCTCTCAACGTAAAGCTTAACTCCAAGTCCTCCAGAGTCGCGGCCAAAGCCGATTCGAGAGACCGCTGTTCGCCAGCAGCTCTTCTCTGTTATCAAGTAGCAGGGAATTCACGTTACAACTCTGCCGTCATCATGTTAAGCCCGCCCACCGACTCTATACACGATGTGATTGGCCTGACTAGAGTTTGGTTTTTCCAGCTCGAAAGCAAACGGAGAGTTGCTAAACGACACTGGCTGCAAATTACATTTGCTGCCGCTAGGGTGCGTCTACATTTCTAGGCTAGACATTTTTAGGACCACATGAGTAAAACAATAATTCATACAGAATTACCTTTTTTTGAAAATGTAAAAATGCAGAAAGTTTTCTGTGATGGGTAGGGTTAGGAGATAGAAGATACAGTTTATACAGTATAAAAATCATTATGTCTATGGAACGCCCCCATATAACATTAAAACACAGTGTGTGCGTGTGTGTGTTTGGTCTTAAAAAAAAAAAAAAAAATTCTGACAATGCACAAAAATAATAATGCATAAATATTAATGTTGTTGCTATTCATTAACCAATCATATCCAAAAGTCAGTGAAAGCAGAGCAAAATATTAATGTATTATATTTGTATGATTTGTTTTGGACACAGACATGTTTGTTCTCTAGGACCTCTTTGTAACTTTTTTGAAACTCACACACAAGGGTTAAAATTAAAGATGAATTTAAATTAAATTAGTGAATTAAAACTACATCCATGAAATGATCCCATGATGGGAACCCATAAAACGGTCTATATATGAAGCGCCTGACGGAACCTTTAAGTTCCATACAGAACCTCTTCTGAGAGTGGCAACAGGTGAACCAGTCAGAAATGCACAGTCCATTTAAACCTGAATCAAAAGCTTTCCGTTGACTGACACTCACTGAGAGAAAAGCTTCATGGCAATAACAAACTGTCTGACAGTTTAGGGAAATTATTGTATTTGTATTGTATATGCTTGTTCATTGTGGTGTTGTAGTTATTAGGAAACAGATAAAAAAATATTTATACAATGTCAATAATAGGTAAAGACAGCACAATAAGAGATATTATTTAAAAGTTATGACATGAGGAATCAAATTTTCATTGAACTTTTGACATATAAGAGCTTTCATGACTGTAAATATTCATCCTTAATACAAAAGAGTGACTCTTTCCACATCATGATGTCACTTTACTCTGACTGGCTGCACAACAACACATCAACATCCATTTAACTTTTCGACTCATTTTTCATTTCCTAGTTTGTGTTTCCTCATTTCCTCACAGTTTAAGAAATGAGAAGCACCCAGGGAACATGCGACGATGTTAGCCAATCAGTGACTGTTTACTGAAGTCTTAAAGGACTTAAAGGAGAACTCCGGTCAATTTTAACATTGAGCTCATTTTTTTGTACATTTGGAGTGCTGTCAGTACAGAGAACAACGACAAAAATCGGTTGAAGTCCACAGTAGTCGATTGCCGAGTTCACGCGCGTGATCATAGGTAACTAAACCTATGCGCATGAACTCGGCAATCGACTACTTTGGACTTCAACCGAAAACAGGATGTAAACACAGGTATTTGTGCTGGCTTAAATAACATCATTTTTATACATATCTTTCACATCTACTGCAGTCAGATCCACTCGTGTTCACTCTGAAGGAATCACTCACATTTTCTGTGCACTTGTAATGACACATCAAGGATGTTAAGAGGCTAAAAGCAGGTTTAAAACTTGCCCCATTGAAGTCAACAGGGTGCAAATTTTAAAAATAGAATAAGTCGGTGTAGGCAACACCGATTTTTGTCGTTGTTCTCTGTATTGACAGCACTCCAAATGTACAAAAAAAATGATATATGACTATTTTTTGTGCAAATAAAACTGTAAATAAAATAACTGCAAATAAAAGTGAACCTCAAGAAACATTAAACTATTAAAAAGGCATATATTTACCCCTTTAATGTTTTTTTTTTCCATCCCACTGTTTGGCTGTGTAAATATTGAGATAATAATGATGCCTTGAACACCTAATATCCATGTGTTGTCCTGTGAAACAGTGTGAGTTGTGAAATACACAAAAATGTAGACAAAAACATTATTTTTATTAAATGCACTGTATAGAGATCTCCTCATAAAATGAGATGTATAGATAAGAAAGAATTAAAAATACTGTAAAAAAGGATCTGATGTAAAAGAGAGAACATTTCATTAAATATACTACAAAGACTAACTGTAAAGAGTGATTTATTCACAGATGAAAACTGTCAGCTATCAAGTGCTGATCATCATTAATTATATCATTATTGGAATTAAATGGAAATGAGAATGAATGACAAAAAAAATATATAAATGATAGACTGAAATGATCTGCTGTGAAAGAAATATTTATGATTAAAATAAATAAAACACAAGCAAACAGAGACTAGTAAAAACGTTCAGGTTTGTGGAAAATTAAAGTTATTATCTTTCATTTTCTTTCAAATGAGACTAAAGTAAGTCTCATTTGTAAGTCGCTTTGGATAAAAGCGTCTGCTAAATTAATAAATGTAAATGTAAATTATCTACACTGTAAAAAATAAAAATAAAAAATACAAATTCGGAGAAAAATGGAAAATCTTTCTTCCAGGACTTTTTCCTTTAAATTTCCCTTCAACCATAACACAACACAATGCAATGTGTCATTAAAAATACATGGACAACACCTGCACTTTTAAAAATCAAGGTTCATAATTGGCATTAACATCCATGGAACCTTTTCATTCCACAAAAGAACTCGAAAACGGTTCTTTAGATTATTAAAATGTTCCTCACAACAAGAAAAAACATGGTTCTTTCAAGAACGTTTCACTAAATGTTTCTTTGAGGAACCAAAAATGGATCTTCTATGACATCACTTTTGGAACCCCCTTTTGGAACCTTTATTTTTAAGAGTGTGTGAAATATGGAACACTGGGCCCTATTTTAAAGAGTGTGTGTACCTGATTATTAACAAACCATCACGATCCCTCAGACTGCAGACTCAGAGCAGATCTCCTGTCAGACGTCTGATTTCTGCAGTTTGTCAGGATGTCCACTAAAGGGCAGCAGAGGTTGGATTTGCTGGATGTGCCGCGCTGCCAGTCCGTTGAGGCAGAACAGGACAGTGGCGGTGAACTGGCACCAGAAGGTGAGCGTGAACCCTAGGAGTGTTGCAAATGTCCCTAACAGGAGCACAAACACTGCGACCCCTCCGGCGGCCATGATCCCCGCCAGCAGCACCAGCCGTGTCCCGAGAGTCCAGCGCCGACTCGAGTCCCTCCCTTCGCTCGCCTGCGACATCACGAGCAGCTCCAGTCCGAATACAGCACTGAGCACAGCCAGCGTGATGACCGAGCGACAGGCCGGCAAGCCCACGCCGAGACCCTCCACCCCCGACTCCTCCAGATGTGTGGTGCAGTTCTGGGACGCTTTAAGGCTCTGCTGATCCACCGAGCAGAAATACCACAGACCGAACATGTGTCCGCCGGCCAGCAGCCAGTGACCGTCACACACCGCGACAGACGAGAGGACGACGGACAGAGACGTGCACAGGATGATAAGACTGCGGCACAATACGTCTAGAAAAAGAGGAACGGGTTTCCCATGTGGAACAGCCGCAACCTAGAGAGAAACAGAAGAAATGTGATCCACATCTGTGTCAACATGAGATCCTGCTCTTATGTTTCGCACTTCAGTCTCAGAAAAGAAGACGTACTCGTGCACAGATAGACCTGCACCTGACCTTTGGCCTCTGAGTAGATAAGAGCACTTTTTGCAACAATTTGTTGTTTGTTTGTTTGTTTCTTTAAATTTGGTCCTTGGCATCAATTCTCAATTAAGTGACAACTTATCTTACAGTTCCCCTGTAGTCAATAATTGAATCCCTTAAAACTCATCTTTGATCACCAAAATGACATATTTAAATGTTTTTTCCTTGAAAAAAAAAAATCTTCATGCCTTAAAATAGCTTGAATGTAACTCTACACCCGTGCCTCGTTTAGTATACGCGGTTCTATGAATATGCAAATGAGCCCCGCCTCCACTCACTCACTCAGCTCAGAGATCCACTGGTTGACGATCACACGTTGATCTGATTGGTCACAAGGTAGTTTGTGACGTCAGAAACACCAGCGATTTCAAAGCGTGTTTTTGAGACTGTCTTTGGTTCACTGCAGTTTTAAGGAGAAAATACTCAGCAATGGAGTCGACTTATGAGTTTACACATGGTTTGTCTTAATGCATATTAAACACACCACATAGACACATAAACAACATTAAAAGTTGGATTTTTACCACTTTAATAGTTCTGTCCTCCTACTTTCCAACATCCCACGTCACAGCCACCACATCTCCAGGACCTGCCCTCATTGGTGACAGCGAGGTATGGTGGGGTTTGCCCTAAACTTCGGCACTGTTTGAACTCTCAATACAGCCAGCCTAACTTAGGCAATAGAAAACCAAATAAAGTTTTTTGAGGAAAACATTCCAGGATTTTTCTCCATAGTGGACTTCAATGGGGTCCAACGATTCAAAATTGCAGTTTCAGTGCAGCTCTACACGATCCCAGCTGAGGAATAAGAGTCTTATCTAGCCAAACCATCGCTCATTTTCTGATATAAATGTCAATTAACATTTAATTAATAAGTGCACTCAAGTAGTGCGCTCCAGAACAAAATTTCCAGACAAAATTCATATTTAGAAGACCAAACCCAACGTTGAAAATGAAAATCAGATTGATGTCAGAATCCAACATCAGATTGACGTTAATCTCCAACGTTGGACAGACGTTGTATTGTGGTTGAAAATGAAAATCGTGTTGAGGTCAGAAACCAACATCAGTCGAGTTGTGACGTCAACCCGACTTTAATTTCAAACCAAAACCCGACGTCGGGTTCTGACGTCAACCTGATTTTCATTTCCAAACAAAATGCAACTCCTGCAACCAAAATCATCCCCTTACTGAATTACTACTTTCCTTGACAGAAATGTAGTGGAGTAAAAAGTACAATATTTGTCTTTCAAATGTGGTGAAGTTAGAGTAAAAAGTTTCCAGGAAAAATAATGCTCAAGTAAAGTACAGATCTACTCAAAAAGTATACTTAAGTACAGTACTCATGTAAATGTACTTTGTTACTGTCCACCCCTTTATGGGTAAATATGGTACAAGGGCTACTGCAGTGACAGCTTTAGTAGGCCTACTGTTTTTGTCTGAGAGAGTTTCTGACTGAAAGCTGCCAGACTGCGGTTCTGTTTTAATCTGTTTACCTCCTAAATATGTAGTTTAGTATTTAAAAAAAAAAATAGTGGGCCAATTTTTTGTGCATATAATAATAATGTTTTCCCCGCTCATAACACTTCATTTTGTTATTCCTTCTTGTAAAAGTTGATTGCGCTAAATATTAGGAAGCATATTATTGCCCTTAAATCCAAAGAAAATGTAAAATTTCATCCCAAACGTAAAATAAACACTTAAAATACATTTAAAAGGCATTACCCTGATTTTTATTGCCGTCATATTGATTTCAACAGCCAACAGACCAGGAGAAGCGAGACGAAGAAGCCAAGTCAACTCCAGTCGAAAGTACAGTATCATTTCAGTGTAAGATTAACTGAAGTAGGCTAGTTGAGTGTTTAAACCCGCCCGTCTCGCCTTGACACGCAGATCACGGGCGCGCGCGTTGGTTTTCCGGTCATGGAGGAGGTGTTCGCTAACTAAATCTGATATTATTATGCGAGAGCCAGCATATGCATGAGGAAGTTTCTCCAACTTCGCACATTTAAATCCTACAGAATTTTTTTTTTTTTTTTTAGAAAACTAATAGTGTTTTCTTTATGTTTTCTTTATTTTAGCTATATTAAGGCAACAAAACTATCTTGGAAACGTTACGCATTCATATTTCCCCCTAGATTTAAAAGCCTAAAAGTAAGTCTATTATTAATTACAAAACTATAATCTAATTAATGAGTAAAATAGACATCAACAATTCCTATATGTTTGTGTGTGTGTGTGTTTTACTAAAATTTTAGTGTGTGGAAAATGTCTTTTAAGAATTATTTTCATTGGTCCACAGTTGAAGGAACAAGCACATATGGTAAAATGTTTCAACATTTATTCACGATATATCGTAACTAGCAGTTATATATTTAATAGTGACAGTAGGCTAGTACTTTCCAATTCTCGCATTTTTAGTTCTGTTCAGATTATAAATTTCCCCCCAGTATTAGATTGCTAGAGCTGTTTTAACAAATAACTAATCATTAATATCTTTTTTTTTTCTAGACACTATAGTAAAATGGCTAATTGTTAGGCTACTAATAAAACATAATAGTCACTATAATACTAGGCCTATATGTAGTAATTAGAAAATATTTTTTGTTGTTTATACCAAGCCTGCATTAGGTGTTAAACTTATATTGCTAACAATGTTTCTCTTCACAGATTAAACTGCTGATTATCATTATTGACTGACCAAAGTCCTTTTTGTGGTGATGGTGACCCAAAACATAAATGCAATTTACACTCTCTAGCAAAAAGACTTTGATCCCTTACCAGACTGAGGTGAAGAAATGCTGAAAGGGACACATCACTCAGTTTAGTAACATCATCCAAAACATAATCCCAGTGGATAGAAATAAATATTTCATGTGTTAGTGCAGTGGTTCCCAATCCTGGTCCTGGGGACCCACAGCTCTGCACATTTTATATGTCTCCTTTATCTGACACTCCCAGTTCAGTTCATAGAGCTCTTTCCTAACGAGATGATGATCTGAATCAGGTGTGTTAAATGAGGGAGACATACAAACTGTGCAGAGCTGTGGGTCCCCAGGACCAGGATTGGGAACCACTGTGTTAGTGAATGTCTGGTCATGTGACCCTTGACTAGCTGATAAGCCCTCAAGACTGATAATATCAAGTACAGATATTCACACTAGTTGCAGTCAGGCACATTATCAAGATCAAGTCTGTCTCAGGAAAACAACTCAAGTGTAGTCAATAAAATTTAACTTTTTTTTTACATCTTGAAACAAGTAAACGCACAGTCTGTACACAGTAAGCATTTGAATATTTGATCAGGTCATTTTTTAATCACAAAATCTTCCACAGGGGTCTCACTTTTAAAAAAAGAAATCAATCACATGATAGTTTTTAAGGGAAATCCAACATGTTTATCTTCATCAGTGTTTGTAAGAAAATACAAATTGAACACGGGGGTTTTGAAAAAGTGATTTTATGGCATTGCATTCATTAGGGCTTTTCACTACATGGTCGATTTGTTGCTTTTCACTACATTGTTGCTGGTGGTCGATTTGTTGCTTTTCACTACATGGTTGCTGGTGGTCGATTTCTCTTGGCCTGCGGGGAATGTGCCTATTCTCTCACACAGAACAGAGTCTGCGTGCTACAGCGCAACCGTAACACCCTCATGAGGGACACACTGGAGGCCTTAAGGCGCTTTATATGAGGAGAACAGTACAGGTAAAGGCAGGCTGGCTGTGATGGGGTCCGGCTGTTAGATCCCGTATTTCCCTTTCAGCTCCTCTACCTTAGCGATGTAGGCTTTCACAGCATCATCCTTACTCATTCCTGAAACATGCAAGAGAAGAAAAACAGATGTAAAGGGAGACACACACACACAGAGTGAGCTGCTTTTGAAGATTATTTATTCTATATATTAAGACTGAGAAAACACAAACTAATAAAATATAGCTGCAAGCAGCAATGAATATGCGTAAAAAGATATTACGTTTTATTTAGCAAGCATGTAACCAAATAGATCATAGATGGAAAAGACCATTTACTGCCAATACAGGAAATATATGTTTTAAAGCTTTTTAAGTTATCGAGGTAGAGCCAAAAACCTAGGACTAGTTCGCGAAAGTAGGTTTTCGAATTAATCTCCAATATTTACGAACGTTTTGATTGACAAAGTTGCCGGTTGTCGATTTCTTTTGAATTCCTAGTGAATTTCATTCTGATTGGCCTTTGTTAACCCTGTCTGAAACCAGCTCGAACTCCACTGGCCAATGGCGGCCGTGTTTTTTGAGATACTCGAATGTCCTCGTAAACAATTGCGGCACTTTGGACAAAGACACCGCATCCCAGTTTTCAAGTCAATCGGACTGACTGTTGCATAGCTATAGCCGTTTTCGTGTTTTTTTCATGTTATAGCGCCACCAAGTGGCCAGTCACCACGTCCTTTTTCACGTGACCACATAACAAGCCCATACATAGATAGGTGTACCACGTTTGGTGAAATTATCTCATTCGGTTAGGGATAGCCGTTTTTGTAGAAGTGTCCACGCCCGCATCGACCGTTTTCGACGTTTTGATAATTATTGACAATCAGAGTCCAGAGAATCTTTCTACGCTGGTTTGGTTCCGATTGGGCGAAAAACCTAGGACTAGTTCGCAAAAGTAGGGTTTTCGAAAAATCCAAAGTACCCGAACATTTCGCCAGTGTGACGATCGAATCAGAGACATGCATTTTGTTCATATTGAGCCAAGGATCCCCACGATATAAGACACTTGAGCCTAGGTTTAGGAGTTATGAGCCATTTTGTAATTTTGACCACTGTAGCGCCACCATCAGGCCGATCGGAGTGAGCTTTGGTGACATTGTAGAGGGTGTGAGTACTACCATCCCTCAAAGTTTCAAGTCTCTACGACTTACGGTTTGATCTGCTCGATCCCTTTTTCTAACGACTCCTAATGATATCTCGCTGCCCTCTGGTGGCAGGGAGGAGAAACTGACCTTTCTTTGCCTCCCAGGCGTCCCATTTGGCCTTGCCAGTGAAGTCTAACATGCCTGGTCGAGCTGGAAAGAAACACACACACACACCTTTTAAAGAGCTGCAATCTAGTTTTAGACTTAAGCCACGTGTATGGGTTAGTTAGAGGAAAAGCTGACCTGTGTTGACATCTCCTACGGTGGCCTGTTTGTACAGACTGTAGATTTCCAGCATCTCAGCATCCGCTGGTTTCGCTTTCAGCTGTTTGACCTCCTCTGCCGCTTTCTGAAACTCAGCCTGTGAAACACCAACAGCATGACCAGACAGAACACTTCATGTGGACAATCAGTCAGCAACACTGATTTAAGTTTTCTTTAAGACTTTTGAGATTTTGCACACAAGTTACATTTGCAACTTTGCGTGGAAACAGCTAGTAGGCCAGTCCTTAGAAAGTTATCATAACTTTCTAAGGACTGGCCTACTAGCTGTTTCCACGCAAAGTTGCAAATGTAACTTGTGTGCAAAATTGGAAAATTGCAATGCATAGGCCTAAAACATTTGCGAATAAAACAGTTTCAATCCCATGTGTTCATCACTTCATGGGAAATTGGTGCAAAATATCTGTAATAAAACTGCAAGTTGCTGAAATCAGGCTCGAGTTGCGTCTCAGAACGTCAGACGAAACGCAATACACGCTGTCACGTTCTCGGATGCTGGTGTTTGGGAACACAATCGTGCGAGACTCTTTTGGAGGGAATTAAACCAAATCAGTCTGATAACAGACATGGACTCGGGCGTTTTATAACAACCAAGCCAACATTTGAGATGCATTGGTCTGCTAGTTAGTCCAGTTATCCAATCACAGCCTCTTCTGAGGGAAAATCAAATGAATTTTTTGTTGCACATCAAGGGATTTATGTGTGTTTCCATCGTAGTTCATGCAAGTCTTCTCATCCATCGGATTGAAAAAATGATCTGCCTTAATTAAACGCATAAGTTTTGTGTGGCCATCTTGGCGTTTCCATCCAGTGATATTCCAAAGTTCACATAAAAATAAGTGGATAGAACCATAGCAAGTGGTGAGTCTTTCATCACATTTCACAACTCTGGTATAACATGACTTATTTTGCTGTGTTGCAACAGAATCTACAGCAACGGTGTAGATTTGTTTGTGATATTTATGTAACTGCAAGACTAAAGCACGACAGAATATCAGTTACTTTCAGTGAAATTTCCCCTAAGCCCCATTCATTTTGGACTCTGCTCTGAAAAACCCTCTACATCCATATGCATTCAATTCTTATTTCCTAAAAAAAGGACTGAAAAGATTTTGGTCATGGCTATTTTACATTCGTAGTCTTGCTTCACAGTGCTGGTGGGAGACATGGCGTGATTACATAACCACGGAGCAACAGCAAGCACACAATAATGAAGGCTTTCAGCAGATCTCTAATCAGGGCAAACTCCGTTCCTCTTACACACACTTTACTATGCCAGTGATTCTTTGCCCTGATTACGTGACATGCACACCAAGGCACACCATCATCAACCAACTTCTGTTGGTTCATCTTCCTGTTACAGTAAACCAGTAAACCTCAGTCATAACACGTTATTAGATTTCAGTGTGCAGTAGGACTAACTACAAGCTGGTTAAAAGCCATTTCTCACACCTTTAACTGGCAAGTATTTTTAGGAAAAGAACCGTTTAACGTATTTTATGCGGTACTTTTAATGGGTAACGGCCATTACCACATAACCCACATGCTCCAGTACTAATATAACTCTCCTTCCAATGAACTGCAAGTCGCCATTTGAAAAAGCTCAAAGATCATGGAATTAAAGAACATTTTAGTTGATTTAAAAACTTCCCAAAATGTCCGGCTGTTGCACAATGAATGAGACTGTGGTGAAAGCGGGCGCTAACACGCAGAGACATGGTTCACGGTTCAAAATAGAAAAGGAACAAATTATTTTAAAGGTTAATTTTCCTGGCATCATCGATCACGTCCTTCCAAACCTGTAAGAAGTTCTTCAGAGAAAACAACAGAATGCGATGGTAAGTATAATGTTGGGAAGCTGGTTTCCGCCATGGAATAAAACAATTGAAAAGATAAGACTTTTTATCTCACAAGTCGGACTTTTTTTCCTCACAATTGCAAGTTTAGGCCTATATCTCACAATTCTGATAAAAAGAACTCAGAATTGTGAGATGTAAAGTCGCATTTGCGAGAAAAAAAGTCAGAATTGCTAGTTATAAAGTAAGAATCAGAATAAACTCACAATTACGATTTTTTCTTTTCTTGCAATTGCGCATTTATATCTCACAATTCTAACTTTTTTTTGAGGGGGAAAAATATAATTTTTTCTGAGTATTTAGCTAGTTTTTATCTCACAATTTATGACTTATGACTTTATCAACTTACTCGCAATTGCAAGAAAAAAAAATAGAGCTGTGAGATAAAAAGTAGCAATTAACTTTATTTATTTTTTATTCTGGGGTGGAAACAAGCTTCCATAAATAATGTCACCTTCCACTTTTTATTGCATAATTGTTCCATGTAATGAAAAGGAATGATGACTGAGGCTATCACCATCTCTCTAACATCTCCCTTTATGAAAGTCATTCGAGTCATAGGCTACTACAGGATTTTGGGGCTAACCATCTCTATAGGGTGTAGTAAACGCGGTGTAGCGGTCCAAAAAGCGTCCGTCGCGCGCGTAAAAAACATCGATTAAAAACAGCGGAACACAGACGCGCGCTCGCTCTATATTCTAGCGTACGGTCACGCGCCACACCCACACAGACATGGCGCTCTCTCCACACATGCAGTATTATATGCCCTCCAGTCTCATTTACTACATGTATTGTACTATATTGTATTGTATTGTGTTACCGGTATTTTAAACCTCTCTCGATCGAGATAAACCAATATCACATATGAAATGCAAATTAATTCACGTGGGCCTTTTCAAAAGGCACCATGTCGTTTCCATTACCAGCAAAAGTCATAAATGCATCACATCGCAAGGCTCAAACACCCTCGTATCAAACAAAAGCGTCGAGTTTGTTCATACTGACCTCAGACATGGTTGCAGATGCTTCAGTCTGTTGTTGAAATGATGCGCTTTAAACCCGCTGTGAGTGAATGGCAGCAACACACACTCCGAGGACTGCCGTACTGTACGCACGTGGCCACGCCCCCTTCACGCCATTGGCTGCTGGAGCATGTACCGAGCCACCTGTCCAATCAGATCCACGAAATTGTAGGTTCTTTCAACTGGGCCACAGGGTCACTCCAGGGATGCCAGATTGAGAGTACTGTGCAAATATAGAGATGGCCTTTATTCAAACCGACATTTACACATTGCAACAGAGGCTCCTATTTACACTGGCGTGTCTTCTGATGTTTATCAGTGGTTTTGCATTTGGGTGTTTGGATAAACGACTGATCCTTGTTTGCATCCAGACATTATCTGTAATGGCTATATTTATAAATCTATAATTTATAAAAAGGTTTGTGGAACCTGATGTTTAAAATACTGTAAATAACTAAATTTGGAGTGCAAATACTCATGAAGCTAATTAACAGCACACCGATCAACATATGCAAATTACTTTCCACACAGTATGTCCCTGTGCATGTTGGCCGTGGCCCATATAGTGCACTTGATGTAGACTTATAATTATGTTTACACATGAAGTTATATGTCCTTTTGCATTGTCGCAAACAGACTCAACTACATACTAACAGCATTATAGATAGGGCTTTTTTTCATTTTTTATTGAACAGATATAACCGTCAATACATAGTTACAACTCAAAACAGAATTAACCAACAATAATATAATTATAAACAGTAGACAAAAAGCCAGTGAAAGCAAGTAAAATAAACAGACAAAAAATAAATAATAATAAATTGAGCCAAGGATAACATATAATTTAAAATAAATTCAAGAGAGAGAGAAATGCCTTGAGTCCCTTTTTGTTTTCATTTTAAAAAAGCATAAATATTATACTTTGTGCACAATGTAACAGACTTTAAAGCTTTGGCATTGTTGGAAGAAGAGATAGTACCCAAATAACATTTCAGGTCTTTGCAAAAAATAACAAAAAGAGGTTTGACAGACAAAAATGTACAAAAAACTTGGCTAGAAAAATAAACAGATTTATAAGAAAGTACTATTATAGATAGGGCTGAGGGGCCACTGCACACAAAAATGACAAGTGCTGTTTGAATAGATCCAGTCTAATTTGCTTGCTACTTTCTGTCAGTTCGGAATTAAAAAACTGTATTCTAATTCTGGAATCGAACACTTGTTATAAAATTAAAATTTCGATTTCTTTTATTTATTTGGTAATGACTTTAAAACACTCAAGCGAAAGAAGACTCACGCACTGTTTTCTGCACACACACATCCGAAGCATGCGCACAGAAAGCCGCCTCTCATACTGAATAGTGCGCGACACTGAACTGAGCTCTCTTCCGCGTCTTTTTGCACTTGAACGGACAAATACACACAAAAATATGTCAAAATATTCTCACAAACATAGTTGGTTATTTCTTTAGTAATGTAAACAGTTGAAAAAAAGAAAACGCATGTGTAACAGTGTATTGGATCCGTGCAGCTCTTAAAGTGACAGCAGCCTAATATACAGTGCTATGCATAAGTTTAGACACCCATGCTAAAGTTGACTAAAAAGAGGAATAAAAAATCATCTTTTGGAAATTGAACTTAATGCCTTAATTAAAAAAAATCGGAAAAATCCAACCTTTAAGGACACCAATTTTCATTGTGAATGAATAATGTATCGTAAATAAATAAATGTTCTTCCTTAAAATACAGGGTGCATAAGTCTGGACACCCCTATGTTAAATTCCCATAGAGGCAGGCAGATTTTTATTTTTAAAGGCCAGTTACTTCATGGATCCAGGATACTATGCATCCTGATAAAGTTCCCTTGGCCTTTGGAATTAAAATAGCCCCACATCATCACATAGCCTTCACCATACCTAGAGATTGGCATGGGGTACTTTCCATAAGATCATCTCTCAATGCAAATCAAACCAGCTTTTAGGCTAACTGAAATAAAACCATGCCAATCTCTAGGTATGGTGAAGGCTATGTGATGATGTGGGGCTAGTTTAGCTAAAGAAGTGTTTAAATAAAGAACATTTATTTATTTACGATACATTATTCATTCACAAAGAAAATTGGTGTCCTTAAAGGTTGGATTTTTCCTATTTTTTTTAATTAAGGCATTAAGTTCAATTTCCAAAAGATGATTTTTTATTCCTCTTTTTAGTCAACTTTAGCATGGGTGTCTAAACTTATGCATAGCACTGTATCTGCTGCCATCTCTAGAACAAAGTTTATCAAACAAAAGAAAACTCACTCACTGTTCTTGACTGAATAACTTTTGTAACTATATTTGCAATGTATATTTTGTTTATAAAGTGCAGTGCTATTTTACATTTGAATACTGTTTCTCTACCTGAAAATCTTAAAACACTGTTTATTTCAATCGTATCTTTGTTCAGTTGTATTTATTTGTGTGATTGCTAATTTGTTTATTTGTCCTTTTTTAATTACTGAGTGTGCACTTGTCTTTAATAATGCTTGAAATTTTAATTTAGTTAGGTTAGTTAATTTTACAATGGTATTTTTAAACCATAGGCAAAAGTTCCTTGTGTAAATGTTCTTTATCCTGATGATGGTATTCAGCTGCAATCAAATGTTTTTCAAGAAGACTTAGAATAAATGTGAATGATATCTAAGTTTTCTTTCTTTTTTTTTTTTCTTTTTTTTCAGGAATCGATAAGAATCAGAACTGTCAAAATTCAAATGAATCCCTCCCAGGGAAAGTCATATTTATAAGCTACCACGCAGAATCTTGTGCAAAAACGTATGGACCTAAGCCATATTCTGTCTTGTTCCCCAAGATCATGAATTTAAATATATATATATTTTGATTCCAGAAGATTTTTTTTATTTATCCCATTTGGAAAGTGTTCAAATTATAATTTTTGCATTCCATTTCTGACAAGTATGAATATAATTATAAAAGCATATAATAAGTGCTTATAAAATAACTCATAAAACAAGTCATAGAATTTAAAAAAAGTGCAACGGATTGTTATGTTGTGGAGACATTTCTTTTTCTTAACCACTAGTTCCACAGTGAGAGTCACATGCTGCAGTTCTATTGCTCTAGTCTGATACTGCTGTTGCCTACGATCGATGCATCATGAGACAGCGGCTAGTTTGGTCTAGACTTTCACTTCTCAGAACATGCTGGAAATAAACGCTTTGAAATTGTTATTGTAAAAATAGAAGTACGCTAAACAGCGAAGTGCTCCTTGTTCCTATGGTCATTTACATGTGTGTATCTGCAGGCTCTAACCCTCTGTGGACTCAGTGTGTGTGTGTTCCGTGTAGCCTGGAGTGATTCTGCCCGAGATGATGTGTGATCGAGCGGTTCTGACGCTTCGTCTGGTTCGGTCCTTTGAGCATCGCAACTTTAAACCGCTGGTTTTCAAAGACGTTCATTTAGACCAGACGGTGGAGGAGTTTATTACATTTGTTAAGAAAGGTAGACACGATGACAACGGGTTGACAGAATTCCTATGACTCATGTTTATGAGTAAAAAGTAAATCAGCTAACTTATGTGCTTGATATTAAACATCGACAGATAATGAATAACTAGCACTTCTCTCTTTGAAGAAGTTTCAACCAGAGCTGGATTGCCTCCACCCTTTAAGCAGTTTGACTATGGTAAGTCTACATTTGCTTGCACATTTTCCCCAAAAATAAAAGTAGCAGTTATTTGCATCCTTTTGTTGTGTTGTTGCAGATACGATGAAAATCATACACCAAGCACACGGAGCAAAGGTAACTTTAAATATGCTTAGCAACTTGTGGCATACATTAATATTGACATGATTATTATCATTGACATGATTATTACAGTTTGGGAAAAGTACTTGAACAATTTCTTCTGTCCTGAAGTAGAGCAGCACGATTAAAAGATCGCGATCTCGATTCAAACACGATCTCATTACTATATTCACCGATTTTTTTTAACACCGGGTTAAATATGATAGTGTTTTTTTTCTTTTTCTTATAAATATGATATATTGGGTTCAATTTACTAATTTCATGTTCTAGTATATTCCCTATTTATATCACAAAAAATTGGAAATGTCTACCTGATTGATTAGAAACAATTTAATGGTGATGAATGATGATGAATAGCTTATAAACAAAATGAGTAAATATAACCTATTATGATAAATATTAATAATATATTTTTTGATTAAATTTCAGACGAATGAGCTTGTAATGAGTTTGGAGGATGATGAAAAGTTGATTCTGCGTGATGGCTGCAGCCTACGAGCGTGTGGTGTTGGTATGTAAAAGCAATATTAGGGTTTGTTTTGGTGATGGGAGAGAAACTAAATTGGCGTTGGCGATGAACATTAATATATGAAGGCCATATACTGTAAAGATAGATGTTAAAGCTGCAGTCTGTAACTTTTTTGGGGTTAAAAATGATCCAAAATAAATGTTTGAGCAAGTACATAACCAGCCAGTGTTCAAAACTCTCAGCTTGCCGTAGCTCGATTCAACACGGTAAGCTTGTAATAATGTTTTTAACTCCAGTGGAACTGGTGGATTTCCGCGGGAAGTAGAGAATGTCTTTGCGTCATTACGTCACATCTGTACACATAAAGAAGAGTCTCGGCTAGTAGGCTATGAGTGTGTGGATGTTGGAGGTGGAGATTTATAGCCTTTTCTCACAGCACTTGATATAATTAAACTTATCAATTTGATGGCGGATCCAGAAAGGTTCAAATGACAATCACCAGTGACAACTGGAGATTCACCCGTTGTAAAATGCAAAAGACTTCAGAGTGGCTACAGAGAAAAAAGAGACTGCAACCGGCCCATGCGAAGGATAAATATGCATCTGATTACAGATATGTGTGTTTGTATTTCATAGAGAACCAGTTCTAAGGAACATTAATTTGTTGGTCTGACAATTAGAAATTAGACTGCACAGAAATGGAAACTGAACTACAGGTAGCCCTAATACACTTTAAATGTAGTCACTGCAATGCTGGTGTTGTTAACATTAACAATTTGAGAACAAAGTATAATTTGCACGGTTTGACGTGATATGATAAGCGATCGTTAGATTTAATCAGTGCGATTTTCTGCAATGCTTTTTTCCCCTTAGTTGCTCAGAACAAAAGTGGATGTTAAAAAAAAAAAATTCTTATGTTGTTCATATTTCCAGAAAGTAGGCTAGAATCTGTGATTGCGAATGCCAGGATCCACACCGGCATGGCGACTGACAGCCGCACGTTCTCCTCAAAACATTGGATTCATCCGCGCTGTGCCGTGCCGAGCCGAGGGAGCCTGGATGCCAGCCGAACTTAGCCCCGCCCACAAAATTTTTAGGTCAGGAAGTTCGGTCTGGACTTGATCAGTTGAGGAGCTATTATGCCCGAGCAAAAGCTGTTCGGACCAATCAAATTGTCAGGGCGGGCTTTATACGATGATGGACAGATGAGCAACGGTAACGTAATCATCCACGTCACCAAAGAGTGCTTGTGTTGAATTCGTTTACAACAAAGATGACTGCCGCTGGAGGGTTGAGATTTCACGAGTTCACACTTACAAATAAGTCAGATAGAATAAATGCATATTTGGCTTACTGTCCGAGTGAATATATGCTTCCTCTCATGCTGATACTAGGGTAGACATAGTAATTGTTGATTGGATTGGACAAGTTGATTGGATTGATTATTTGAACGTGCTCCTCCCGAACTTTGTTTATGAAACATCATGTGTAGATTCTGCCATCGCGTCTGTTATAGAAGATATGGACAGCGCATTCATTTTAAAAGAGGAACAGTGAACCGCGATCAAGGCATTTGTCGATCGGAAACATGAATGAAAAACATACGTCACTTACTCCGTTGCTCTGATTGGCTGTAGGTCTATCCAGTTGAGTGCAGAGGCATTTTCCTTCCTGGTTCGGTTGAAACGCCCCATAATCACAGGCCAATGGAGCAGATCAGACTCACATTCTGACTAGAATCTGAGTATGACGACGTCAGGCTAGTGCCGAGGCACAACCCACATAAAGTTGATAATTCCGCGAATAAATGCAATTGCAGATTTCGAACAGAGATGGCGACAAAGAGGAAAAACTACGGACTGCAATACAATGTTTTGGATATAGCCTAGCCCTAGGCAATATAGCCTACTAGTCGGGACTCCTTCTTTATGTGTACAGATGTGACGTAATGACGCAAAGACATGCTCGAATTTCCAGCGGAAATCCACCAGTACCACTGGAGTTAAAAACATTATTACAAGCTTACTGTTTTGAATCGAGCTACGGCAAGAGTTTCTCACCCAAAAAAGTTACGGACTGCAGCTTTAATTAATGTTACTTTATTACTATAGCAGACTATGGATTTAATGCAGATTGCATTTGTAATATATATATATATATATATATATATATATATATATATATATATATATATATATATATATAAAACAAATGCAAAACGAAACCTGTCCACTTCTGGTAATTGACTATTTTTGTACCTGCTGAAATCTTGATTTCAACACCTTTCATCTCTTCACAGCCAATGAGACAGAACTTGCCTTCTTCAAAATGGCAGACTATAAACAGTTCAAGGCCAATCCACAGACAGAATGGTGATGGCCATCAGGATTCAACACCAGAGGCGCTTTTTTTCGGCTGTGACGTGGGATTGAAACATCTATTTTAATTAAATCTATAGCTTTACATTTTATATTGTAGTCTTACAATTCAAATGTTGTCAGCACAGTTTCAGATATGCAAGTCAAATTTTGATTTTTTTTTTTTGAATATTCTTATGTAAGAATATTGTTCTTCTTTTTTTCAGAGCAAAATGTGTGTTTACCAATTATTTAATTATTTTTTTTTTCCTTCAGTAAAAACAAATCACGTACCAGAAATCTTGTTTAATTTAAATGACACATTGGAAGTTGTTTGCTGTTTTTGTTAAATAAAGTTGAAGGTATGAATCATGCTTTCACATCACTAAAAACATTATTGATTGAAAGTTCAATTCAAAACTTGTTTCCTGTACAATATCCACAATAACTAAAGCCAATCAGTCAGGCCGAGGTAAAGAAGTGAAATGAAAAAGTTTATAAGTTTATCAGAGTAAAATATGCAGTCCATACCATTTTGGTATTGGATTTTTTTGTGTGTGTGTTTATAAACAGACATTCAAATATTTTTTTCTTTACATTTAATTTAATTTCACACAGGCTTTGTTTACAACAGTTTACTTGCATTAAATGCAATGCGATTTTTGTCATTATTAGTACTCAGTATAATGTAGGCCTCCCTGTTACAGATGGAGTTTACACAGTAACTGGCCCAGAGGAAGAACAACTGAAGTATTGGGATTTGGTAATGATATAAGGCACACATTAAGTCCATTCAGTGATTTGGAAAAGTTGAGTCAGGAGTTATTTGAGGCCAGAATACCTGATATCACTAGTCAGAGATTTTGACAAGTCTTAAAATACTTTATAAACATTTTCCACTTTATATTCAGCCCTTAGATGTTTTAACCTGCATATTTCAACTGTTGGCCACTGCAGTGCCAACTGTATATCAGTTTATCCCTTCATCCTATAATAAAAGTCCTCCTTATATTCCTCCTAGTACTTCTTTCCAGACTTCCTATGGTATTCCATTATCCGCCACATGGTGAGTCTGTAAGACTGGACAGTTGCGTTTGCTCTCCCATCCGCGGCGGATTAGTGCCAGTCTGGTGGAGATGCATGGGAGCAGCAGAAAGCCACGGCACACCAGAACGATGCAGGGCAGAACCACTGCCAACACGGAGCTGGGTGGCATGTAGAACGGATACGCCTCGATGTGAAAGGCAAAATCCCAGTCAAAGAAGAGCGTGTGCATGAGGGACAGAGTCAGAGCAATGTAGCCCAAACCTGACTGAAGCAAGAAGAGAGACAAAACTTAGTTCAAGTTTAGTAAATGTTAAAAAGCTGTGTTTGTGCTTGTAGGTTGATTGTTCATTTGCATGATAATCAAAGACTATGCTAAAATTATGTACATTTACATTCAACTATCAGTCAATTAATGCACGAAACCTAGCGCAACAGATCGTGCAGCATGTACTTTGGTAGTTAAGGTACCAGGTTTCAACTATGTAACAACCATATTTTTGGAGTTGTCCAACCCTGCCCCATGAGACCCAGTCCATTTCTCACTATGCATTCTTGTGCGATCTTGTGTCCTTGTGTTCTCGTTCTACGTCATCATCAACTGTGAAAGACTGATTCAAATACTCCAAAACGCAAGTACAGAGGACGCTTCAAAATACCTAGATGTGTTCTTGATATTGAGGATGTAAAAGATGCAGACTTTAGAGAATCGTACCGTTAGAAATCCAAAAAGTTGATGTGGATTGACAACGTTTGGAAGCCTTTGAGTTTTAAACGTCTCTTGTTCTCAATTAACATAAGAGATTCCCGCTGCCAGCTCAGAAATGTGACGGCTTGTGGAAGTAAACGTGTAAGATTTAAAAGAATCTTAAAGGGCCCCTATTATGGATTTTTGAAAATGACCTTTCATGTAGTGTATAACACAGCTCTAAGTGAATGAAAACATCCACTTAGTGCACCGTATATAAAGTTATTGTCTTTCAAAAGTAGGAGTCGACTCTTGAGTCAATGAAATGAATCGTTTAAAACGAGTCAAAAGCCGTTTCGTTGTGACGTCAAGACGAAACATTAGCATATTGCCCGCCCATTTATTGTGTGCGCAGACACCAGGGAAAACTTGAGCCTCAAACCAGCAGCTGATTCCTGTGGATACTGGATACCATCATGTCCAGATTAACCTGCTCTTAGTTTTCATTGATGACTGATTATTGCTGTGGTCTGACCTGTCCTGTGACGTCACCCGTAAGTTTCTGAAGAGCATTTTTGAAGCCTAAAGTGGGCGGAGCCGGCCGTCGCCATCTTGGCAGCGCGTCACTCCCGAATAACAGATATTATATCAATATTATATAAATCATCATATCGTCCAGCCTTAAAACTTGTATAGTTTTTTTGTCAGTGTTTATTTAAAAACGTCCAATTATGCGGAATATACGATGGTAAATATTTAATTGATTAGTCGTCAATACAATATATAAAAATACAATATTACTTATATTATGATTTTACCCCTAAACTCAGCATATTGACACAAAATGATAGCTGCAAATCCACCTTTCTCTGCCTGGATCCAGTTGTTTCTGTGAATTGCAGCGATTCATTTGCTTCTCTGTTCTGTATCTTTCGGCAGTCTGTAAAACTATACCTCAGATTTCTTGTCAAAACTAGTTGTACAGTCAATCTCAAAGCTCTTTACCGTTTTAGATGTGTTCCACGCTGAAAACAAATGCTGCTGCTCAGTCTTTTTGCCACTCAGTGAGTGTAACCACAGTCACTCCGGCTGACGGTGACGCCACGCGCATATCCTCTATACAGAACCTTTTACATCATGGGATCATTTTATGGATTTAGTTTAATCAATTTTAATTCATTGATAATTTTAATTAGATTTTGTCAATTAAACAGCTCAAAAACATTCTTTATCTCTAGAATTTTTTTTAAATAACCCATTAAACATGAAAGTTTTATGCAATAATATAAGACCTTTCTGATGGTGACGTCATGCGCATACCCTCTATTTAATACCCTCTATAGTGTGAGCACATAAAATCGTGAACTTTGGCTGTACATTGCATGCAATCTACTCGTACAGTGTGAGTTGGTAACCTTGCTGAAATCGCACTGTGTATGCCCGCCTTGATCCAAAATGTGTCCTGTTAATGTGCCTCAGGAGCAGGGATGGGAAACAGCTGTATGGTATGCATGGGCTCACCTGTACAAAGGTAAACTCTCTCCAGTTGAGGGTGTTTCCCACTGAGGGAAGGGAAGTGATGGCCAGTAAAGAGAGGACGCCCAGACCCAACACTCCACAAGAGAGGTACAGCTCAGATCGCCAAACTCCCAGCTCATCCCAGGGCTCCTCTACACCTGCTTTAACCTGATACGTCAGACAAAACATAGCATACACTGTGCTTTTGGGTAACCCTTTAGAATAATGGTCCATCATTAATAAGTAACTATGCAGGAAATAATGCAGGACTGAAGAGTAGCTCTACATTAACACTTCAGGTACTACTATTATCTTATATAGAAACCAGGTTAACTAATCAGTAAGTAATGTCAAATTTAGGAGATAGTTCCTTATTAGGTAATCAATAATTACTTAATGAGATTAGCCTCATTAATAACTATTAACTAACTTACAAATTATAAAGAGACGTCTGAGTGTCTGAGACGTAATCAGTCATCATTTTTAATCTGATAAAAGTCATAAAATGCATCACTAATTATTAAAGTACCTAGTCACTATGCAGGAACTACAAGTGATCTGGACCATTATTTTAAAGCAACAACATGGAACTTTTCCTCTGCGGTCGCCCTACAGGTTGGAAGCGGAATTGTCCATTACCGCTGTCGTAAAATGATTTACTGTTACTGTATATGAAGCATGCAGGTTTTTTTCATATGGGCAATGATAATATTATTAATCTTCCCCCTTTCATAATTTATACATGTTTAGTAGACTAAACATTTTAACTCAAACATTTGCGATTTGCATGTCGATTGCAATGCTCAAATCTGAACGAGAATGATAGCGATAGCATCCTAACCATCTAAAACTACCATGTTAGTGTTTACTAGCTACCAGATTGATAATTCGCTCATCTACTAGCTGATTCATGAAGATAAATAAATGGAGGACCAGATAGTTTCCGTAACGTAGCCAGGCAGACAACAGATTAGAAAAACTAAAGATAGTATGCAAGCAATTTACAGTTACTTACTAGTTCAACAGCATGACGGCCAAGTCAGCATCGGTCTGGTAACTCTCCTCCTCCATAAGCTAACGCCAGCGAGCAAACGCTCGACCAATATTGATCCTCGTCCTGCCTTTCAGTTTATCACTCTCCCTTTTCCTCTTCCGACTCTACTCCGACAAAACCTTGGACTTCTTACGTTTCGCTGCTGCTTCAGCCATGACGAAAACAGACGTACGAAAACAAACGCGCTGGTTGGCCACATTTGAGGAAGTGGTGGGCCAAGTGACGTATGCCGTAAAGCAGTCGAATTTTGTAGTTCTTTTTGAGCGCTGGTTACTACCCGCACCCCGAAGTTACATAGTGCCAGTAAAAGCGATACAGACCCCGCCAGGCTCTGGCAGACGTCTCATTCAACCTATTGTAAGTCGATGTACTATCACAAGGGTCTTGGAAATATATTATGAAGGTTGAAAAGTTACATGTTGTTACTTTAAAGTAAAAAACATCTTTTTCACTTTAAAATAATGGTCCAGATCACTAGTAGTCCTTGAGTACACTTGAGTAATTAGTGATGCATTTTATGACCATGTTGAAAGTAAAATAAGACAATTGCTAACGTCTAGTAATTATTTACAATTTGTCATAATTACCTATTAGTTCTTAATGATGCCAATCTCATTATGTAATTATTGGTAACCTAATAAGGACCTATCTTAGTCCTAAATTCTATATTACTTACTGATTAGTTAAGCTTGTTTCTATATTAGTTAATAGTAGTAGCTGAAGTGTTAATGTAGTACGACTCATTAGTCCTGCATTACTCCCTGCATAGTTACTTATTAATGACGGACCATTATTCTAAAGTGTTACTGCTTTTGTTAGGCACTAAACATCTCAAGATCTTTACTCTCAGGCTGTTTTTTGTTTGCGCACCTGTCTGTAGGCAGTATTGACGAGCCTGTGGAGTGTAATTCTGCGCAGCGGCTGGCAAAGGCTGTAGACACCATGCAACGCTGCACACAGAAAGCTCAACAGGCCCAGTTGTTTCCTCCGCTGCAACCAGTTGTCCAACCATGATGGGAAACGCTGGTATTTGGTGCCCCTCCAGAGCTGCAACCAGGCAGCAAACAAGCCTGGGAAGTAAACAAGTGCCAGGGTCACCAGGGCCACTGCTGGCAGGCTCTCGTTCACCAGACCGAGGGCGAGACGGTAGAAAGCATTGTGTCCTTGTGCAAGAAACGGCAGCAGAATTCCCCGCAGAAAGCCATAGCCATAGAAGAAGAAAAAAAGGAGGAAGGTGACAACGATCGAGCCACTCCAAGATGGGAATAGGCGCAATGATGCTACCTCAATTTCTCGGGCAGCAGACAAGCCACCCATATCCACCGGGTGGAAGCCCATCTTCCGGGCCAACTCCACAACTTTCCTCTTCCCCTCTGTACTGTTACTGCAGATCAGGACCTACAGCAGTGAAAGGTACAAAGAAAAAATAAATATATTTGCTGCTTGTTCAAATTGCTTAATTAAAATTACGTCATTTTCCGTCACGAAAATTTTCCCGCCATTATGAATTTTCCGAAAACCGACTTTTTTGAACTCGTCCTAGACGGTTGCTGCGATTTTCAATAAAATGTAGCCAGATCATCTTCAGACCATGCCGACCATAAAAAATTCCATACCATAAAAAAGTTATGGAATTCAAGTTGATTGGTCAAACCATCTCTAATACGGTGCGAACGAATTTTACGTAGCGCTTGCGAAAACCTACAACTTAAGGCTGTATCTCCGCAGCGCTTTATCGTATTCAGACCAAACTTGGCATAATGTCATCACAAACATGACCTGAGGCGACATGCTGCATTTCGATGCAGCGCCACCTACTGGTCTGGAGATACAATTTTTTTTTATTTTTGCTTATAACTTCTTCGTCCAAAAATCATAAAAGTAGTCTCGTTAGATCTGGGGTGTCATGCCAAGTCGAATGATATCCAATTTTCCCATAACGGCCATTTTGAATTTTGTACTAAAATGCTGTATTTTATGAACGCATGAACGTATTGTTAAAAAACTTGGTATGGGTAATCGGCACGATGCCCTGAAATATGGTTGATTTATTTTCACGGGAGTCATCTCCTTAGATTCCTGAATACTTGCCGAATACAACGATACCAAACATGCTAGGTTTTGCCTTATTGTTAGTGCAACGTTGTGATTTAGAGCTTAAAAAAACTTTTGCGAATATCTTTGAAACCGTAAGTCCGATCGAGACAAAACCACCATAGGAAATTCGGAAACATAGGTCGTTGGCTATAAGCTAATGCCCAAATGTCAAAATTTTGATAGTAAGTGGCAAAAAAAACTAATTATGTTTGTTTAACTTAATTGGTTCATGTGGGACCGATGTACAATATTAAATCATGTAAATCAAACACACTTTTTTTTTTCAGTGTAAAAGCTCATAGAGTTCAAATAATCCTGCGCTAGTTTTCAACAGATACAGATAGCACAACAGCAGCCCTGACCTGTCTGCTTCCATCATGAGCGCCAGTCTGCAGCTCCCAGGCTGAAACCGTGTTAAATCCTTTGACCACCAGACTGTCTGGAAACAGCTCAGCTAGTCGCTCCGCATTGGAAGGCCCATGGATATTCATCTCTGCAGCGTTACTTACATCCACAAGCACCTTCCCTGCAAGTGTAGACTGTAGTCCCAGCAGGGAGCGGTAATGCTCAGGGAACAAGGCCATAAACACCACACACCCTGCTTGTGATGCTGCCCCCTCCTGGTTCCTCAACTCCACTGCATCAGGGAACAGTCCTGATGGGATGCGGTTCACACACCGACTCCCGACCACCACTCGAACACCACAAGCGAGCAGCCGCTCAGCCAGCGAGCGAGAAAAGTCTCCAGAGCCGAGTATGGCCACCGTTGGGCCGGTTAGACACACAGCCGGTGCATCAGCGGGAGCTTCAGAGTCTGAGAGCAAGGGAGTCGTCAGATCTTCTGCCATAATCAACCTGAGATGCAGAGAGTGAGGAAATGATATAATTATGCATTTCAAACTGCTGTCCCATTAATCTTTAAAGCATATTAGATATATTAGTATAAGTTCATTAAAGGGGTGATGACTGAGAAATCAAAGTTTCCTTGAGCTTTTGACATATAAGAGATCATCATACTATAATAATATCCTGTAAGTTTCAGAACTGAAAACTACCTTGTTAGTCCAATAAAAGCTTTTATAGACATCAGGCTCAGCAAACGACTCGTTTTTCAAAGTGGGGAACTATGACGTCAAAGAGGATAAAACACCGCCTCCACAAAAGAAGATCAACGCCTACTTCAGCACGGCCTCTTTAGCCCCGCCCACCGATTCGCCCAAACATGCTAAATAACATAGGACGACATGATAATTGCTAAACCGGATCGAGCTACTTCCAAGCAATAAACATGCTGTTTACTAAATATTGTGCAGTGCCTGTTTGTGGAAGAAGACAGTCTGCATAAGCTTACTTCGGATTCCAGCATGGTTAAACTTTATTAAATCAGTCAATCACAATTCCCCGACACGGATCTGCCAGCAACATGCAAGTAACCATGTGTATTCTAATGCCTGATCTGCGATCAGTGATTTCGGTGTAATTATTCAAGTTCAGATATTTCTCTTAAAATCGTTCAATACTGTTTATGCATCAGTGACTAAACGATCAACTTCACATAATTTCTCGTAGTATTATGAAAATAATCTTTTTTTAAACTGTTATTAAATTATATAGCCTAGCCTACAGAAAGCGATCAAAGAACGATCCCTTTCGCCCAAGCTGTCAATCAAACAGCACAGCGCGAGCCGCGGGAGCTTATCTGGACACTTACCAAACTCGTGATGAAATAATGACACTGTTACACTACACAACGAAGCTCTTACTGTGTATTCACATCGTGTTTGCATTGTGATTTGCTGTAAGCATTTGTGAGAGTGCAAAAATTGCGTTGCAATGATAAGATCTTTATTCACGCGATCAACAGACTGTCTGTCATCTGCTCAGTGCTCATCATGCTGCAACCTTTCATGTGATGGAATAGATTTAAATATAATGCTTTAAACGATACTTTTCACGATTTGTTAATCTCGATAGCTGTAATAGTAAAAACGTAGTAAAAGTTTTCGAGAGAGTTCATGTAATACTAGCTATTTCATTGCAAGCATGTCAGCCAATCACAGCAGTGGGCGTTTGCACTGCAGTCTCACAGCAGACACGCCCCTTAAAACGGAGCGTTCAAATCTGAGGCAGAAATCAGGCTTGGAAAAATGGCTTTTATTTATAAATTATGACAATTTTTGATGTAAAAATCATACTAACATTATAAGGGCACCCAAGGCAACATTATAAAATAATAAAACAATCCAGTTCATGACCCCTTTAATACTTGTGTGTAATTAACTTGTTTTACATTGCAATAAAAATATTGGTAACACTTTTATTTGAATGTGTCCTTGTAACACGTTACATGTATTTACTAGTAATAACTACAAATTAGGCGTAAGTACATGCAATTAACCCTAAACAAAACCCTAATCCTAACCTAACCCTATAGTAAGCACATGTAGTTGCTTAATATTACTCAGTACTTAAATATAATTACACTGTAACAATAACACCTTAAAATAAAGTGTAAACCAAAACCCTAATCCTAAACCTAACCCTAGTAAATACATGTAGTTATTACTCAGTACTTAAATGTATATTTACACTGTAACAGGGACACATTAAAATAAAGTGTAACCAAAATATTTGTGCCCATGTCCCCATATCAAAATGATTATCATTCTCTAACAATATGTTTTGTTTTGTTTTTTTTAACCTTTATTTAACCAGGAAAGTCCCATTGAGGTTAAAAACCTCTTTTTCAAGGGAGTCCTGGCCAAGAGGCAGCAAAAAACACAGTCAATTACATTTATAAAAGTTATACAATACAAATAATTAAAAACATTGCAATTAAAAGAGGTCATTTCAGGTTCTCTCAATCTGGACTTAAAAGCATTTAAGGAAATAAGTTCAGATAATTTCAAGTCTTTTTGCAAAAAGTTCCATGCAGAAGGAGCAGAGTAGACAAAAGCCCTTTTTCCCAGTTCTGTACGGGCAAATGGAACAAAGAGCAGCAAGTGATCATTTGATCGCAATGAATAAGAGCCAACACTTCTCCATGTGATTAAACTACAGATGTAGGATGGCAACAGACCAAGCATGGCCTTATAGATAAAAATATGCCAGTGCCCTGATCTCCTGTTGGACAACGATGGCCATCCCACTCTGGAATATAATTCACAATGATGGGTCAAGTTTTTACAATTCGTAATAAATCTCAGAGACGCATGATAAACAGTGTCAATCTTATGCAGACATTGTGATGAAGCGGTCCTATACACCAGGTCTCCATAATCTAAGACAGATAAAAATGTTGCAGTGACTAGCTGCTTTTTTGCTTTAAAAGAAAAACAAAATTTATTTCGAAAGAAAAAGGACAGTTTAAGTTTGAGTTTCTTCACGAGGTTGTCTATATGAGGCTTAAAAGTGAGAGCATCATCAAGCCAGATACCAAGGTACTTATAAGAATGAACCACCTCTATGACACTTCCAGTCAGAGTGAACACAGGAGGAGGAGCTTGAGAAACCTTAGAGTTACTAAACAGCATCAGTTTGGTCTTATCAGCACTGAGAACCAGTTTAAGCTGCAGAAGCGTGCGTTGAACCACATCAAAAGCTTTCTGCAAAGACTCAACCGCTTTAGCTGGGGATGATCCAAAACAATAAATAATCGTGTCATCAGCATAGAAATGCATATTAGCATCCGACACATTGTGGCCTAATTCATTTATATACATAATAAACAATAGAGGACCTAATATTGAGCCTTGTGGCACCCCCTTGTGGACCTTCACTAATGCAGAACATAGACCATCACATTTAATGCACTGAGTCCTGTCACTCAGATAATTCATGAACCAGAAAACTACACAATCAGACAATCCCAGACAAAGAAGCCTATGCTTTAGAACAGCATGGTCCACTGTGTCAAAAGCTTTCGACAGATCAAGAAAAAGTGATGCACAGAATTGCTTTCTATCAAGAGCGACAAGTATGTCATTAATTACTTTTGTAACAGCAGTGATGGTACTGTGCTTTTTCCTGAAGCCTGATTGCAGTTTAGAAAGGAGTTCATTTGAGTACAAAAACTCTTTTATTTGGTCTGAAACAAGGGATTCTAAAAATTTTTGACAAAACACGCAAATTAGATATAGACCGATAGTTAGTTCAAACTGCTGGATCACCTCCTTTAAACAAGGGAGTAACAAAAGCTGACTTCCAAACTGATGGTATTTCATTGTTTTGAATTGACAGATTAAAAAGAATTGTAAGGGGCTCTGCAACAAAATCAGCCGCCTTTTTCAAAAAGTAAGGCTCTATTAAATCTGGTCCAGGAGGTTTTCTGTGATCTAACGCTTTAAGAGCTCCGTGCACCTGCTGCACAATAAAAGAAACAAAATTAAAAGGCTCTCCAGAAAACACTGCGGAGTCTGTGCATGGAGTAACAGCGACTACTCCTATCGACTCGGACAGAGAACCAACTGATACAAAATGCTCATTAAAGCAATTTAAGACATCAACTCTGTCGTAGACTGGGAGAGAGTTTTTTAAGACAAATTTTGGTTTTCCCTTTCTACAGCAAAACAGGATTATATATATATATATGTAATGGACAGAGTATATATATATATATATACACACACACACTCTGTCCATTTTCTCAATTTTAAACTATAAAATGGACAGAGTATATATATATATATATATATATATATATATATATATATACAGGTGCTGGTCATAAAATTTGAATATCATCAAAAAGTTGATTTATTTCAAGAATTCAACTTAACAGGTGAAACTAAAATATTATATAGACTCATTACATGCAAAGTGAGATATTTCAAGCCTTTATTTGTTGTAATTTTGCTGATTATGGCTTACAGCTTATGAAACCCACAAAATCAAAATCCCAGAAAATTAGAATATTACATGAACTCACACAGTAATTACACAGTGATACCATGGTCACTGAACCAGGTTTTGGTTCTTTTGGCAGTGTGGGCAGGTGCAAATCCTGCTGGAAAATGAAGTCAGCATCTCCATAAAGCTTGTCTGCTGAAGGAAGCATGAAGTGCTCTGGAAATGTCTTGGTAGACGGCTGCGTTGAGTGGACAGCACAGTGGACCAACACCAGCCGATGACCAAACCAACACAGACTGTGGAAACTTCACACTGGACTTCAAGCATCTTGGATTGTGTGCCTCTCCATTCTTCCTCCAGACTCTGGGACCTTGGTTTCCAAATGAGATGCAAAATTTGCTCTCATCAGAAAAGAGGACTTTGGTCCACTGTGCTTTATTAAATCCAGAGTCAACGCAGCCGTCTACCAGGGCATTTCCAGAGCACTTCATGCTTCCTTTATTTTCCAGCAGGATTTGCACCGGCCCACACTGCCAAAAGAACCAAAACCTGGTTCAATGACCATGGTATCACTGTGTAATTACTGTGTGAGTTCATGTAATATTCTAATTTTCTGAGATTTTGATTTTGTGGGTTTCATAAGCTGTAAGCCATAATCTTCAAAATTATAACAAATAAAGGCTTGACATATCTCACTTTGCATGTAATGAGTCTATATAATATATTAGTTTCACCTGTTAAGTTGAATTCTTGAAATAAATCAACTTTTTGATGATATTCTAATTTTATGACCAGCACCTGTATATATGTATGTACTCTGTCCATTTTCTCAATTTTAAACTCAACCATTCAACCCTGTTTTTTTTTTGTGTTTTTTTTTTGGCATATGTTATTTAATGTTTATTGTTAAGAAATAACAAAATATGTTTATGAAAAATGTCATAATTACCCACATTTTACATGACTGATTTGCCCATAAAGATTAGTGGACTGTTGTATTGTTTATTTTAAATAAATATGTGGATGACATGTTATTGTTAGTAGTATTTTTATTATTATAGTCGTCGTTGTTGTTAGAAGTTTCTATTTTTGTTCTTTCAAATGAGTTGTCAGTAAGTTTCGTTTCTGCTAAAAGGGGTGCTATAGACGAACATGCTCAATTACTCAGGACAAATAACATTCTGTAACTTTTACATTCCTTTACATCATTATTTAGCGGTAATTTCAGAAAGTCCATTATACTAGCCTATATGATTTAACGCATAGCCTTTACTCACCACTGTCAAATAACTTTTTCTGGCGATTCTTGGACTGTGCTGTGCTGTTCCAGGACTGTATAACCGGTGCGCACTTCCCTTACTGTGCAACAGAGATACGAGACCATGCAGAAAAAGACATTCCTTATCATTCACTCGCTATCTGCACAGAACACAGGGGAGCGTTGCGGCGCGGCGGGGCGCGGCGCGTTGTGTTGTAAATCGAGTTTACAGCGGATTGGTCCGAGAGTGATCAATCTGAGATGACGTCTCGAAACCCCTTCCATTCCGTTGCGCTCCGTCTTGCTGCTGTGAGCTCCTGTGTTAGGATAGGAAGCTACTGAACGGGATTGTAATGCATAAGATAGGCCTCTCGTGTAAAGTGTGGCACCTCGGCCGTCCTTGGTGGAGCTAATATTGTTTTTCCATCTGATCTGGATCCTACATCTGTGCGGCCGCGATAACGCGAGCATGAGCTCAGGCGAGGCGTTTTCTCACTCCTCGTGCAGCTCTAGCCGCACGCGCACGATGGTGGTGTGTGTGTCCGTGCTCGCGGCGCTGGTTCTCGGGATCGGGATACTGTGCGCGCTGGCGGCCGGGCCGCTCCATGCGCAGTGCGCTGTTGAGTGGTGGGGAACCGCAGTAGTCATGCAATAGGCCAACTTGGCAATCACAGATACAGAAAATCATCACATTTTTGTAAAATGAATATCTGCATGTCACATCTACGCCCGTGTGCATGTGTCTTGCTGACTCGTGATTTCTATAAACATATTATTTAAATTTTTACATTGAATATTTATTTTTCTAAATTACCTATGTATATGATATGCCTATTAAATAAGCTATTATTTGCATATTTTATTATTTGTTATTTATTATTTGTTCAATCTACTTAATTTAATTATTTTTCTTATTAACCTGTATTTATGTGTTTATTTATTTTAGGAAACTTGATATTGCCTGCTTTGACGTCTCCTCTCTCTTGGTCAACCAGATTAAAGAGTGGTCAACAGAAACATGTCATGGGAAGAGCCAAAGATGCCTTTATTCTGTGAGTGAATGATAGAATTCTATATTCTTCACATGAATATACTGTAAAGAAAAGACTGAAAAGGGGGGTCAGGAAGCTGTAATGGGTAAATTGTATGCAATTGTTTTGTATAAAATGAATTAATGTATCATCAAATAATATGAATCCAGCTCACATTAAATAGTGGTACCCTTACCATATTCCTACACTAGGATATTTACATGGTAATGACAATGACAATGACAATTTATTTGTATAGCACAATTTAAAACAACAGCTGTTGACCAATGTGCTTTCCACAATGTAATTAAGTTCATTTAAGAAATAAATAAATAAAATAACCCACAAATGAGACAAAATGACAGAAAAATACCTAAAAATCACACAAGAACATAGAAAGCACATAAAATCACAACATTAAAACACATGATAAGAGAACTTAAAAATCACATAAGATCACATCATTTACAACACAAGATACAGTGTTAATTGAAAGTCTGGATTTAAAAGTAAGAAGAGATGGAGCTTGTCTTAAGCTAATAGGTAAAGTATTCCAAAGCCTTGGGGCAGTGATGTAAAAAGCTCTATCTCCCCTACACTTGAGCCTCGATTTTGGGGTACACAATAGAGCCTGATTTGATGAGTGGAGGGATCTTGCAGGTTTATATTCAGTCAGTAGTTCAGATAGATAAGTTGGTGCTAAGCCATTTAAAGATTTATAGACTAGTAATAGTACTTTAAATTCTACTCTGAAACGCACGGGTAACCAATGTAGTGAGCGTAGAATAGGGGTAATATGCTCCCTCTTTTTTACACCACACAAAAACCATGCCATAGCATTTTGGACAAATTGCAAGCGGGATAGTGTTTGCTGACTAGTCCCCAAATATAGTGAATTGCAATAGTCCAGCCTAGATGAGATAAAAACGTGAATTAATTTCTCAAGATCTTTAAAGGAGAGAAACGGCTTAGCTTTTGCAAGCAGACGCAGCTGGTAAAAGCAGGTTTTAACGACAGAATTTATTTGGCGGTCAAACTTTAGATCATCATCCAGAATAAAGCCCAGATTTTTTACCCAGGGTCTCAGGCACACGGACATCTCACCCAAATCCAAATTTATAGATTTTGATAACTCAGATGGGCCATGCCTTAACCTCCTCTAGGCATGCTATAAGAGACTCTAATCCTGCAGAATTACGTTTGACAGGCAAATAGACCTGTGTGTCGTCTGCATAGCAGTGAAATGATAGACCATGTTTCTAAAAGATGGACCCAAGAGGAAGCATACACATGGAAAATAACAATGGAGCCAGAATAGAGCCCTGAGGAACTCCACAAAACAAATGGGCTTTACTCAAACCCAATGTTCGCCCATCTTGACTGAGAAACTCCTATTTGTTAGATATGATTTTAACCATTTTAGAGCTGTACCTCTTACACCAACATAGTGTTTAAGACGATCAAAAAGAACAGTATGATCAATAGTGTCAAAAGCAGCTGTTAGATCAAGAAGCACAAGAACTGCAAAATCACCAGAATCACATGAAATTAAAATATCATTAAGAACTTTAACCAGTGCGGTCTCTGTGGAATGACATTTTCGAAAACCAGACTGAAATGTTTCAAACAATGAGTTCTCGACTAAAAAACTCTGTAACTGTGAAAACACAATTTTTTTCAAGAAATTTGGAATGGTACTCCAAGGTTATTCAAAAAATACTGTAGTATTAACATGAAACCAATTAAAACCATGGAAATATTACATCCCAACAATGTGCCCTCACATTAGTTACATGTCAGCAAAATTTTGCATGGGCAAAAAAATGTCCATTGTCTACTGTCAATTGCATATGTTTGAATCAAAGCTCACAATTCTCTTTCTGTTGGTCAGCACTGCAAATTTGCATAAACAAACCTGAGCATGAGGAAAATCTGTACAGAGAACTTTTCCGTTCTCACGCGAAAATACTGCAGATTCTAAAACGACTGCAATATTTGACCAAGCAACAGCAAATGACAGCACTTTCATAACCTTTTAGAACCTTTTTTTTGTGTGTGTGTTTTGGTGCAGTTGCACTAGTTTCAATGAAGGCCCTGTTTCCAACTGTGGTAATTGCCACTTACATGTGATTTTGTTTCCTATCTTTAGCTGGTGTCTGTTAATGCAGAGGACATCACTGCTACACACACCACTCCTGTGATGAGGTTTGTGGATGACATCACCTTCAACCTCAGCAGTCCAGACCCAGACACCTGCGATGTTCAGGTGACATTATCTTTCTTCCTAAAGCAGACACACTCTATTATCATGCTGTGTTTACAGTTGTTTGGGAATGTCCTGACAATAATAATGACAACAATCTTAATGGAAACTTTCAATCTCTCCTCAGGGCCGGTCTATCTCTCGTAGCTGGTATGCCATTTTAGACTCAGGAACAAACTACCTGAACATGTACAACCTCATGAGGGGTAAGTGAGAGAAACTGAGGGTGAACACAGCTAATGTTGTTTTTGTTAACCTTTAATACCATTACTGACCAATTAAGCCTTTACAGTTGCTGTAGACCAGGGGTGCCCAATCCTGCTCCTGCCGATCGACTGTCCTGCACAGTTCATCTCCAACCCTAATCAAACACACCTGCCTTTAATTTTCAAGTGATCCTGAAGACCTTAATTGGTTGCTTCAGGTGTGTTTGATTAAGGTTGGAGATGAACTGTGCAGGACAGTCGATTCGGCAGGAGCCGGATTGGGATACCCCTGCTGTACACAATAGTATCAGAAAAGCATTTGCTCGTTTCTAAAGGAAGTCTTAGAAATGTACACACTGTTTTTTGTTTTTCTTTTCCAAATAAATCTTGAGAAGTTTGTGCTGTAGATTTACACTGTATGGACAAAAGTATTGGGACACCTGTCCATTACCCCAGCAGGGACTGTAATGACATGACATTATAAACACATGGACATTAATTTGGAGCTGGTCCCCCCTTCACAGCTATAACAGATTTCACTCGTCTGGCTTTCCACAAGGTTTTGGAATGTTTGTGTGGGATTTTTTTGCCCATTTATCTAGTAGAGTGTTTTGAGAGGTCAGGCACTGATGTTGGATGAGAAGGCCTGGCTCTCAATCTCTGTTCACATTCATCCCAAAGGTGTTGGATGGGGTCAAGGTCAGGGGTCTGCGGGGACCAGTCAGGTTCTTTCACACAACTCATCCAACCATGTCTTTATGGACCTTGCTTTGTGCACTGGAGCACAGTCATGCTAGCCTGGAAATCCAGACCTAAATCTAAAAGATTAATGGTCTGGCGTCGACTAATGAAAATCGGCCAGCTCGAGGGGCGGCACCAAGCATGCATCTGAAAATTTCACTGCACGCAATTGGATAACACTACGACCAATCACAACAATAAACCCCATACGCTACCAGGAGCTAACTGGAAGATTAGACTCTTACCGTATCCGGTCGCCAAAACAGCAAAAACGTCCTTCTTGCAAAGGAACGATTCGAGCGCCGTCTTCTGTTCCTGTTTTAGATAAAAAGCCAAGTCTAACTCGTTCATTGTAGCGGCCAAAGCCGTTTCAAACAACTGGTGATCATCCATAGCCATCTTGCAATGTTTACTAATGACTTCGACGTCACAGCACTGTCGTCATCTGTTTAGCTCGCCTCTGGCCCGCCTATATCAGATAACCCGATGTGATTGGTGCAGCTCAGATCGAGGGGCATATTTAATGAGCATCATTACTCGATGCCAGAGTAACTCGCTGAGCAAATTCAACTTGTGCTCTCGCGAGAACTCTGGATTACCTGGGTACAGTCATGCTGGAATAGTCCAGAATCTCCCAAATTGTTCCCACAAAGCTGGAAGCATAACATTGTTCAAAATGTATTGATATGCTGAAGCATTAAGATTTCCCTTCACTGGAAGTAAGGGGTCTAGCCCAGCCCCTGAAAAACAACCCCACACCATAATCCCCCCTCCACCAAACTTTCTAGACAGGCAGGGAACGTTCTCCTGGCATCTGCCAAACACAGACTCACCCATCAGACTGCCAAACAAAGAAGCGTGATTCGTCACTCCACAGAGCAGGTTTCCACAGCTCCAGAGTCCAGTGGTGGCGTGCCGTACACGACTCCATCTGATTCTTGACATTGTTTTTGGTGATGTGGGGTAGAGACCTCCCGCAGGATTCTGTCCTGCAATATATATTACCTTCTCCTAACCACAACCTACAAATCAGCATAAATGCTCCCAATAAACTATTTGTTATTAAAGAATCAACATCAACACTGTGAATTTTACATTAAAGCAAGCAGGCTACTTTACATGGTTTGGCAGGACAGAATGTGCGCAAAGTGCGCTCCCTTAATAATTCCTAAAAAGCTGTTCATCACGATCTCACAAAGCTCTTTTATTATCAATGAAGCTTACTGCACAATGAATCTTTCACAATGTCTACACTTTGTTTGTTATAATCAGAGGATTTGCCAGCATGCCGAATTCAGCACTGAACAAAAAGTCAGTTTTGAGCGGTGAGGGCATTCTATCTTTAATGCATCTGATTGGCCATTGCGTTCAAGAAATCAACACATGTCTGTGATTGGTTACATTGCACAATGCTGCAAAAACGTTATAAATAGAAACTGCGTTTTGTGCAACAGATGAATAACAATTTATTTGTTTTTAGATGCTTTATTATTTTTTGTATATATTTGCGGAAGTCTCATAAATCGTTTTATGCTCCCGCAACCCGCACACACACGAGTACCTCACCGCCCGCACACGGCTATCAAATCTAGTCTCGTAAAACGTTTTTGTAAAACGTTGGGAAAAAGCGTGTGAAGCATTTCTTGTCGTTCCAAACTGCCATGACTTTCTTTTTCCTGTGAAATATAAAAAGAAAACATTTGATTAATGTACTCTCACTCTGCAATTAACAGGGACAGGAAATCTCAAGCAAAAACACCATAAAAGTATCACAGAAAATGCCATATGCTATGTAAGTGTTCTGAAGTCAGAATTTAATATATATTTCTTTTGTTTTTGACAAACCACTATTTATGTCGTTATTCACAGATAATCTGTTACTGTTGTGACTGGATCACTCAAGAATCAAATGTTGTTTTCTGGTTAAATGAAATAATCAGACTCATACCTTCATGAATTGGACATCCCTACCTTTCACATGAACCTTCATGAATGCATCAATGAGCCATGGCAGATCAATGTCAAGCTGTTCACTAAATACATTTTATTCTGCTCTTCGTATGGACCACTTTGGAACATTTAAGGTGTGCCACCTGTGCAATAAGTCCATTCGTGAAATTTCCTCTCTACTAAATACTCCACGGTCAACTGTCAAAAGTGGTATTATAACAAAGTGGAAGCAAATGGGAACAACAGCAACTCAGCCACGAAGTGGTAGTCTTAAAATCCCAGAGCGGGTCAGCGCATGCGGAGGAACACAGTGTGCAGAAGTCACCAACTTTCTGCAGAGTCAATAGCTACAGACCTCCAAACTTCTGTGGCCTTAGGATTAGCTCAAGAACAGTGTGAGAGCTTCATGGAATGGGTTTCCATGTCCGAGCCGATGCATCCAAGCCTTACATCACCAAGAGCAATGCAAAGCGTGGGATGCAGTGGAGTAAAGATTCAGTGGTGTAAAGATGCAGTGGTGTAAAGATGCAGTGGTGTAAAGATGCAGTGGTGTAAAGCAGCCGCCACTGGACTCTAGAGCAGTGGAGACTAGGGATGGCGAAAACTAAAAATTTTCTTGACCGACCACCGAGCCTCATTAGCCGGTTGTAACCGGTTAACCGATTAGTTTAAAATATACTACGCTATTTGAAATAACAGCCATTTCGAGCCGCGCCTGCAATTTCGCAACTTTGTCGCATCTCTCTGCCGCTCTGCCTCCCACTCACACACACACTGCCCTTGGCCGAAGACTCACGTCACTTTTTTTAAATCCCCTACAGCGCGAAACATGAGTCCCGCAAACGCGGCGCCGAGGAGCTTGTATGTAATCGGAGGACAAATGGCTCCTTAGTTTCGAAATGGTTTGGGTGCAAGGTGATCGCGTTGAAAATAAAGGCGTTTGTCTAGCGTTAGAAGCTCATTTGAAACATTGCAGCGGCTCATTTAAGAAAATGACAGTTCCGAAGAGACGCCGCTTTAGTTTGAGGTAGTGCTAACAATAATAAAGAAAGATGATGATCATCATCACCTTATAAGTACAAACAGGCGAGTTATGAAAAATTGAGTGTGAGGGATTTGTTCACTTCACACAAAAAGATCTTGGAATGAGATGGCTAACTGTAGGAGCGTTTAGTCCACTGTCTATAATAGTTAATTTTTTTTTTTACTGACTACCGACAACTACCGTCAACCATCGGTCAAACGGTCATCGGTTAACATCCCTAGTGGAGACGTGTTCTCTGGAGTGACGAATCATGCTTCTCTGTCCGTCAATCCGATGGACGAGTCTGGGTTTGCCGGTTGCCAGGAGAACGGGACTTGCCTGACTGCATTGTGCCAAGTGTAAAGTTTGGTGGAGGGGGGGTTATGGTGTGGGGTTGTTTGGTGGAGGGGGGATTATGGTGTGGGGTTGTTTGGTGGAGGGGGGGTTATGGTGTGGGGTTGTTTGGTGGAGGGGGGGTTATTGTGTGGGGTTGTTTGGTGGAGGGGGTTATGGTGCGGGGTTGTTTGGTGGAGGGGGTTATGGTGCGGGGTTGTTTGGTGGAGGGGGGGGTTATGGTGTGGGGTTGTTTTTCAGCGGTTGGGCTTGGCCTCTTTAGTTCCAGTGAAAGGAATTCTTAATGCTTCAGCATACCAAGACATTTTGGACAATTTCATTCTCCCAACTTTGTGGGAACAGTTTGGGGATGTTCCTGTTCCAGCATGACTGCGCACCAGTGCACAGAGGAGTTGAAGCGGTTATAGCTGCAGAGGGCGGGCCAAGTCCATATTAAACCCTACGGATTAAGAATGGGATGTCATTAAAGTTCATGTGCATGTAAAGGCAGACATCCCAAAACTTTTGGCAATAAAGTGTGTATATATATATACCCCTCTCTCTCTCTCTCTGTCTCTCTGTCTCTCTCTCTCTCTCTCTCTCACTCTCTGTCTCTCTCTCTCTCTCTCTCTCTCTCTCTTTGTGTGTGTTGCAGGCAGTGGTCTGTCCTCTTCTCCTACCTTTACTGAATCTACCAGCGACAGACTGTGTACCCAGTTCAGCTCCACTCGACAGAATCTTCCCCCATAAACACCCTGCACACATCTGGATCACCACATAAAAAAAAGATTCCAGTAGTAGTACACCTAATGTATTTTAATTACTACATGTTTACCAATGAATGACAAAGACTGAATTGACAATGACATCAGCATTTATTGATTTTCCCATGTTCAGAATATGAAACTGATTATTTATTTGACTGTATAGGTAAGTTTACCACTACACTGTATGTCAAACTGTATGCCACAGAGATATTAGTAACTTATTCATAGTATGTGTGTGTGTGTGTGTGTGTGTGTGTGTGTTGGCAGATTTTATGTATAAAGATGTATATAAGAAAAGGTATGTCAGGAACAATTTTAAATGTCTTAACAAATACTTTCAGGTACACTTGCTTACACAACTTGATTACCAATATTCATGCTTTTTATGGAATAGTTGAAACATTTGTGATTTATACTATTATTATATGTTGTTATTACTATTCAAATAATGCAAGTTGATTTTCCTGTCATTATATCATTAGTCACTGGGACACACATGATGGTATTTTCTGAGAATGAGCCCAAATGGAAATGTATTGCAAATATGCATGCTACTTCATTTCAGCTTTTGCCTGTATAATTTGTATAATTTGAGATTTACATCTACAAGTCATTAATCAGGTTCAGGTTCCTTTATTTTATATCCGTAGGTAAATTAGGTTTCGGTGAACAAGTTCAGGCTGTTTCTCATACATATCATACAATAGACAGCACTAGTGCTGGTGTACAGTCAGTGAAGCAGAGTTACTGTAAGTGGCGGCTCCCCTATCAACCTACTGGACCTTTTCACAATCTGGTTGATAGAGTTGCGGCTCTTTAAAGAGAAATTCCTGTTGCAGGACACCAAAGAAAAGGACAAAGTTGATTTGATAAAAGCACGATAAAACAGAATCAACAGTGTTTTGTCAATTTTGAAATTTGCAGTTTCCTTAATAAGAACAAACATTGATACCCCTTTTTACACACAGCTTCACGGCTGGCTTCAAAACTAAACTTTGAATCAATGATTGTCCACACACACTCACACACGCACGCACACACACACACACACACACACACACACACACGCTCGCGCTCTCTCTCTCTCTCTCTCTCTCTCTCTCTCTCTCTCTCCGCACTACTTGTCTCTCTTTGATTAATTTCTTCTGCTTATTCTCATTTTTTAAGTTGCTTTGACTAAATATTTTGCTAAAGGAATAAATGTAAAAGTGCATGTCAAATAATTAGGCAGGTAATTTATCCTTGGTTGAGAAGTCACCGTCAGTGAATTTATCAGTGAATGTTTGCACTAAATTGCATTGTGTTCCAATTATTTTCACAGGCAAATGCTTATATGCTTGTTTAGATAGTTTTCATGATTTGTTTTCCTAGTTTGCATTAGGTCTATAATTCTGAGAACCTGAGAGGAAGTCACATGACAGAATATGACATGAGTTATTTCAGGATACTTTGCAAAATATCATGTGATTTAAAAAAAAATTTTTTTTTAGTTCAGTTGAGTTTGCAGTTTACTTGGTCTAATCTAGTGATGAATAAATATTTCTCTGATTTTTTTTTTTGTTTGTAGTTGTGTTTCAAACTATATAGGCCTACAGCATGTTTCACATTTAGACATCTAATGGTTTTATTAAATGCTACTTTAAATCACTTATATAACTCAACAGTATTAAGTAAATTGGTCAGACACAATACAATTATGTTAAAGTGGGGGTGAATTGCTGTTTCATGCATACTGAGTTTTTTACACTGTTAAAGAGTTGGATTCCCATGCTAAACAAGTTTCAAAAGTTAAGTTGTACGTTTGAAGGAGTATTTTTGTTCCAAAAATACTCCTTCCGGTTTGTCACAAGTTTCGGAAAGTTTTTTTCGAGTATGGCTCTGTCTTACGTAAGATAGAGCGGAATTTCCTTATATGGGTCCTAAGGGCACTTCTCCGCGGCCGCGCGCGCACTCGCAGACCAGAGAGAGAAGAGAGCGAAAGCAGTACGTTACCTCAAAGCGCTATGCTCGGCTTTAGGGAAGTCAATGTCACCAAAGAAGTGGGTTTTTGGTTGGCAGGGCAAGACAACCCTGCACAGATTCCCAAAGAACCCAGCGTTAAGGGAATAGTGGATGGAGTTTGTTTTTTCGAAGCATCAACGGAGGTTGTGCACAACTCTTTGTTCCCTGCATTTCGACGATGATTGTTTTATAAACAAAGCCCAGATCGACTTATTTGCAGATCGTCTAATGCTTAAGGATCGAGCAGTCACGGTGAGTAAACTACTTCAAATGTCTCTCTGTGTTGTTGTTAGATCAGTTAGCACAGCTATAGCACACCGCCCACACGGCCCGCCCCCAGCCGCTCGTTTTTTTCCGGAAAGACTCGGTACAGCCAATCTTTAACTTATAAATATAATAAAACTAAAGACGTTTTGGAGATATGAAGGATGCAATACTACTCTATAGGTACTCAAGATTAACAGGAGATTGAGTGAAAATGAGCATTTCACCCCCCCTTTAAATAATTGTTTAACATATTTTAAGTAAATTAAAGCAAAAATAATTTAATTTAATTTGTTTCATTTAATCACATGTATTTGTTCCATGCCAGTTTTACCTGCCCACAGTTTCTTTCTTCGAAATATTATGAGGTTTATTTGATTGGTTAAATGCAGCTGATTTGTTTGTTCTGACTGTAAAGGTGTGCTGTGATTGGTCACACCCTCACACTCTTTTGTCATTGGCTGTATGTCAGTTTAAGTAAAGGAGAGTCAGTGTCATCATGCACATTTCTGTCCTCTACCTCAACTGATCATTGACAAATCACCAAACCTCTTCACTGGTGAAGATGAAGACGACACTCACTGTGCTCCTAATCCTGCAGCTCTACGGACTCTCCTCCGGGCTCATTAAACAACATTTCTTTGTGAATCAGAAGAAGAAATGGGATTCTGCGCTAAAGCACTGCAGAACTCACTATCATGACCTGTCCACCTTCACCAGTGAGAGCGAGGAGCAGCAATTTTTGGAAGATGCAGTTGGTCAAACTTCTGATGCCTGGGTTGGTCTCTATAAAATATCAGGAGTCTGGAAGTGGACCGGAGGAGAAAATGCAACACAAATTAGCTGGGATACTAATAATGAACAACCTGAAGATGATGAATGCGCTTTTTTACACAATGGTCATAAGAAACTGCATGACATTGAATGCACAGAGAAATATGCCTTCTTCTGTATGAACTTACCAGAGTTTGTTCTGGTGCTGCAGGAAGAGAGCTGGGAAGGAGCTCTGGAATACTGCAGAAAACATTATAATGATCTGGCGAGTCTGAACTCAATGAACAGGATGAATTCTGCTTTAGGACAAATCACACAGGCTGAAACTGGATATGTGTGGACTGGTTTGCGCTTTCTAGCAGGAGAGTGGCTCTGGGTCAATGGAGATGATCTGGACTTTACAGCCTGGTCTCAGACAGGACCGCCCCAGTGTCCTGATAGAAACCTTCGTTGTGGAGCCCTGGACAAGCAAACAAGGGTCTGGACACACAGAGACTGTGAGGAGAAGCTCAACTTCTTTTGTCAGTAGATGGTACGTCACTTAAACAGCATCACTAGTCAAGGGAGACTGAAGCTATTTGTCACATGTATAAATGTATTTGAATGTTTCCACTGTTACAGGACATTTCATCATGTTGTGATTAGGGGTCTAACGATACCCTCATGTCATGATTCGATACATATCACGATACTAAACTCACGATACAATATTAATGCGATACTCCAAGACATATGATAAAAGATTTGGTGTTACAATGGGGTGTAAATGAATAGGCTTGGACTTGTGCTGGTAATCCTATACAGGACAATAGAGACACCAGAATAAGAATAACGATTCTGAAGCTGAAAATACAGAATTATTGTAGATGAATATGCTTTGACTCTGTCACTGACTAGATATATTTAAAAATATGTAGGCCACTTTTTACTGGTAACATAAGACATTTGGCATTATCAGGACACACACAAATTCCCTTATTGTATTATTATACATGATTTTGAACATTATATATAATAATGTAGTTTAATGTAGTGCTGACACTAAAACTCTGTACACTTTTTTAAACACAGTAATTGTCATTTTTGGGTGAACTATACACAATACATATTGTTGCATTTTTGGATTGCGAAATATTGTGACACAATATATTGCTACACCCCTAGTTGTGACCATAATGAAATATTTGAGAAGAATAACGTTTTTAAATATTAAATACTAAGTTAAAAAGATATCTTCTACAACATTCAGTGGATATGAAAAGTCTACACACCCCTGTTAAAATAGCTGCTTTTTGAGATGTACATTAACATTTTTATGTATGTATTATGATCTTTTAATGGCTCTTCAGGAAACTGCAAAACTGTGGTTTGTGAAACAAACCAATTCATGAAAAAAAAAAAAAAAAAACAGTTGTTTTGGCTAAGAAATGATAATGGATCATGTAAAATAACACGTGACAACCTTTTTTGCCGTAACATTTATCTTGGTGTTTGAAACATTCAACACTGCTGCTTTTAGGCAAATTGGTGTTTGATGCTAAATATACTATCTCCTCTTCTGTTTATAGAGTCCACCAGCAACAGATTGTGTTCCCGGATCGTCTCATCTGGATCAAAACTATTAGAAGGAATTAATATATTAATTAATATAACAGAACATAATAATCTACATGTACAATCAGCATATAATTGTTGTAAACATTATAATATAGTCATATTAATATTATATATGAAATATAGCATAGTTGAGCATTTTCACCAATACAAACTGAAAGGTACAGAGTTTGTATTTTTATCCCAAATAAGCATTAGTCTTAGTCTAATGGAAGAGTATGAACACTGACATCTGTCATTTCTTGGCTGTATTTGGTTTCTTTTCTTGTGTTTGATCCCTGTTTCCTAGGTTGCCACAATTAGTTGATTGATTTTTCCCACTTGTGCCTTGTTTTACCCCTTATTATCCTCATTGTCATCTGTTAACTGATGCCAGTGGGAGAAACCAACTGTACCCTGGCAAAATACATGGATTATGCTCTATGGTTGAATGGGTCCTCCTTTTTTGTGGGAGAAGCGGAAGAGGGCCCAAATTTTCCCCAGAGCCTCCAAAGTTCACTTACATCCATCAGAAGTCTCTCTCCAGCCCTTCCAGAACCTGCGGAGTCCTCTCCATCCTCCAGCTGGCACCCTGTTGACCCCAGCGCAGAGGAGGAAGATCCTCTTAATACTCTGCGACAAGTCCGGTGGTCCCAAAGCTCCCCAGTTGGTGATCCCCAGTCCGGTGGTCCCGAAGGTAGCAATTATTGATTTACATACCTCGGAATGGACTCCCACACATGCTCCCACTCCTCTCTTGGGATGGCTCCTGAGGTCTCTCGGCTTTACCATGGCCTGTCATCCCTCCGGCTGCACTGGGGTATCTCATCCTACCGTCTCCGCCTGGGTTCATCGCCCCCCTGGCTCCTCTGCAAACTTTTGGGCTTGTGGATTCCACCGGGCTCCTCCATCCCATCAGCTCTACCATCATCTTCGCTCTCTCCAGCTCCATCTCGGCCTTTTCAACCCCTGGCTACGCCATGGACCTTGGATCCCTTGACTCCACCTCGGCCTTGCGGCCCAGCAGTGTCACTGTGGTTCTCCAGCTCTTTGGCTCTGCCTTGGTCTCCCGGCTCCCTGACTCCCCTGGCTCCGCAACTCCCAAGTGCTATTCGGTGGGCCTTCATACCTCCGGCTCCATCTGGACATCCCACTCCACCGGCTCCCACATGCTCTTCTCCTCCAGCTGTTCCACCATGATCCCCTTCTCCACAGACTCCTCCGACACCCCCTCCCCAATTCCTGTGTCCTAGGTTGCCATGGTTACTCAATAGTTAATTGATTTGTCCTACATGTGCCTTGTTTTACCCCTCATTATCTTCCGTATGTATATTCCCCTGTTTTGTTAAAGTCCCACTGAAGTGCCTTGGAAAACGCAGCTTTGTATGATGCGTTGATGTAATTTCTAGTGAAACAGGAAGCTAATGCGGAACAAAATGAATGGCTCCTCCCCCTTTTCAAATAGCCAATAGCATTTAGTTTACCTCACAGACTGCAAATGGTACTTGACAGCACCATGGAACGTTTGAGCAACTGAATACACATCTCCAACCCATATTGCTCTGTGACGTGTCAACGGTCGCTTTGGCCAGGTGGTGTTTATAGCATAAGGGGTGGGACTCTTTAGATTCTAGAGAGCATTTGATTGGACAGAAGATGTGATGAGAAGCTGAAGTCCGCGGTGATGTCATAAAAATCTGTGATCCATTTTAGCGGAAGTGAGAGACAGTACGTTTTGAATGCTTATATCTCCTAAATGCAAATTTTGTCATTGTTTTGGAGCACACTAGCTTATTCATAACCTTAAGGCTAACATATTCATACTAAAAGCTAAAAAACTTACATTTCGATTTCAGAGGGCCTTTAAGTTCTGTGTCTGTTCTCGTCTGTTTTATATGGTTTGGTTTTCCAGTCTTCTGGTGTTCCTGAGTTTCCTGCTTAATAAAGGACTGCTGCAATTAGATCCTTGCCTACACTCTCCTGATATGAACCAACCTATCAGCATCATTCAGTTACCATTTAACAACTACAATACAGGGTGGGCCATTTATATGGATACACCGTAATAACATGGGAATGGTTGGTGATATTAAAGTCCTGTTTGTGGCACATTAGTATATGTGAGGGGGCAAACTCCTCAAGATGGGTGGTGACCATGGTGGCCATTTAGAAGTCCACAAACAGGACTTTAATATCACCAACCATTCCCATGTTATTACGGTGTATCCATATAAATGGCCCACCCTGTATAACACTGTATATTAAATTATTGAAATATTATGCTAAATATATCACATAAATACAACATTGTTCCAAAGCAGTTTTACAAGGAATATTGTGATGTTCAAATAGATATGAAGAAAACAGCAAGGAAAGACCATGTTACACATGAAACTCAAGACAGATGATGAACTCAAGTGTGACTTTATTAACAGATAAGCTCAATAACAATATTGCAGATCCAAAATGTGGTAAGCACAGATGACAATGGCGAATAGTGGCTGGATAACAGCAGTCCAAGTGATCACAGGCAGACAAAGAAAAAATAGACAAAACTAGTGCTATGAACATAAGAGGATGTCTTGACAAAGCACACATATGTTCATTTGGACAGATGTGATCCAACCACATAGATTTATTTATAATAATTTCTTTATTAATTATTAAATAGTTACAATGATTTTCAATAAATAGGAGGGATGCAAACAGCATAAGACAGACACTCGTCGCATGAAACTCTATGATGACAGATGTGGCACAAGTTTGGATTTGATGGTAGCCCAGAGCTAGATGGGTGTTCCCAAGGTTTGTGTAGGCCTACTGTAGATAAAGAAAAGATGGAAAAACAGAAACAACATTCCCACCTTAAAGAGCTAGTGGAACAGAAAGACCATAATATGGAAATGTACAGTAACTACTGTACATCCCTCGCTAAACAGATGAGTCTTCAGTCGAGAAAACAACAAAGGGCATAAAACCTAGCCTTGTGGCACACCATAATTTACCATTCTGAGGTCGGATAATTGTTCATTTACTCAGAAAAGTGATAGAAACAGGAGGCCTCGTCACAAATTTCAAATCAGTTTTCAAGACATACAGAAGAAGGTTATGATTTATACAGTCAAACATTTCTATCAGTTTACAAGTTTCTAACATTATATAATTTTATCCACATTATTAAAATAAAACAAGAAAGAACAGATGTGTTGAATGATAAAGAAGCAGACAAATTCGCAGAATAGTTTCTGCTCCACTAAAGGTTGTAGTGAATACAGTATATAAATACAATATGAGGTGTATTGGATTTTGTATATACGTATTGATTTTGTACCTTGTGTTTCATGTGCAGGAATGAACAGAAGTTCTTGAACCAGACTTCTTCTTAAACTGTTTTTAAGTTACTGTTGGTTGGACTGTGATCATGCTGTGATCTTCCATCGATATTGAAAAATCTTCAAGCAGAAAACTGTGTGTTGAGATTTCTGAAGATAAGTTTTAATTGTATAATGGCTCTCACTTTACTTTTTTCTTTTTTCTTTTTTTTTGCAAATGAAAATGTTTAATAGCATCAAGCATCCAGACCTGTGTCCAGTACAGCTCCCTCCAGATCTGCATTAGGGCTCACAAAAAATCGCTCCAGAAATTGTACATCATCTAAGAGACGTGGACAATTACATGTAGGATATGACAGTGTTTAAAGGCTCTCTTTGTATTCAGTACATAATAGCAAACTGATCTATAAAACAGACAGTATGTGATGTAAAGAAACTGTGACCTATAGGACAAGAAAGATAATTAAATATTTCCGTACTTAATTTGTTAAACTTGAAATGTCAAAATTTAAATTTCATCATGGCGTCTAAGCAGACAACACTTTGTGTTTTCTGCAATAATATACATATCTATTTTTTTTTTTTACAAATTTTTTCTACATGTTAAAATGCTACAAAATATAACCACAAGTGGCAATCATCAGGGTCAAAGCCATGTGGATGATTAACAATCCAATCGAAATGTATCTATTATGTGGATTTTACAGCAAAGTCCATCTTGAAATGGACTTTAATGACTCTAACTTGGGTTAGATGAAACAGGTTTGAGCAACACACCGGTGTCAAAAAGGGCAAAGTCATTCCCTCTTACTGTTAGATTTAACAAGAAGTCAAAAATACCCCTCTTTAAAAATGTTTACTGTCATAAGGCATAATCATAATATACAGTATGTGTTGTATGTGTGGACTCATATTCAACATATAAATTCAACATTTATGTAGATGAATTGCATGTCATAGAATGTCACAGGACAGTTTCAAATGAATATGAAGATATCATTTGCAGCACAAAACTATCATATTACTCAAGTCTGCATGTTGTAAAAGGTAAATAAATGGAATAATTATTGGTCTGCAGGTGCTTGTGAGCTGCTGAGAATGTGTTGTCTGTATAATTAGGCTACTTATACTTGCAGTTTGACACGTTTGTTTTATTATTCATACCACAACAGTCAATAAGTGTGCCTTTATATAATTTCTATATACAATATATATATATATACAATATCTACAAAATATATATAATATCTTGAAAAAGACAAACAAAACAGTCTCTTTCCAGGTTAAAAGGCTTAAAAGATTCTTTATCCTGTGGCTTCCTCTTGTGGACAACATTAATATCACAGCCTTCATCTTTCAGTTGAAGTGACAGCCCAGACAGCAACATAGTGTCAGCCCAGATCCGACCCACATCTGGTACGCGTTGAGTCCACATGTGCCAGATGCCAGATTCTATTTGATAGTAGGACTGAAAAAGGTTGGACTGTAATAGGTGATGGTTAATTTCTAGCTTTCCTCTATGGGGTGTCGATCAGAACACACTGGATTCGATCAGTTCCATGCAAAGGAGGTTTAGTGTTGACAGTCTTTGGCTGTACGCAACACAGCACAGGCTTCACAGGCTTTACAGCTTAATAGGGTATTTATAGATGTGTGTGGTCTACAAAGGGAAAGGAATAAAGATATATATTAACAAATGTCTTGAGTATTATTACACAAACATTATTTCCAAAGCTACCAATCTCTCAAATAAAGAATCATTAAGTTCAATTCTAGAATAAATAAAGAAATCAATATACAAGCAACGAAATTATTATGCAACACCGCCACCCAATGGTCAGAAATGGTAAAACATTTAAAACCAAAACTATTCATGAAATGATTTAAATGAAAATCAAAAACATTACATTCTTAAACTTAAAATAACAAGAGTTTCAGCTATTAATGTGTTGATGATCACGCATACATACATACATACATACTTGACATCGAGCCAAACACCCCGCCAGAAGCCTTTCCCTTGGTTGAACATTTTTAAAGTTAGAGCTTATTTCGAGATATCAGCCGAATGGCTTAGTGTAGGCGCTATTGGCTCCAAATTTGTATCTCGTAAATTACCCCACTAATAATGGCCAGAATGGTACCAAACTTCTACAGTAGTACAAATAGGTTCTGTACTCATAAAACGAGGCATTGGAAAGTTTGTAAGTACATCAGGAGTTTATTTAAATAACACTTGCCTGACGGCTCATGCTACCGCTAACCCGGACGTCGAGGTCACTTCACTGAGTTGAGAAAAGCACGTAAAAGTCCTGACAGAAAGCGATGCATAAGGATGTAGTGTAACGACAAATTATTATTTTTTCACTAAGTGTTGACAACTTAGTGTTAACTAATAATTGTTATAAACTGGTACTACCAACAAAATATTAGTGCATTCCTGGAACTGGGCGTCGTTACACTACATCCTTATGCATCGCTTTCTGTCAGAAAAAAAAAAATTCTATTTATCAGCAAATAACTCACCACTACTTAGGATTTAATCATATGGCTACATTCATTGTAAAGTTCAGACTCTAAGCTTTTTAATGACACCTATTTTGTGTTGATCAAGGCAGTAGTTTTGAAAATAATTATTTTGAATTTCTCACAGCTAGGTGGCGCCAGCGGGCGGTACACTCCGGTTTAGAGGGACTGCTCAGCACTCGTTAAGAGTTGATCAAAGTGGTTAGATGCATTAAAAAGCTGAGATTCTACGCTTTAAGATGGTACATATTTTGTGCTATTCCATGTTTGAAAACAAGCAAGGACGGTTCCGGGAACATTGGAAAATACATTGCATACCGGAAAGATGAGAGACTTCGTGAGAAATCTCTTGTGATCAATGCAATGGATTATGTTGTGTCTGGGCTCTTTGTAATCGTGAGATTTAATGAGATTACCACAATTCATGCATGCTTCATGGAGTTATGAGCTCAAACGTCACATCAATGCACCATCTATTTGCTTCATTGGATGTGCGCCTGTGCAGGTTCACAATCTCTTTTTAATTGTAACAATCTGCTGTAAATAAAGATATGCCATTTTCCACAATTTATGCATGCTTCATGGATACATCAGTATACATGGCTCTATGTACGTGCTACACTTCGTGTTTAAGGGGTTAATAAGGAGACACAGCTGAACTAAGAGGACTAATCATATCAGTAACCATGACAAAGGTGATCAGAGGCCGGAGGCGGAGCCACAAGATCCACTAATTCAGGCGCTGATGGTGGTTGGATGACCTGCGGCTCGACGTCACAGCAAGGCATTGATGGTGAAGGGCTGCAAACTTCCAGCAGAGGTGGGGCTGGAGGACTGGCTGAGCACAGTGGTGACGGATGCAGATGGAGACTTGACAGGGTCAAAGGTAAGACATAGTCCATGCGGGTCTCTGTCCTGTTTTGAAACAGGGATGAAAGATGAGACAAGGGGTGGGATAGGGTGGTATAGGGTGGGAGACGATACCTCCGTGCTAAGTCAATCAGCCAGTCCTCAGTCTCTATTTCCACCAGAATACCCTCGGCCACTGATGTCGTGGACTCACATCCCTGGTCAGACTTACTGGGGGGCTGCTCTTCCGGGGCGAGTGTCACTTGTCCTAGGGCTCTGGCTTACTCATCTCGGCAGGTTTTTAGCTCTCGTTTGTAATAAATATTTATATATATTGCATAGATGCACATATTTTCGGGCATTAGGGACTTTAATTGTTGATTGTTGAATTTTTTTATTGTTAATTGTTGATGGAACGGCAACAGCAGCCAGAAGTAAACGGTTAACTGCAGTAGCTAAGGAACTCAAAAACTAAGCAACAGTAAAGAGGACTGCATAGGGGATGATTTCATTTCATTTTTAAAAAGCAAGAGAAGGGTTGCTTTGGGCATATAATGATATACATAAACAATTATAATGCCACATACCATAAAACATTACATTACATTTCTTAATCTGTTACGTATAAACGACTACCGCAAATCAGCTGTTCCCTTTCGTAAGGGAACTCCCGCTGCATCGATACTCGACGCTTTGGGGAATGCCTTCGGCATGACGCGTCTGAAGTCTGTAATGGAACTACTCCAATCTTGATTGGTGCTGTGTCTTTCGTCACTCGTGACGTTGCATGTGACGGTGATCCGGAAGCTATATAAGGACAACAGAACATAGCCGCGTCAGCTTTTCTGTCTTCAGCAAGCGTTCTGTGTGACTGTATTGTCTTATTTGGTGTTGTCTGTCTATCTCATTTATATGGCGAATATAGAGAAACGATTCAGGCGGTGTGCGTCCCCTTGCCCACGCTATTTGAGCGAGGATGACACGCACTCGTTCTGTGTTGTTTGTCTGGGAGTGGAGCATGCACGGGCAGTGCTCGAGGGCGCTGTCTGTGCAAACTGTTTTCAGCTACCTATGAAAGAGCTCCGCTCCCGTTTGAGCTTGTTCGATCAGTTAGATCAGGCTCGCGTTCCCAGTGCATCAGGTCCCGCGTCTGTTGAGGCAGCGCGCCACTTGTATGCATGGGATTCGCACTCATTACAGGCATACCAGGCTGACCTCCTCAAAGAGGTGGATGATAACTGGGAGGTCTCACTCAACGGTATTACAGAATTTCGTAGAGTAGCTGACTTATCTCTCCGTATTATTAAAGAGACGGCCCGTGCTATTGGCCGTTCTATGGCAGCACTAGTCGTCTCAGAGAGACATTTATGGCTTAATCGCTTGGGGATCGGGGAGAAAGACAGGGCTTTCCTTCTCGATGCCCCCCTTTCGCCTTCTGGCCTTTTTGGCGATGCGGCAAGAACCGTTGTCGAGAGGCTTCAGGAGGCAGAGCGACAATCAGCTATCCCCAGTTGTCAGTCCAGGTCTCATGGGGTTGCTGCCAGGGAGCAGCTTCATGGGACAGCTGCCAGCTCCTCATATTTTGAGAAGGTTTCCTCTTGTGCCCCCCCGTATAAGGCTTGGGGCCAGAAGAAACATTCTCGCATGAAGCCTTCTATACCGAAGACAGGTCTGAGGACTGTTTCTCGGGCTAAGATGGCTTCTACTAAGAGGTCTTGTCGTAACACGCGGACCCTTATGGGCGTTCCCCCAGGAGAGCGAGTACAGGAGTCTCGCCCCCTTATGCAGCCCTTAGAAAATCGATGTTTGCTTCCCACCACCGATGGTGCTTCGGGACACATCGGCTTCCAACGAACACAAATCGCAGTATCTGCCCGAAAACGTTGCGGCCCTGTCGAGTTCGCCGCCTCTCAGGAGGTCTGTAGAGAGCATATTTCGGTTAGTTCCTGCCAGTTAGCTGCTTCAGGTCACCGAAGCCATTTGGAAAGTTATAGCCGAGGCCAGCCTCGAGGGACTGGTCCCCATAATGGCATATTTAGACACCCTGAGGGGTCTTCAAAATATAGCCTAGCAGGTCCTGCTTACAGTGGAGCTAATATTCAAATATTATCTACTAAGGGTGGTTCACATGTTGGCCAGCCCCGAGCAGGGTCGGTTCTTGGAACAGGAAGTCTAGTCCCTCTTAACCCTCTGGGGTCTGGGGTGTTTTTGGGGTCCTTGAGATGTTCTGACATGCCCTGACATTTGTGCTTTTTTCAGTTGCTTATAAACATATTAATGGCAAAGGTGTAAATTCACTCTATATAGCACAAACAGGACTTCCATAATATGTGAGCCACATGTATGTACATGTTTTCATTTTTGAGAGAATAATGTTTATGCATGGTTATCGAAAAAACTAAAAATTAAAGTTTCTGAAATAAGGCCACAAAACACATACTAAATATGTGGCAATAAGACTTTTGACTAATGGATTTCATCGCCTAGTGTTTTTTCTTCAAAATGATATGAAAATCATCCTGCCTAATCATTCACAAAAAAACGATACATTGATTTTAGTTTTGTGAAACACTTTTAGTTTGGAAAGCCAATATGCGGATGGGGCGTAAACGCTCCAACAGCATCATGCATATGTAGTAGTTCACACCTGGTGAGACTACGTCCCTGCATACTTAATGAGCCATTCATTCAGGTGTGTCACCTATAGCTAACTTAAATATACAAGCTTCATAAAAATGATCATTCTAGGAGAAAATTTCAGATGGCATTTAGAGGCTTTTGCATCTGAACTCTTCATACACACACACATATATATATGCATGCACATACATACTTTATAATCTTTTCAAAACTAGTCAACGTCTTTCAAAACTAAAGTATACATTTTATCATACGTATTTCAAAGTAAAGGATTCATTAGTTAGTTGATGACTTTATTTTTGACAAAACACATACAGTATATATTCCTCATCTCAGTATAGCAATAGAGTTTGCTAAAAACTGTTCATTCAATACAGCAGTATTTGAAAATCGATCATATTTTGTAAAATTACATTTATATTTGCATTTATGTCAAAACCTAGACACTTTTAAACATCAAAAGGACATTTATTAATATGTATTCGTGTCAAAATGACAAATAAACAGATATTCCTATTCAATTTTGCATGGAAACGCTTCCAAGACGCTTGCGTGTCGCGTGAAAAATAGGCGTCGGTTCTATTTCTAGAATGCACGCGTTTTCCACGCGGCTCGTGCCGCGCCTGAGACGCGCGTCTCACACAGGCAGTATGCAAACTCTAAACTGTTAACATGGATGGGAGCCGAAATAAAAACGGACACGCCACGCAGCTGAGACGCTTACGCCACGCATCCAGTGTTTCACCGGCCTTATCCAGCGGATGTGGGCGTTTCAAAGGTTTGTATGGATCGCCTCACATTTGCGTTTGAATAGCGCAGTCTCCGTAGGCGGAGTCACATTAAAACTTAATTAGCTGAGATGAGAACGACTGACATCTCTCTCTTTACATACATATTATATAAACTGTGAATATTTGTTTTTTATAAAAATTACTAAATTTGAAAGAAGAGAATTCAAGCTTCATGCCTGTGTGACTGTATGCCTGTTTGACTGAGTATTCGCTGAGTTACAGTTCATTTTCGGACGCGTTTCAGAATTGACTTCACTGACGGAGAGTAGGCAGAACTCGCATCATGTTTATTTTTCTTTATTTGCCGAAAAGCACAACACTTTGTTTTTATTATGAGCATACACACAAAAAAAATACACACTAAACAGGATCGAGTGATGTATAACACAAGCATATAAGATAAAAATTATTATTATTTTTTTTTTTTTTTTTTGCACTCATACGGAAAAAAACGAGCCTATCGCGCCGGCGCGATAGCCGACCTCAGGGGGTTAACACAGGAAACCTCAAAGTGGGCTCTTCCTTGGTTACGGGAGCCCGGGTTCTACAGCCGGTACTTCATAGTTCCTGTGAGGGGAGGGGAGTTAGGCCTTGTTTCGGATCTCATGCTACTGGATCAACCTCCGAGGGGGTTCAGATTCAAGATACCGACTGTCAGTCAGACCAGCTCCGAGGACTGGTCTGTCGTGATAGATCCTCAAGCTCCTTAACTCCTCATTCCCTTCTAACCCCATCACAGGAAGTTTCCAAGATCTGCTTTTGGGGGAAAAGCACATCAGTTCTGGATTCTTCCATTCGGCCTAGTATTGTATCCCCGCACCTCCTCGGAATGCATGGTCACTGTCCTAGCTCCATGGAGTCTTCAGGGCATCCTCATTCCCGTCCATTGACTACTAGAGCAGACGGTTCAACACCGAGGTGTTGTTCTGAGTCTCGTCAGGTGCTTGGGAATATGGCTCAGAGTCTAGGAAAAATCACTAGTGCCTCTTCAGAGAAATCGATTCCTGGGGGCGGTTACAGTCACGATGCAGGCACAATTGTCTCCAGCTCGGACATTTACCTTCCTGACCATAGTCATGAATATCAAGCTAGGCCAGGCCACCACTATATGACCTTATCAAAGAGTGGGCTCGCTGGCAGCAGTGTTGAACATACTATTCTTTGGCCTGCTGTGCGTGGGGGCCCTGTAGTAGTGGCTCAGGACCAATGGGTTTTTCCCGAGAAGGAACCCACTCCGCATGACCAGAGTTATGCGCATATGCCCTCGTTTTCTGATCATGGGGAGGAAGTTATGGTTTCTGCTCCTAGAACCTGTGTTGGAAACACAGGGTCTGAGGAAATTTCAGAGAGGTCATCAGGTTCTATTTTTGACAGACAATATGTCGGTGGTCTCTCTGATCAAAGAGGGGGCAGTCATCCTGTCGAGGCAGGGGCGGCAGCCCGGGGATTTCAAACTCCACCCCAAGTTGGCTTTAGCCGGGATGGAGGTTGGTGTGTCAGAGGTGGTCCCGTTTCCCCTTCATGTGGGCGGCCACCTTCTGCGCCACCTCTCCCGTGCTCTTCCAGCTCCGCTGGGTCTGGATATCATGATACAGACATGGTTGAGGCCACGTCTGTGTATGTTTTCCCCGATTGTTCTGCCCCCGGGGGTTCTAGAGTACAAAGGGGTTCGGCAGTACGGGATCAGCTTACTCTTAGTAGCCCCGTACTGACTGGCCCGAATATGGCTTCCAAACATCTGGGCTCTCCTGGCAGGCCTTCCGCGGTAAATCCGGATCAGGATGGTCCTCCCTCCTTGGTCCGAGGTCATGATATTTCACCCTTGGCTGAAGCCCAAGAAGCTGCTGGATTGACCCCTGAGGGGGACCAATTCACAAATTCTGGTCTCTCAACCGAGGTCGTTGAGACCATTTTAAACTCTAGAGCCCCCTCCACGAGGAAACTTTATGCATTTAAATGGAAAATTTTCATTTCATGGTGCAGAGAACGTCAGTTGGACCCAGATAACTGCCCAGTGGCTTCAGTACTGGAGTTCCTCCAGAATCGTTTCTCTGACGGGCTCTCCCCGTCCACGCTTAAGGTCTATGTGGCGGCTGTATCAGCCTTCCACACGCCTTTAAGGGTGGGCACGCTGGGGACACACCCACTCATAATTCGTTTCCTTCGTGGAGCCAGGAGGATGAGGCCTGCCATCCAGCCTAGGGTCCCCACATGGGACCTGGCAGTGGTCCTCGAAGGGTTATCCCTGGCACCCTTCGAGCCCCTGGATAAGGTGTCTGAAAATTTTTTATCCTTTAAGGTAGCCTTCCTGCTCGCTATTACTTCCCTGAAACGAGTTGGCGACCTGCAGGCGCTATCTGTGGCTCCCTCTTGCCTCGAGTTCGCTCCTGGCAGAGTGAGAGCCATTCTCCACCCTAGACCTGGCTACGTGCCTAAGGTGCCCACGAATGTGGCACGGTCTATAATTCTTCAGGCCTTTCATCCTCCACCGCATGTGTCGGCTGATCAAGCTAAATTACACTTGTTATGCCTGGTCCGGGCTCTCGAGGCCTATGTACATAGGACCTCGGGCTGGAGGAAGTCGGACCAGCTGTTTGTGTGTTTTGGGTTATCCAAGAAGGGCTCCCCGGTCTCCAAACAGACTATTAGCAAGTGGATAGTAGAGGCTATTTCTTCAGCTTACGATGTGCGCAATCTGCCTTCACCTCTCCTGATAAAAGCTCACTCAACTAGAGGAGTGGCATCCTCTAGAGCCTTGCTAGCAGGGGTTTCTCTTCAAGAGGTCTGTGATGCCGCTGGCTGGGCCTCCCCACACACCTTCATAAAACATTACAGTCTGGATCTGCCCTCTACACCAGGTTCACAAGTTCTCATGTCTTGAGTGTGCCAGATTGCTTCACACCAGGGCGGGGTCTCTCAGTGTGGCGGCGTGGGTATTCGTTCCCCAAAGCGTTGAGTATCGATGCAGCGGGAGTTCCCTTATGAAAGGGAACGTCTCGGGTTACTATTGTAACCCTCGTTCCCTGAGTGGGGAACGAGACGCTGCATCCCTCGGCCACACTTTTCGCGCTCCTGAGAACGACTTGCTTCGACCCTTTAAAAAGCTGACGCGGCTATGTTCCGTTGTCCTTATATAGCTTCTGGATCACCGTCACATGCAACGTCACGAGTGACGAAAGACACAGCACCAATCAAGATTGGAGTAGTTCCATTACAGACTTCAGACGCGTCATGCCGAAGGCATTCCCCAAAGCGTCGAGTATCGATGCAGCGTCTCGTTCCCCACTCAGGGAACGAGGGTTACAATAGTAACCCGAGATGTTCTCCCGTAGTAGACGGTTACAGTAGAACGTCGCGAAGTAGCAGTTAAAGTCACGCTTGCTCAATAGAATACCAGAATGCCGTTGCCATTCCACCAGAGGCTGTTGCTTAAAGTCCCTAATGTCAAAAAAATGTAAGACTTATTTTTTGGCGTTTTTACCTATTATAATGATAGGACAATATATATAAAGGAATCAGGAAAAGGCAGCGAGCTGGGACTTGAATTTGGGTCTTCTGAAGTGCAATGACACTTTATTACAGTGCACTGCCCACGAGGCTATCTGTGCCAAATAGCTGTCATCGGTTTTGTAAATATTAGAAGCACATTGTCTAAGAAACATGAAGGGAACAGAATCCGACGGCAAACAATCCAACTGTCGGAATCCGTTCCCCCACCCCCATGATGCGTGATCTTGATGTAGTGGCTTATATGCTGATTCTATTCTGTGTGTGAATGAAGCATCAGTTGATCAGATTTAGTTTTTGGGCGTTTTTGCCTTTTATACAGATTAGAGTTTATGTAGACAGGAAGCAAAGTGGGAGAGATAAAAGGGAACTGTCACGGGATGCACACACAAAAAGGTAAGGTCCAAGTGCAGTTTAATGGGGTAATCTGTACTCACAATCCAGCCAAGCAAAAGGTCAAAATCCATACAAGACAGTCCGATAAACAAGAAACAACCAGGAGTGGAACAGAGAAGTGCAAAATAGACATTAAACAAGTAATCCACAACAATCACAGAAACAGACAGGGTATAAATAGACAGGTACAAACAATGTGAGTGGAAACAGCTGTGTGCAATGATCAGTGATGAGTTCAGACAAAGGATTATGGGAAATGCAGTTCATTAGTGAATGACACCGTGGGGGAAGAGGACCTCTAGTGGTTACCCGGGGATACACAAAACCAGACACTGTGATATTACCCCCCCTCTAAGGAGCGGGTACCAGACGCTCCTAAAAAAACAAACAAAAAAAAACAACAACCAAGAGTCCAGGAGGGAGGTGGACGGTGGAAGGTCAGGGGGAGGGATGGCGGGCCAGGTCTATGGAGGGGAATAGGAAACGGGATGGATGGCTTAACAGGTGGCCCGGGTGGAGCAGGTCGTGCAGGAAGCCAGGGTGGAGCAGGTCGTCTATCGGGCGGCCATGGTGGATCAGACGGTCCATCGGGCGGCCAGGGCGGATCAGACGGTCCATCGGGCGGCCAGGGCGGATCAGACGGTCCATCGGGCGGCCAGGGTGGATCAGAAGGTCCATCGGGCGGCCAGGGCGGATCAGGCGGTCCATCGGGCGGCCACGGCGGAGACGACCCCTCGGGCCATGGCACAGGAACCAACACCGGCTCAGGAACAGGAACAGACACCGGCTCAGGAATCAGAAACACTGGCTCGGCGGCGGCCATCTTGTCCGGAGACACAGGCTCGGCGGCGGCCATCTTGTCCGGAGACACAGGCTCGGCGGCAGCCATCTTGTCCGGAGACACTGGCTAGGCAGACGTGACGTGAACAGTCTCTGGCTCGACAGACGTGACGTGAACAGTCTCTGGCTCGGCAGACATGACGACCTCCATGTCTTGAGGGACGGTGGACGCCTGCTTCCTCCTCCTCCTCTGCCTACGATGGCAAGATGGTGGCATCGAGCCCACCGCCTCTGGAGGCGCTACAATCTCCGGCAAGGGCATGGCGGTCATCTTGTCACGAGACACAGGCGCAGGGTGAGCCATCCCCTCAGGAGACGCAGGCGTAGACTCAGCCATCCTGTCAGGAGACACAGGTGTGACTGGAGTATCCCACTGGCTCCGATGATGGAGGTATCTGGTGAACCCCCAAAAGTCCAGGATCTCCAGCCCCTTCATTTCCCACCCAGGCAATGGGTCATCAAGGCAACCGTTAAAAAGATCCATGAGTGTAGCATCGTTATAACCCATGCCTGCCGAGAGAGTAAAAAATGCCTGAGACAGGCAACCCACCATCTGGCCCTGCTGACGTAGGGCCATTAAATTTCGGACTCGTCCCCTCCTCTCCTTCTCAGTGTTTAGGGGAAGGAAACAAAACCCTGTACTGCTGGAACCATTCATAATGGTGGATTCCTTCTGTCACGGGATGCGGGGGAAGAGGACCTCTAGTGGTTACCCAGGGATACACAAAACCAGACACTGTGACAGGAACAGGATCAGGAAAAGTACACATGCCAGGACTCAAACTCGGGTTGCATGAAGCGCAATAGCACTATATGTTGGTTCACTGCCCTCAAGGCTATCTGTGCCAACTAGGTAACATGAGTTCCCTTTCGAGGGAACTCGCACTGCGTCGATGACTATACTTTGGGGAATGTCCCCCAATATAGCGCTTCTGAAGCATGAATGAAACTAAGCCAATCGTGATTGGTGTTGCATCATGACATAACGTGTGATGGCATACACGGAAGCTACAAAGGGCACACATCAGCGTTAGCTTTCTGTTCTTCAGCAAGTGCTCTCTGTTGTGTTCTGTCATATTTGGGGAAATCAATGTGTTGTTTTATCTGAATAAGTAGGCAAGAAAATATTCTAGGCTACATGATACAGTTTTCAAACGTCTTTTGAAGAAATAATCAGTATGAGTTTCATGACCTTATTTCAGTGACAATGTTTTTTTTCACAAACCATGCAGAAAAATAATTTTCTCAAAACTACAAACTTTTACATACATGCTGTTGACATATCATTGTAGCAGAGTTTGTGCTGAATACAGCGTAATCAGACTTTAGCCATGGACATTACAAGTAAGTAACTGCCAGAACACCAGAACACCTCCATGACCCAGAAAACACCTCAGACCCCAGAGGGTTAACCAGCATCAGTTTAAAGATTTTTTTTTTTTGGTGTGTTGGTATTTTTGCCTTTTACAATGATAGAACAATATGTATAAAGGAAGAGAAGTGGGAGATTTTATGACAGTGCACTGCCCACAAGGCTATCTGTGCCAAATAGCTGGCATCAGTGTTATATTAGAAGCACATTATGTAAGACAATATCCTCAGGCAATCCAAAGTGATGAAAGATGGATGGAATAATGATTCTGCTGTTTCTAGCGCAGTGGGTAACCCTCTGAATTGAATTAATTTGCAGGCCTTTGAGAATCGCACCACGACAACTAGAATTCATGTGTAGGATTCAGAAGGTGGTAAGTCAGTACCAAAATGAATACCAATGTTGGACCACAGCCAATTCGGGACAGGTAAGGGCACCACATTGCCTGCAGGTAGATGACGGGGGGTTTGTGAGGCGCAGACTGAACAGGCCTTGAAATATCAGGTGACATCCTGGGTCATATTAGGCCACCAGTACTTTTTACAGAGGAATGAGAGTGTTCGCTGGCTGCCTGGGTGTCCAAAGCCCGGGGGTGTATGGACTGAGTCCATGCCACTTAGGCGTAGGGCAGCTGGTACGTAGACCAGTCCCTCAGGACCTCCTGGCGGAGCAGATTCAACTTGTGAGGCTTCAGCAATTTGCTCATTTGATGCCCACTGGATTAGACTAACAACGCTGGCTGGAGGGAGGAGAGGTTCAGGATGTTGAAGGCGGGAGAGGGCGTCTGCCTCAAGGTTCTTGTCCCCTGGGCGATAAGTGACATTGAAGTTAAATTTTGTGAAGATCAGTGCCTAGCGTGCTTGACGTGGATTTAACGGCTTGGCTTCATGGAGGTGTTCAAAATTGCGGTGATGGGTGCCTCCATTCTTCTAAGGCTAGTTTAATTGCCAACTAAAAGCATCTACTATGATGTACCCAAGGAAGTGGATGGTGTCGCGGTGGAACTCACATTTCTCCAGTTTGAGATACAGATGGTGTTCACAGAGATTCTGGAGGACCTGCATCACATGATGGCGATGTTCGGCCAAGTTCCAGGAGTAAATAAAGATGTCGTCGATGTAGATAATGACAAATCGGTGGAGGAATACCTCATTCATGAATGCCTGGAACACAGAGGGTGATTTGGACAGGCCATAAGGCAGAACAAGATATTCGTAGTGGCCCACAGGTGTTATGAAGGCGGTCTTCCACTCATCGCATATTCGAATGACGTTGTAGGCACTTGCACTCAAAACATCCACTCTGTTGAGGGAAATATGAAAGAAGTTAGTAAAAAATAAATCATTTTCAAAATGACAATTTTAAAAAACCATGCCATTCTTTATTTGATAAACCCCTATGTTACCTTTTGCTCAGACATGGTGCAGTGGCTGATTTTAGGTCAGAATTTCCCATCTGCTAGTGTCTACTCTGTTGTATCTGAAGAGCTAACAGAGCGGACACTGAGAGTGTACATAGGGATTGTGAAAATAATTCATGTTTAAAGTTGAAGTAGTATCTTCATGCACGAGTAGACATGCATTTGCCTGGTAGTGTATTTAAAGTTCATTCCTATTTTTTTTTTTTTGAACATATTGTTGCTAATCAAAATCAAACAAAGTTCAAACAACAGTAATATTGTAACAGGTTCTATATGAGACATAGGAAATCATCCATCCATTATTTACACCACTTGTCACACAAGTGAAGACAACAGACAGGTGATCGTATAAACAAAGTTTATTAATAGGATACAGGGAACAAACACTGGTCGATGGAAGGGTGAATGTGAAGTTCAAGCAGTTGCACTGTGACTTAGCTGGGTGGAATATGAGGATCACAGGTGCAGGTGGTTGAAGGATGGTACAGGCTGAGCACACACAATGGCTCGGGATCAGACGACAGACGACAGAAGATGGGCATCTGAAGACGGGCAGTGAGTCTGTATGTGGTTAGACGAGACCAGACAATGGTGTGTAGGTTGTGTGTGGTATATATAGTGCAGGTTGGTGTGGAGGTGCATGTGCGTTGAATCAGTAGTCTGGGGAGAGTGAACGAGTGGTGTTACTTTGTGCAAACTACGTTTTTTTGTTTTTTTTTGTGCAATTATAAAATCATAAAATCAGTGTAACACGGTTCGTTGTTTTGGGAAAAAGGAGGCGGAAACCGGCGAACATTTAAGACTTTAATAATAAAATAAACAAATACAAAATGAAAATAAAGACAGCCCCTCACTGACGACTGCTGTCACATATAACAAAACACAACATAAAATCCAGGCCTGGCCTATCTCGATCTTCACTGTCATCGCTCCTCCTTTATTTAAGTACTTCTTAAATAAAGACAGTTTTTTTTTATTGTGTTTGATATGTAATTGAGTTGGTAACTTGATTGCTTTTGTTTTGTCAGGTATGATGTACTGTATGTATGACCACTCAAAAAAACAACATTTACATTCATTCAAAGTTCACTTCAAAACCAAATCCAGACCCTTTTCTTTAAAACAAAGTGAGGAATAAATAAATATGTTTGCATGGGAAATGGTTACAGATGAGTAGACATGCATTTGCCTGGTGTATGTACTTGTAACAATTTGCTGAACTTTCAAGAACTTTAACTTCTTAGATCCAAAGGATGGTAATGTCAAAGCTACTTTTAAATCAAAGCATACCAAGGTTGAACAGAAAGGGATGGATAAAGGTAAATTCTACAAAGCCTCTTAAAAAAAACTACACAAATACAAAATAAAATAAAAAAGTTTTAATTTCAATTAAAGCAAAATTTTGGTAGATTTTTGTTTTTCATTTTATTAAATTCATAAAACTAATTGTGATGGAAAAATGGACATGATGGAAAAACATTTTGAATACAATTCTTTATTGTAAAATGCAGCCTACTTAATTCTATGAAATACCGTAAGTCCCTTTTGCTGCTGGTTATCACAGACACGCATTGATTATTTATTTATTTTATTTTTTTTACAGGAAAATAATGGAAATGTAATGTAAATTTAAATGCTACAGTGACTAAAATTAGCATGATTTGAGGCTCAGGCTTAGTCACTAAGCCCTCAAACATGACACATTTTGACTTTATTTTTTCAGGAGAATTAGCTTAAAACCGCTTTTAATTGACATCGCTATACACGGGTTTCTTGTATACAAACAATACCGGATGCACATCCAGGAGGCAAAAAATCGCTAGCTGTTATGCCGAGTTCTGTAAAAGAACATTGTAGGCTAATTAACGTAGATTTCGCATTGTTTGTAATTTCTTGTTGACTCAATAATAAACTGCAATTTCAGAGTTGGATCTGTTTGTTTGTATTTCAAATTAATATAACATTATATAAAACGTCCAACTGTTTATGAATCAAAATCCGGACATACTGTGATGCATGAATTATCACACTCTAAAAAATGCTGTGTTGTTTTAACCCAATGTTGGGTCAAATATGGACTAACCCAACGTTGGGTTAAAAATGCAATTTAAAAATGGACAAATTGCATTGGTTACATTAAAAATGTAACCCAACAGCTGCGTTTGTCCATTTTTAAATGGCATTATTAACCCAACATTGGGTTAGTCCATATTTGACCCAACATTGGGTTAAAACAACCCAGCATTTTTTAGAGTGCATGTTAGACTAAGTTAGTAATGTAATTAGGGTGACCACCATCAAACAAACCAAATGTGGGACGATTATAAGTTTGTGTGGGACAATGTGGGACATGTTACCAACACCAAAACATAACCTGAAACGGTTATATAATGTTTATCTAATTTAATAAAAACATTTGTATTCTGCCTTTCAGCTGATAAAAATTCTTTGTTCTTTAGTTCCTTTCCTTCCAGAAAACACCATTACATCACTATGTAACATAACATGTCTTTATTTTACATGTCACTATTATTATTATTAATATTATTATGGTAACACTTTACGGTAAGGGTACATGAATTATCATGAATTCATGTATAAATTCATGCATGAAATATGCATTCATTCATGCATTAATATCTCATGAATCATTAGGAACTAACACGAGTTCAATGTTTTTCATTCATGACTTCATGGATGAACAACACCTTAATTAAAACATTAACTAAGATGAGTACATCATCATGAATTATGATTTATTATGCATGATCATGATATTTTCTTTGTTCACACAAAAAATTGGTCTTTACCACCCATTGTGGATAAAGCTATGGTTATGGTACATGAATCATCATGAATTCATGCATAAAAAAGTATTAATTCATGCATGCAAGACTACTCTTCGAATTATTAAAGGAATGTACAAAAATCCACATTATCTAATGCATGCATACAGGCTAGAACAGTATATCAATTAATGTGAGAACTTTTTTTCTGAATTATGATCTGAGTTATCCAGCATGTTCATGTCTTCTTCATAGCCTGCAGGTAAATGGACAGACCCCAAAATTGGCCAATCACAGCACATAACATACGAATTCTGTTGGCGTTCAAATACAGTAGTCATCATTAACTAAGCATTATTTATCAGTGACTTCATCATGTGTGTGGCCCCTCAACTAAAGTGGTGACTTGGTGCTTTGAAACACTGATGAACAATGTGTTTTCATTATGATCTGAGTTATCCAGCATGTTCATGTCTTCTTCATAGCCTGCAGGTAAATGGACAGACCCCCAAATTGGCCAATCACAGCACATAACATACGAATTCTGTTGGCATTAAAATACAGTAGTCATCATTAACTAAGCATTATTTATCAATGACTTCATCATGTGTGTGGCCCCTCAACTAAAGTGGTGACTTGGTGCTTTGAAACACTGATGAACAATGTGGCATAACTGTGAAATGACATGAATATGAGCATGAAAGTTCAAGCCTTTGCAAACAATGTACTGTGGACACAAATGGACTTTGATCTTAACTTGCAACGTGATCTCATGAGAATACGTGTGTATTTTTACGTAAAGTGTGGTTCTACCATACATACATTTATTTATGTTTTATCCACACAGAAACGTATAATACTGACAGTGGACAGCACAAAAACGTAATTTATTTACTTATAAACAACTTATACAAACAACGACGTACAAATTTGGGCGTATTCCTATTTAACTTATGCATATTAAAATCGTGGCATTAATGTTTTGACACATAATACACTAAAACACAACATAAATTCACAAAAAAAAAAATCAATTTTATTAGCTTAATGTGATCCAAATCTTTAGAATCCATACGTTGTTTGCAAGAAACAGATCCAAATGCAGCTCTTTATCCAGTGATCTTCATCTCCATTTCTCAGCAGAGACCGTCAACGTCAAATCCCGCGCTCGTGGTGAATTCAAATTCAAAAATTGCGCCCGAAGCGTTACGACATGTTTTACGGCAGTGATATCAAACGCTCATTGGCTCTCGCATGCTTCGTCACAGATTGCGACATGCCGTGTTTAAGTTGTGTACTACATTTGAAATGGAGAAGCGCGCGCGCCTTCACAGAGCGAACAGCAAACCGAAACCGGATTAACATTTTCATGGATTAATAACTTAAATTCTGCTCTGTAATGTTACCTCATACATAACTATTATATAACGTTACTGCCAGAGAGGACTGCGACACATCGTCATGTGAACGACTTTTGGTACCGGTTTTGACATTTTCTCAATAAATAAATGATTGTGATTGTCTGTCTGTTGTTTTAATTTATAATTGTAGTAACGTAGTTTTAAGAAATGGTTAGGTTTAGGGGTAGGGGTAGGATTAGTGGCTCAAACTATCTTTTAATGCTACATTGTTAATAAAGCTGCCATTTCCCTACACATATCTGTGTCACATTCACCGTCTGTCATCGTCCTGTCTGCACTACAGTTCCCAGAATCCTCCTTGTTTCCACACCTGAACTCACTCCCTTCATTACCCGCCTGTTCATCATCATCATCTGCATCACCTGTCTTGTGTTCATCTGTCTGTGTATTTAAGTTCCTTCTGTTCACTCATCACTTGTCGGTCAATGTTGAATGTTAGGTTTTCATTGTTCTGAGCACACGCTCCCTTTTGTTTGTATTTGTTTAATATTGAGAATTAAAACCTTGGAATTCATAATCTTCATGTTCGTCTCCTACTTCATCCACCCAGAAGCCTGACAGATTGACCGACCAAAAAAGAAGAAAGAAGATGGGGAGATTTATTGCGGGGTTCTTCATCCCCAGAGCTCGTAAGCTGGTGTCGAACAGTGCAGACCTGGCTTTGAAGATGTTCGACCCAGCCTTCATGTCAGTCAGAAAAGCCATTGAATACGCCGGTCCAGTCGAGCCTGCACTTCATGCCGGTCCAGCCGAGTCTGCACTTCACGCTGGTCCAGTCGAGCCTGCACTTCACGCCAGTCCAGCCGAGCCTGCACTTCACGCCAGTCCAGCCGAGCCCGCACTTCACGTCAGAGCTGCCGAGACCAAGGCAGTATGCGTCGTGCCCGCCGCGCCTGAGACAGTGAGCGTCATGCCCGCCGAGCTAAAGACTGACAGCATCATGCCCGCCGAGCTAAAGACTGACAGCGTCATGCCCGCAGAGATTTTGTTTTCTTTTATTCCGCCGAGCTTGAAGCCCTCTTCGCCGCTGGTCCCGCCCAGCTCAGAGCCCTCTTCGCCGCTGGTCCCGCCCAGCTCAGAGCCCTCTTCGCCGCTGGTCCCGCCCAGCTCAGAGCCCTCTTCGCCGCTGGTCCCGCCCAGCTCAGAGCCCTCTTCGCCGCTGGTCCCGCCCAGCTCAGAGCCCTCTTCGCCGCTGGTCCCGCCCAGCTCAGAGCCCTCTTCGCCGCTGGTCCCGCCCAGCTCAGAGCCCTCTTCGCCGCTGGTCCCGCCCATCTCAGAGCCCTCTTCGCCGCTGGTCCCGCACAGCTCAGAGCCCTCTTCGCCGCTGGTCCCGCACAGCCCAGAGCCCTCTTCGCCGCTGGTCCCGCCCAGCCCAGAGCCCTCTTCGCCGCTGGTCCCGTCCAGCCCAGAGCCCTCTTCGCCGCTGGTCCCGTCCAGCCCAGAGCCTTCTTCGCCGCTGGTCCCGTCCAGCACAGAGCCTTCACCGCTGGTTCCGCCCAGCACCGAGCCCTCGTCGCTGGATCCCGTCCAGCACAGAGCCCTCACCGCTGGTTCCGCCCAGCACCGAGCCCTCGTCGCTGGATCCGCCCAGCACCGAGCCCTCGTCGCTGGATCCGCCCAGCACCGAGCCCTCGTCGCTGGATCCGCCCAGCACCGAGCCCTCGTCGCTGGATCCGCCCAGCACCGAGCCCTCGTCGCTGGATCCGCCCAGCACCGAGCCCTCGTCGCTGGATCCGCCCAGCACCGAGCCCTCGTCGCTGGATCCGCCCAGCACCGAGCCCTCGTCGCTGGATCCGCCCAGCACCGAGCCCTCGTCGCTGGATCCGCCCAGCACCGAGCCCTCGTCGCTGGATCCGCCCAGCACCGAGCCCTCGTCGCTGGATCCGCCCAGCACCGAGCCCTCGTCGCTGGATCCGCCCAGCACCGAGCCCTCGTCGCTGGATCCGCCCAGCACCGAGCCCTCGTCGCTGGATCCGCCCAGCACCGAGCCCTCGTCGCTGGATCCGCCCAGCACCGAGCCCTCGTCGCTGGATCCGCCCAGCACCGAGCCCTCGTCGCTGGATCCGCCCAGCACCGAGCCCTCGTCGCTGGATCCGCCCAGCACCGAGCCCTCGTCGCTGGATCCGCCCAGCACCGAGCCCTCGTCGCTGGATCCGCCCAGCACCGAGCCCTCGTCGCTGGATCCGCCCAGCACCGAGCCCTCGTCGCTGGATCCGCCCAGCACCGAGCCCTCGTCGCTGGATCCGCCCAGCACCGAGCCCTCGTCGCTGGATCCGCCCAGCACCGAGCCCTCGTCGCTGGATCCGCCCAGCACCGAGCCCTCGTCGCTGGATCCGCCCAGCACCGAGCCCTCGTCGCTGGATCCGCCCAGCACCGAGCCCTCGTCGCTGGATCCGCCCAGCACCGAGCCCTCGTCGCTGGATCCGCCCAGCACCGAGCCCTCGTCGCTGGATCCGCCCAGCACCGAGCCCTCGTCGCTGGATCCGCCCAGCACCGAGCCCTCGTCGCTGGATCCGCCCAGCACCGAGCCCTCGTCGCTGGATCCGCCCAGCACCGAGCCCTCGTCGCTGGATCTGCCCAGCACCGAGCCCTCGTCGCTGGATCTGCCCAGCACCGAGCCCTCGTCGCTGGATCTGCCCAGCACCGAGCCCTCGTCGCTGGATCTGCCCAGCACCGAGCCCTCGTCGCTGGATCTGCCCAGCACCGAGCCCTCGTCGCTGGATCTGCCCAGCACCGAGCCCTCGTCGCTGGATCTGCCCAGCACCGAGCCCTCGTCGCTGGATCTGCCCAGCACCGAGCCCTCGTCGCTGGATCTGCCCAGCACCGAGCCCTCGTCGCTGGATCTGCCCAGCACCGAGCCCTCGTCGCTGGATCTGCCCAGCACCGAGCCCTCGTCGCTGGATCTGCCCAGCACCGAGCCCTCGTCGCTGGATCTGCCCAGCACCGAGCCCTCTCTGGTACCCGGGACTTTTCCCAAGTATTTTTTTGGGGGGGGCCATAGGGCTCCGTCCTGGCCACTCGAGGGGCCATGGCCACCTGAGGGGTCCTCACCACCATGGCCACCTGAAGGGTCTTCTCCGCCGTGGCCACCTGAAGGGTCTTCTCCGCCGTGGCCACCTGAAGGGTCTTCTCCGCCGTGGCCACCTGAAGGGTCTTCACCGCCGTGGCCACCTGAAGGGTCTTCTCCGCCGTGGCCACCTGAAGGGTCTTCTCCGCCGTGGCCACCTGAAGGGTCTTCTCCGGTACCCGGGACTTTTCCCAAGTATTTTTTTGGGGGGGGCCATAGGGCTCCGTCCTGGCCACTCGAGGGGCCATGGCCACCTGAGGGGTCCTCACCACCATGGCCACCTGAAGGGTCTTCTCCGCCGTGGCCACCTGAAGGGTCTTCTCCGCCATGGCCACCTGAAGGGTCTTCACCGCCGTGGCCACCTGAAGGGTCTTCTCCGCCGTGGCCACCTGAAGGGTCTTCTCCGCCGTGGCCACCTGAAGGGTCTTCTCCGCCATGGCCACCTGAAGGGTCTTCACCGCCGTGGCCACCTGAAGGGTCTTCTCCGCCGTGGCCACCTGAAGGGTCTTCTCCGCCGTGGCCACCTGAAGGGTCTTCTCCGCCGTGGCCACCTGAAGGGTCTTCACCGCCGTGGCCACCTGAAGGGTCTTCTCCGCCATGGCCACCTGAAGGGTCTTCTCCACCATGGCCACCCGAAGGGTCTTCACCGCCGTGGCCACCCGAAGGGTCTTCTCCGCCTTGGCCACCCGAAGGGTCCGGACCGCCATGGCCACCCGAAGGGTCCTCACTGCCGTGGTCGCCTGAGGGGACATCACCGCCCTGGCCACCCGAAGGGTCCTCTCCGCCGTGGCCACCCGAAGTGTCCTCACCGCCGTGGCCGCCCGAGGGGTCGTCTCCGTCCTGGCCAAGCCCACAGCCTGCTCCACCGTGACCACACCCACAGTCTGCTCCGCCCTGGAGGCTTCCTGCCTTGTCTCCCTTGCCTTGTCTTCCCCGTCAGCCTCCAGGGCGCCCACCCTCCCACCCCCCCACCCCCCCACCCCTTTGGTCTTTCTACGGCGCGAGGACGCGCCTACCGGGAGGGGGGAGTAATGTCACATTCACCGTCTGTCATCGTCCTGTCTGCACTACAGTTCCCAGAATCCTCCTTGTTTCCACACCTGAACTCACTCCCTTCATTACCCGCCTGTTCATCATCATCATCTGCATCACCTGTCTTGTGTTCATCTGTCTGTGTATTTAAGTTCCTTCTGTTCACTCATCACTTGTCGGTCAATGTTGAATGTTAGGTTTTCATTGTTCTGAGCACACGCTCCCTTTTGTTTGTATTTGTTTAATATTGAGAATTAAAACCTTGGAATTCATAATCTTCGTGTTCGTCTCCTACTTCATCCACCCAGAAGCCTGACAATCTGTCCATTACGTTTTATCCTTTTAATATTATCTATAAAATGGGTATGTTTAGGTGTGGAGTTAGGGTTAAGGGATCTTACATTTATAATCTATTAAATGGTAAAAGGGAAATTATACAGATATCTTTATGATATGAAATATTCGTAAATAGTTTAACGTACGTTTTTTAGCTGTAAAATCGTAATAATGTTATGTAACTTTACTGCTTTATTCTGAAACCAAACGGTATAAACCAGTTAAATCAACAGCTGGAAAGAGCTGAGAAGGAATTCAGTACATACACCATGAACTTTATTTTAAGTGCCTGTATATCTGAAAACTTTACAAAACCATAAAGCTGTTTTACAATTTCATGATATGGAGGAGTCACATCAGTAGCTTTATACATTAAAAGGTGACTCTTTACCCAAATAGAGATCAAGCTGTTTGTGAAACATTTTTTTTAAACAGCTTTATTGTTTTTAACTGGTTTATTCCGTTTAAGAATAAAGCAGTAAAGTTAAGATCAAAGTCCATTTGTCCACAGTACATTGTTTGCAAAGGCTTGAACTTTCATGCTCATATTCATGTCATTTCACAGTTATGCCACATTGTTCATCAGTGTTTCAAAGCACCAAGTCACCACTTTAGTTGAGGGGCCACACACATGATGAAGTCACTGATAAATAATGCTTAGTTAATGATGACTACTGTATTTGAATGCCAACAGAATCCGTATGTTATGTGCTGTGATTGGCCAATTTGGGGGTCTGTCCATTTACCTGCAGGCTATGAAGAAGACATGAACATGCTGGATAACTCAGATCATAATGAAAACACATTGTTCATCAGTGTTTCAAAGCACCAAGTCACCACTTTAGTTGAGGGGCCACACACATGATGAAGTCACTGATAAATAATGCTTAGTTAATGATGACTACTGTATTTGAACGCCAACAGAATTCGTATGTTATGTGCTGTGATTGGCCAATTTTGGGGTCTGTCCATTTACCTGCAGGCTATGAAGAAGACATGAACATGCTGGAGAACTCAGATCATAATTCAGAAAAAAAGTTCTCACATTAATTGATATACTGTTCTAGCCTGTATGCATGCATTAGATAATGTGGATTTTTGTACATTCCTTTAATAATTCGAAGAGTAGTCAGAAAAAAATGCATGCATGAATTAATACTTTTTTATGCATGAATTCATGATGATTCATGTACCATAACCATAGCTTTATCCACAATGGGTGGTAAAGACCAATTTTTTGTGTGAACAAAGAAAACATCATGATCATGCATAATAAATCATAATTCATGATGATGTACTCATCTTAGTTAATGTTTTAATTAAGGTGTTGTTCATCCATGAAGTCATGAATGAAAAACGTTGAACTCGTGTTAGTTCCTGATGATTCATGAGATATTAATGCATGAATGAATGCATATTTCATGCATGAATTTATACATGAATTCATGATAATTCATGTACCCTTACCGTAAAGTGTTACCAATATAAAACATGAAATTAGATCATTGACAGTCTTATATATTAAGAATATATTAAACCAAAAACGTTCATATTTTTTTAGAAAGGATGTGAATTAAAACAACCACAGAGGGCAACAAGTTGATAAATTCTGTTAAATTGAAATTTACCAAATGATCTATTTGTTTTCTGACAGGGAACACATGGAACGAATCACCGCTCCACATTTTGATTGACAGCCGTCACAACCTACTAGTGACCGTGTTGACTCCTTTCCTTTCAACCATTGGATAGGATTTAAAAAACGGCTGTTGTATTTGTACTTCTGACGAAGCGCTGTCAAATATAGGTGAAAAACTACGCCGCAAAAAGAATAAATAAAATACTTAAGAAGGCAAGAGAACGCATGCACGTTTTCATGATAATTAAAAACCAACAGACTGATGAAAATGCGGGACATTTTCTCAATATGCGACGGGCGGGACAAGGGGTGAAAATGCTGTGCGGTACAACCCAAAACGGGACGGGTGGTCACCCTAAATGTAATAGCCAATGTTAGCAGTGCAGCATCTATAGAGCCCGAATTTGCTTTTATATAAGTTAACCTTGTTTACGACCTGCAACATTTCATGACTGCACACATATAACGTTACTTTACTGTAAATCAAAGATTTGACGATGGATTATGTGGGAAGCCTTAGTACCTCAGACCGTGGCGATTATATTAAAAAACTTACTCTCAGCAATGGTGAGATCTTGCCGGATCCCTACGCAATACATGACGATCTTTGGATTGTGGATGACAAGAAGTGGCCAGCAATTGTATTGCCTGATATATAGCCATATCTTATTAAAGCAAGTGTGTATACAAGAGAAATGATTAGTGCGTACAAATCCCTTGATGCATACAACTACATGCTATGTGGTCATGTGCAGCTCGTCAAATTATGAATAGAAAGAATATAACATACAACTTCCTCCTTCTGTCCCACTCTTCCATTTGCCTAGATTTGGAATTACTTGCAATATAATTTGTATAATAATAAAATGTATAATTTAAATGAGCAGATAAAACACAACAGATAGGCCTGCATGTAAATAAATTACGCAACAACTCCTTGGTATTTTGACTTAGCGACAACACCACCACTATGCTACTAGCCTAAACCCTTTACTCCAGTACGAAGACCGCAGGTCTTTTTGCCTCCTGGTTGCGTGCGCAAGCAGTGATGACGTCGCCGAGAAATCCATGTATGGTTTTACAAAAATGAAATGTCTTTGTTACTTTTATCACTGTACAAATAAAGTACCTAATACAATGATTGGATGAACATTTTTTGGTCCTGAGACTTCCACAGAAGATATACGTATTTTAAAAAAAATATTTAGACCCCTCTATTATTGATTGCTGTGATGAAGTAGACATCCCGCTGGGTACAACACACACATATGCTCACTTACCGCACCGCACACACATACTCACCACACTCAGGGTTTTTCCTGGTTCAAAACTAGGCGGAGCCAGGGCCGGATTAACCATTAGGGCAACTGGTCACCTGCCCAGGGGCACATGACATCTAAGGGGCCCTGACAGGTAGGAGGAAATAGCCTACACAGAAATTTAATAAAGTTATCAAACACTTTACAGTCTTCACTGCATAAAGTGCATCTACGCGGGTTCATGCAGACTTTCCTCCCTCCCTGCTGAACGCCAGCGATTACTAATTCATGAAATGCACTCCCGCTGGTTGAGCGCGGTAAAGTTCGTTTTAGGTTCGATATTAGCCGGACATTTGTTCTATAGGGCCGGTAGTCTAACAAAGATATCAATAGCAAGATTAGTTTTAACATTATGTGACCATTGTATATCGACATGATGAAAATATTAATTCAAAATCATTCGTACATTAATGCTGCATAATTATACCTGAGAATGCTTTGACTCGTTTCCACAGCGCACGATGCTTAAGGGAACGTCTGCCAATTCCACCAACTGCGGTAAATGTAGACTATAATTTGTATGATTTAAAATTACTTTTAACATTTAAAAACAGACGTTTTCAAATTCCAAAGCTTGCAGAAGGTTCCTAATGGCAATACTGACTTAGGCTACAGCTTTCCTGGTAGCCTTGAGTGAATTAACTTGTCTAAGAAAATTATTCATAAAACGTATAAATATCAGCTGAGCCTATACTTTCGTCACTGACACAGACGAAAATGAAAAGACTAAGTTCAGCTTTAGGAGGGGAAGAAATCGGCCAGGATAAGGAGACTGAGAGAAAAAGAAATATGAAGATGAGGAGAGAGCAGGTATTGACAAATAATCTAATGACAAGGTTTTAAAGCTAGACTATTTCTTATAATTTTTTGGCCTTCAAAAGTCCTAAATTGCACATATGTAGATCAGAGAAATCCAAATTTTCTCGGGGGAGCATGCCCCCGAACCCCCCTAACTACGGGGCCTTGAGTCTTGTTGCACTGGAAATGGTTAATCCGGCCCTGGGCGGAGGTGGTAAAATCCTGGTCATGTATTTTAATAATAAGATAATTTAACTTGTATTTTTTGGATACCATCATATAGCCTACTGTGTTTCCCCACAGTATTTTTTGGGGTGGACCTCGGTACCTCTTAGGGGGTTTTAGAAAATCTCTAGAAAATTTTGAACATTTTAAAGATGAATTCATTAATCTGGTGCACTTTGAGTCACCCGAAAAAATATATATCTCAGAAAGTGCACTATCGCGCTGCGCTGGACTTCCCGTATCAGCTCCGCTTATAAAGCTGGGATCTAATCCTGTTAACATGAAATAAGCCTGGTCCCGAGCAAGTTTAAGCTTGCGCACATGTTGCTATGACAGCAAGTCCAGGATGAGCGTCAAAGAACCAAACAATCCAAGATCATGCCAAATCGCCAACAATCAAATCCAGCTAACTGAGTTAGCGACGTACGAAGAACGGGCCCCTGGTGTAAACATAATTTGATTATCAATTTAACCATTATGCAACATGATGGAAATGTCACTTTGTTTTCACTGACTAAAACTAGACTAAAATTTCCAAATATTTACAATATTCAACTAAAACTTCACTAAACAAAAACTGGATGAGTCTGACTAAATATGATAAAAACTAAAATGTACATTTGACACAGGACTAAGGCTAAATTTAAAAATAGCTGAGAAAATGAACACTAGCTCCCACCATTCCGGAAAATTGTTAGTATTTGTATTATTTTTACTGGCCCATGTCAAAAAACCATGTCTGTGTTGTAAGCCTCGGTATTCTAATGTTTGTTATTTTTGTTTGGGTACCTCTTTCATTTTAAGCCAGTGGGATTTCTTTCTCTTTTTCAAAACCTTTGTGGTTTTGAACCCATTCAGTTTTTTAATGTCTCTAAATACATACTTTAAAAAAAAATTGCTTCATATTTAAAGACTTTTCCTAATTTAATGGGGACAACTGGGTAAACATAAACTTAACATGATGATAGGTTTTCAATGTTCTATACACATTTTCATAGCATCGGTGTTCTTTGGGGTCAATTGGGGTCGACCCCAGGCTCATTTTGCTGTATAAAACATAAGAAATATCTCATTTTTTGTTGTTCACACATTGGTGATTAGGCACAAATCTCACATTTGTTTTGGAAGATATTGAGGTCATTATAAGTTGAGATTTTATGATCTTCAAAAACCTTCCCTCTGCTTTAGGGCCCTAACCTAACATTACCATGTAGGCCTACTTGAAGTATTGCGAGGACCATTGATAGTTCACACGATATAGTGGAGGGGGGAATCATAATTCTCACAAGAAATTAGATATTTCCAGTGCCAATTATATATTTCCAGGGAAGGGAAAACATAATTCTTGCAAGAACTTTGATATTTTGTGCCGTGGGGGAGGGGAAAACATAATACAGGGGAGGAGCAAATGTATGAAAGCTTCCACAGAAGCCTTATAAACCATTTCTCTTTGTGCTCTGTGAGCTCTCTCTTTATGCTCTTTCTCAATTGAAAATTACCTCTTAACAAAGGTTTTTTTGGGTTCTATACGGACCTGTTTGCCAGCAAGACGCCGCCCAAAATGCAGGACGATGCCATATCAGCCATCCCATCAGTGTTGACCAGTGAGGTCAGGCACGCAATCCAGAACATCCAGAAAGACCAGGCGCCAGGGCTGGACGGAATCGAGGCCGAGCTGCTCAAAGAGGGTGGACCAATGCTTTGGGCAGCATTGGCCAGCCGTTTCAGCCACTACATGGCGCAGAGACGAACACCGGATCAATGGAAGACGGCCAAGACAGTGCTGTTGTACAAGAAGGGTGACCGCAAACAGCTGAGCAATTATCGGCCAATCTGGCTCCTGCCAACCGTGTACAAGGTCTTCACCAAGGTGCTGTACAACCTACTAGCCAGGCAGTTGGACGAACAACAGCCACCCGAACAGGCCGGCTTCCAGTCTGGCTACAGCACAATGGACCACATCCACGTGCTGAACCAACTGCTCGAACGCTGCCGGAAGTACAAGATGCCCTTGGTGCTGGCTACAAAAAGGCCTTCGACAGCGTAGAGATCAATGCCGTACTGCTCGCCCTACAACAACAGGGCATCTCCTATGAGTACGTTAACCTTTTGCGGGAGCTGAACAGCGGATGCGCCACCAACATCACCCTGTTCGACCGGCCGCTGTACATCCCCGACGCCAGAGGCGTCAAGCAGGCAACCCCATCTCGCCCAAGCTGTTCACGGCGTGTCTGGAGCACGTCTTTCGACAGCTCGACTGGGACAACAAGGGTATCAGCGTTAACGGCCAGTGGCTCAGCCACCTGTGCTTCTCCGACGACATCGTCCTAATCGGCGAGTCAGTGGCCGACGTGCAGCTGCGACTCAACCAGCTCGACCAGGCCGGCGCAGCGGTCGGCCTGAAGATGAACCTGGCCAAGACAAAGTGTATACGCAACCCCCAGGCTGCCAACAACAACATCTACATCAGCCCGAAGGAGATCCCAGGAGCTGACTGCTAGGCATAAGAACAACCGTGAGCTGGCACGCCGACGGAGGGCCGCTTGGGTTAGCTATGCGTCCATAGCAGAGGTGGTCACTAACACGCCCACTTGTTCAACAGCACCGTCCTTCCGGCCATGCTCTACGGGGCCGAGACCTGGTCGCTGACAGCGGCCGACATGCAGAAACTGGCAGTGACCGAACGCGCCCTTGAGCGGCGGATGGTCGGCATCAAGAGGACGGACCACATCAGCAACGAGCTACTGCGGAAGACGAGCAAGGTCAAGGATGCCGTCAAACAGGCCAAGATGCGCTGGGCCGGGCATGTGGCCAAAAGTTCGGACAGGCGATGGACGTGGGCCGTGACCGAATGGCTGCCACTTGACATAAAAAGGCTGAACGGCCGCCCCGCAACCCGATGGTGGGACTCGCTCAGACAAGACATCGGCAGAAACTGGATGGGCTTGGCCAGGGACCGAAAAGTCTGGCAAAGTTGTTGTGGTCTGCATCGAAAGACCGAAATACAGGCTGATTGAAGATTGAAGATCGAAGGTTTTCTGTCAATTAGATTTTGTCATAGTGGAATGTTATTATGATCCCACTTCCCACTTTAATGACAGGGTACAGCTGTGGCCAAAGTGTTGGTGGTGTTTTATTTAAAGGGCTATTTAAGTAGTCAACAAAGAAACAAAGTACCTGACTTAAACCTTTGGGGAAAAAATCATATTCTGGGGGTTTAAATTGCTGGGGTCAAATTGACCCCAGTGGGTAAAAAAAATTGGTAGATTTGAGGGTAACAGGAGGGTTAAATTAGTTTTATCATCTACAAACAACAACAACAACAAAAATGTTTGTTCACATCCCTAGCTGCCTGTTGGTACAAGTAATTGCTTTAAAGAACCTTGACTTGGCATGATCTTGTTAAAACCAGCAGCTGCAATATAGGGAATTCTGGACATCACTTATGTGTTTTTATATAACTGAGCCAGAGACAAACCAAGCAAGTTGACTCCATACATGAGACAAATTTTACTGTGTAGATATGTTGTGAAAGGAGGTGGTTATTAGTGTTCATCAGCTATTAGCCTGATGATGCCCAAGGTCAGTGCCTGCAGATCTCTTTTACCCTGGAGAACGAACAGTAAATGTTTTCTCTGCACCACCGATCACAAAGGCAAATGTTTGACAGCTTGTTTTGATGGCATTCAAGATTTGCTTTACTGGATTTAATTTGCATTTTTGTATGGAAAAACAATACTCTGGGTCTGAAAAACAGAGAACATGAGAGAAAGTCAGATTATGACAGGTTTTAAAGGTATATCAGAATGCCTTGAAACAGGGTCTTCCTAATTATGGCACGGGGCCACACCATCTTAAGGACGGCCCTCCCTGGAAAATAAATGGCTATTTTTGAAGGATTGTAGTAGAATTAACTCAAATTAATTTAGTAATTGTAATAGTAACTGCGGAACACATGAAAAAAAGTTCCATGCCAGTTTTACCTGCCCACAGTTTCTTAGAAATATTATGAGGTTTATTTGATTGTTTAAATGCAGCTGATTTGTTTGTTCTGACTGTAAAGGTGTGCTGTGATTGGTTACACCCTCACACTCTTTTGTCATTGGCTGTATGTCAGTTTAAGTAAAAGAGAGTCAGTGTCATCATGCACAATTCTGTCCTCTACCTCAACTGATCATTGATAAATCACGAAACCTCTTCACTGGATGAAGATGAAGACGACACTCACTGTGCTCCTAATCCTGGAGCTCTACGGACTCTCCTCCGGGCTCATTAAACAACACGTCTTCGTGAATAAGGAAAAGAACTGGCATTCTGCGCTACAGCACTGCAAAACTTTCTTTCATGACCTGTCCACCTTCACCAATGAGAGCCAGGAGCAGCAATTTTTGGAAGATGCAGTTGGTCAAACTTCTGATGCCTGGGTTGGTCTCCACAAATTGTTTGGATACTGGAAGTGGGTTGGACATGAATATGAAGCACAAATAAGCTGGGATAGTTTGAATCAGCTCGGTTATAATGAAAACTGTGCTTTTTTACACAACAGTACTAAGAAGCTGCATGATGAAAACTGCCATATTAAACTCAAATTCTTCTGTGAGGACATAGATTTGGTTCTGGTGCAGCAGGAAGAGAGCTGGGAAGGAGCTCTGGAATACTGCAGAAAACATTATAATGATCTGGCTAGTCTGAACTCAATGAAAAGGATGAATTCTGCTTTAGGACAAATCCCACAGGCTGAAACTGGATATGTGTGGACTGGTTTGCGCTTTCTAGCAGGAGAGTGGTTCTGGGTCAATGGAGATGATCTTGACTTTACAGCCTGGTCTCAGATGGGACCGCCCCAGTGTCCTGATAGAAACCTTCGTTGTGGAGCCCTGGACAAGCAAACAGGGGTCTGGACACACAGAGACTGTGAGGAGAAGCTCAACTTCTTTTGTCAGTAGATGGTACGTCACTTATTTTTTATGAGCACAGATTACAACTAATAAATATGATACCATTAAGATATTTGGGCCATTTTTGTACAGCAGCCCCACATTTGTTATCGCAACCTGTTTAACTCAACTGTTGAATATTTTCATTATTAATAACACTATTAATAACTATTTATTACTATCTTGTGTGTAAACTATCTTTTTTTCCCTTTTTTTAATATGACAATCTGGATCATAGCAGAAGGGATTGGTTCAACAACAATTTCTTCTCCTCATTCAAAGCATTCAGCAATCACTCGACAGCTCCACTCCGTTTTACATTTCCTGCTCCACACTTACTGGAAAGAAGAAAGTGACCCGCTCCGGGTTCACTGCATAAAGCAGTGCGTGCCACTATAAAGATCCTAGCCTAAAACTAAACCTAAAAATTGTTTCGATGAAAGTACTAGTTTTTGTTTCATTTGTGGTGTCTTTTATGCATATCTTATAAGTACAATAATGGTTCATGTTCTTTTGTTTTATAACTTTACTGTATAATATATATCAAAATAAATAAAACATTAGTAGTAGTTGTGTTTAGAGTAGCTGTACAGTGTGACAGATTTTACTTCTTTACTTTTTTCTTTAGTTATTTGAAAATGTTAAACTGATCATTTAAATTCCATTCAGCAAACTGTAGTTTCCTGAAGGAGGAATTATTCAATCACAAAGGAAATATATCTTAGTGCTTATTTATAATAACACATAGTTTATTATAATTATTAATTTTATATATGTAATTATGCATTATAATCTCACTTTTAAATGTTTTTAGGGCATATCTAATCACTGTATACTATGCATTTCAGGTTGTAATGTAATGTAAGTCAATGGCCATTTCTAGAGTCAGTTTTAAGCAGTGTCTCTTATATCTGTCACAGGCTAGTTGCAGGAGAGATGATATTGGATCTTAGTGCAGCAGTCTTTATTGAAATCAAAAATCAAAAACAAAAACAAAAGCAAGGACAGAACAACCAGTAAATAGCGACGACGACAGACTACTGAACAGGACTAAACACAGGGCTTAAATACTCGGAAAAAAAATGAGGGAGAAACTAACTTGACGGGACAGAGGAAGACTATATAATAATTAACAAACTGAAAGCAAAGCACAATGAAAACTTAATGAAAAAAAGAACATAGAGTACATGTGACAATCTGATGCTAAATGCCTCAGTTGACCAATCAGAATCGAGTATTTAAGAAGCAAGTAACCTTAGAGACTTAAGTTAACTTGGATGAATTTCCTAGACAGTTTTCTGATCACCATCAGAATAGAAGAATCCATATAGTCAATTAATGTATATTGGTAGATGTACTGACATGACGATGATAAAACTATTTTGATTTGAGTAAACTACTGTATCCCTTTAAGTGTGTTACTTCACTGAATATGTAATGTTGGAATTATATTGAATAAAATACTATTTATTTTGCTTTTAATTAAAGCACAACCCTTATATTGTCCATGAAAGGGGTTGCCTGGCCCTGGATCACAATTTCATGACTCAGCATGTCATTTCGTTGAATAAATAGGCTATTTTGATCAAGAAAAGCATGCATTTTTGTCGTCTGTGGAGGACATTTTATTTTTAATATTACTCAGAGAGTCCACAAATAATTGCAATAAATATAAGGCAGGGCTCTCAAATTTTGAAGACAGACAAGAGTGACTTGCCTTTTTAGGGGACTCTCCTCTCAGGGCGAATGAATGAGAGGATGCTTAATTGCTTTTTACCTGACATCTTTGAAAGAGAAAGACAGTGCAATGATTAATGCATCCATGGCCAGGATATAATTATAAAAGACATGATTTTAAAAGTGACCTATAACATCGACTATGCAATACACTTTAATTTATTTAGTGCTAATAAAACGATTAAGCCTATTTGGAGAGAAAGATGTTTATAATGTGACTATATGTCAGTCATCGTGTGATAACGAAAATATGACTAGGCCTAGACTACTTGTTCTGAGCAGGTGTTGTCAGTGAACAGGCTGTAAAACTGTTGGCTAAATTTAGAGGTGGGCATAGATAAAAAAATTTTAATCTAGATTAATTTTGAAATTAATCTAGATTAATCTAGATTAAAATGGCTCATTTGAATTCTGCCGAAGGCATTCAGAATATGTGTGCTACCCAAATAATGACTAAAAGTAAGTCTTTGAGAACGGGTTTCTCAAGCCAGGTGGCGCATTAGACCAGGGGCTCATCTCCTGTTTCAAAATGCATCACAAACTGCTTGAGAAAGCTGTTCTACTCATAGACTGTAAAAGGTTACTACTGTACTGTTACCGTCCGTAGACAACATTAGGTAGGCCTATGTTATTATCAACTACTATAGGCTATCAATTAGGGATGGGCGATAACGGCCTAAAATCTATATTGTGATATACATTGCAGCCTCTTGCGATAACGATATACAGTATATTATAATAAAACCATTTCAGAACAGATTACACAGACCCTGCTAAACAACTGCTAAATGTATTTTTTTTTAAAGGGTGTATGTAGTTTTGAGAACATATATTGTGCAAAACTGTAAGTATACAACATCATTTTGCAGATAAATAAAATTTAAGTACACTAGCTGCAGAGACTTAAGTAGGTCTAATGTTTATTATGGCTTGGAGCTTATGAAACCCCAAATTTAAAATTAGAATATTGTCTAACTGATGTCTTTTCAGTTAAAAAGAAACACAACAACGATTCTTAAAATCGGGCGCAGAGAGAGATCATGTGCTACACCACTAAGATATATTGGAATGGGAATAATACGCGCGCGCTGGTATTCAGTGATATGTTTCGTTTTGAATTTGAGGTGGTAGAACGGATTAGTCGTGTGTTAACTTACCGAACTGTCACCCCACACACTCTGTCTATAGTTTGCTGCTGTTTGTCGGACGGCTTAAATCCGAACTAAGTCCAAATAATGGATGTTGCACCAATCTTTTTCACCAGCTTTCACTTTCAGCCGTGTTTACTTAAGATGACGACGAATATGCGTTGCAGCCGGGTTTACCTCGCGGCCGCGGGTAGATTGCGTCATCATAGCTTGTGTAGTAGAGCCATCTCCCAACCCAATTTGGAGAATAGATTAACGCCGATATTTTTTTTATCGCGCGATAAGAGTCTCGCGTTAACGCAGCACGTTAACGCCGATAACGGCCCACCACTAGCTAAATTACAGACACTCATGAAAAACTGATGCTAATTATCTGGGAAACATTCTCTAACAGCAGTCAAGTTGTCACTGTTTGTGTCAAACAAGTTGTGAATTTGTTGTAAGTAACATTAAAACAGGAGATCATGACTTTCTCTGTGCTCAAAGTGATGCTCAGATTTGGCGCTTGTCTGAAGTTTAAAATCATTGGTTACCCGTAAGCCAATCACATAACGTTTGGCTATGGCGTGTGTTATGCGCATGCTCAACCGCATCTAACTTCCACTGTAAACACGTATGATGCGAAAACAAAACCATCGAGCGAAATACCGGAGTGAACATGGCTGTGAACGACTTTTGCAGATTATGTGAAGTAAATCTACGCATCCACGGTACAATCAGTGTCTACGTCACGGCTCTCAGCCCGTCCTCTGTTCGTTGATTGGCCGGCTGTTTTCAGGCCGGAGGAAAACGAAAAGCTATTACGCTGTCTCAGACTGAGTACAGAAGCGAAATGAAATTGAGCGGAAGTACGAAGTCTGACGTAGTCAGGCTATAGTGAGAGAGGCGCGGCCAGAGAAATTTTGGGCACTGCGGCATATTAAATATATTATAAATAGTTTTTCCGCGTGAGAAATAAAATGTGTGGCGGGAGTGCGTGACAAAAGACCGAAATTAATGAGTGACTGTCACGCTCAATGCGTGACACTTGAGAGCCCTGAAAAGGGTATCTTCTTAAGGCTGACGTGAGAAATTTTCAGGTTTGGCCACAGCAATGTCACTTTTTACATTTTCTTTAAATGTATCAAATGTCACAATTCAGCACATTTCACGAAAAGACAAACATTTGGTGTATTATTTTGAATTTACTTTTAATATTTGATTGATTCTTGAGTTTTAAAAGCAGAATTTCCATTAACAAGAAATAGCCTGATTTATTCAGTGTTTTTGCCTATTGAGTGACAGATGTAAAACATAGTAAAACATAATAACCACATTTATGAAAGGAGTTTTCTGTTCCAGAGTGCTGAAAAAACACTTTTATACTTGAATACTTACTGAATGCAGGCACTGATAATTCATATTTTTATGAGAGTGTGTTAAAATATGAAACTAAATGCATCTTTATTGTATATAAATTCCTTTATTTTTATACGTCCTGATGTCCTCCTAAAAACATTGAATCTATATATATATATATATATATATATATATATATATTTATTTAAAAAAATCATTGTGTTATTTTTCCTTTACCAAAATTGCAAACCATTTAATCAGTTCAGTTCAGTTTATTTATAGAGCACATGTAAAAACGGCCACTGGCCGACTTTATCTGCTGGGTAAAGGTGTAGCTGAATTATATTTCAGCATGTCTCTCTTTTTCACCTCCAGCAGGGGGCAGAGCTGCACCAGACTACAATTTCAACTTCAATTCTGAGAAAAATATGGAAATGAACCACTAGCTTTTCCAAGCCTTGCTTGTATGTCACTTTTTCCTTGCTGATGAGGCTTCCTAGGTATGTAAAATTGTTGACAATGGTTCATTATTGACAGTGATTGGTCCATTAGGGATTGAAGTAACCCTCATTGGGTCTTTGAAAAACATTGTTCCTTTCATCTCAGTTGCAAGAGATTTTGTGACTTATGTCACATTATCTATCTAAACACACACACACACACACACACACACACACACACACACAAAAAAAAAAAAAAAAAAAAAATGGCCTTGATTTGGTTGTTCTGACGGTATGTAAAAATAATGATAATAAAAAGTCACCCATTTTTCTCCGGGGTCCGAATAGACCCCACACTGAAAACAAATGGGAAAGGCAAAAAATCGTGTTTTTTCTTTTTCTTTTGTATTTTTATTTTTTTATTTTTTGATAAAATCAATAAATCCAGCATAAATCTGAAAGTTTTACACACATAAAGGAAGGTCAGGTACTAGAGCACAAACGCAATGTAGAATAAATCCCCCCTCTCTCTCTCTCTCTCTCTCTCTCTCTCTCTCTCTCTCTCTCACACACACACACACACACACACACGACTGCACCAGACAGCATTTGTATAGAATTTGGCAAACAAAATCAGCTACAAAAACAACAAATGCAGATATGAAGGGGTGAGACCTACCACACACACACACACACACACACACATTTCATTTCTGCTAACTGCTAATAGTTTTATTTACATTTTTTAATGAATTTCTTATTCTAACATTAGTGATTTTTTAAATTTGGTTTATTGAAATAAATCATTTGTGAACACAATCAGGCTTATTTTTTTAGCTGCATTTTAGTTTTTGCAAATTTCTATGCCATATAAAGGGGCTCAAGAAAAAAAAAAAAAAAAACAGTTGTGAAAGGAGCAGTTGGCCACATTCAGAAAAATGAATGGATCTCTGTGGCCCTCTGCTGGATATATATGGTCAGAACACTTTGTTTCTAAAACTGTAATTCCTACATATTTTCTTCTAACCAGCAGATGGCAGAATTCTGCCTCTAATAATAATAATAATAATAATAATAACTTTATTTTTATATAGTGCCTTTAACCCTCTGAGGTCGGCAAACGCACCGGCGCGTTTTGCTGGATTTTCTTCACATTGTAGCACTATAAACTTAAATTACTCTGTCATTTATGGTCATACAGAAAAAAGAAATATAAAAAAAGAATCTGTGATATTTCTACTTTTGTATGTGTCCACTTACAATCAAATCAAAACGTGCTTTTGTAAAATAAAGAAAATAAACAGGGTGTGCTTTCTGCCTCTCCGTCGCGGTGAACTTTTTTTTCTTGTGCACGTCTATAAACTGAAACAAAACTCAGCGAATACTTGTCACACAATTTTAACCAGAAAAATCTAAAATTTATTCCCAAAATCGTGCAGGCATTTCTCTTGATATCAGTATGTTCACTTTTTTTTTTCTTTCAGGGCCCAGATGCCACTGAGTCCTGCTGACTTCAACATTCACATGAGTCTCTGTACATGAACATGGTAAAGTGAAAATCAAACACCTTGGAAATGAAAGGTATGTACAATGTTTTTAGGAATGGCACAAAGGTCTCTGTCTTTGGATCAGTGTGTTCAATAAGTGCTTTTTTGTCATTTGTTGTGTATCTTTGGATTATGTTGTGTTGTAAATAAATCAAAAAGCCATTCTTTTTTAAATCTCCTCATTCTTTGTGCAAGGTTGCTCAGAATGACAGGGCCTGATAGCACCTAATAGGGCCGTTAGGGGAGGGTCTTTGTCTTTCTCAGGTGTGAAAGGCTTACATATTAATGAGCTCCCGCATGAAGCTTTCTCACACAAAACACGTTGTAAAATTTTTAAATCAATATATTGTCTTATCTGGATGAGCAGTCAGGGTGATTTTCACATAGTTTTAGAGCAAATATTCTAGGCTACGTCATACAATTTTCAAAAGTCTTGTAAAGAAATAATCAGTATGGGTTTCATGGCCTTATTTCAGTGAGAATTTTTTTTTTGTATTTTCACAAACCACGCATAAATGTCATTATCTCAAAACTACAAACTTTTACATACATGCTGCTGATATATTATTGTAGCAGAGTTTGTGCTGAATACAGTGTAATTAGACTTTAGCTATGAAAATGTCACAAGTAACAGAAATAACCACAAATGTCAGAGCATGTCAGAACACCTCCAGGGCCCAGAAAACAGCTCAGACCCCAGAGGGTTAAAGCGGCTTCTCAAGGCACTTAACATGATAGAACAAGCAAATAAAAATGCAACACACAGAATTTTAAAATAAAAAAATAAAAACAACAGACTAGAGTATAAAAGTCAAGACAAGCAAGGAAAAGCCAACCTAAAAAAATGAGTTTTTAAATAAGATTTAAAAATATTTAGATTCTGTGCATCTCTAATATGAGGAGGGAGTGCATTCCAAAGCCTAGGAGTGTAGGATGAAAAAGTCCTATCCCTTACAGAACGCAACCGTGTCTGTGGGACTGCCAATAGACTAGCTTGTGAGGAGCGTAAATGACGTTTCGGAGTGTATAAAGTTAAAAAGCAGACAGATACTGAGGGAATAGGCCATGCAGTGCTTTATATGTGAGCATAAGAATTTTTAAATCAACTCGGAACCTGACGGGGAGCCAGTGCAAAGACTTTAGAATTGGTGTAATATGACTCAAGTCAGGATCCTTGCAGCTGAATTTTGCACATATTGCAGTTTGTTAAGCATGAACTGTGTCCCTCAAGGCATCTTGTGGTGGGTGCTCTGGGAGTATGGGGTTCAGGGCCCTTTGATAAGGGCTATCCGGTCCCTGTACGACCGGAGCAGGAGCTTGGTTCGCATTGCCGGCAGTAAGTCAGACTTGTTCCCAGTGCATTTTGGACTCCGGCAGGGCTGCCCTTTGTCGCCGGTTCTGTTCATAATTTTAATGGACAGAATTTCTAGGCACAGCCGGGGGCCGGAGGGTGTCAGGTTTGGGGACCACACGATTTCATCTCTGCTCTTTGCGGATGATGTTGTCGTGCTGGCCCCATCAGACCAATACCTTCAGCATGCACTGGGGCGGTTTGCAGCCGAGTGTGAAGCAGCTGGGATGATAATCAGCGCCTCCAAATCCGAGATCATGGTCCTCAGTCGGAAAAGGGTGGCTTGCCCACTTCAGGTTGGTGGAGAGTTCCTTCCTCAAGTGGAGGAGTTCAAGTATCTTGGGGTTTTGTTCATGAGTGAAAATGAGCTTTCTCCGCAGGGTGGCTGGGCAATCCCTTAGAGATAGGGTGAGAAGCTCGGTCACTCGGGAGGAGCTCAGAGTAGAGCCGCTGCTCCTCCACATCGAGAGGGGTCAGCTGAGGTGGCTCGGGCATCTGTTCCGGATGCCTCCTGGACGCCTTCCCGAGAAGGTGTTCCGGGCATGTACCTCCGGGAGGAGACCCCGGGGAAGACCTAGGACAAGCTGGAGGGACTATGTTTCCCGACTGGCCTGGGAACGCCTCGGTGTCCCCCCCGGAAGAGCTGGAGGAAGTGTCTAGGGAGAGGGAAGTCTGGGCATCCATGCTTAGACTGCTGCCCCCGCGACCCGGCCCCGGAAAAGTGGAAGAAGATGGATGGATGGATGGATATATATATATATATATATATATATATATATATTATAAGTAATTGATTATAATAATCCAGTGAGATTTCTGTATGCACAAGGAGTGACAACAGCCGGTATGATCTGATCTCAGCATCATCGAGTCCGTCTGTGATTACATGAAGAAACAGAAAAAACTGACACAGACTAAATCCAGAAGAACTGCGGCACTTTTTCATCAACTTTACATTCTCAGAATCACTCAAATGTGTATTAATAAACTTTTAAATAGTTTTCTGTTGCCTTTGTTGAATTGTTTTCAGATTTGTTTTTTCTTCTAAATATTTTCAAAATATCTTGCAGGTCAAGGGGGTTGAATAATTTTGATTGCAACTGTGTATGCAAATTTGGAGAAGGGAAAGTGGAGGAGCAAAAGAGGAAAACAATGATGACAATGGAAATTACTGAAAAATAAAAAAAGAAAGACAAATTAATAATAACAAAAACACTAGAGGAAGAAAAAAACAAAACAAAAAGAAAACATTTCTTTTTTAATCGTCTTCATCTCTTTAAAACAAATAAATGGCAAAATTTATTGTAATTTATTGGAAATAAAAGATAAAATAAAGGACTCAGACTCTGAGACACACAGTGTTACACGGGTGTGGTATCTTAACTTCACCAAGTCAGTCGATACAAACAGGCGAGCATTAGTTAGATTTAAGATTTAGATTTAAGTAGATTTAAGACTGGAACACGCACTGCTAATCAATTTAGCTACAACAAGGCCTTTAGGAAGAAAGTGAGGGACTCGCTCCTTTCTATCCTGGTGCACTGTAAGGTGACTTATGTTTTTGTTTCAGCAGGCACTATTGAATTTGTTTACTGCAGTTTCGACAATAGCAACAAAACACAAACAAACAAACAACTGGAGTTACAAATTTCCATCCTTAGGGAAAACACTTGGTGGTAAATGGATGGTTGGCTTTGCAAGGTGGAGCCTTGTGTGCCGGTTCCTGGGTTACGTGTTTCTGTGCGTCCCAAGGAACTGCTGGAAACAAGGACTTTGAGAGGTTTTTCTTTGGCGGGGTTCAACAAAGGCTCAGACTGAAGAGTTGATGAGTTTTGGAATGAGCTCTTGGTGGTCACTGAGCATGTAAACGTGCAAGCAGGACGATTGTAGAAGCAAGCACACACCAAAGCAAAAGCATTGGGTTTTAACCATGTCGACCTGGTTCCATCTCCATGACTGTTATGATATTGTCTTGGGCAATATCTGTTTACCTGTTCTTGCAAGTAATTAGCATAATGTCCATATGGTCACATATGCCTAAACCTTTTGAGAGTTTAGTGAACGCTTTAAGAAAACAACTTTCCTAGTGTAAATATGGTGCATCCTATACAAATCTACTTTGTATCAAAATACTGCCCTAGTGGAAAAAAAGTATACTTTATTGTACTTGAAATATATCCCCTTTTTCAATAGTACATTGCAAACATACAAACAAAAATTGTACTATCTTTAAATATATTAAAAGTATATTCGCATCATGCTTTTTACCTATTTTTACAATACAACTTTTAACACACTTTAAAATAATTGTACTTTAGTATATTTTCTAAGAATATATTTAAAAACAAGCATACTTTTAACATATTTCTAACAAGTGCACTAGAAGTACATTGTTAATAAATATGTTTAATTATACTTTTAAGAAATATGCTAAAAACAAGTATACTTTTAACATATAAGTACATTGGTAATAAATATATGCTTAGTTACACCTTTAATTTTTTTAAGTGTTTTTAATATATTTCTAAAAAGTACACTACAAGTACTTTGGTAATAATTATATGCTTAGTTACAATTTTAAGAAATATGCTAAACACAAGCATACTTTTAATGAAGTTTTAGTGTATTTAAAGAAAACGTCTCAGGTTACGACTGTAACCTATGTTCCCTGAACAGGGAACGAGACACTGCTTCAAGCGCTAGGGGAACACCTCAGCATGACTGATGACTGAAAACACTGTAAAAACACGGAAATCGTATTGGCCGGCGTCAGCCATGACATCATGCTCTAGCGCGACCAGTAAGTATAAAAGGGCGCCTAGAGAACATGTCATTCACCTCTTCGTCTGAAGGGACTGTCCAAGCAGATCAGAGGCATGGCGACGAGATGCAGTGTCTCGTTCCCTGTTCTCAGGGAACATAGGTTACAGTTGTAACCTGAGACGTTCCCTTTCGAAAGGGAACTCGCACTGCGTCAAGCGCTAGGGGAACGATCTACCCACACTGCCATGCTGAGGGGATTTAGCAACTATGGCTGTTACAAGCACAAACATATTAACCCAAAGTAAAAGACCCTTACTGCTTACACATCAGGCTAACAGTAGCACTGCTCCCTACGGCCACTGCCCAAGCTCCAGCTCAAAGGCATGGATACCACAGCCCGATTTTCAGAGGGGAGTTCCTTTAAGGGAGCACGGCCCAGAGCCTATGGGCCTGGCCTGCAACTTTCCCCCATCTTTACCTGACAGGCTGTTTGCCTGGAGGCCTCAGCAGGATTACCCTAGAAGTAGAGGAGGCCTGACACATGTAGTTAGGAGAGCTAGCTCGACTACCACCAGAGCTCAGGGAGCGACGGGTCTAACAACTACTCAAGAAATGAGGAGGAACCCATTCCGCACTCTACCGAGCTGTTTATTGTTTACACCTGTAGTCTGTTTGCATGGAAGCCTCAGCGGGATGACTCTCAAAGGAGAGGAGGCCTGACACATGCTAGAGTATAGAACAACACAGCCAAGTGTATATATGGTGGCCTCAGCAAGGTGACTCTCGAAGGAGAGGAGGCCCTTACACATATAGTTAGGACATATATATATGGAGGCCTCAGCAGGATGACTCTCGAAGGAAAGGAGGCCTGACACATATAGTTAGGACATGTATATATGGAGGGCTCAGCAGGGTGACTCTCGAAGGAGAGGAGGCCTGACACATATAGTTAGGAGAGCTAGCTCGACTACTACCAGAGCTCAGGGAGCGAAGGGCCTGAAGCACCTCCTCGGAGAGGGAGGGGCCACTTCTCAGGCTCTATCTGCAACGTCTGTTTGTATGGAAGCCTCAGCAGGATGACTCTCAAAGGAGAGGAGGCCTGACACATACTAGAAAACAGATCAACACAGCCAAACTCTGTATATGGAGGCTTCAGCAGGATGACTCTCGAAGGAGAGGAGGCCTGACACATATTTAGGACATGTATATTTGGAGGCCTCAGCAGGGTGACTCTCTAAGGAAAGGAGGCCTAACACATATAGTTAGGAGAGCTAGCTCGACTACTACCAGAGCTCAGGAAGCGAAGGGCCTGAAGCACCTCTTCGGAGAGGGAGGGGCCACTTCTCAAGCTCTACCTGCAACGTCTGTTTGCATGGAAGCCTCAGCAGGATGACTCTCGAAGGAGAAGAGGCCTAACACATAGTAGGACAGCTAGCTTGCTAGGCACAGCACAGAGCTGAGGAAGCAAAGAGCCAACAATTATAACTCTCTAACTTAAGAGAGAGAGAGGCTTCTTCTCGACGCAGAGACAAGATCTATCTGCTTGGAACTCTGGAGGATGGAGGCCTCAGCATGACAGCTCTCAAAAAGAGAGGAAGCCTATGACATCCTTATGTGTGCCTGACCGCATAAGGAACACTGGAAGCCTAAAATCTTAACACACCTGCCTAGAGGCCCAAACTTTGTGAGGGCCTGCTAAAACTCAACCGGAGATGAGGCATTCTGCATAACGACCCAAGGAAACTAGGGGAGTACCAGGCTTATCCTGCGGCTATCTGTGAGACGGGACGTGTACTGCCACCCTAGGGTTATAGGGAGCAGGGGCCTAGCAGAGAGACTCTAAGAAGAGGAAGCACTCAAGTGGTCTTGAACTAGTTTTCTACTCGTGAGAAATAATATGTAGAAAAATACCCCATTAAGATATAGACACTCTGTCAAGCTCTAGAGAGCAGAGGCCTCAGCAAAAGACTCTCAGGAGTGAGAGGAAGCCTACCCATGCTTCTGAGCCCACAGGGAGGAAACCTGCTACCTGTGCTTATCACTACTGCAATACTAGCCAACTTCAGATTTGAGCTACCAGTGACTGAGTGGACAAACAGCGACAGAGGCCCTGAAACAACTCACCAAACTGTAAGGGGAACCCATCCTATCCAGGAGGGGAACGGAGGCCGAATTACCCGGTAAATAAACCTATAAACATAATTTATTCTCTTTTTTTGGGGGGGGGAAACAGCCTGACTACGTTTGTTTTAACTGGTCTTTGGTGGATCACACAACAAAAGCCTGAGGCAGACCGTCAGATAGATTATCACCATCGGTCCGGCTCGTGGGCCTGATGTTATTGATGAAAAGGGGGAAAGAGGAAAAGGAAGGTGTGCACAGTATTCAAGATCTGTAAGCTGCTGAGCACGCCTTCGCCTCCCTGAACCTTCCGACCACCGCCTCAATGGAGGTCCCAAAAGCTCAGAGGGCGAAACTGGGGCATCAAGGAGAAAGGCCTTTTCTTTCTCTCCGATGCCAGCCAAGTTCAACCACAGATGCCTCTCCATGGCTGCCAACGATCGTCCGATCCGGCAGCTGTCTGTTTGCTGGCCCGGAGAGCCAGGTCTGTGGTGCGGCACAACTCAGCTATTGCATCAGGGGTTAGACCCTGACCCTGGTCCAGGTCCCTAAGCAGGTCGGCCTGGTACGCCTGCAGCACTGCCATCATGTGCAGCGCAGCACCAGCCTGACCTGCCGCCACGTATGCCCTGCCATTCAGACGAGATGTAGTCTGGAGAGGTCTAGATGGCAGGGTTGGAGCTCTTAGTGTCGATGCCTTCCCCTGCGAGAGATAACTCACAAATGTCTCCTCAACGGGAGGCATCGACACATACCTGTGCTCTCGCATTCCCTCCACATTCGAATAGCTAGAATGTTGGAAGCGGTGAATGCGAGAGGAGTATGGGTTCTTCCATGCCTTCATGACCTCAGCATGGAGCTTCCCCTCTGATGCGCTGCCATGGCAACTCGAGTCTGGCGGTACCGCATTCCATCACCTCCACCAGCTCCGCATAAGCGGGGCAGGAAGGCTGGGCAGGTTCAACCATTTCAGTATCTTCACCTGCTTCAGCCCCCTCCTGCTCATCCTGGCTCGAAGCCAAAAGAGCACTGGCTGATGGATCAGAGGATGCCTCAGAGAGCGCATCCCCGCACATCAGCTCATTCTCGTCATCCGCCGATGAGTGAGAGATTCACTCCTCTCTCAAACTCATCGGCGAGGTCCCTCTGGGATCCCCACGATCTGAGTCTCCTCTCGGCCTCGGCACGAGCGGGACCTGAACCGCGGGGCAAATATGACTGTCCCTCCTCCCTCGAGAAGAGAGACGCACTTTTGAAAAACGCACTTTTAATATACCATTTTAAATACTGAAAAAAAACAGCTTTATAATAAACTATTAGTGTAATGCTAATACATTTGTAATGCTATTTAAATGTTCTTGAATGTTCATCTTTAAAATTAAGCTTCAAATATATTATAACTGTAATTTAAGACACATGAAAGTATATTTTTAATGAACTAAAGAAATACACTTCTCCTCAGACCCTGTGTCCACGTACGTGGACATCACATTTTTAGTTGTGTGCAGCATAATACTTAATTCTGTGTAACTGGAAATCTAAAATGCACACCAAACCGGGTCTGAGGAGGTTAAATGTACTTGAAGTGGTTCTATTTTAGTCAAGTCAAGTCAAGTCAAGTATATTTGTATAGCGCTTTTCACAATACAGATTGTATCAAAGCAGCTTCACAGTATTAAATTAAAATAATACAACAAGGTTTGTTTCTAGTGGAATTTATTGATTGATAAAATAAAATTAAATACCCCCAAAATATCCCCAACTGAGCAAGCCAAAGGCAACAGTGGCAAGGAACCGAAAAACTCCATCAAGTGACCTAATGGTGTCCTAAAACTCCATCAGGTGACCTAATGGAGAAAAAAAAAAAACCTTGGGAGAACCCAGGCTCAGTCGGGGGCCAGTTCTCCTCTGGCATTTATGAACTAGAGGCCGGATTGTAGTTTGAACTGTAATATTAAAAATATTATATGAATGCCTGGCCGAAAAGATGCGTCTTTAATCTAGTTTTAAACTGGGAGAGCGAGTCTGAGCAACGAACAGTATCAGGAAGGCTATTCCAGAGTTTTGGAGCTAAATGTGAAAATGCTCTCCCTCCTTTGGTTGATCTGGATATACTAGGTATGACCAAAAGCCTCGAATTTATTGATCTTAAAGAGCGCGATGGATTATAGGGCGATAGAAGATCCGTTAAATAGACTGGAGCTAAGCCGTTTAGGGCTTTATAAGTCAGTAGCAATACCTTGTAAATAATACGGAACTTTATAGGTAACCAATGCAGTGATGATAAAATCGGTGTTATATGATCATATTTTCTTGATCTAGTTAGAACTCTAGCGGCAGCATTTTGGACTAACTGTAGCTTGTTTATTGAGGATGCAGGACAACCAGCTAATAAAGCATTACAGTAATCTAGTCTCGAGGTCATGAATGCATGAACTAGCTTTTCTGCATCAGAAACTGATAGGATATTACGTAGCTTAGCAATGTTTCTAAGGTGGAAAAAGGCTGTTTTTGTAACATATGAAATATGATTTTCAAAAGACAGGTTACAGTCGAGTATAACACCCAGGTCTTTTACTGTAGAGGATAAAGTAACAGGACATCCTACGATGTTAAAGTTGTATTGTAAGAGGTTTTGTGGGCGGTTTTTTGAACCGATAAGTATTACCTCTGTCTTGTCTGGATTTAATAAAAGAAAATTACGCGTCATCCAATCTTTTATATATTTAACACACTCTGTCAATTTGGATAATTTAGCGTTTTCATCCGGCCGTGATGAAATATAGATTTGAGTGTCATCAGCATAACAATGGAAACTAATTCCATGTTTCCTTATAATATTTCCAAGTGGCATCATATATATTGAGAATAATAGAGGGCCCAACACAGATCCCTGCGGCACTCCACAGTTTACTGAAGTTATGATCAATTTTTCTCCATTTAAATAGACAAAATGGTAGCGGTCTGATAAGTATGATCTGAACCAGCTTAATGCTTGTCCTTGAACACCAGTATAATTTTGTAGTCGATCTAAGAGTATTGTATGATCTATAGTATCGAACGCAGCACTAAGATCAAGTAAAACTAGTATTGAGATACAGCCTTGGTCAGAAGCTAAAAGTAAATCACTTGTGATTTTAACGAGCGCAGTTTCAGTGCTATGGTGCGGCCTGAATCCAGACTGAAACTTTTCATAGATGTCATTTTCTTGCAAGAAAGAGCCCAGTTGAGCGGACACAACTTTTTCTAGTATTTTAGACATAAATGGAAGATTTGAAATGGGTCTATAATTTGCTAGATTATTATGATCTAATTGTAGTTTCTTAATGAGAGGTTTTATAACTGCCAGTTTAAATGTTCTTGGAACATAACCTAAAGATAAAGACGAGTTAATAATATTGAGGAGAGGCTCTTCCACTACAGGTAACACTTCTTTCAATAGTTTAGTTGGTATAGGAACTAATAAACATGTTGTTGTTTTAGATGAAATGATAAGTTTATTTAACTCTTTTTGTTCTATAGCTGTAAAGCACTGTAATTGTTCTTGCGGGGTGATAATTGAGGCTGAATAATAAGGCGCGATTGAAGATTGAACGTTTACAATTGTGGTTCTGATGTTTTCTATTTTCTCAGTGAAGAAGTTCATGAAATCATTACTACTAAACTGTAACGGGATATTTTGTTCGGGTGATGTCTGTTTATTTGTTAGTCTAGCCACGGAGTTAAATAAAAACCTTGGATTATTTTGGTTATTTTCTATTAGTTTGTGGAGGTGCTCAGCCCTGGCCACTTTTAGGGCCTTTTTATAACGTGACATACTGTCTTTCCACGCGATTCTAAAGACCTCTAAATTAGTTTGTTTCCATTTACGCTCTAAATTACGGGTTTCTCTCTTTAGAACATGCGTAGTATTGTTGTACCATGATGCTTTAATTTTCTCTCTGACCTTTTTTAATCTAATTGGTGCAACAATATCCAGTGTTCCAGAGAGAATGGAGCTCATAGTGCTAGTTAGTTTTTCTAATTCATCTGTTTGTTTGGGTTCAGGCAGCAGCTGAGACAGATTAGATAAGCAACTTGAGAAATTATCTATGGTGGATGGAAGGATTGTTCTGCCTGGTCGATAACGCGGCGCCGCATGACATATTACAGCAGTACGTAATATGCAAGTTACCATATAATGGTCAGTGACATCATCACTTTGTGGAATGATATCTATATCGGTTGGATCGGTTCCATATGATATAATTAAATCGAGTGTATGATTAAGACGATGAGTTGGTCCGGTGACGTTTTGCTTGACCCCAAAGGAATTTAATAAATCTGTAAACGCAGCCCCTAACGCATCATTTGGATTATCTACGTGTATGTTAAAATCTCCAACAATTAATGCTTTATTGACATTAACTAATAGGTCTGAGAGAAAATCTGCAAACTCTTTTAGGAAATCAGCGTAAGGCCCAGGCGGTCTATATACGGTAGCCAAGGCTATAGATAATAGGGATTTTTTTCTAACATCTAAGAGCGTATCATTTAGCACAAGTACTTTAAACGAAATAAACTTATTACCCGTTTTCTGAGTAACATTGAGAATATCTCTATAGATTGTTGCAACACCGCTGCCACGACCAATCAGACGGGGCTCATGCTTATAGGAGTATCCAGATGGAGTAGACTCATTTAAACCGAAATAATCATTTGGTTTAAGCCAGGTTACAGTAAGGCAAAGTACATCGAAGCTATTATCTGTGACTATTTAATTTACAATAACTGCCTTACTGTACGTTCACACCGCCGGCGGCGAGAGCGGCAAAATTCGCTCTTGCCGCCCTGCCACCGACGCCGTAGAAAGATTCGGGGACGCTCTGACGTAGATTAGAATGTGTGATTTTTTTCCTCCCAGGCGGAGGACTTCTACATTCCGATTGGTTGCCGCTGGTTGCCGCCGAACCGCGTCATAGCTTATTACCATAAAGTTGACTTGTTTTCAACTCCTCTCGCCGCTCTCGCCGTCCAAGACGCGCCGCACCGCCCTCGCCGGAGCTCGCCGCCGGCTCTCATTGAAAATGAATGGCTTCCGGCCACTTTGACGCTCTCGCCGCCGGCGGTGTGAACGCACAGTTAGGTGTGAGTGATCTAATGTTTTGAAGACCTAGCTTTAGAAATTGTTTTTGTTTACTAATAGCAACATTTTCTGTTTTAATAACAATTAGATTTTTCCTAGATCCTGCAGTAGATTTATTATTTGATCTCACTAAACGAGGAATAGACACAGTTTCTATGCAATGTTCTACACTAGTATTTATATCAGTTAAATTGGTGCAGCAGAGACTATGATTTGGACTTTTGGTAACTAGTCATCTAACGGTATTTAACATTTTGGAGATGTTATCTGACAGAAGATCCACTCCGAATCTGTTTGGGTGTAAGCCATCGGCACGGAAAAGCCTAGGACGCTCCCAAAACAGATTCCAATTATTTACAAAGAGCAGTTTCTGCTCATTGCACCATGACATTAACCATTCATTTAGCGCGAATAGTCTACTAAACTTTTCATGTCTTAGTCGGTACGTGGGAAGCGGTCCTGACACAATAATCGTTGTTTCGGGCGATGTGCTGCGTACCGTATCGATCAGATTCCTGAAGTCTTTCTTCAGAACCTCTGTCTGGCGCAGCCTGATGTCGTTCACTCGCGCGTGCAGGACCACAGTTCCAACGCGCTCGTCACCGTTCAGAATCTCGGGAACGCGAGCGGTGATTTCAGAAACACGAGCACCAGGAAAGCAGTGACTGTGCACCTTACTTTTACCTAATGTAGCGTGTACGTGTCGAACGATGGAATCGCCGATGATCATAGCATCGCGTTCTGTTTCGCGAAGAGGGGAAAAGCGGTTTTGTGTGGATAACTCGAAAACCGGGAGGGTCGGAGAGAGTCTTGGTCTAGACCTGACTCGCGTCTTCCGCTGCGGAACCATCCAGGCTTTGTGGTGGCGTGTTGGAGCCGGAGTGAACGAGACAATGGCTGATCGCGACCTCGGCGCTCGGGACCGATGCTGAGTAACGCATGGAGTAGACGAGGTCGGAATCAGCGGGTGGGTAACGTTAATCACTGATTTGTGTGTATCGGCGCGTGATGTTTCAAGAACTAACCGCCGGTCTCTTAGCTCGGCTTGTCTCACTAAAAGGTCGTGGATCTGTTTCTCAACAGCTTCCAGCTCGGACTGCAATGCGTGCAGCTCAAATGTGTCCTCACCTGCACCAAAAGGTAGACTACTTACATCTGATATATTCGCCATTTTAACAGATGGACAGTAAGTTAGCAACGATGCTACCAGTGATGCTATCAGAATTAATACCAATTTATGACTAAACTCTTGGATATAATCCGTCTTTTTAGTGGTACGGGTGTAGAGTAGACGCACGATAGGCGAAAAAAAATTTTTGTTTGTAAGTGAGTGTGGAGAAGACGCGTTCAGCCGTGATCCACGGACGTAACCTATAGGAGTATCCAGCGTTGGATCACTAATAGGCTTGAGACTGCTCAACAGTCCGCGTTGTAACTATGAGGTTTGAGCAGTAGTGCTTCTCAGTGAGGAAAAGTGGAAAATGTTCGTTGTAAGTGAGTTTAAAGAGAAAATCAAGAATTATAAATCAAATCGATAGAGCTCCAAAGACAACGTGTTCAGACGCGACGCATGCACAATATTTTAGCACAATTTAATATATTAAAATATAGTACAAATAGCTTAATAGTATATTGCTTGTATGTTTCGAAGACACTCATAATGAATTTGTAATGTACTTGTAACACAAATAAAGTACACTTTAATATCACTATAAGCATGTAATTAGTCCCTACACAGGCACATACTTAAAGTATACTAAGTACTAGTAGGGAACAATTACTCAGGGAACAATTTAGTACACAAAAGTACACTAAATACATTTAAAGTTATGCTTTACTACAATTTAATTACTACTAAAATATACTTAGTACAAAATTAGTTGTTTCAAAATAGCACACTTCAAGTTAACTAATCATTAACACACTTGAAGTATACTGATAAATAGTCTGGCTGCAAGTATACTTTATTTTTTTCACCAGGGTGGAAATCATTCACCCATCAAAAAGATACCAAATAACATATACTTCGTAAGCATGGGAGAGACGGTCAATTCAGCAATGTAGGCACCATGGATTCATTTTTACGACTCTCTAATGGCTCGATGGGGAATATCTGATCTTTGGAATGTGGTGGTGCGCTCGTTTGATGGGCATTGTTCATGGATAATCCTACAGTGTCTGCAGATTTTCTTACCCAAAACACACAGTAAATGTTTTCTCTGTACCACCGATCCCAAATGCAAATGTTTGTCAGCTTGTTTGGATGGCATTCACGATTGATTTTACTGGATTTGATTTGCATTGAATTTGGAAATACAATCCACTGGGTCTGTAAAACACAGAATATGAGAGAAAGCCTGATGATTACAAAGGTATATCAGAATGCCTTGAAAATATATTGCTATTTTTGAAGGGTTATAGTGGAACTAACTAAAAAGAATTGTATTTGTTTGTTGTTCATATAAGAGCATAATCTGGGACCACTACTTTAACCAAACTAGGAAGCACATGAAAAAACGTTCATGCCAGTTTTATCTGCCCACAGTTTCTTTCTTATTTAAAATACATTTATTTCATACTAAGTATACTACAACAAATCTATTAACATATTTACTGACATATTGCTTGAGACTTACTGATATGAATATTATAATTATTTGGAGTACTTCTTTATTGCCCAATGTACATTTCTTAAAGTGCCCCTATTATGTTTTTTTCTTTATCACTTATTATGGTTAGTTAGTTAGTTAGTATACTTTATTGTCCCTTTTCAGGAAATTTGTCTTGGACTCAAGGATGATGGTGTGTAATATAGCTGTTTGTGAATGCAAACGTTCCGCAAAGTTGTAAATTTGAAAGTGAATAAAGTAATTAAGTTATTGTCTCCTAAAAGAAAGAATCGACTCTGAACCGCCTTTACAAGTCATTTGGGTTTCGAATCCTATTGCTTTACGGTTCTCCGTCACTAGGAGACACATTTGCATATAGTTCCCGCCAATGTTGTACGTTTTCTGCCCGCAAACAACTTGACCAGCCCACAACACGTCACTTTACTGACGACTGCTTCTCAAGTTCAACGGGGGATTAGCAAAACGCTTGCTGTAGAAAGATGTGTCAGTAACCAGTTTTTTTTTTACCAACTTGCTCCTCAGAATCCCAATCTGTAAGCATGAATAATTATTGATGTATATATTTTCTACTGGGTGTTCAGAATACTTAGTAATAACGTGAGTTAACCGGAAACTTACACAATATAAAACACAAAACTGTCTCTTCTGCTATATAATACTTCTGCTAATCAGTTGTGGGCCACTATTACCTAAAACTGCATCTATTAATGCAGATTGTCTGCCGTTCTTACTACTTTGAGTAAAGATAAAGGATGGAGCAAGATTTGTTTTACCAACGTTTATGTTACATCAGTCATTCGCGTTAGAGCTGGTCTGACATATGCACTGTTATTGATACAGTTCCTGCATATGCACCGCAATAAACTAGAAATATACGGGTTTGTCGGTGGACATACTCTTATTAATGCTGATGGTGAGGAATTACAGTTGAAACATCTCATAATGTGAGTAGTGTATCATTGAGAAATGTCCTGCTCAAGTTGTCCTTGTGATGAAGGTTCGGGTTGAATTACTAGTTCTTCCAGTTTTCATCATCGGACTCGCGCTCAGATTTATATGGTAAAATTGACGTCATTGTTCATTACTGTCTTTAGTTTACAGTGTGTACAATCGCTGAACTGTAGGAAGCCTCCAGATGGAGCTGAAGTTTTTGTTTCCGACACGCGCTGTATACAGTAGACCACAGTTTTTTGTTTTGGGCTGGCCTGAAATCATGGCTAGATGACACACTGGAGCCACTGAGCTTGACCCCTCCCCTGACACTATAATATCTAGAGCACATTAGCATCAGTGGTTTGCTCAATCGCGAGTTTGAACCGACTATCTCCCCTTCTGGCCTTCATCCTCCTGTCCCGCCGACATCTGGTGCCATCGTCAGATTCGTCCGCAGAGCGTGCCCACCAATGAGTGTAAGTTTCCCGCAAATGGCCGTAGTTTCGACACCGACAGCGAACACGCCCCCCAGTGTTTGAAAACAGAGAATACCGCTTATCTTTTCAAGATTTTGATTACTTATTTTATTTACTTGGCTTTTTTTATCATTCAAATTTGGCTGGATGGTTAATAACACATTTTTCTGTGGTGTGAAAAACTCAGAACACATATTTAATAATGCTTTACACGTACTTTAAGTCATTTAGTTAATTTAAAATAGAAGTTGAAGTTTAAAAGAGTTAAATTAAAATATTGTATTTTCAGCAGCCAAATTCCTCGAACACGTCCACACACGCAATCACATTCCGATATAAGAAATTATTATAATGAAATCATAGATAAATTATAGGAAACATGATTAATTCACCTCCTGAGTCCATATTGTGTCTATACTATCAGCGATTAAAATAAATACAATCTTAATCGCAATAAGAACAAGCCAAAAAAATAAAGCATATATCAAGATTTACTTACTTGACTCATTATTTGCAGTACATAATGTCCGTGTAGTCATCCAAATGTGGTGCTCCTTTGTTCTCTTTTTGTTTGATCAGCTTCAGTTGCCTCACGCATCGCAATCACAGAAACATGGCGGACATTTTTCAAACTCTGGTCAAGTAGTGCACCAGATTCATGACGTAATATTTTTGGTGCATGCACATTAAACAAAAAGTTGATAATCTTTTGTGCATGATTAAATGTTATTTTCCATTTCTGTTCAAGCTGAAATTGTTCTAACTCATTGTGTAGTTAGACTCTGTAAAAATGATTGACTTTTAGTAAAGGTGAATGAGTCGTTCTGTAAACTTACAGTGTAGTGTAGTCTAATTAAAATAAACATAAATAAATATATTTTATTTTTACATTATATTTTATATTTTTTAAATATATTTTAACTGAATTTGAATGCAAATTCATTTTGTTTAGATTTGTTAAACTTTGCTTGCAATTAATGCAATTAAATCTGCTTAAGCGACTTAGAACAACATAATGGAATTGAAAGGATTCTGTTCACATGTAAAGTACAGAACATTACTATTACATTACGTACAAATACAGTACTCCTCTCATAAATTACACTTTATGTCAAATATTATGTAGAAAACAGACATTTTCAAGTATCAAAAAGTACATTTCAAGTGCATTAAGGCACAGTATATGTTATAGACCAAACACATTTTGGAAGGAAGATGGCGCCTGTGTTCGGCTTTGCGTCAGTCACCTCTCTACTCTCTCATACATTTGTAATCCTCCTTGTGATTTTCCTTGTGTCAACCCTATCAACTACCAGTTATGTCTCTGCAATCATACAGTATGATCGGGCCACGTTGCTCCGCATTAAGGCACACATGCAGGACTTTTGTATTACCCGGGACAGTTTTTCCCTCCAAAACTGGAGTGCCACGCGTCATCGCCGGAATACCTGTTGCTTACCCGGCGTCGCGGCAGGAGAAGGAAGCGGGGATCCAGGGCTGGGGTCCAAGTCTGGAGGAGAAAGTGGCGATCCCGTGGATTTTCATCTGGGCCGAACGGATCCAGAGCTCCCGGGAGTGAGCGGTGCTTGAGGCCGGTTCCGGTCTGCGAGTCAGATCGGGACGCGGTCTGTGCGTCATCGCCTGTGTGGAGCACCTCCGACCGGATCTTTCCCACCCGACCTGCTTGCCATCGTGCGCCCCGCCAGCGTGTCCTGTGCCCGGTTACCTGTCGGACGGATCATGCCATCCAGCCTGCCCCAGGCCAGCTCTTGTCACGCACGCGCTCTACCAGGATTGCACTTCTCAATGCGCGCTCCATTGCAAGCAAGGCTTTTACCCTGAACGACCAGTTCACTAAGGAGAACTTGGATTTTCTGTTCATTACGGAGACGTGGCAGCGGGAGAACGAGCACTTTCATCTTAAAGAACTATGCCCCCCGGACTGCTCCGTGTTTGGGACTCCTCGGCTCGGGCGCCGTGGAGGCGGACTTGCGCTGGTCTTTCGGGATTCTTTCTGCTGCAGTTTGATGGACACCGCTTCGTTCGACTCCTTTGAGCTGCAGATGTGTAAGGTTGGGAAAACATACCCCTTTTACTGTGTTTTAGTTTACCGACCTCCTGGTCCTGCACTTACATTTCTTGATGATTTCTCTGAGTTTTTAACGTCTATCATCAAACTAGATCGCGTTTTAGTCCTTGGGGACTTTAATCTGCATATTGACGATCCCTCTTGTTTGACTGCAGCTGAACTGTTGACTATTATGGACTCTTTCAATTTTGTACAGCATGTTTCTGGCCCCATGCATAAAAAAGGCCACACGTTAGATTTGGTTTTCTCTTGTGGCCTAAACATTGATAAACTGAGTGTTGAAGCATTTCAAATTAGTGACCATTGTTGTATTTCTTTTAATTTGGCACTTACCATGATGACTACTGTCTGTAATGTTGTAACACAAAAACGCATCATTAGTGAGACAACACTTAGTGATTTCTCTGCCTCTTTTGACTCTTGCTCCTTTGTTGAATGTGATGATGTTGATTAATTTGTGCAAAGTTTCAACAACCACTGTCTGTCGGTTTTGGATATGGTAGCGCCTGTTAAAAAGATTTCAGGGTCACAGAAAAAGGCCCTCCCATGGATAAATGATAACATTTGTAGTTTTAGAAGAAAATGTCGGAAGACGGAAGTCTGTGGAAAGCCACTAAATTAGAGGTACACAGACTCCATTTAAAAGACATGATGCTGGATCTGAATGAATTGATAAAGCAGGCTCGCTCAGCTTATTTTTCTAATCTTGTGTCAGGAAATAAGAAAAATCCAAAAGTCTTGTTTGACACCATTGAAAATCTTACTGCACCTTCGGCTCCTCTTGTGCCTGTGTACACACATAAGGACTGTAGCAACTTCTTTTTTTTTTTTTTTTTTTAACAAAGTACATGACATTAGGGCCAGTGTTAATCCTCCACTCATTAGTGTTTGTTCTACTGAGTTCTCACCGGTGTCGTCTTGGTCGTCCTTCACTCCTGTCAGCCTACAGGATGTGAAGACCAGGGCTGGGTTTCCCGAACCCTTCTTAACGCTACATTGTTCTTAAGTTACACCTTAAGCTGTACCTTATCGTTAATACGTGTTTCCCGAAACGTTCTTAGTTAAGTATACCTTCTGTAAGTCATACTTTCGTAAGGTTGGTCTGGACCACTCTTAGCTTTACCTTATCACTGTTGCAGGTCTATACGAATATAATTCTTAAGTTTTAATACACCCAGACAGTGTTCAGTTAGGCTAATTCAAGTGTTTTCATGCAAAGAATAAAATTGTCATTACACTGATTGTTAATAGAATTTTAATTATATTATTATATATAATATTTTTTTTTATACATTTATTTTAATTAAAGAGCGCTTTTAAATGCCAGTGAAAGCATAGGCTACTGTCCTATTCGGACGCTAATATTGTTTCTCATGGGCTCGTAGTAAGTGGGTTATTTTAGTGCCGTCCAATCCATAATATCAGTGTTTTTTCTCATCCAACCCGCGTAAAAATCCCAGGGCAAACTAGTACCTACTGTTTTTTGACAAACAGGTCGTGTGGTAATTTAATTGCCGTCTGAATCCACATCTCCGAGTTTACAAGAAGAGATTCAAAATCCACTGTTTAAATCCTTTTTGATCACTGCCGAGCACCGTACGTATGACGTACACTTTTATTACTGAAATGCTTTAAAGTATTTACAATAACAATATTTCATCAAAGCTCCATCTCAGTGAACAAAAATAGGAAAGAGAAGAAAGTACATAAATAATTTAAATGGTTATTATGGCAGCAATATATGATACAATTTTAAAATATGTCGGCAAGGCTATTATAGGCTATTATAATTTGGGTTTTTTATAATATCCCATGAGTCCTAATAAATGTAATTTCAACTATTTTTAAAGTGCTTTTTTATAAAGAACACCGCTTTCTCACATAAACAGCCCCTGCAAGAGAGAATAATTGATTCTCGAGCCATCGATATCAACCAATTCAGCAGCATCGCCACGGACAGCACCGGGTAACGTCGCACGTAAGAAGGTATATCTTAAGCAGCTTCCTAAGGTATAGTTCGGGGAACACGCCTAGAAATGGTATACCTTCAGTTAAGTTATACCTTAAGAGTCTTCGTAGCACGCTAAGAGACAACGTTATCGGGAAACTCAGCCCATAACAGGAAATATGAAACCGTCTTCGAGCCCCGCTGACATTGTCCCAACAACTCTATTGTTGAAAATGTTTGATATTGTCGGCCCCTGTGTAGTAAAAATAATTAATCTGTCACTTAGATCTGGCTCAGTCCCCAGCTACTTCAAACACGCTGTGGTAAACCCGATCCTTAAAAAGCCCAATCTTGACCCTTCAGAACCTAAAAACTATAGGCCCATATCTAAACTTCCATTTATCTCCAAAATTTTGGAAAAAGTAGTGGCATGCCAGCTGACCTCCTTTATGGAGCAGCACAACTTGTTTGATACTTTTCAGTCTGGTTTTCGAAAATTACACTCCACTGAAACAGCCCTTATCAAAGTCTCTAATGATGTGATGATGGCAGCAGACTCTGGCCGCTACACTGTACTTGCACTACTTGATTTGACTTCTGCTTTTAACACTGTGAATCACAGTATACTGATCAATCGGCTTCATAATGAGATGGGACTATCAGGATCAGAGCCGGATTATCCATAAGGGCACTTGGCCCAGTGCCCAGGGGCACCAACCATTCACAACCACTAGGGGGGCACCACATGACACAAGCTTTAAAAATATTTTTCGTAAATTGTTATATTATTAACTTGAAATTCTTGAAAGACCATACATAACTCGTTTATGAACACTAATTTAACAATAATAATAATAATAAATTATAAATACATAAAGATTACATGACCACTATCACTCCCCCCCTCCCTCCCTCCCCAATCTGTCAGAGTTGAGTTGGTCCACAACAAGTACGCGCAAATGTGTCATTTTTTTAGCGGCTACAGAAAATGAATCTAAATCCAAAATGGACAGATGTCAATTGAGTGGTTTTGCAGTTGTTATATATGTGTTAAAGATTTTAGTTTGGATGTGTTCATTGTGATTATATTTAGCCTGACGTTGTCATACTCTGATTATGGGGCGTGTTTCAACCGAACCAGGAAGGAAAATGCCTCTGCACTCAACTGGATAGGCCTACAACCAATCAGGGTAACGGAGTAAGTGACGTATGTTTTTCATTCATGTTTCCGATCGACAAATGCCTTGATCGCGGTCGATATCTTCTATAACAGACGCGATGGCGGAATCTACACATGATGTTTCATAAACAAAGTTCGGGAGGAGCACGTTGAAATAATCAATCCAATCAACTTGTCATTAAACAATTACCGTCTACGGTCTACACTATCAGCATGAGAGGAAGCATATATTTATTCAGTCTGTCAACTCACCTAACATTCCTTGACAGTTTTCAGCATCCCTCCACTCACTCTCAGCTTGTCCTTCCACAGCCAGGAATACGGGGGGAGTACTTTGGGTTCGAGCCGAATACCGAGCCCGGAGCCTCTCCTCGGACAGCACGCCAAATATGCATTTATTCTATCTGACTTATTTGTAAGCGTGAACTCGTGAAATCTCAATTCTCCAGCGGCAGTCATTTGAATTCAAACCAAGCGCTCGTTGATGACGTGGATGATTATGTTACCGTTGCTCATCTGTCCATCATCGTATAAAGCCCGCCCTTACAATTTGATTGGTCCGAACAATTTTTGTTCGGGCATAATAGCTCCTCAACGGATCGAGTCCAGACCGAACTTCCCGACCTAAAATTTTTGTGGGCGGGGCTAAGTTCGTCTGGCATCCAGGCTAGATTATATTGGCTGGGTTTATAAAAGTTTATAAAATTGAAAGGATCTTTGCTTTGTGCATTTGTAAACAAATTTTGTCTATTTCTAAATGTAATCGCGTGCATCGCTGATGATTATACTGTCCGTGTGTTGAAAAAAACTTAGATTAAACACACTCGCAACCAAAGCGGAGACGTTACAGCGTTGCCAGTGGCACTGAGCGGAGTTTTGCCGCTGTAGTGGACACGCACCGTTATACTGCTAATGTTAGCCTACTAGGCGTCGGCGATGACCGCCAGGCGAATGAGGATATTCTTCTTGGGGCAGACAGGAGCGAGGAAGACTCGGGTGAGGAAGAGGACATTAATGAAGGTTTTTTGGGCAAACGTGAATTGATGCTGTCAATGAATTAATGTACATTTTGAATTGAGACATTTGAATACAGTGCTCACTGCTCATATGCCTACATGTATGTAGAGCCCTGCACGGGCCTCAAATCTAAGCCCGAGCCCGGCCCTGGCCCGAGACGCTCAGGCCCTAGCCCGACCCATGTCCGACAGCTCATCAGAATTATCAGCCCGAGTCCGACCCGAGCCCGTTTTTTTTTTTTTTTTTTTCATTACACAGCGGCAGCCTGCCCTATTTGCAGCCATTAAAATAGCTCAGTTTTGTTAGTTATGTTTCTTTGTTAGTTATGTAAATTAATGTTTCTTTTCATTTCTTTATTAGGTTAATTTAGACAAATGTTTGGAGCATTTTTTTTTTTAAATGACGACCAAGCAAACCGAGCCGACAGCAAGTAAAACATGTTTGATCAATTGAGCCTCTCAAATCAATGCTATAATATTTTACTTGTCTACAATAAAATCAATAGATATAAAAAACTTCAAGCATATCACACAGACAGTTAGTTTAATAAATGTTTATTTATTAAACCACAGTGAGTAATTTTATTTATTTATTTATTTTTTTTAAATACTGAGGCAGGCTCAGGCTGCTCGCAACAGCGCTTGCAAACGAAATGAGCAATAGCCTATAAACAAATTAAATTAAATAAATTAAAAACAAACTTGCAGATTATCTTACCTCAAAAATGCACCACAGAACATGGCCATTCTTTTTTTCCAGTGGTTTCCAACAGTTAAACGAAAATAAAGTCCAATCAAACGAAAAGTTAGAACAGTCTCTAACAGAGCATCGTGGAGAAAAAGAATAGTTTAGCATCCACAGTGGAAGGTTTTAACCCAGTCCTCCTTTCTTCTATCACGAATTTTTCTCACGCACGCGATTTTTCTCTTAATATTCTCCATTATTTGCACATGAGGTGAATCGTGGGTCGCGCTGACGGGAAACCTTCTGTGTGCGTGCGTGAGACAGACTGTCATGTCAGTCATATGTCAGTGTAATTTTAAGATTAGCTGATGGCTATAATGGCCAGTATTTAAAAGTGAAAAAGTGAAAAAATTTTAAGTGCAGGGCACGTCCAGTTCCCGCGCGCGAGCAGAGAGATTCGCGCTCGCGCATTATATTCCGTGTGCGAGCAGAGAGATTCGCGCTCGCGCATTATATTAATGTAGCCTACTTTCAAGCTACAATAATGCGCTCTCGACATTTGACAGGAAAATAACGCCATAAGTTATGAGGTCACGAAATGTCTTTCTATGTTTGTTTTTCTATCGTCAACATCAACTTCTCATATTTTTTTTAATTAATGTCTAAAAATATAAAAAGCAGGATAACCCAAAAAAGGCCCGAGGCCCGGCCCGCATTTTAACTATGACGTGAAAATTGGCCCGAAGCCCGGCCCTAGGGGCGTAAAAAAGTCGGGGCCCGTCGGGCTCGGGCTGAAATGCAGGGCTCTACATGTATGTAGTTGGACAAGTTAGTAAATTACATTTGAGAAATCACCTTGATTATGTCTGATTTGGGGTTGGGGGGGGGGGGGGGACGGGCTTTGAGGTATAGTGCCCAGGGGCACCACACTGTCTTAATACGGCCCTGATCAGGATCTGTCCTTCAGTGGTTCTTGTCCTACATTCATGACAGAACCTTTAATGTTGCTGTAAACAATGTACAGTCTGATGTGACCAATTTGTCCTGCGGAGTGGCACAAGGGTCAGCTTTGGGTCCTATTTTGTTTTTACTGTACATTTTGCCACTTGGTCAAATTATCGGTTGTTTCAAGGATGTATCATATCATTTCTATGCCGACGATGTCCAGTTGTATTGTTCTTTTAATGATGCTGAGTTTCATCGTTTGTCTCTGTTCCTAGAGTGTGTGTCCTCCATCAAACAATGGCTGGCCACTAACTACTTAATTCATACAAGAATTTCAAACAAGACTGAAACGCTGATCTTTGCTCCAGACCATAAGATCCCGCTGATCAAACAGCACCTTGGCTCTCTGGGCTCCTCTGTCAAATCTAGCCTCAAAAACCCGGGGGTCGTGTTTGACCAGGCCATGTCTTTGGAGACACACTCAAAACAGCTCGTCCGAAATTGCTTTTATCATCTTAGGAACATCTCTAAAATTCGCAAAATGTTGTCAAAGAAGGATCTGGAAATGATAATTCACGCTTTCATATCAACAAGACTTGACTACTGCAACTCTGTTTTTACCTGTCTGAATAAGTCTGCTCTGAACAAACTGCAAATTGTTCAAAATTCTGCTGCTAGAATTTTAACAGGTGCCCCTCGAAGGTCTCATATCACTCCAGTCTTGTCGGCTCTCCATTGGCTCCCTGTAAAATTCAGGATTTATTTTAAGATTTTAGTGCTGACTTTCAGAGCCTTAAACGGTCAGGCCCCACAGTACATCCTGGACCTTTTGAAGCCGTATTCCTCTGGCCGCACTCTTCGGTCCTCTGGACAGAACCTGCTTGTAGTCCCTAAGACTCATTATAAGACCCGAGGGGACCTGTCTTTTCAGTCTGTTGCTCCCAGACTGTGGAACGCCCTGCCCCTGTCTATGCGTCTGGCAGACTCTGTTGTCTCTTTTAAAAAGGATCTGAAAACATGTTTATTTAGGAAAGCTTTTGGTTGATGGGTTTTCACTAGTGTCACTTTAATTTTACATATGTATATACATTTTTATATTGTTTGTTTTACCTATTCTCTTGTACAGCATTTTGTGATTTTATCTGTGAAAAGCACTTTATAAATAAACTTTACTTACTTACATTTAAAATACATTAACAAATGTAATTTTGGACAACACACTTAAGTTTAAATTAAAATCAACCATTTTCCATGTGCTTTAGTATATAGTCAATACATCAAATACATCACTGTAAAATCATAATTATTTAAAATGTATGTTTAAGAAAAACTTAATTAGACATTATTGCAAAGTGTATTTTTAAAAAGTGAACTTAAGTGTGTTTAGAAATATTAATATTAAAGAGTTAGTTCACCCAAAAATTAAAATTCTGTCAGTAATTACTCACCCTCATGTTGTTCCAACCCCGTAAGACCTTCGTTCATCTTCGGAACACAAATTAAGATATTTTTGATGAAATCTGACAGCTGGATCACTCCTCCATAGGCTGCTAGGTGACCGAAACTTGCTGGCCCAGAAAAGTTATTAAAGAGATCGTTAAAATAGTCCAAGTGACTACAGTGGCTCGACCTTAAGTTTATCAAGCGACGAGAATACTTTTTGTGCGCAAAAACAAACAAAAATAACAACTTTATTCCACTATTCATTTCCTTCCCTCTGGGCCTCGTAGTGTTTTTGCGTAGCGCATCTGTGTTGCACGTCAACACGCATCACACACATGACCAGCTTCGGCCAATAGTGAGCCTACGTGGTGACGTGTAACACAGACGCACTACGCAAAAACACTACGTGAACCAACTAGAGGCCCAGAGAGAAGGAAATGAAAAGTGGAATAAAGTCGTTATTTTTGTTTGTTTTTGCGCACAAAAAGTATTCTCGTCGCTTGATATACTTAAGATTAAGCCACTGTAGTCACTTGGACTATATTAACGATCTCTTTAATAACTTTTCTGGGCCAGCAAGTTTCGGTCACCTAGCAGCCTATGGAGGAGTGATCCAGCACTCAGATTTCATCAAAAAATATCTTAATTTATGTTCCGAAGATGAACGAAGGTCTTACGCGGTTGGAACAACATGAGGGTGAGTAATTACTGACAGAATTTTCATTTTTGGGTGAACTAACCCTTTAATATTAATATTAAGGTGTTGTCTCTTTAAGCACACTTAAGTAGCCTTTAATTTTAATTCTATTTTATTATCTGCAAGCGCACTTTTTTAAAAGTGTACTTTTAAGATTTGAAGTACACAAAAAGCACACTTTCAACACAATTAAGTACACATCTTTTTCAGAAGGGTCATGTCTTTAAAGGGTCATGAAACCCTAAACCAAATTTTCTGAGATTTTAACAGAGGTATGTGTGTTGAACACCATTGAAGACAATGTTAGCATCTGTTAGATTTAATATTAGGGGGAAAATGGTTAAATTTTAGTTTTTTTCCGCTATTTTCATCTTCCGGGTTTAAAATCTTCATCGGGTGCTTCTCAATATCCCTCCTTGTCTCCTCTCTCCTCCATCCTATGACCCGGAAACCGATCGAGTTCAGCCATCTTGAAGGACATCTCAATTCTCTAATTGCACCGCGAGGAGTCGAGGATTGAGGAGTGAGGAGTCTTCCTGAGGAGTCATAAGCGAGGATACACAGGTGTATCCTATACGGAAGAGTTTTATCGACTAAAACGTGACACACGTATATAAATTCTCCTCCCCCTTCACACATCGGTCACAATAATTTTGATTTATACTTTACCTTTGCAGTTTATATAAACCACACATCTCACATATTTCAACAGGGTATCTTGCTTTATTAATATTTATTATGAATTTCTTAAATAAACAAATTTCAACAACATAAGGGCAGATCCTTTGAGCGCTGCTGATGACTCTGTGAAGTGATGCTCGAGTGATCAAGTATTCCAATGTATAAAAAAAGCTTTCATTCGATTCCTCCGTCCTCGAGTCTTTTCCTTGCAGCCTTCCCTCGCATTCTACAGGGGGAGGAGCTGAGACGCGAGGAAAGGAAGCGAGGAAAGGAAACGAGGATGCACAAATAAGAATTGAGAGGCACCCATCGTGTCCACGTCAGAGCACTATAGTACTTTGATGACTCATCGGTGTCTCATAATTATTCATGAGACTGAGTTTTCTTATCCAATGAGAAGACACTTGCTCTTAATTATCCATGACACCACGTGGATCTTTCCAATGACAGACATGTCAAACTGTGATTTCGTGTAGTAGATGAGAGAGGCAATGATGGGACGCGCGTTTGTTTTCGTGGTGCAAAAGTTCCAGTGCATCTTTCCCCGCGATGCTGCAGGGCTACACTCTGACTGCGGGTGGTTGGTTGGCCATCAACCACGGACACATCTAAACTGTGTGTGTGTAGCAAGCATTCAACTGGAGAATAGTGGACTTCGGCCTTGTACAGCAATGCAGGTTGCGTCTTGCGAGTGATGCGGTCCCGAGGACTTTTCTATCGCTTCAGAGGTGTGTGTGTGAGTGTGTGTCTAAAATGTAACCCTGACCGTTTTACTTGCCTTTTGTTATATAATCACTCGTTATTAAAATTTAGATATTTCGATAATACCTCAATTGTATGGAACATATGCTTAATTTGTGCAAATTTCTATGTCATTGTCCATCTTTATTATGTGGGTTTAGAGCAGGCCCGTCGCGACAAGGCAGGCAAACCAAGCAATTGCTTGGGGCCCCGAGCTAGCCTGGGGCCCCAAGACAACGACTGGTTAAGAATAAAATGCAACGACAAACTGTGTGAGCGCCCCTTTGATAGTCAATGCAGTAAAGTGCAATGACACTGTTATCGGGATCCCCCTCAAGGGGGCCCCTCTCAGTAGTCGCTGACAGCAGCCAGCCAACCACGCGATCTCTGCTACCGGCAAAATACAAAAACTCCTCGGCAGTCATCATGAAGCGGAATTATGCTTCAGGAAGCCAGAAAAGAATGAAGAGAAAGGAAGAGGAGGATAAGAAAAAACAAGATAGTGGTAAGTAGGGGTGTAACGATACACGTATTCGTATTGAACCGTTCGGTACGAGGCTTTCGGTTCGGTGTTCGGTACGCATTTTCAAACCGAACGGTTCGTTGGATCATTTTTCCTGCCGACCAAAATTTCGTTATTTCAAATGTAGGTGCGTTGCGCGTGGCAAGCGCGCTCATAATGTAGAGACGCCGGCGCGACCACAACATTGCCCAACATCAAATGTGCAAACGTAATGCAAGCGGAACGAAACTGGGCTACTCGTTATTGTGTGGTTGACGGACCGTTGTTTATCAGTTTGGACCAGTGCAGCGCGAGCCGATCTTGATCAAGCGACACTGTTACTACACAGCGCTAATAAGAGATCCAGTAACGTTAAAGAAAGCATTTGAATTCGCCACTGTTATGTCCAGGAAAATATACACACACACAGCTTTGACAGAACGCAACTTTTCTTGTTTACTTTTTCAACAGTCACAGAATCCGGCACAATCAGGAGCATGCGCACAAGCATCACTTTACAACAGTATTACAACAACAGATAACAATGAAGAACTGGTTAACAACACAACATTTCCCCCCCTCCCACCAAGCTTAAGTATGAAATGTAGCTTCAAAGTCCTGGAAGTGCACAGGACGTGCCCTCACCCTCACAGGGCGAGTTGACACAGGGGCATCAGCAGATTGAGAGCTTTGACCATGATCAGTTCCCACTTCCTGCCTGATGACTTCCTCAGGATTCAGATTCAGTGGAGGCAGAATGTAGTCCATGACCACAGAACGGTTTCGGCTTTCATCCCTAGCGGAAGGCGTTGGCACTCTTCGAAGACAACTTGCATGCCAGCGTGACCCATTAGCAAGCTCAAAAGTGACTGGCCCTAACTGCCGTTTGACCTGGATGGGCTCGGACAGAAAAGAGCCCAGTTTATTGCTACGGTGTGGCCTTCGGGCTCTTACCCAATCCTGTACTCGTATCTCGGTGGGCCTGGCACGATGCTTGCGGTCATATCTGGCTCTCATGTTGCGCTGACGTTGATGAACCCGTGCCCGGGCCGAAAAGTTCCCTGGGAGCTGATGAGGTGGGCGGAGCCTGGTCAAAGGTAATTCTAATTCCCTGCCAAGCATGAGACTGGCAGGGGAAACTCCCGTAGTGGCATGCTGAGTGGCGCGATAATGCAAGAGTGTCTGGGAGAGAGAAGCTTTAAATGCAAAACCTTGGGCAAGGTGTGCGCGTATGCCATTCTTCAGACTTTGGTTAAACCTTTCCACACCACCATTAGCTTGGGGGTGGTAATAGGCAGTACGCATGTGGGCTATTCCCTTGGCCGACAGGTAGGATGAAAACTCACTGGAAGTAAACTGTGGCCCATTGTCTGTGGTAATAGCCCGCGGAATGCCCCAACGGGAAAAGAGCTGCTCCAGGAAATCGACCATTGCGGAGGCTGTAACTGAGCCCATAGGCACAACCTCAGGCCACTTTGAGTGGAGGTCATACACCACGACTAGAAACCGCTGATGGTGAGGAACAGAGACGAGCTCCCCACAGATGTCCATCTGTAGATGCTCCCATGGCTTCACGGGCCAGTCGACAGGCTGCAAGGGTGGCGGGGCTGGAGTTCCTGTTTTGCCACTAAGCAGACAAGGTGTGCAGTCGCGTACAAGAGCTTCTAGCTCTCTATCAATCCCTGGCCACCAGACCAAGTCTCTACATCTCTGTTTTAGTTTAACTATCCCCACATGACCCTCGAGCGCTATTGACAGAACCCGCTCCCTAAGGGGCGGAGGAATGACTGCCCGGTGCCCCCTTGCAATGCATGACTCACCCCAACATGTCAGTTCTGTCTTAACTCGTGAGTAGGGGATCAGGTCAGAGCTCACCTGAGCCGGCCATCCTGACCGAATGTAGGTGCTGAGAGTAATGAAGAGTGGGTCTGCTGCAGACTCCCGCTGAAGTTCCTCAAGAGACACTGAGGTCTGTAAGGGCTCATATACTAACTGCACAAGGTCACTCTCAATGTCTCCCTCCGGCTGCCTGGCTGTGGTGGTTGACTCCACAGCTGAACGTGACAGTAAATCTGCAACCACGTTGTCTTTTCCAGGGGTGAACTGCAGCTGGTAATTGTACTGATTCAACCTGTCAGCCCATCGGTGGAGCCTGAGTGGCTTGTGGCCAGTTCCCGTAGAGGACATGAGGGCAGTAAGGGCCTGGTGGTCTGTTCTGAGAGTAAAGGATCGTCCATATAAGTACATGTGCCAGCGTTCACATGCCCAAATGCACGCCAGTGCCTCTCTCTATCCCACTGAGTACTTCTGTTCCGCCATACTCAGAGCCCGCGAAGCAAAAGCAATAGGCCTTTCAATTCCGCCATGCATCTGTGACAGGACTGCTCCGACTGCCACCGCTGATGCGTCACATGTCACCAGGGTAGGACTGGAGAGATCAAAATGAGCTAGTGTTGGTGGTGACGTGAGGAGGTGCTTGAGCTGCTGAACAGCACGTTCGCACTCTGTTGTCCATGCCCAGGGGGTGTCTTGTTTGAGCAGCTGTCGCAGGGGTGCAGTGATTGCTGAATACTGAGGTAAGAACCTGAGATAGTAAGCAGTCATGCACAGAAAGGATGCGAGCTTTCCAGCTGAGGCTGGCACAGGAAGGTTGAGAATAGCCTCTACATTGGACTGCAGCGGTGTAATACCCGAGCTGGACACCCGAAGGCCAACAAAGTCTATTGCTGGGGCTGCGAACACACATTTTTCTGTGTTCAGCGTCAGATTGTGTCTAGACAGAGCTGTGAACACCTGTCTCAGGCATTCATTGTGAGCGGCCTCATCCTTTCCATGTACAACAATATCATCTAAGTACACGGCCGTACCCGGGAGCCCTGCTAGGACAGTGGCCATGATTTTCTGAAAGCAGCTAGGTGCCGAACTAAGGCCAAAAGGAATTCTCTTGAAACGGAACACCCCCATGTGAGTCACGAATGCAGTCAGATTTCTACTGTCTTTGTGCAGGGGTATCTGCATGTAACCTTGCTTAAGGTCCAGCTTTGTGAACACTGAGGAGCCATGGAAAAGTGTTGTGAGTTCCTCAATTGTTGGCAGCGGATATCTGTCTGGCACCACTGCCTTATTAGGGCCCCGAAGGTCAATGCAGAGACGTATGCCCCCTGACCGCTTCTTCACAATCACAAGATTTGAAACCCAAGGGGAGGCATCGATGGGCTCAATGAGGTCTGCTGTTAGCATCCCCTGCAGTTCAGTGGTGACCTGGTCACGCATGGCGAGAGGCACTCTTCGTAGTGGCTGGATGACGGATGGTACATCCGGGTTAAGCAAGGGTTTGTGGGCGAAAGCAGAAAGGCAGCCTAAACCACTGAATAGATTGGGAAACTGTGTGTGCCATGGCGAGTCCACCTGAAGGATAGTCACTCCGCTGTTGTCATGCAGAGAAAACCCAAGACTAGTGAACAGGTCCAGACCCAGAATATTAGCACCGTGCTGTGTGACGTAGAACGGGAACTCTACCAGATGTTTCTTTCCGTATTGTACCGGCAGCTTAATTAATCCAGTCACTACAATGCTGGCTTGACCATAACCACAGAGTTTCAGAGGTGATGGTTGTAACTCCACTTCAGAGAAAAATTTCTTGTAGGTGGCCATATTAAGCAATGACACTTTAGCTCCTGTGTCAAGAAGCAGTGGAATGCAACAGTCTTTCAGCTGTACACCACATGTTGAGAAAGTGACTGAGTGAGGGCCAACTGTGTGAATTACTGCTGGTGAGGGCTGAGATGTGGGAAGTGAGCCTGAGCTGGACTTTGATCTGCACCACCTTGCAAAATGGTTGAGCTTACCGCAATGCCTACACTTTTGGCCGATAGCTGGGCAGTCTGGTGACCTGTTGGCATGACGAATGGAACCACAGTTGCCACACCTCCGTCTTTGTTGACTTGATTGAGGCTGCGTTTGCTGGATGATTGCACCTGCAGGCTGGAGCCCCTCATCAGTGACTGCATTTGCGAGTACAGTGGTAACATTAGTTTTAGCTGCATTATTCTCTGCTATTTTAGCTGCACACTGAGTAGCTTCTTCAATTTGGAGTGCTAGAGTGAGAGCCTTATCCAGTGTAAGTTCGTCATCCTCCATTAACAGTCTCTCTCTGACTCGTGCACTGCTTGTTTTTTCAATAAGTTGGTCTCTAATTAATTCATCACGGAGATCACCGAATTTGCACGGCTCAGCGAGACTTCTTAAATCAGCGATAAAATGGCTGGCTGACTCACCCGATCGTTGGCATCTTTGTCTGAAGTTTAAGCGTTTTAGCAGCACGCTATGAGTCTTTAGAAAATGTCCCTTTAATCGCGCAACAGCGGCAGAGTATGTATCTGCGGTGCCGAGTGACTGGAAGATTCGTAATCCCTCTACTCCGAGACAATGGAGGAGAAGCGCGCGTTTTCTCTCATCCGAGACATCATCCAAGCCCGCGGCAACCAGGTACGTCTGAAATGACACATACCAGCGCTCCCACGGCACGACAGGTTCACCAGCGTGGGGCAGAAATGGCTCAGGTGGAGGCAAAGATAAAGCCATCCTCGTCGCCAAATGTTATGTCCAGGAAAATACACACACACACAGCTTTGACAGAACGCAACTTTTCTTGTTTACTTTTTCAACAGTCACAGAATCCGGCACACTCAGGAGCATGCGCACAAGCATCACTTTACAACAGTATTACAACAACAGATAACAATGAAGAACTGGTTAACAACACAACAGCCACAGAAGTAATAACATCGCTGCGAGATCTAGTGAGAAACATTCACATAGTTTGGCAGGAATAGTAGGCTATAATGCCTTCAAGTAACATTACGTCGGTTTTATTTTGACATTATGAATACAATGCCCTCAAATGTTAATCTTAACTAAAATAAACATTTGTTTATAACTACTACAATATTACATTTAATTTTTTCCAAGGAGCTGTTTTGTTTTATATGCTCCTAAGAAGAGTCAATTATAGCTCCAGAATTGCTCAAAGTAAAAAGAAATCATATTTTATGATGCTAGTTTTAATTAAAAAAAGAAGAAAAATAAATAAATCAAGGAAATTGGCATTTCTTTCTTTTTGCTGTATCGAAAACATACCAAACCGTGTGTATCGTATTGAACCGAACCGTGAATTTTGTTACACCCCTAGTGGAAAGTGATAAATTACACTGGATAAAATAGCTCCACTTGTCTTGTACAAATGGTGTAATTTTGCAGCAGGTAGGCTAGAAAAAATATGTTTATGTTAGCTACCTGCCTGACGGCAAATGCTGCTTGTAACAAACAGTTAGTGCAACTTTTTTTTCGAACGGACGGAATTATAATATGTTTTTTATTGGGGGGGCCTCCATGTCCATTTTGCTTGGGGCCCCCAAATTCCTTCAAACGGCCCTGGTTTAGAGGGCGCGTAGATCTAGGCTATGTGGAACGTTTTTTTTTTTTTTTAAGTGACAGTCGATATGCATGGGCCACTGGCGATGACAGCCCCCCCCCCCCTTCCCCTCCTCCTGCCGTGCCATCCCAGCTAGAAATGTTTTGTTCTAAAAACGTTCTGAGAACATTACCATGAAGTTCTAATAATGTTTTCAGCGGGTAGTTTTATTTTGGTTCCCAGAATGTTCTCCTAAAACGTACAAAGCAAAAACTCCAGTGATAAAAAGTTAATGAGATAATTAAGTGATGAATTGAGTGATGATTGACCATTATTGAAGACACCTGATGTTAACAAGCAGAATCACTGAAGGAGAAAATCACTATTTTTAAGTCACCATTATGGAGAATAGTGTTTGCTTTAGTTGGGCTCTTATTTTTTACTTAAGATTTTGTTTGGCTGTTGTAAGGACACACTTACATGTTATAACTGCCAGATGATCAAAGAGAAAAAGTGATCAGATGTTGTTGGTTATGTTTTGAAATAATCATCACTTGACCTGAATCACAAAACTAATTTAGAGTCTAATCTCTGACTTAGATTTATATTGTTCATTACAGAATCACAGTGATTCTAAAAAATGAGATCCAGAATGTTCAATATAATCCAGAGAATTTCTTAAAAGTTGTTTTGATTTTAAAAAAGAAAGAAAAAACATTTTTTTAGGCACAAACAGACATCAAGATTGAGTGTATGAATCTCAACAATGGTGGCAAACAAAATAAATAAGACAATCCAGATCATAATTTATTCATACTGCAATGCATGATGGGAGCCATGAATGGGTTTTGATTGGTGGCACCCAGAATGCACTGCAACATGCTTTATTTTTGTCACCATTGTTGAGATTCACAGGCTGAATCTTGATGTCTGTGTGTCCAAATAAAACACCTTTTGAACAGAACTTTTAAGAAATATTTTTAATTCTATAGAAAATGCTATAAATCGTATGCTATAAAATCACTGGGCTGCTTTAATCAACAAGGCAAACCTAACTCTCTAAATTTTAGTCCTCTGTAAGTCACTTTGAAAAAAAGTGTCTGCTTAATGACTAAATGTAAATGAGTTTAGCGATTCAGGTCAACTGATGATTATGTCAAAACATAACCAACACAACCTGATCACCTTTTCTCTTTGTTCATCTGACTGATAATAACTTGATTACAACAGCCAGACAAAATTTAAAGTTAATAGTTAAAGGGTCAAGAGCCCAACTAAAGCAAACGCTATTCTCCATAATGGTAACTTAAAATTAGATTTTCTCCTTTAGTGATTCTGCTTGTTAACATCAGGTGTCTTCAATAATACTTAATCATCACACAAATAATAACTTAATTATCTCATTAATTTTAACACTCTTCAGTGTTCATTTAACACTCATATTTTAACACTTTAACCCTTTGAGTGTGGATCAGATAAACTCCCAGGAGAGTTAATTTAACACTGGAGTTTTTGCTGTGTAGGAAAACATTCTCTTAAAACATCCTCAAAATGTTACAGTTAAAACGTTATATCTTAGTTTACATTTTACCTTATAGAAACATTATTTGAAATGAGAAAACATCCTTAAAACATTCTTTGAACATTACATTCAAATGTGTTCTTTAAAACATTAACAAAACTTGTAGGGAATGTTAGCCAATGTTCTGAGAACGTTCCCTGCTAGCTGGGATACCACACCCACTCCCCTCCCTTCTTCTCACAGCCATCCACGCCCATTTAAGTTGCATTTTTCAGAAAGATTGTGAGCTAGATTTGAGCTGAAAGAGGAGGGTTTCATGACCCTTTAAATGCAAGATATTTAAAGTGTACCTAAAGTATACTTGCAATAGTTCCACTTTAGCACAATCAAATATACTTAAAGGAGAACTCCGGTCAATTTTAACATTGAGCTCATTTTTTTGTACATTTGGAGTGCTGTCAATACAGAGAACAACGACAAAAATCGGTGTTGCCTACACCGAGTTATTCTATTTTTAAAATTTGCACCCTGTTGACTTCAATGGGGCAAGTACTAAACCTGCTTTTAGGCTCTTAACATCCTTGATGTGTCATTACAAGTGCACAGAAAATGTGAGTGATTCCTTCTGAGTGAACACGAGTGGATCTGACTGCAGTAGATGTAAAAGATATGTATAAAAATTATGTTATTTAAGCCAGCGCAAATACCTGTTTACATCCTGTTTTTCAGTTGGAGTCCAAAGTAGTCGATTGCCGAGTTCACGCGCATAGGTTTAGTTACCTATGATCACGCGCGTGAACTCGGCAATCGACTACTTTGGACTTCATCTTTTACATCTACTGCAGTCAGATCCACTCGTGTTCACTCAGAAGGAATCACTCACATTTTCTGTGCACTTGTAATGACACATCAAGGATGTTAAGAGCCTAAAAGCAGGTTTAGTACTTGCCCCATTGAAGTCAACAGGGTGCAAATTTTAAAAATAGAATAACTCGGTGTAGGCAACACCAATTTTTGTAGTTGTTCTCTGTATCGACAGCACTCCAAATGTACAATAAAATGAGCTCAATGTTAAAATTAACCGGAGTTCTCCTTTAAGTATAGATTTAGTTAGACCTCATCACTATTTCTGGATTATTAGAGTATAAAGTACAGCATTAGTTGTTCCAATTTAGCAGACTTTAAGTATACCAATTTATACCAAACTATTGCAGGGTATTTATATTAAGTACATAAATATGTAAATGTACTTGTAGTAGGCTATACTTAGCATAAAATAAATGTATTTCAAATATGCTTTAGTATATTTATTTTTCACTAGGGGAGGTTTATTTGATTGGTTAAATGCAGCTGATTTGTTTGTTCTGACTGTAAAGGTGTGCTGTGATTGGTCACACCCTCACACTTTTTTGTCATTGGCTGTATGTCAGTTTAAGTAAAAGAGAGTCAGTGTCATCATGCACAATTCTGTCCTCTACCTCAACTGATCATTGACAAATCACGAAACCTCTTCACTGGATGAAGATGAAGACGACACTCACTGTGCTCCTAATCCTGCAGCTCTACGGACTCTCCTCCGGGCTCATTAAACAACATTTCTTTGTGAATGAGGATAAGAACTGGGATTCTGCGCTAAAGCACTGCAGAACTTTCTTTCATGACATGTCCACCTTCACCAGTGAGAGCGAGGAGCAGCAATTTTTGGAAAATGCAGTTGGTCAAACTTCTAACGCCTGGGTTGGTCTCTATAAAATATCAGGAGTCTGGAAGTGGGTTGGACGTGAATATCCAACACAAATAAGCTGGGATAGTTTGAATCAGCTCGGTAATAATGAAAACTGTGCTTTTTTATACAAAAGTACTAAGAAGCTGCATGATGAAAACTGCGATGTTAAACTCAAATTCTTCTGTATGTACATAGATTTTGTTCTGGTGCTGCAGGAAGAGAGCTGGGAAGGAGCTCTGGAATACTGCAGAAAACATTATAATGATCTGGCGAGTCTGAACTCAATAAACAGGAAGAATTATGCTTTAGGACAAATCCCACAGGCTGAAACTGGATATGTGTGGACTGGTTTGCGCTTTCTAGCAGGAGAGGGGTTCTGGGTCAATGGAGATGATCTGGACTTTACAGCCTGGTCTCAGACAGGACCGCCCCAGTGTCCTGATAGAAACCTTCGTTGTGGAGCCCTGGACAAGCAAACAGGGGTCTGGACACACAGAGACTGTGAGGAGAAGCTCAACTTCTTTTGCCAGTAGATGGTACGTCACTTACACAGATATTTTATGAGCACAGATTACAACTAATAGATATGGTACCATTAAGATATTTGGACATTTTTGTACAGCAGCCCCACATTTGTTATTGCAACCTATTTAACAACTGTTGAATATTTTCATTATTAATAACGCTATTAATAACTATTTATTGCTATCTTGTGTGTAAACCATCTTTTTTCCCTTTTTTTAATATGACAATCTGGATCACTAGCAGAAGGGATTGGTTCAACAACAATTTCTTCTCCTCATTCAAAGCATTCAGCAATCACTCGACAGCTCCACTCCGTTTTACATTTCCTGCTCCACACTTACTGGAAAGAAGAAAGTGACCCGCTCCGGGTTCACTGCATAAAGCAGTGCGTGCCACCAGGGGCATAGCAAGCTTTTCAAAAGTGTGGGGGATGGATGTGGTTTGTTTATTAACAATAAAAACGATGAATACAATGACAGGTACAAAAGGTATAACACACAAGATATAAAAAGCTTCCCATTTAAATGAGTGATACTAGAAAAAATAAGTCAAAACTCTGTTGTGAAAATACACAACAGTAGACTTAAAGAATCAGAATCAGAAATACTTTAATAATCTTTCAAATATAAGTAATATATATACACTACTGGTCAAAAGTTTTAGATCGGTAAGATTTTTTATGTTTTTAAAATAAGTCATTGTTATTATTATTATTATTATTATTATTAAGAAATCATGTTTTCATGTTTTTTCAAAATTCTTTGATGAATAGAAATTTCAAAAGAACAGCATTTATTTAAAATAAAATATTTTCTAACATTATAAATGTCTTTACTGTAACTTTTGATCAGTTTAACTCATCCTTGATGAATAAAAGTATTGATTTATTTATTTCTTTCCCCCAAAAATAAAATTAAAATTCTTACTGACCCCAAACTTTTGAACGGTAGTGTTTAATGTTACAAAAGCTTTAGATTTCAGATAAATGCTGTTCTTTAGAACTTTCTATTCACTAAAGAATTTTGGAAAAATTTTTTTTTTAATTTTGGTGTCTTTTATGCATATCATATAAGTACAAAAATAGTTAATGTTCTTTTGTTTTACAACTTTACTGTATAATATATATATCAAAATAAATAAAACATTTGTTTAGAGGAGCTGTACAGAGTGACAGATTTTACTTCTTTACTTTTTTCATTAGTTATTTGAAAATGTTAAACTGATCATTTAAATTCCATTCAGCAAACTGTAGTTTCCTGAAGGAGTAATTATTAAATCACAAAGGAAACATATGCTTATTTTTAATAACACATAGTTCATTATAATTATAAATTTTATATATGTAATTATGCATTATAATCTCACTTTTAAATGTTTTTAGGGCATATCTATTCACTGTATACTATCCATTTCAGTTTGTAAAGTAATGTAAGTCAATGGCCATTTCTAGAGTCAGTTGTAAGTAGTGTCTCTTATATCTGTCATGGGCTAGTTGCAGAATAGATGATACTGGATCTTAGTGCAGCAGTCTTTATTGAAAACAAAAATCAGAAACAAAAACAAGAACAGAACAACCAGTAAATAGTGACGGCAGACTACTGAACAGGACTAAACACAGGGCTTAAATACTCAAAAAATGAGGGAGAAACTAACTTGACGGGACAGAGGAAGACTGAAGTGATTAACAAACTGAAAGCAAAGCACAATGAAAACTGAATGAAAAACAGAACACAGAGTACATGTGACAATCTGATGCTAAATGCCTCAGTTGACCAATCAGTATCGAGTATTTAAGAAGCAAGTAACCTTAGAGACTTAAGTTAACTTGGATGAATTTCCTAGACAGTTTTCTAATCACCATCAGAATAGAAGAATCCATATAGTCAATTAATGTATATTGGTAGATGTACTGACATGAGGATGATACAATTATTTTGATTTGAGTAAACTACAGTATCCCTTTAAGTGTGTTACTTCATTGAATATGTAATGTTGGAATTATATTGAATAAAATACTATTTATTTTGCATTTAATTAAAGCACAATCCTTATATTGTCCATGAAAGGGGTTGCCTGGATCACAAAAGGGTTTTGTGTATACCATTTCATGACTCAGCATGTCATTTCGTTAAATAAATAGGCTATTTTGATCAAGAAAACCATGCATTTTTGTCGTCTGTGGAGGACATGTTTTTAATATTACTCAGAGACTCCACAAATCATTGCAATAAATATAAGGGTATCTTAAAGCTGACACACAACCACATGGCTGTTATAGAGACATTTTTTCAGGTTTGGCCACAGCAATGTCATTTTTTTTCATTTTCTTTAAACGTATCAAATGTCACAATTCAGCACATTTCACGACAAGACAAATATTTGGTGTATTATTTTGATTTTATTTTTAATATTTGATTGATTCTTGAGTATTAAAAGCAGAATTTCCTTTAACAAGAAATACCCTGATTTCTTCATTGTTTTTGCCTATTGAGTGACAGATGAATAGAGTAAAACATAATAACCACATTTATGAAAGGAGTTTTGTTCTAGAGTGCTGAAACAAAACAAAACACTTTAATACTTGAATACTTATTGAATGCAGACACTGATAATTCATATTTTTACGAGAGTGTGTTAAAATCTGAAACTAAATGAAACATTTATATACATCTTTATTGTATATAAATTCCTTTATTTATATATGTCCTGATGTCCTTCTAAAAAACATTGAATATAATATATATAATATTTAAGAAATCACTGTGGTATTTTTCCTTTACCAAAATTGCAAACCATTTTATCAGTTCAGTTCAGTTTATTTATAGAGCACATGTAAAAACGGCCACTGGCCGACTTTATCTGCTGGGTAAAGGTGTAGTTGTATTATATTTCAGCATGTCTCTCTGTTTCACCTCCAGCAGGGGGCAGAGCTGCACCAGACTACAATTTCAACTTCAATAGGCTCTATGCACGATCGCTTCCGCGTTTTGTCTCAGCCCGCCCAGTTACATCCGGTGCTGCGTCAGAAGCCGTTTTTGCATTAGGTGGAGATAATGGCAAATTACACTCGCTGTTTACAAAAACTTCCAGCGGTTAACGTGAATGATGTTAACAATATTGTGAGGCAGTTAACTGTCACACATATGAGTAAGAAAGATAAGTTCTTTAAATTATAAATTTCGAGCTACATCAACAACTTTGAGGGTGAGTATTCTCTCATATCGCGCGAAATCCGACTAGCGAATCAGTTTCTAAAATCGTTGTCTCCGTTTCTGAGAAAATGAATTTTATTAAAGTGAATTGTCCTATAGAATGCGCTATGCGGAAGTAAAGACGGCGGCTGAGATCCTACCGGAAATACGTCAGCAGCGTTCGTGCATAGAGCCTATTCTGAGAAAAATATGGAAATGATGCACCACTAGCTTTTCCAAGCCTTGCTTGTATGTCACTTTGTGCTGCGTTTTCCTTGCTGATTAGGCTTCCTAGGTATGTAAAACTGTTGACAATGGTTCATTATTGACAGTGATTGGTCCATTAGGGATTGAAGTAACCCTCATTGGGTTTTTGAAAAACATTGTTCCTTTCACCTCAGTTGCGAGAGATTTTGTGACTTTTGTCACATTATCTATCTAAACACACACACACACACACAAAAACGTACTTGGTTACGTATGTAACCTCGGTTCCCTTAGAGATAAGGGAATGAGTACTGCGTTGCAAACGCTGTGGGAAAACTCCTTTTCTCGAGAATATTGAAGCCTTTATTTTAAAACGCATTGCAGCTGCACAGCGAGTGTCATGTCTTGTCATGTTATGTCTTGTTCTTGGTCTTTCTCTCTACTCTGTCTCCCTCTGCTGGTCCTTATTGGTTACTTTCTCTTTCCCTTTTCTCTTCCTCCAGCTGTTCCTCTTCTTCTCTGACTACCTCGTTGACTCTCATCCCACCTGTTCCCTCTCCCCTCTGATTAGGTCTCTATTTCTCTCTCTGTTCCTGCTTCTTTCTTTGTCGGATTCTCACTTGAGTTTCTCATGCAAGAAGCAAACTACAGTCCTGTTTGTCTCAGTCCTAGTCCTGTCCTGTTGGCATCCACCTGGCGAACGCTATCTATTCTCTGCTAATCATCTTGATCTTTGTATTCTGTCCAGTTCGTCTAACGCCGTGAGAGATCTGGTAACCGCAGTCTTTTCTCGAGCCTTGTCTACTCTGAGAGACCAGCAGCCTGTCGCCGCAAACACAGCCTTCTCTGTCTGCTGCCTAAAGACTCTTATTGAAGTTATCTGATGTAGTTTTTGTTTCATTTTTATTGCCCTCTCTGCGGGTTGCCTGTTTTGCCGTTATCTCTCAAGAAGAAGATTTGTGTTCTACATTTTTGCCACCCTGTGTTTTTATTAAAGACTCTATTTTTGTTAATTCGCTTTTGGGTCCTCTCTTACCTTCACAACAGCGAGAGCACATAGCTCGTCTGAGCGAGGCTGATTGGCTGTGCTGCGGCAACTGCACGAACCTATGGCGAGCCGAGTTAGCAGAGGCGTGCGGTCAAATGGGAGCGCTTGGCGCCCTGCCAACCTCGAGCACGCCAATTTGGACGCGGCTGGAGAGTATAAATTCAGAGAAAACTCGCCATAAGACGATAAGGTTTAAATCGATTGAAGCGAAGTACCTGATATGAGCGAAAAAGCACGGCAAGGCAACACAGTACTCGTTCCCTTATCTCTAAGGGAACCGAGGTTACGTAAGTAACCAAGTACGTTCCCTTACGAGAACGTTCTCTCGTACTGCGTTGCAAACGCTGTGGGAACCCAATTTAAAAAGCCGTGCTATTCGCCTGTGACTGCTCTGAGGAGTCCGGGGAGCCCCGGGACTATAACAGAGTAGTCTGAATATCACAGACCAGTACGTCGGGTCTAAAATGATATGCAGAGTATATAGTGGAGCACAAGGGCCACTAAGTTATATATATAGGGCTGGGTCGACAGAGCCAGGGACCTAGAATATTATTCCCACATAGAAAATGTGAAGTCACAACAGAGTGTGTCTAAGTCATACACTGGCCTGGGTCCGTAGAACCAGGGCCTAGATAGAGAGAACTCGTGCCTGCAGAGTCCAGGGACCTCCAGGTTATAAAAGGTTATATCAGTTCTCGTAAGGGAACTGGGCTTGATTTGGTTGTTCTGACGGTATGTAAAAATAATAATAATAAAAAGTCACCCATTTTTCTCTGGGGTCAGAACAGACCCCACATTGAAAACGAATGGGAAAGGTAAAAAAATAGTGTTTTTTTACTTTTCCTTTTGTATTTTTATTTTTTATAAAATCAATAAATCCAGCATAAATCTGAAAGTTTTCCACACAAAAAGGAAGGTCAGGTACTAGAGCACAAACGCAATGTGGAATAAATTCTCTCTCTCTCTCTCTCTCTCTCTCTCTCACACACTCACACACACACACACACACACACACACACGACTGCACCAGACAGCATTTGTATAGAATTTGACAAACAAAATCAGCTACAAAAACAGAACAAATGCAGATATGAAGGGGTGATACCTACCTACCACACACACACACACACACACACACACACACACACACATTTCATTAGACTCAAAACAATTTTACAAAGAGAATCCTTTTGGATTTATACTTTAAAAGCTAATCAATACCCTGGTCTAAACTTGGAATTGGATTTTTCTCCTTTTTTGTAACTGACTATATGCACATGTCAATGTTTTGCTATATGTATCTATCTATATTGATATTTCAAATTGTATCATGATGTTTTGGAAAAATGGTAAAATATAGAAAGTGTAAACTTATTCAACATCTGAGACTGCACATATTTATTAGAGCATGAAATGAAATTAAATATTTTTCACAATGTAACCTTTTTCTGTAACTTGTCTTATATAAAGTAACCTCTTGCTATATGTATATATTTATATTGATATTTTAAACTATCCTGATGTGGGAATTGGTGAAAATGTGACTTGTCTTATCTAAAGAAACTTGTTGTAATTGCTCTCTGTCAGGTGAGACCTGTGCAGATGAGCACCTGTGCTTCTAGGTCATGTGACCACATGCAGATATACAGCATGCAGTCTACAGACTGCCATTTTGATTTTGCCCTGAAGAAGGCCACAGAGGCCGAAACATGTTGGCATGTTTTTAATGGATAGCCAAGTTTAAATAAAGGCTTTTTAAACTTATATTCCTTGTGAGTGCCTCAGAACTACTGTTTATTTAAGTATACTTAAAGTTGTTCCAATTTAGTACACAAAAGTACACTAAATACATTTAAAGTTATGCTTTACTACAATTTAATTACTACTAAAATATACTTAGTACAAAATTAGTTGTTTCAAGTTAACTAATCATTAACACACTTGAAGTATACTGATAAATAGTCTGGCTGCAAGTATACTTAGCATATATTTTTTTCACCAGGGTGGAAACCATTCACCCATCAAAAAGATACCAAATAACATATACTTCCCATAATTTAGGTAGAAGTTCATAAGAATCTAGCTGTAAAAAAAGGTTTAACACACAGAAAGAACTCCACGGGTATATGTCACCGCTAGGGCCGAGGACAACCACCACTCCGGAGGAGCTACACCAAGACACACCAAAAGCCAGACAACGACGTGATGTAAAAACTTGATTCTTTTTATTGAATATAAAAACACTTTAAAGGAATGTCACTGCCACAGAACTCTTCATAAGGGCCACTCATCGGAACGGGGCTTCAGTGGAGGAAGGCTCAGGTCCTTCAGATGGCAGACAGCAGGTCAACGTAAGTAATGAGTAGGACACAGGAGGCTACAGGTAAGGATCGACAGATGGTGGATTTTCTCTTCTCACAGGACAGCATCAGATAACTGAGTGTCACCTCTCTTTCACAGGATGACAGGGATTGGACGGAGGACCAGGACCTTTTTGGTGGGGAGCAACGAGCAGTATATGATAGGCAGAAGGCAATAACCGTCCGATCAAATGCAGTAGTCAGCAGTAGGTGACGGGCAGGGTACAAGGGACTACAGGTGGGTGGCAGCAGACAGTGGGCTTTCTCTTTTCACAGGACAGCGTCAGCTAACTGGGTGTCACCTTCCTTTCACAGGCCAGCGGCAGTTGGAGTGCAGCGACGGATAATAGGATCCCTCACAGGGCAGCGATGGCAGAATGCAATGGCGGATAGCAGTTTCTCTATGTTCACAGAACAGCAGTGGTGAGTACAGAATCCAGCAGTTAACAACTGAGTCTTCTTACCACAGGACAGCGATGGCAGCATGCGGTGGCGGATAGCAGTTTCTCTATGTTCACAGAACAGCAGTGGTGAGTACAGAATCCAGCAGTTAACAACTGAGTCTTCTTACCACAGGACACCGATGGCAGAATGCAATGGCGGATAACAGGTTCTCTATGTTCACAGAACAACAGAGGTGAGTACAGAATCCAGCAGTTAACAACTGAGTCTTCTTACCACAGGACAGCGATGGCAGCATGCAGCGGCGGATAGCAGTTTCTCTATGTTCACATTAATTCTTGGTACTCCACCAGACTAGACGGTCTCCGACTAGGCTTTCAAAGTGCTGGTAACATCAAACGTTCAAACACTCGTGCATGTATCAAACCACTTTAAATATTCAACGTGCTCACTTCAATCGTCAGACACTGCAATGACACACCGCTTAACAGTGAAAAGTGTACCTTTACTTCAGCTCGTCGGGGCCGGCCGATCCACCATGAGGATACTTTCAAAAGGGAGACACCGAGTTCGACCAACAATCTGCAATTCAGACCCCACTCGTTTCCCTCGCCACACCAACCGTCTTTACTTCCGCTGCCGTCCTGCCGCCTCTGCCTCTCGTCTTCTCGTAACCTCGACTTTGATCACAACCGCTCTGCTTGCCTGCGCACTCCTCCCTTCGACCTGCCGCTTCTCTCTCTTCAAACCGCCACGCACCCTCACTCGTTCCCAACACACGCTCAAATAGCCACTTGATTATCCACCGCAGCTGTTGCTCATCACTATGGGCGGCCATGACAGCCCGCCGGAACCGGCCTGATGTTACACCGGAACTGTTTCCCCAAGGGAACTCGTTCCGTTCATCGTAGTTCCTATTCGTCACCCGGTGACATATAAAACATACATGATTCATAAGATATATCCAGGGGTGCACATAACATTTTTGGTCTTGTTCTCAGGGGAGAACCTGGGGTTGTTGCTTGGTCCTCACATTTTCAAATGCATTTTTTCCTTAACCCACCTCACGGGAGGAACAAATTAGAGGGATGCATAATATATTGTTAAATATTGTTATCTGACTATACATCCAAATAAAAAAAAAAATAAAAAAAATCGAGCACACTTTAAAATAGTCAAATTTTCATCAGGCACTAGGCTAATATGGCCTAGTCGAGTCTATGCAGACTGCTTGTTATTATCAGAGATGGCAACGCCGGAGAAGGAGGTAACTTTACAGTACGTGACAAACTCAAAAAAGGAGAATTAAAAACAAAGGCAATAGAAGGTCATCCATCCATTTTTTTCCCCAAAACGCTATAAATCCATCCTTTTTTTATATATATATATTTTTTAAATTGATGGTTTGTCTTTTTTTTTTTAAGTATTTTGTCATTTATGAGGAAAAAACAATCTTACGTGAGTGACAGTTCTCCATTACGGACGCGACCACTCTGAAAGCGCCGCGGCACTAAAAGACTTTCAAACTTTCACAGAGACCTCAAACAGAAAGCACAAAGCCTTTCTTTAAAGCGAATTTCGTTTTGTATTAATTGTATCTTAATTTTAATCCATGTTTCATTAACCAATTTCCTGGTTTTAATAAATTAAAAAAGTAAATAGGCTATCTTGATTGTTTAGGCTATTTTTTAATTATAGCCTAAGTGTAAAATATTAGGCTGTGTATACCGACATGGATCAATTATTAATATTAAATTTCATCTGTCTTTTGTAGGCATAGGCTAGCTGATGGCGCACCAACGAAAAATCCTAAATGATGTGCCAAAATGCGTTTTCTATTAGGCTACAATGAAAATATTGTACGGTCAGGTTTGCCGAAGTTCGTTTAATTTAGGCTATTTATTTATTTAAATAATTTATTTATTTTTGTCCATGTGCGCCGATCGGAGACGGAGTTCACTGCTGATATTCTGAGGTAAGAGAGTTTTCTAGTCTCGCGGCTGTCATCAGCAGCGCCTTACATTGCCCAATCAGCGGATGGCGGGCGGGTGCGGTTTTGAAAATTGGTCAAAAACGTTGGTGCGGATGGATGGCGGACGGATGATGAGTTTTGCGATGCGGTTGTGGATGAAATAATAGCCCATCCGCGCATCTCTAGTTCTGAGGCCTATCCAACACCACAGACTGCGCACCTATCTATCCCCAAATCTTAGGTACGCAAATGAGGGTTGCGGCAATTCATCTGGTACGCATTGTTTAATTGGGTAGCGCATGCGCACCTGCGCACCACTTATGTGCATCCCTGGATATATCTAAGGCAACTACTGGTGATTAATTCAGCTTATTGGTAGACATTTTTAGACTGTTTTTTGTTAAAGAGAGTGAATTCATTGAAATCTCTGCTGGTTTAAGAGAGAATGTCTCTGGGAAGAGGAGGTGCCCTGAATGGGAGAAAATAAATGCCACTCTTTAGGTCTGTGTTGATTTGGGCATTGGGACTGTCTTCACAAGTCTCTGTTTCCTGATATGATTTATGCATTAAGGTTACAAAGGTGTCTCTTGGCCATTTGGTTTTATGGGGGTTTTAAGTCTGTGGAAAAAGGAGGGTCTTCTTTATTGATTAGCTCTGTCATTACAAACCCTAGTTTGAGATAAGGTAAGCATGGGAGAGACGGTTAATTCAGCAATGTAGGCACCATGGATTCATTTTTATGACTCTCTAATGGCTCGGTGGGGAATCTCTGATCTTTGGGATGTGGTGGTGGGCTCATTTGATTGGCGTTGTTCATGGATAATCCTACAGTGTCTGCAGATTTTCTTACCCAGAACACACAGTAAATGTTTTCTCTGCACCACTGATCCCAAATGCAAATGTTTGTAAGCTTGTTTGGATGGCATTCACAATTGATTTTACTGGATTTGATTTGCATTGAATTTGGAAATACAATCCACTGGGCCTGTAAAACACCGAATATGAGAGAAAGCCAGATGATTACAGATACAAAGGTATATCAGAATGCCTTGAAAATATATTGCTATTTTTGAAGGGTTATAGTGGAACTAACTAAAAATAATTGTATTTGTTTGTTGTTCATATAAGAGCATAATCTGGGACCACTACTTTAACCAAACTAGGAAGCACATGAAAAAACTTTCATGCCAGTTTTATCTGCCCACAGTTTCTTTCTTATTTAAAATACATTTATTTCATACTAAGTATACTACAACACATCTATTAACATATTTACTGACATATTGGTTGAGACTTACTGATATGAATATCATAATTAAACTTTATTTGGAGTACTTCTTTATTGCACAATGTACATTTATTAAAGTGCCCCTATTATGTTTTTTCTTTATCACTTATTATGGTGTGTAATATAGCTGTTTGTGAATGCAAAAGTTCCGCAAACTTGTAAAATTGAAAGTGCACGATAAATAAAGTTATTGTCTCCTAAAAGAAAGAATCGACTCTGAACCGCCTTTACAAGTCATTTGGGTTTTGAATCCTATTGCTTTACAGTTCTACGTCACTAGGAGATACATTTGCATATAATTCCTGCCAATGTTGTACGTTTTCTGCCCGCAAACAACTTGACCAGCCCACAACACGTCACTTTACTGACAACTGCTTCTCAAGTTCAACGCGGGATTCACAAAACGCTTGCTGTGTAGAAAGATGGGTCAGTAACCAGTTTTTTTAGACCAACTTGCTCCTCATAATCACAATCTGTAAGCATGAATAATTATTGATGTATATATTTCTACTGTGTGTTCAGAATACTTAGTTTTGTGTTTTATATTGTGTAAGTTTCCGGTTAACTCACGTTATTACTGTCTTACTGAAATACTTCTGCTAATCAGTTGTGGGCCACTGTTACCTAAAACTGCATCTATAAATGCAGATTGTCTGTCGTTCTTACTACTTTGAGTAAAGATAAAGGATGGAGCAAGATTTTTTTTACCAACGTTTATGTTACATCAGTCATTCGCGTTAGAGCTGGTCTGACATATGCACTGTTATTGATACAGTTCCTGCATATGCACTGCAATAAACTAGAAATAAACGGGTTTGTCGGTGGACATACTCTTATTAATGCTGATGATGAGGAATTACAGTTGAAACATCTCATAATGTGAGTATGTATCATTGAGAAATGTCCTGCTCAAGTTGTCCTTGTGATGAAGGTTCGGGTTGAATTACTAGTTCTTCCAGTTTTCATCATCGGACTCGCGCTCAGATTTATATGGTAAAATTGACGTCATCGTTCATTACTGTCTTTAGTTTACAGTGTGTACAATCGCTGAACTGTAGGAAGCCTCCAGATGGAGCTGAAGTTTTTGTTTCCGACACGCGCTGTATACAGTAGACCACAGTTTTTTTTTGGGCTGGCCTGAAATTATGGCTAGATGACACACTGGAGCCACTGAGCTTGACCCCTCCCCTGACACTATAATATCTAGAGCATATTATAATATATTATATGCAGTTAACACCCTTTAACCCATTCTCAAATTCAGTCAGCTTTTTACGAGGGATTTCAAGTTTAAGTGAATTTTGATTTTGATTTAAAAACCTAGTCATTTTTTTCTTTGTCAGGTTTCTTGCAATTAAAATCATATTATGGTCAGATAGACCAGTGACTAAATTATATGTTTTTATGATTCTGTCAGGTTTGTTCGCAAAAATTAAATCTATTAGTGTTTGAGTATTCCTGGTCATACGTATAGGGGCTTCAATCATTTGAATAAAATCATGTTTGGATGCAAGATCGAATATAAGCATATTATAACATAATCTGTTAACAACCTTGCATCAAGCTTCCCTTGCTGTAATGATATAGGCCTAACAACAGTAGACCTGTTTGAAGATCAAGATAACTCATTTCAGCTCAGGGAGGTCAGTCAGACAGCTGTTTTGAAAGCTATACAGGACCTAAACACAACCTTCTCAAAAGATATTTTTAATTTAGATACAGCTTTTTTTTTTTTTTTTAAATATAGTAGCATTCTGGTCCAGCCTCTCACCAATCTTGTTAATATTTCCATTAAATCCGGGCAATTCCCAGATGGGTGGAAAAATGCTCTAGTAATACCAATTTTTAAATTAGGAGATGACAAAATGTCTTGTAATTATAGGCCTATCAGTCTTCTTCCAGTTTTGTCTTAAGTTTTAGAGAAGATTGTCTCAGAACAACTTATGCACTATCTTGAGACAAACCAGTATCTGAGCCCTCTGCAATTTGGATTCAGGCACAACCACTCCACAGAATTCGCTACCTGTTTATTAACTGAAAATATTAAACACGCACTTGACAAGGGAAATGTAGTTGGTGCAGTATTTCTAGATTTAAAAAGGGCATTTGATACAGTAAATCACAATATTTTTATTTCAAAATTAGCTAAGTTCAATTTATCCAAACAGTCACTGTCCTGGTTTGCATCATATTTAAAAGGCCGTGAACAGTATGTTGTAATTAATAATGTGAGATCCACTTTCCTTAAAATCAAAACAGGGATTCCTCAGGGCACGGTCTTGGGACCCATACTCTTCAGTCTTTACATTAATGACTTGCCAGATGTAATATGTCCAGATATAGGTCTACAGATGTATGCAGATGGCACAGTGGTGAATGCATCTGGTAATACCTGTATTTCTGTGGCTGACAAACTAAATGCTAACTTAGAAAAAATATCATCTTGGCTGGCCTCATCTTGTTTAACTTTAAACATCAAAAAAACAAACTCTGTCTGCTTTTCCATTAAAAAACTACCTCTAACACAACTCTTGAACGTAAAAATTAATGGGGAACTTATTGAACAAGTACCTGAACTGAAGTATCTTGGAATCATTATAGACTATCAGTTGAATTTTAAAAGTCATATCAAGAAAATCTGTAAAACCATTAAGGCCAACTTGAGCTGTTTTATGATGATAAGAAACTGCCTGACTCTTGACTGTGCTTTTATGTTTTATGATTCTCTCACATATATCTTATGGCTTAACCATATGGTCTCAAGCTCATCAGTCATCAATCAAAACCATAGAGTCTCTTTATAACCAAGCCTTGAAAGTTCTGGAGAAAAAGAGGATAAGGTACCATCACTGCCAAATTCAAAGTAAATATAAGATTTTAAGTTTTGCTAATTTTATCTCTCTGCATCTGGTTAAACTGGTCTTCAAATGCTTAAATGGCGCTGCCCCACTACCGCTTTGTAAAACAATATCAAGACAGCAAAGTACCAGATCCACCACCCGATCAGCGTCAAAAGGCAATTGTAGTATCCCTTTTCGCAGAACATCATTTGCCCAGGCTGCCTTTTCAGTAAGAGGGGCTAAATTATAGAATTCTCTGCCAGACCACTTTAAATATATTCCGACATTAGCCACCTTAAAAAAAAAAAGCCAAATCATGGCTAATTCAAGAACAATATTGTTCTCACATTTAGTCTTTACACTTTGCCCTCTCTGTATATTTTTTGTTCTTTTTATTTCCTTATATTGTATTTCTTTTCTTTTTTTTTTTGATAATGTTAGACTGTATTTTTTATCGAAATGCCCTACTAGGGACAAGTGTCGTGAATTAGCTTTAGCTGAAAACACTATGATACATACATCGGATGACTGTTAAGCATATCTATGTTATTTGTATCTGTGCCTACCTAAGTAAACTTGAATATATATATATATATATATATATATATATATATATATATATATATATATATATATATATATATATATATATAATTGTCTGGTTTTAGCCAGGTTTCTGTCAAACACAACACATCTAGGTTATAGTCTGTAATCATATCATTAACAATAAGTGCTTTTGAAGTAAGAGATCTAATATTCAGCAACCCAAGCTTTATCATTTGCTCATTTGTATTATATCTGTTTTTTATTTGTTGAACATCAATTCAAATTTTACCCTTGAAAGGGTTTAGGAGTTTTTTGTATGTCCTAATTCGGGGAACAGACACAGTCTCTATATGATGATATCTAGGTGAAAGAGGCTCTATGTGATGGGATTTATGTGACCTGGGTGACGCGAGGCCGCTAGCAGACAGTCGGTTGAGCCAGTCTGTCTGCTTCCTGACCTGAGCCCCAGATTGTCATGTTTGAGCTCTAAGACTATGTGCCATATTACTAGAGAGAAGAGCAGCATCATCCCAGGAGGGATGAATACCATCTCTTTTCAACAGGTCAGGTCTGCCCCAAAAACTTTTCCAATTGTATGTCAATTCTATGTTATTACGCGGACACCAATTAGACAGCCAGCCATTAAGTGAATACAATCTACTAACTATCTCATCACTCCTGCGAACAGGAAGGGGGCCAGAGCAGATTACAGTCCTTGACATCGTACTTGCAAGTTCACACACCTCTTTAATGTAAATTTTTGTGATCTCCGACTGGCGGAGTCTAACATCATTAGTGCCGACGTGAATAATGATCTTAGAGAATTTACGATTAGCATTAGCCAGCACTTTTAAATTTGCTTTGATGTCAGGCGCTCTGGCTCCCGGCAAACATGTGACTATGGTGGCTGGAGTCTCTATTTTCACTTTCCGTGTAATAGAATTGCCAATAACTAGGGCACAATCAACAGAATTCTCAGTGGGTGTTTCACTGAGTGGGGAGAACCTGTTTAATGTTGTAATCGGAACGGAAGAGCGGTGTTTTGTCCCACGACTACAGCGTCTCACCGTCACCCAGTTGCCCTGCTGCACGGGCTCTACTTCAGCTGGAACTGAACAATGTACAGAGTTCACTAAGCTAGTCGCATCCAAAGCAGTATCTAAAGCCCTTGCACTCTTACAATTAACCTCGATTAAAGTTCGGATGCGTGTCTCTAGTTCTGAAATCTTCCCTGTTAGCTTTACTATCTCCCTGCATTTATCACATGTAAATCCTGTGCTGACAGAGAAGGCAATGCTATACATGTTACATGAGGTGCAGGTGACAATAAGAGGAGATGACATGACTCACCGTGTTTGTTGACTGATACTCACCACAGTTTTTTGATGAACTCGTAAAAGGCGCGCGAGAAAATAAATAAATAAATAAAGACCGCACGGAAGGCGCGAGTGCGCTAGAAAATAAATAAATAAATAAATAAAGAGCGTACGGATGGCACGCTAACAGGCTAGCAAATTACTAGCGTGTTGTGCTAGCAATAACGATTTAGATTGAAGCTAGCGATGTCAGGTTAATGTGTGATGTTGATTAAGTTATATTTAGCAGTATAAATAACAAGGAATGATAGTAAATAATGATTTAAACAGAAAGATTCAAAGCTTACAGACGCAAACTAATGCAACGCAGCAACAGCAGGCAGGGTAGCAGCAGCAGGGTAGACAGTAGTGATGTATCTGTCTCGAGACCGGTCTTGGTCTCGAGATCTGTCTCGAGACCACTTTTACGTGGTCTCGGTCTTGTCACGGCCTTGATGGTCTTTGGTCTTGGTCTTGTCTTGGTCTCGGACCTCTCGGTCTTGTCTAGGTCTCGCTGTCTCAGACCGACATAGTGGTCGGGGATTTAGCAATACAATACTACAATATCCATGACGACACAACGTTCGATAATGCAACATTATTATTATTTCACGCCCTTCAAATGCAACCAATCACATGCATGTATTTTTGTGACACAGCCGTTGGCGCTCATCCATCCATATAACATTATGCCTCAGTGAGTGAGTGCAGCCAGAGACAATTTATATAAGAGACATGCCACTTCCTTGTATGCACATGTCCCGCCCCTCCCCCTGGAAAGCCAATCATCTGCTTTTAACAGTCAAGCCGGGAAACATTTAAGCCTATCGTCTGGTTCCACTGACGCATGCGCACAGTTAAGGTTTTGCGACAGCTACCAAGGTAGTTAAAGCATTTTATATCGACCACAAAAATTCTAAGTAAAAGACACAAAATATGTCTTATTTGATCGGTGAGTAATGTAGATGAACTGTTGCGCTTATGACAGGGCGCATACTGTATTAAACTGAATGAACAAGCAGAGAGAGAGAGCCCCGGTCGCGCGAGCACTCTCTCTCTCTCTCTCTTCGGAGCCAGGCAAAAGTGTAAACAAGACTTCACCGTCTCCAAATTAAGTGCTGTCTTGCTCTCTCTCCCGCACGCATATTAATCAAAATAAAATGACATGATGGTAAAAGGTCGGAAGACCAAAGTTTCATGTTGGAGCATTCAGAGTTTTTTTTTTTTCCTGAATTACCGCTGGGTGTGAATTGTGCTAAAATACGTTGCCTGATCTTCTCTGAAAAGCGTTCCGCACATTCAGCTGACATAAAATTACTCTCTAAATAAACGAAAAAACCTATCCAGTGATGTAATGTTTTCTGTGTTGACACTAACCTTGTGGGATGTCCATGTCCTAACTGCTGGGATAATCACACAACCGTATGACACGTCCAATTCGCGAACTAATGACTCCTTTGAACCGATTCATTTTAATGAATAGTTAAAACAACTGATCTATACAATACATTGTTATTACTGATAAAGTGCAAACCTGCTTATATTTAAATAATGGAGAACAATATTGACATTGAATATTGCACAACACCGGCATTCTGGATAGAGACGTAAATGAAGTTGGTGTCGTGAACCCTTGCGCATGCGTAGTAAAAGTATAACCTGTGGGGAAAAAGGCGTTTTAAACCTTATTTTGGGGCAAAGTCATCAAACTTTTTCAGCGATTTTTATCATATTTTACTGCTGTTTCTATACATGCAGTTTTTATGTCCCGGTGACCAGTGAAAGTGCAGTTCTGACTCTCTGCCCATTCATTTAGATAGGAGCCTGGTCTTGTTAGTCCGAAATAGCTGCCCGGAGGCGTTGCCAAGATGGCGGCCGAGTGGCACGACTTGCCTAAAAGGACTTTGGTGTAGTGTCACCGGGTGACGAATAGGAACTACGATGAACAGAAAAGAGTTCCCTTGGGGAAACAGTTCCGGTGTAACATCAGGCCGGTTCCGGCGGCCTGTCATGGCCGCCCATATTGATGAGCAACAGCTGCGGTGGATAATCAAGTGGCTATTTGAGCGTGTGTTGGGAACAAGTGGGGGTGCGTGGCGGTTTGAAGAGGGAGAAGCGGCAGGTTGAAGGGAGGAGTGCGCAGGCAAGCAGAGCGGTTGTGATCAAAGTCGAGGTTACGAGAAGACGAGAGGCAGAGGCGGCAGGACGGCAGCGGAAGTAAAGACGGTTGGTGTGGCGAGGGAAACGAGTGGGGTCTGAATTGCAGATCATTGATCGAACTCGGTGTCTCCTTTTTGAAAGTATCCTCATAGTGGATCGGCCGGCCCCGACGAGCTGAAGTGAAGGTACACTTTTCACTGTTAAGCGGTGTGTCATTGCAGTGTCTGACGATTGAAGTGAGCACGTTGAATATTTAAAGTGGTTTGATACATGCACGAGTGTTTGAATGTTTGATGTTACCAGCACTTTGAAAGCTTAGTCGGAGACCGTCTAGTCTGGTGGAGTACCAAGAATTAATGTGAACATAGAGAAACTGCTATCCGCCGCTGCATGCTGCCATCGCTGTCCTGTGGTAAGAAGACTCAGTTGTTAACTGCTGGATTCTGTACTCACCACTGTTGTTCTGTGAACATAGAGAACCTGTTATCCGCCATTGCATGCTGCCATCGCTGTCCTGTGGTAAGAAGACTCAGTTGTTAACTGCTGGATTCTGTACTCACCACTGTTGTTCTGTGAACATAGAGAACCTGTTAGCCGCCATTGCATTCTGCCATCGCTGTCCTGTGGTAAGAAGACTCAGTTGTTAACTGCTGGATTCTGTACTCACCACTGCTGTTCTGTGAACATAGAGAAACTGCTATCCGCCATTGCATTCTGCCATCGCTGTCCTGTGGTAAGAAGACTCAGTTGTTAACTGCTGGATTCTGTACTCACCACTGTTGTTCTGTGAACATAGAGAACCTGTTATCCGCCATTGCATGCTGCCATCGCTGTCCTGTGGTAAGAAGACTCAGTTGTTAACTGCTGGATTCTGTACTCACCACTGCTGTTCTGTGAACATAGAGAAACTGCTATCCGCCATTGCATGCTGCCATCGCTGTCCTGTGGTAAGAAGACTCAGTTATTAACTGCTGGATTCTGTACTCACCACTGCTGTTCTGTGAACATAGAGAAACTGCTATCCGCCACCGCATGCTGCCATCGCTGTCCTGTGGTAAGAAGACTCAGTTGTAACTGCTGGATTCTGTACTCACCACTGCTGTTCTGTGAACATAGAGAAACTGCTATCCGCCACCGCATTCTGCCATCGCTGCCCTGTGAGGGATCCTATTATCCGTCGCTGCACTCCAACTGCTTCTGGCCTGTAAAAGGAAGATGACACCCAGTTAGCTGACGCTGTCCTGTGAAAAGAGAAAGCCCACTGTCTGCTGCCACCCACCTGTAGTCCCTTGTACCCTGCCCGTCACCTACTGCTGACTACTGCATTTGATCGGACGGTTATTGCCTTCTGCCTATCATATACTGCTCGTTGCTCCCCACCAAAAAGGTCCTGGTCCTCTGTCCAATCCCTGTCGTCCTGTGAAAGAGAGGTGACACTCGGTTATCTGATGCTGTCCTGTGAGAAGAGAAAATCCACCGTCTGTCGATCCTTACCTGAAGCCTACTGTGTCCTACTCATTACTTACGTTGGCCTGCTGTCTGCCATCTGAAGGTCCTGGCCTTTGGCCCAATTTGTCCCTCGTCCCTTTTTCCCCTCCCCCCTTCTATTGTGGTCCTGTGAGCAGAGTTTCTCAGTCCCTGCTGTTGCTTAACCGAAGGCATCCGTCCCTTGTCCCTTCCCCTCCCCCTCCCGCCTGTACCAATCCGTGCAAGGAGGTGATCAACTGGCGGCTGACCTGAGCCTTCCTCCACTGAAGCCCCGTTCCGATGAGTGGCCCTTATGAAGAGTTCTGGGGCAGTGACATTCCTTTAAAGTGTTTTTATATTCAATAAAAAGAATCAAGTTTTTACATCACGTCGTTGTCTGGCTTTTGGTGTGTCTTGGTGTAGCTCCTCCGGAGTGGTGGTTGTCCTCGGCCCTAGCGGTGACAGTAGCATAGAGCGTAAAGAGCACAGATGCATCTATAGTAGCCTAGTCAGTCAGTAGTATGTCAGCGAATTCCTTGGTCATAAAATTTGCTTTCGTAGAACACAATGAGTTATTCTGCACATCGTCAAATAAAAAGAAGCATTCGGTGAAATGTAGATTCTGCAAAGTCTGCTTGACAGAGACAGCTGGGACCACCTCAACATCACCAGACACCTGGAGTGTAAACACAGGGAAAGGTAAGCTATCTACCCATTTTCAAACTCTTTGAGGTAAAACCTTTCCAACCACCCATGACCAAACATATCACGTATCTGCTGAATTATTGTTGTTTATCATGTGTTCTTCTCACACGTGTGGTATTAAGGGATGCAAACAGCGCGCTTTTCGGCGCCTCCCGCTATTTTTACGTCAGTTTGGGTGACTTGGGTCTGATTATAATTTCACAAAGTCATCTGAAGCCATTCCATAGCTTAATGTGAGGGACAGAAGACTATTTACATCATTAAATTAAAGTTTACGGAAACCTTGTTTTCCCTCCTGTCAATCATTGTCAATCAGCTGTCAATCATTCTCCATTCAGTATTCAAACAGCACGCGCGCCTCGTCCGGTTACAGCAGGATGCACGGTAAAAAACTCTCTCCAATATGATATATTCACATTATAATGCTTGATCTGTAGATAAAAGGCTGTGGATTTGCATAAAATGACTTTATTTTGTGTATTTGTATTTTATGTTTGTTGCTGTTTTTAAACGACTCGCTACCGTGTGCCTGTTAGATCACACACATCACAAGGACTACGAATCGGCATTAAACGCACAATAACTGGAATTTAAAACTGTGAAGAAACAAATGATCAATAAACTGTTGGACAGATATACACTAGGATTTGTGCGCTCGACATTTCTTTGCTTTGTGCCGTGAACTTTTAAATGCGCACTTGCGCAGCGCAGCGCTGAACACTGTGACTCCATGTTGCTTTGAGCACATCATTCTGCACCCGCGATGCGCTTTGTGTGCTCTGTTTTGAAGCGTTTTAATATTATCATGGTTTTGCGCACTGAAAGATTATTAAAAGCCTATATTTTTTTATACCTAGCCCTGCACAATACATTTAAAATAAGCATAATTTAATTGTATATTATTTCCTTGTAGTGTAGTGTAGGCTTTATAAATATATACACTTCTGAATTCTTGACATTCATATTTAAATATAAAATTGTGAAATGTATGATTTCCTGATTGAATTTTATAAGAGTACTAATAGTAATTTGTTTTTATTAACATGTTTAGATTTTATAAAATTACTGTGCAGATTTTTTCAAGAATTACTTTTTGCTGCTGATTTATACACTCACTAAGTTTAATAAAAATACATAATACATTTATGTAATATTTAAAGGTGTTAACTGTAATCTTATACAGCAAAATGATAACTTACAAAGGATTAAATTCATCACAATTATGTAAGTATCTGGATATTTGCCGCGGGGCGAGGGCTTCGATAACCTCTCTCTTTTTTGACCATACATTTGTTTGCATAATATATATATATATATATATATATATATATATAAAGCACTTAAATGCTCATTTTAACTTCCAGTAAAACTTTTAACTTCAGTATTTTAACTTCCACGTTTCCTTTCCTACGTTACGTCAGTGGCGGATACTAGAGCTTAGATCGGGCCCAACAAATCAAGCCCGACCCTACCCGAGCCTGAGCCCGTTGTGTCCGAGCCCGGCCCGGCCCGACACGTTCACTGTAATTATGAGCCCGAGCCCGATTTAAACCCGACCATTTTTAATATGTGAAACCGTTGTAACCAGGGGTGGCGCCAGAATTATTTTTAACGCAGGTGCTGCTGTGCTAGATCAGTTAGGCTACAGGGGGGATCTGCGCAGTTATATATATATATATATATATATATATATATAGCCTATATATATATATATATATATATATATATATATATTATAAAAATACTATTAATAAATGAGCAAAAATTGGCCACTCAATATTAAATATTCAATTATTTTAATTATCACAATTAAAGTTTTAATTTTATTAAATTGAACAAGCACAACATTCAGCATTCAATCAAATATTCTTAAAGATTAATTATTATTAATAATGTTACTTCAACATATTGTTGTTTCAACATAATATGTGTGTGAGCAACAAGCAAGATGTGCATTTGTAAATTCGGTGACAGCGCGAGTTTCAAATGGTGTGACCGCGGCACGCCGGCGACTCCATGTCATGATTATTTGTCTGCTAAATTGATTTTTATGTATTAAATCTACGCAATTGGTTGATGAAAAATGTATTAAAATTAAAATACAATTTATACTAAACGAAATTCACTTTAAAGAAAAGCTTTCTTCAAAACAAAACTTAACAAACTTGAAACTAAATGTGCTTATTCAATGGCTAAAACACGTAGGCTAGACCAGTGGTTCCCAAACCTGTCCTGGAGGACCACCAACACTGCACGTTTTCTTTTTCTCCCTAGTCAAACACACCTGATGCAACTCATCAGCTCATTATCACATGGGTTAATGAGCTGATGAGTTGAATCAGGTGTGTTTGACTAGGGAGAAAAAGAAAACGTGCAGTGTTGGTGGTCCTCCAGGACAGGTTTGGGAACCACTGGGCTAGACTCTCTTTTTGAACAAATTGCAGCACATTCATTTAATTCTGAATTTTGCACATGTAAGTTGAAAGGCATTTGTTTGTGCATAGTAAAACATATCTGTAACATTTATCACGTTCATAATTGTGCGTGCATTTATTAATTATTATCTCAATGAATAATGCGACAAGGAAGAAGCATGTAAACTGCGTTGTTTGTTTATTCAGAAATAATTGAATGGATCGGAAAAGTAACAAAAGAGGACATCGAGGGCTGAGGCTGACTACTATCATAATTTCTGTCATGGCAAGACTGCTTCATGTGTCTGTTCGTCGTCGAAGTCCCCGTTTTTTTGCTGTCATAGGCGAGCAGCGTGCCTCATTTAATGCACGAAACAAAGCCAACACATATGTTGTCACTCCCCACGACAATAGTTTAAAATGTTTCCATACCTCCGATTTTCCTCCAAACTTGCTCAAAGTTAATTCTCCTGTTTTTTCTTTGCTTCTTCAAGCACTTAAGCTACAGAATAGTAGCCTACAGCACGCACAGCAGGAGTGATATAGGTCACGCGTGCGCGAGTGGACGAGATGCTGCGCATGACACGTGACGTGCTTTATCAAGGGCCCGACCCGACCCGGCACGAGAACAGTGGCGGGAAATATCGGCCCGGCCCGGCCCGCGGGTCGGGTCGGGTCGAGTCCGGACTCGGGCAGAGAATCTAAGCTCTAGCGGATACAGAACGTCATTAATAGGTGGGCCTGGTGAATATACGGAGGGGCAATATCAATATCAGATATATGTACAATAACATTACGATGTCCAGCAATCGATTTAAATGGCTACATGGGGTTTAAGTTGTCGTTTAATGAGATGTAGCCTAATATATGTTGTCAGTGCTGAGAATTTTCGTGTGACTCGTTTCACCTATTTGAACAATGTATATCTTAATGGTCCAGTGGTAGAACTTTCGCCAACTGTGTCAGAGGATCTGGATTATAATCTGCACTCTTATAGTTTTTTTTTTTTCTCGTATAGTTTTTTTTTCTCATCAAAACCGATTATGTTCATCAGTGGTTGTATATCAAGCAGGGACACGTTTGTGTGCATTATGTTTTGTGATTTCACCAGAACGAATAGAGAGTATCCGCAACGAATTGCGGATTGCGTGAAGACAGTGCGGCGTGTGCGCGAGCCACACGAGAAAACACTGATCGCAGCGGCAGTTAGGATCTACTTTTAGCATTAAATTCTTTGTGAATATGGGCCCTGATGTATAGACTGTACACATAGATGTAACGTCACTGTACTTGTAAGATACAGTAGTTTGTTGTGGTTAAATAGAAACAGATGTCTTACAGATTCATTTTCCCCTATTTTGTAGGTACTTGGAGTACAAATCAGGATCTGCAGCATCAATGACAATAGCCGACCCCACACAGCCTCAAATATCATCGTTTGCTCAAAGGGTCCACTTATATTCCCCAAATTCAGCCAGGCAACAGGCCATCACCCAGTCCATCCTCCAGGACCTTGTGGTTGGATGCTCTCTCCCCCTGTCTGTCATTGAAAATCCAAATTTTAGACGCTTCCTGAATGTGCTGGATAGCAAATACACTCCCGTGTCTAGGACCAGCTTGTCAGAGAAGCGGATACCTCACCTTGTCACTAAAGTTAAGGGTGACATAATCAAAGCCCTGGAAGTCCAGTCAAATGTTGCAATAACAACAGACCTCTGTTCTGACCGGAGGCTTCGGTCCTTCCTGGGAGTTACCGCTCATGTTGCCTGCAAGGACAAGGACTCTTACAGTTTAAAATAATTTTTGCTAGACTGTAGGCGTTTCACAGGGAAACACTGTGGGGAACACAGCATTTGACAACATTGTTGAGGAGTATGGTGTTGGCCATAAAATAAGCTACATTCTGACGGATAACGTGTCCAATATGAAGCGGGCCTTTAAAGTGAGGATGCCAGAAGTAGAGCAGCCTGAAGGTGACAGCAGCGATGACCTCGATGATGAAACGATGTGGGAGGATGCAGAAGATGTAGAGCCATGGTCATCGGGTGAACATCTTTCTTGCTTCGCCCACTCGCTGCAACTCGTCATCAATGACGGGATGAAAGAGGTAAAGGCCAGCAAATTCACAACTCTGCTGTACAGCAGTAGCAAGCATAGGGACATGTTTGAGGCACTTTGGCTCTAATAAGTCTATCCCAGCAGCAAACAACACCCACTGGAATAGCACCTACAAGCAGTTAAAGGCTCTCACCACACTTGACCACCGGGGCATCACAGAAGTGTGCAGTGACACAGAAAATGTAGTGTTTTCAACCCGAGAATGGGATCAGCTGAATGGCCTTTGTGCTTTGCTTGAGCCATTTTCTGAGGCAACAGACCTCACGGAAGGAGACACTGTAGTTACCATCAGCATGGTGGTCCCCACCGTTCTGGACTTACGGACACATCTCATCAAGATGGAATTGCACCTGCCGCAGATTGTGACAATAGTCAGAGCAATGAAAAAGTCTTTAGAGAAGAGGTTCTCAGGAATTTTCAGAAGGATCAACATGGACGAGGGAGAGCCGGAGCAACCATTTAACCCTCTGGGGTCTGGGGTGTTTTTGGGGTCCTTGAGATGTTCTGACATGCCCTGACATTTGTGCTTTTTTCAGTTGCTTATAAACATATTAATGGCAAAGGTGTAAATTCACTCTATATAGCACAAATAGGACTTCCATAATATGTGAGCCACATGTATGTACATGTTTTCATTTTTGAGAGAATAATGTTTATGCATGGTTATCGAAAAAACTAAAAATTAAAGTTTCTGAAATAAGGCCACAAAACACATACTAAATATGTGGCAATAAGACTTTTGACTAATGGATGCCGTCGCCTAGTGTTTTTTCTTCAAAATTATATGAAAATCATCCTGCCTAATCATTCACATAAAACGATACATTGATTTTAGTTTTGTGAAACACTTTTAGTTTGGAAAGCCAATATGCGGATGGGGCGTAAACGATCCAACAGCATCATGCATATTTAGTAGTTCACACCTGGTGTGAACTACCTGGTGTGAAAATCACAACACTTTGTTTTTATTATGAGCATACACAAAAAAAATACACACTAAACAGGACCGATTGATGTATAACACAAGCATATAAGATAAAAAAAAAAAAAATGTATTTTAATTTTTTTTTTGCACTCATACGGAAAAAAACGAGCCTATCGCGCCGGCGCGATAGCCGACCCCAGGGGGTTAACCATTGCATCTACTTTTCTTGCCACCATGCCGCCAATTTGTTCTTCTCAGTTAATCCACACTGGTTGTCACTGTTTTTAATATCTACACTGGTTCTGATATTTATAATGTAATTGTTTGGTATATGTATAATTGCCTTTGTGTAGTTGACATGGCTGCCCCTCCCCCAACTCCTCCCTGTAAACTTAACACACAAATGCGCACATGATATAGTATGCCTTTCATTCTAGTTTTTGATGTATTAGTTTATCAATCTGTTCTTTGTCTATGGTATCTGTGTTCTATGGTTCTTGCACCACTGAACAACATGTTTGATTTCATTGACAGTGTGTTATAATAACATGCCACTGCAGACATCAAGATATCAGAATCTTATAAGCTCTTATTCTTATTAATGTACAATTTGATGTACAGTTTTTGATGTTTTCATATTTAGTATTTGTATTTTGCATTTGTTTAGATGAATTTGTGTCTTTGATATGTGTGTGTGTGTGTGTGTGTGTGTGTTGTTTGATTACAGTATTGTATTTAAGATGGTGTTAGACTAAATAAATGGTCTTTTAAATATCATCTGCATATCTCCGTTGTGTTGACTAAACATTAGGCCTAATCCAAGTTTATAATTGTGTATCTTTAATTTGATGTTACGATTTCATCTACACTTTAAGTATAATTTCAATTGGTTACACATTTCTCATTCTTTAGACAGTTGTTGGAGGAGCAAGATGGTGTTGGAGGTGTTTGATGTTTTGTCAGATGAACCAGTGAGTACCAGTCATGTCAGTCCTCAACAGTACACAAAAGTTAAGGGAGTCTCAATCCTCTAATAATGCGGTAACAGCCGTCATGCAATTGCTACACATAGTTGCCAGACAGCAACATAGTCACACACATGACATGGTCTGTCTCTGTATTGTTCTGCCTGTGTAGTTGAAGTAATACCGTCTAATATGTATTGAATGTAAACTGCGGCTGAACCCTAGTATGCTGCTGTTCTTGAATTCATACAAGTTATTGCTTAGCTTCAACACTAGTCTGTTTTTTTTTTTTCCTCCGGTCTTGGTCTTGACTTGATCTGTCTTGGTCTTGGTCTTGGTCTCGATACCCTCTGGTCTTGGTAGTGTCTTGGTCTCGGTTTAGGCGGTCTTGACTACAAGTCTAGTAGACAGGAGCAATCAATCAGCCAAAAACAATTGCATGCACATTAAACAAAAAGTTGATAATCTTTTGTGCATGGTTAAATGTTATTTTCCATTACTGTTCAAGCTTTGTGTAGTTAGAACTGTAAAAATGATTGACTTTTAGTAAAGGTGAATGAGTCGTTCTGTGAACTTACAGTGTAGTGTAGTCTGATTAAAATAAATATAAATAAATATATTTTATTTTTATATTATATATTATATTGTATATTTTTTAAATATATTTTAACTGAATTTGAATGCAAATTCATTTTGTTTAGATTAGTTAAACTTTGCTTGCGATTAATGCAATTAAATGTGCTTAAGCGACTTAGAACAACATAATGGAATTGAAAGGATTCTGTACACAGATGTTAAGTACAGTACATTACTATTACATTACGTACAAATACAGTACTCCTCTCATAAATTACACTTTATGTCAAATATTATAGAAAACTGGCACTTTCAAGTATCAAAAAGTACATTTCAAGTGCATTTAAGGCACAGTATATGTTATAGACCAAACACATTTAAAATACATTAACAAATGTAATTTTGGACAACACACTTAAGTTGAAATTAAAATCAACTATTTCCCATGTGCTTTAGTATATAGTCAATACATCACATACATCACTGTAAAATCATAATTATTTAAAATGTATGTTTAAGTAAAACTTAATTAGACATTATTACAAAGTGTATTTTTAAAAAGTGCACTTAAATGTGTTTAGAAATATTAATATTAATTTTAAAGTGTCTCTTTAAGCACACTTAAGTAGCCTTTAATTTTATTTATATTATCTGCAAGCGCACTTTTTTAAAAGTGTACTTTTAAGTTTTGAAGTACACAAAAAGCACACTTTCGTTTCAATACAATTAAGTACACTTCTTTTTCAGAAGGACAGTCTAAAGGGTCATGAAACCCTAAACCAAATTTTCTGAGATTTTAACAGAGGTATGTGTGTTGAACACCATTGAAGACAATGGCATCTGTTAGATTTGATATTAGGGGTAAAATGGTTAAATTTTAGTTTTTTTCCGCTGTTTTCATCTTCCGGGTTTAAAATCTTCATCGTGTCCATGGCAGAGCACTATAGTACTTTTGATTACTCATCGTGTCTCATAATTATTCATATAACTGAGTTTTCTTATCCAATGAGAAGACACTTTCTCTTAATTATTCATGACACCACGTGGATCTTTCCACTGACAGACATGTCAAACTGTGATATTGCGTAGTAGATGAGAGAGGCAATGATAGGACGCGCGTTTGTTTTCGTGGTGCAAAAGTTCCAGTGCATCTTTCCCCGCGATGCTGCAGGGCTACACTCTGACTGCGGGCGGTTGGTTGGCCATCAACCACGGACACATCTAAACTATGTGTAGCAACCATTCAACTGGAGAATGGTGGACTTCGGCCTTGTACAGCAATGCAGGTTGCGTCTTGCGAGTGATGCGGTCCCGACGACTTTTCTATCGCTTCAGAGGTGTGTGTGTGTGTGTGTGTGTGTGTGTGTCTAAAATGTAACCCTGACCGTTTTACTTGCCTTTTGTTAAATAATCACTCGTTACTAAAATTTAGATATTTCGATAATACCTCAATTGTATGGAACGTATGCTTAATTTGTGCAAATGTCTATGTCACTGTCCATCTTTATTATGTGGGTTTAGAGGGCGCGTAGATCTAGGCTATGTGGAACGTTTTTTGTTTGTTTTTTTAAAGCAGAATTTTTTTATTTTCAAATATATGCATTTATAGTGTGTATATAAACAAATATATATTTTATAATGACATAATTATACATATACATGTGCATTTATATGTTTTAAATACATTTATGATTACTGTAGGCTAATATATGTAGCAGGGCATTCAGTTACTTTTGAAAGGACAAAAATAAGGTGTCAGTGTATTTCATTGGACTTTAACTTTTCCAGCTATAAAGAAAATAAAAGTATAAAGTATACTTGCAATAGTTCCACTTTAGCACAATCAAATATAGCCTACTTAAGTATAGCTTTAGTTGGACCTCATCACAATTTCTGGATTATTAGAGTATAAAGTACAGCATTAGTTGTTCCAATTTAGCAGACTTTAAGTATACCAATTTATACCAAACTATTGCAGGGTATTTATATTAAGTACATAAATATGTAAATGTACTTGTAGTAGGATATACTTAGCATAAAATAAATGTATTTCAAATACGTTTTAGTATATTTTTCACTAGGGGAGGTTTATTTGATTGGTTAAATGCAGCTGATTTGTTTGTTCTGACTGTAAAGGTGTGCTGTGATTGGTTACACCCTCACACTCTTTTGTCATTGGCTGTATGTCAGTTTAAGTAAAAGAGAGTCAGTGTCATAATGCACAATTCTGTCCTCTACCTCAACTGATCATTGACAAATCACCAAACCTCTTCACTGGTGAAGATGAAGACGACACTCACTGTGCTCCTAATCCTGCAGCTCTACGGACTCTCCTCCGGGCTCATTAAACAACATTTCTTCGTGAATGAGGAAAAGAACTGGGATTCTGCGCTAAAGCACTGCAGAACTTTCTTTCATGACATGTCCACCTTCACCAGTGAGAGCGAGGAGCAGCATTTTTTGGAAGATGCAGTTGGTCAAACTTCTAACGCCTGGGTTGGTCTCCACAAATATTTAGGATACTGGAAGTGGACCGGACGTGAAAATGCAATACAAATAAGCTGGGATAGTTTGAATCTGCCAAGTATTTATGAAAAGTGTGCTTTTTTACACAACAGTACTAAGAAACTGCATGATGAAAACTGCAATGCTGAACTCAAATTCTTCTGTGAGGACATATCAGAGATTGTTCTGGTGCGGCAGAAAGAGAGCTGGGAAGGAGCTCTGGAACACTGCAGAAAACATTATAATGATCTGGCGAGTCTGAACTCATTGAAAAGGATGAATTCTGCTTTAGGGAAAATCCCACAGGCTGAAACTGGATATGTGTGGACTGGTTTGCGCTTTCTAGCAGGAGAGTGGTTCTGGGTCAATAGAGATGATCTTGACTTTACAGCCTGGTCTCAGACAGGACCGCCCCAGTGTCCTGATAGAAACCTTCGTTGTGGAGCCCTGGACAAGCAAACAGGGGTCTGGACACACAGAGACTGTGAGGAGAAGCTCAACTTCTTTTGCCAGTAGATGGTACGTCACTTACACAGATATTTTATGAGCACAGATTACAACTAATAGATATGGTACCATTAAGATATTTGGACATTTTTGTACAGCAGCCCCACATTTGTTATTGCAACCTATTTAACAACTGTTGAATATTTTCATTATTGATAACGCTATTAATAACTATTTATTGCTATCTTGTGTGTAAACCATCTTTTTTCCCTTTTTTTAATATGACAATCTGGATCACTAGCAGAAGGGATTGGTTCAACAACAATTTCTTCTCCTCATTCAAAGCATTCAGCAATCACTCGACAGCTCCACTCTGTTTTACATTTCCTGCTCCACACTTACTGGAAAGAAGAAGGTGACCCGCTCCGGGTTCACTGCATAAAGCAGTGCGTGCCACTATAAAGTTCCTAGCCTAAAACTAAACCTAAAAATTGTTTCGATGAAAGTACTAGTTTTTGTTTCATTTGTGGTGTCTTTTATGCATATAAGTACAAAAATAGTTAATGTTCTTTTGTTTTATAACTTTACTGTATAATATATATCAAAATAAATAAAACATTAGTAGTAGTTGTGTTTAGAGGAGCTGTACAGTGTGACAGATTTTACTTCTTTACTTTTTTCTTTAGTTATTTGAAAATGTTAAACTGATCATTTAAATTCCATTCAGCAAACTGTAGTTTCCTGAAGGAGGAATTATTCAATCACAAATGAAATATATCTTAATGCTTATTTATAATAACACATAGTTTATTATAATTATTAATTTTATATATGTAATTATGCATTATAATCTCACTTTTAAAGGGTTACTTCAGGATTTAGCATTAAGCTTTGTATTAGTAGAAAACCTGTAGTATTTTCGAATTACCATGCTTTCCACCCTCATATCCCCCTGAGAGAAGAGATTTATGTATTTTTTGTCTGGAAAAAATCCTCCGATGACGCAAAAATCGTCATTTTGCGTCATCGGAGGATTTTCTGGCCAGAGGCTAAAGACTACAGCCAGTAGAAGGCGTTGTTCCGCATGTTTTCAGCTCGCCCATAGAGGGTGGGATCTCACTCACAGAATGTACACAGTGTCAGCCGTCTTTCTTTGGAAGCTAAGCTAGCAGGCTCTTGTTCTGTGGAGAAAGCTGAATAGTAGGAGAAAGCTGAGTAAGTAACCATCCTCCTTTTCCCGGACTTGTCCGGCGGGCGAGATCGTTCAAAATGTACGGGATTCAGCTTTTGCTTTCTGCGGTCGCCATTCATTGTTTAACGTTACATGCACACCTTTCAATCTAACTGAATTCATTCCGATTGGTGAATTTGAATGTAGAGTTTACATGAACGCTAAACAAGTGATCGGTTGATGTGCGTTTTACCATTGCTAAGAAAAATTCCCGCTCCTCCGTGAGAGATGGGAGACCCGGCGCGTCTCAGTAATCATGCCACCGGCCTCGCGCTGTTCTCCCGCGGCCGTCAGCCTCGTCCTGCTCGCCACAGTAAACATGATGAATGGCAACTGTAGAACGCAAAAGCCGAATCCCGGACATTTTGGACGATCTCTAATCCCTCGCAAACTCATCACGTAGGCTAGCTTTGTTGTTTTAAACTGCGCTCTCTTACCGGTAGGCGTGGCCTCCTAAGGCAGCGAAGCAAGTGCATTCTGGGAGTTGTTGTCTTTCATTCACATAAGCCAAAAATACATTTTCTGGCTTTTCTCAGTCTAGAAAGCTCCAAATTCAAAAATTTCTTCACATTTCTTCTACTTAAATGACCTATTTTAAATACACATTCATCTTCCCAGAGGTGAAGTATCCCTTTAAATGTTTTTAGGGCATATCTATTCACTGTATACTATCCATTTCAGGTTGTAATGTAATGTAAGTCAATGGCCATTTCTAGAGTCAGTTTTAAGTAGTGTCTCTTATATCTGTCATGGGCTAGTTGCAGAATAGATGATACTGGATCTTAGTGCAGCAGTCTTTATTGAAAACAAAAATCAGAAACAAAAACAAGAACAGAACAACCAGTAAATAGTGACGACAGACTACTGAACAGGACTAAACACAGGGCTTAAATACTCAAAAAATGAGGGAGAAACTAACTTGACGGGACAGAGGAAGACTGAAGTGATTAACAAACTGAAAGCAAAGCACAATGAAAACTGAATGAAAAACAGAACACAGAGTACATGTGACAATCTGATGCTAAATGCCTCAGTTGACCAATCAGTATCGAGTATTTAAGAAGCAAGTAACCTTAGAGACTTAAGTTAACTTGGATGAATTTCCTAGACAGTTTTCTAATCACCATCAGAATAGAAGAATCCATATAGTCAATAAATGTATATTGGTAGATGTACTGACATGAGGATGATACAATTATTTTGATTTGAGTAAACTACAGTATCCCTTTAAGTGTGTTACTTCATTAAATATGTAATGTTGGAATTATATTGAATAAAATACTATTTATTTTGCATTTAATTAAAGCACAATCCTTATATTGTCCATGAAAGGGGTTGCCTGGATCACAAAAGGGTTTTGTGTATACCATTTCATGACTCAGCATGTCATTTCGTTAAATAAATAGGCTATTTTGATCAAGAAAACCATGCATTTTTGTCGTCTGTGGAGGACATGTTTTTAATATTACTCAGAGACTCCACAAATCATTGCAATAAATATAAGGGTATCTTAAAGCTGACACACAACCACATGGCTGTTATAGAGACCTTTTTTTTTTAGGTTTGGCCACAGCAATGTCATTTTTTTCATTTTACATTCTTTAAATGTATCAAATGTCACAATTCAGCACATTTCACGACAAGACAAACATTTGGTGTATTATTTTGATTTTATTTTTAATATTTGATTTATTCTTGAGTTTTAAAAGCAGAATTTCCTTTAACAAGAAATACCCTGATTTCTTCATTGTTTTTGCCTATTGAGTGATAGATGAATAGAGTAAAACATAATAACCACATTTATGAAAGGAGTTTTGTTCTAGAGTGCTGAAACAAAACAAAACACTTTAATACTTGAATACTTATTGAATGCAGACACTGATAATTCATATTTTTACGAGAGAGTGTTAAAATCTGAAACTAAATGAAACATTTATATACATATTTATTGTATATAAATTCCTTTATTTATATATGTCCTGATGTCCTTCTAAAAAACATTGAATATAATATATATAATATTTAAAAAATCATTGTGGTATTTTTCCTTTACCAAAATTGCAAACCATTTTATCAGTTCAGTTCAGTTTATTTATAGAGCACATGTAAAAACGGCCACTGGCCGACTTTATCTGCTGGGTAAAGGTGTAGCTGAATTATATTTCAGCATGTCTCTCTTTTTCACCTCCAGCAGGGGGCAGAGCTGCACCAGACTACAATTTCAACTTCAATTCTGAGAAAAATATGGAAATGATGCACCACTAGCTTTTCCAAGCCTTGCTTGTATGTCACTTTGTGCTGCGTTTTCCTTGCTGATTAGGCTTCCTAGGTATGTAAAACTGTTGACAATGGTTCATTATTGACAGTGATTGGTCCATTAGGGATTGAAGTAACCCTCATTGTGTTTTTGAAAAACATTGTTCCTTTCACCTCAGTTGCGAGAGATTTTGTGACTTTTGTCACATTATCTATCTAAACACACACACACACACACAAACGTACTTGGTTACTTATGTAACCTCGGTTCCCTTAGAGCAGGGGTGTCCAAACTCAGTCCTGGAGGGCCACTGTCCTGCAGAGTTTAGCTCCAACCCCAACTAAACACACCTGAACCAGATAATCAAGTTATGCAGAGGTGTGCGGTCCAATGGGAGCGCTTAGCGCCCTGCCAACCTCGAGTGCGCCAATTTGGACGCGGCTGGAGAGTATAAATTCAGAGAAAACTCGCCATAAGACAGGTTTAAATCGACTGAAGCGAAGTACCTGATATGAATGAAATAGCACGGCAAGGCAACACAGTACTCGTTCCCTTACCTCTAAGGGAACCGAGGTTACGTAAGTAACCAAGTACGTTCCCTTACGAGAACGTTCTCTCGTACTGCGTTGCAAACGCTGTGGGAACTCAATTTAAAAAGCTGTGGTATTCGCCTGTGACTGCTCTGAGGAGTCCGGGGAGCCCCGGGACTATAACAGAGTAGTCTGAATATCACAGACCAGTACGTCGGGTCTAAAATGATATGCAGAGTATATAGTGGAGCACAAGGGCCACTAAGTTATATATATAGGGCTGGGTCGACAGAGCCAGGGACCTAGAATATTATTCCCACATAGAAAATGTGAAGTCACAACAGAGTGTGTCTAAGTCATACACTGGCCTGGGTCCGTAGAACCAGGGCCTAGATAGAGAGAACTCGTGCCTGCAGAGCAGGGACCTCCAGGTTATAAAATCTTGCAAATGTGGACGGAGTGAACCAGCCGGCCGCCGCACAAATGTCTTCGATAGAGACTCCACTGGACCATGCCCAAGAGGAAGCCATGCCTCTTGTGGAGTGAGCTCTTACACTATGGACGGCGCAATACCTGCGCAGTCCATATGGATTACCTACTGGAATCCTACTGGATTACCTGTTTGTTTCATTAAAGTAGTGCTTGCATGTGGATTCTCTCTCCACTTCGTCCTTGCCTCATCGTTACAGAACGACCGACCACCATGAATCCAGCAGCACATATCATGTGTCTCCGTCAGGGAGACCGGCCCATTGAGGAATACATCATGGACTTTATTGAGCTGGCACATTTAACATTTTTTGATGAACTATGCCTAATGATATTTTTCCGCGGAGGGCTATCCGAGCCGTTCAGCTCCCTTATGCCTCTTCATCACCCTAGCTGGAGTCTCAAACAATATATTATCCATGCTCTTTTGCTGGCCGGTTCACCTCTTACTGTGAATTTTGCAGAAGAGCCCCGCAAACTGGCAGTATCCACTAAGCCTCAGTCACTTCACATCAGCCCTGCCGAGCCTGAGCTTCACGTCAGCCCTGCCGAGCCTCAGTCACTTCACGTCAGCCCTGCCGGGCCTCAGCCACTTCACGTCAGCCCTGCCGAGCCTGAGCTGCTTCACGTCACGTCTGCCGAGCCTGAGCTGCTTCACGTCACGTCTGCCGAGCCTGAGCTGCTTCACGTCACGTCTGCCGAGCCTGAGCTGCTTCACGTCACGTCTGCCGAGCCTGAGCTGCTTCACGTCACGTCTGCCGAGCCTGGTGGTGGGCTCATTTGATGGGCGTTGTTCATGGATAATCCTACAGTGTCTGCAGATTTTCTTACCCAGAACACACAGTAAATGTTTTCTCTGCACCACTGATCCCAAATGCAAATGTTTGTCAGCTTGTTTGGATGGCATTCACAATTGATTTTACTGGATTTGATTTGCATTGAATTTGGAAATACAATCCACTGGGTCTGTAAAACACAGAATATTAGAAAAAGCCAGATGATTACAGATACAAAGGTATATCAGAATGCCTTGAAAATATATTGCTATTTTTGAAGGGTTATAGTGGAACTAACTAAAAAGAATTGTATTTGTTTTTTGTTTATATGAGAGCCTAATCTGGGACCACTACTACTAGGAAGCACATGAAAAAAATGCCATTTTTCATGCCAGTTTTATCTGCCCACAGTTTCTTTCTTATTTAAAATACATTTATTTCATACTAAGTATACTACAACACATCTATTAACATATTTACTGACATATTGGTTGAGACTTACTGATATGAATATCATAATTAAACTTTATTTTGAGTACTTCTTTATTGCACAATGTACATTTCTTAAAGTGCCCCTATTATGTTTTTTCTTTATCACTTATTATGGTGTGTAATATAGCTGTTTGTGAATGCAAACGTTCCGCAAAGTTGTAAATTTGAAAGTGCACAATAAATAAAGTTATTGTCTCCTAAAAGAAAGAATTGACTCTGAACCGCCTTTACAAGTCATTTGGGTTTTGAATCCTATTGCTTTACAGTTCTACGTCAGCTTTACAGTTCTACAATCAGCGTTTATCACAGGTTCGCGTTTAAAGTCTGTGTAGAGAGAATGGTGTCGTCTAAGCGGCCCCTAATTTAATAACAAATGATCGTTGCGACGGAAGCGAATCATTCAAAACTAAGTTTAGCTGGAAAATAACTTTATTAAAGAACCGCTATAAAGCCAAAACAATCTCTGTTACCATAAATTATACGTTTATCTCTGTAAAGCTGCTTTGAAACAATCTACATTGTTAAAAGCGCTATATAAATGAAGATGACTTGACTTGACTTGACTACGTCACTAGGAGATACATTTGCATATAATTCCCGCCAATGTTGTATGTTTTCTGCCCGCAAACAACTTGACCAGCCCACAACACGTCACTTTACTGACGACTGCTTCTCAAGTTCAACGGGGGATTCGCAAAACGCTTGCTGTAGAAAGATGTGTCAGTAACCAGTTTTTTTGGACCAACTTGCTCCTCAGAATCACAATCTGTAAGCATGAATAATTATTGATGTATATATTTCTACTGTGTGTTCAGAATACTTAGTTTTGTGTTTTATATTGTGTAAGTTTCCGGTTAACTCACGTTATTACTGTCTTACAGAAATACTTCTGCTAATCAGTTGTGGGCCACTGTTACCTAAAACTGCATCTATAAATGCAGATTGTCTGTCGTCCATATTGTGTCTATACTATCAGCGATTAAAATAAATACAATCTTAATCGCAATAAGAATAAGACAAAAAAATAAAGCATATATCAAAATATACTTGACTCATTATTTGCAGTACATAATGTCTGTGTAGTCATCCAAATGTGGCGCTCCTTTGTTCTCTTTTTGTTTGATCAGCTTCAGTTGCCTCACACATCGCAATCACAGAAACATGGCAGACAAGATGCACATTTGCACTCATTCGCTAGTCAAAAACTATGAAGGTAATATGATGCCATAAAGAATCGCATGCGCAGGGTAAGATTTGTGAAAGTGAACATAAGATTGCAAGCGTAAATTAAATTTGCATGCGCTAGAGAAGATCTGTAAAGGTGTAAATCACCTTTCAAGTGTAAGAAAAAAATATTTGCCGCATTTAACTGTTATTCATAAGTGTAATTCATGTATTGTGAAGCTGCAGCTTCATGCTAACGCAAAATAAATAGGATCTGTATTCCTCTGACTTCCATTTTTCCGCGCTTACAATTTTGTATGGAGGCTCAATTATAATTCACGCAAAAAAACATGATTCACACATGCGTAGACAATTTCACATGCATGAAACCTAATTCACGTACACACAAAAAAAAATTCACGTGCGTGAAAAAAATATATATTCACAAAAAGCAACTCGCATGCGCAAATTCAAATTATATATTACATTTCACAAATGTAAAACAAAATTCGTAGATATACAACTGTGCACAAAAACATTTGAATGTTTAAAATGTACGAGTTTATCCTTGAATGTGAATGTGCAAATCGTCATTCACGCGTGAATCGCCTTGGATTTGTGTGTGTGTGTTTTTGAAACTTTCCTGGCAGAGCTCTCCTCCTACACGGATGAGTCGTACTCTTTAGCCAATCAGATTTAAGCTTATCAATCGACCAATCAGTATCACGTGAGGGCGGGCCTACCTGCATGTTACATCATCAGCTTTCGACCAGTTCATGGCTGAGCAGAGGTATGTGCACTGCAGTTGATCGTTCATTTCTGTGTTTGCTGAAGTTAAAGAAGTTCGATATAAGTTGAAGCAATAGTTTATTAACTATTAACTGATGTAAGCAAGTGCTGTGGTAATCAGATATCCCATATCGTGTCAAAAATTAAGAAGAATGATACTTGTTTTTTTGTATTTTAGCTGCAGGTACAGACAGCTCTCACAGCTTCAACAATCACACTAATGAGTGCAAAACAATCAATGCCCACTAGGGCTGCACGATATTGGAAAAAAAATTACATTGCGATATTTTTTTCCCAACGATATATATCGCGATATTGCGAGCCATCAATCCAGGCTAAAGTCAATAATTACCATTCCATGTTATTAATAATTTCACTAATAAGCAAGCTTCATTACAAGTAACAAAAAGGCCACTTAATATGTTATTCCAGAAACATATTTCTCTCAGAATTCGGTGAACGTTCTTCGGGTTCTAGGACCTGAAAAATTATGTTTTCTGTGCTGATTCAGTGACGTGTTCATGTAAACGGCACCTAGACCCAGCAAAAGTAATGATTAATAATATGTAAAATATTACAATGAGACATTTTAATTGTTTATTAATAAACAAGTGTTTTCTGTAAAGATGAAGTTGACAATATACTGACTCGCGATCTTCGCAGCAGTGATCGGGAGAAATGCACTTTTCATACAGATTAAATATAGCTATATTTTTTTTAATGGTTCTGTTTAAAAGTAGAGATTTCTGTAGATAATAGATATATTTCTTTCTTTCTTTTTTTTTTTTTTTTTAGGTGTGTGAGGCGAGTATGCTACCTTTTACGCTGAGTTTCGGTTCATGGATCATAGCTTAATCTCGGGTTCAGGCGCTGGCTGCTATATTTAATTATTATTAATCATTATTAAATCCAGGAAATTGGATAATGAAATACTGATTAAAATTAAGATACAATTAATACAAAACGAAATTCGTTTTAAAGAAAGGCTTTGTGCTTTCTGTTTGAGGTCTCTGTGAAAGTTTTAAAGCAGTCTTTTAGTGTCGCTTTCATAACGGTCGCGTCCGTAATATCACGTAACATTGTTTTTTCCTCATAAATGCGAACACGAAAAATAAACGAATGTTTAAAAAAGACAACCATCCACAACTTTATAACACTCCAGCAAAGTAGCCTACCTCTTTTTGGTCAACATCCTCCTTTTTGTAGACGAAATAGGCTAGTCCCAAATAGCTGATTTTGACTTTTTTTTGCGGCGGATCCTCTTCGTCGCGCATTTTTGAATGTTGGCTGTGAGCGCGGTGAGCTGCGGCACAGCGAACCAATCACTGTGCAGGCACGCAGAACTCGTATGTCACCCCAGCAAAAAGCCATACAACAAACTCGTGTTTACTGTGTGCTACCGTTCTCTTATGGGTACTACTAACGTTACCCTTCACATCGCATGTTCCGGCGATGTGACTATCGCTCATTCGCACATCGCGATGTCGATGTTAAAACAGAATATCGTTCAGCCCTAATGCCCACCCTAGCTCTCTTAGCACTGGCCTCATCGAGATTGTTCTTTAAATAGTGAATAGACCTATTTTAATGAGCAGCCATTGTTTATTTGCCATTTGTGCAATTTGTGCATGTTGTTAAATTATTAAACACTTGTTGTTTCCCTGCATTTTTCAGGATTACTCACCTTTGGCATATCATCTGGATAGCAGTCACAAACATCTTAATTATGTTGTTTCTTTATTCTCTTTTATACTTTATTTTTTTGTATTAATGTCTTAATTGGTAATACTTTACAATAATGTTTCATTAGTTAACATGAACTAATAATGAACTGCACGTATACAGTTTTGTTAATGTTAATTTCAACATTACTTCATAAAAATCTTGTTAACATAAGTTAATGCACTGTTAAAGGGACACCAGGCAAGCCTGAGGCTTGTTCCTCACCACGAGCAACCCAGCTGATCAGCTGTCAACCCATTTTCTTTCAAACTGATGGCAAGTTTTTATTTTTTTTTATTGTGTTGTCATGCAGACTAGTATTTTTACCGGGAACGAACGATATGAACGAGGCGAACTGCTTTCGTGTTTTTTTTTGTTTTTTTTGGAGAGTGGGCATGAGCATAAAAAAATATATATCGGAGGCTAATATTTGTCTAAAGTTATATTAGCAAGGTCTATAAGTTCATCTGGTAGAATGACGGTTTACCTTTGCTTGTAAAGGTCAGCATCCGTTTTGCAGGCTTATGTTTCTCTCAGTTCTCGCCATTCTGAAAAAGCCGGTCCGATATTTACTCGAGTCTGACTTCTTGCTCAGTCAGTCTCCCGTTTCCTCTTTCTTTGGTCCTCCGACAAAGATTTCCTAGCTTTCTGCTTCTTTTTTACAGGCTCAGCCATGACGAAAATGTGAAGAACTCAATCTATCGTTGCCCTTTGCTTATAGCTAGCCGGTGCTTGAATGGGGGCGTGTACGTGTGCAGTGCCGTCAAGCAATTCGTTACATCGCGAGATCTGATATCACGCAATACTTCCTGACGGCGAGGCCGGCGACCCACCGGCCCAAAGTTGCAAGTGAGTTTTTTCCGCTCTCGGGCAACAGGGGGGTGCGAAACCACCACCATTCAACCCGAAATAAGTAATATAACCATTCCACTGACTCCGAAGCTGTTCAGTTAAGGTAAAAAAAAGTTACTTAGATCACCTTTAACTAACAATGAACAGCTGTATTTTTAACTAACGTTAACAAAGATTAACAAACACAACAACAAATGTATTGCTCATGGTTAGTTAATACATTAACTAATGTTAACTAATGAACCTTATTGTAAAGTGTTACCAATATATTCAACATTCACTTCCTTATGTTTTGTGCTCTATTGTCATCTCAAGGTGTTTAGTGTCACAGGACAATGTTGTGAAGCATTAATTTTACTTTGCCTAGTAAAACAGGCTAATCTGATCCGACTCTATTCAAATACCATCACTTAATCTCCCACGTCCTCTGTCTGCACCTCTTGTACTATAGGTTTTTACTATCTTAAATATCAGACCAAATCTGATATGTCCTAACAGAGAGGTCTGCTGACGACTCGATTGAACACAATTCATTTGTTAACTTTTCACTTGATGTATTGAACTTAAATTTATATACTTTAAAAGCAAAGAAGACTCTGACTGGATCTCACAACTCTGGAAGAGACGTATATTTCTCTGTACTGAATGTTGTGCTTCATACTTAAGATTGTCAGTTCATGATCTTCATATGTAACAGGAACATTAATCATAATCAAGTCATTTTATATATATTTTATTCCCAAAGGATTCGGAAACTTTCAAATTAATAAAATGTGTACATCAAATGTAATTATGTATTTGAATCTTTTAATTCTGACAAGAACATTTAATAAGGCATGAATAGCAGGGCTTTATTCTTGTACATATAGTCCGCTGGACATAAATGAATACAGTAACAATGCATCACTTTCAACATCTTGTTGAAACAACTGTCAAAATGGATGGCTTGCAACATGACTGTTTTGAAAGAATTACAGTAGGAATGGTAAGATCACAATACTGGTTGTCTGCAACTTCATACATCATCTGTCTCGGAAATCTGAAACAATAAAACTACATAATATATGAGGAGCTCTTTTCCAAAACGGGATAAATCCATTTCAGTAGTTTTCAGGAAAATTACATTTTTTACCTAGACCCACACATTTTGTGAATATTCAATTTATCCTAATTAAAATGTTTTTTGGCTCAGTCTGAACACGTTGAACAATGATTATTAAATCAAACAACAATATTGTTGATGATAAATTCAAAGTTTATTTATTTATTTTTCAAAACGCTATAAATCCATCAATTTTTGGAAAAAAAAAATGATGGTTTGTCTTTTAAAAAACAAACAAGAGAACATGCAACATATAATCAGGTACTCATAGTATAAATGAATATAAATTAAATAAGTGCAAATGCATGAAATAAATAAAAGCCAAATAAAATAAATAGTAAAATAAAATAAAATAAAATAAATAGTAAAAGTAAAATACATATTTCCAGTGACATGTTCTAATATTGTCCACCACATAAAACAAATAATTTAAAAATAACACACATACAAATACCAGTCCTTAAATACAACAATGTTAAAAATACATTCAAATCATTTAGTAACACATTTAGGCTATTAGGCTATTAGAACTATTCAGTACTTTTAATGTCACGTTAGCAGGCTTCTTTACAGGAAAATATCTTTATCGCGAGGGGGAAACCTACAAAACAGTATTAAACTAGTCAATTCTGAAATGAAAGTTGTACTCACCAAACACTTTTATGAAGGTCGCCTTGCAAACGGGCACATTCTCCGGATGTCTGTTGCACAAAAGACTGTACTTAACAGATACGTTCCGGTCTTTTTGTTTGTTAATGTCCTGGACTTTCGGACGCTTCCTTGTCACTTGCGTGATGTCCTGGTCAACCTTGTTTTGTTTTTCATAAAAATAGTTGAAATTTACCATCAGATCGTCCGGCGACAGCCTCTCGGCCTGACAGAAACCTTTGGCGGCAGCTTTGTGTTGACATCCCACTGTTGGTATTAACGCACCACCCGAGTGACGAACCTTCTTTTTTTGTTGTTTTTTGTGATTTTCTTTGTCCAGTCTGCGTTTTCTACCCCCAGGTGTAGGTCTCACTGGCTCATCAAGGCCATCAAAAGTGTTACTACAGTTTAAAGCACTCATTTTGAGGAATGAATGAACATAAACAAAGTAACAAACCTCTGTTCAGATCGCCGCCTATTTGGATTGCGTAGAACGCTCACCGAATTCTGATTGGTTGAGAGGATATATCCCGTTTAGGCTAAAAATAGGTTTGGCGCTTATCTCGTTTTGGAAAGAAACTGCATCTTGCAGTACATTTTAAACAAGTAAATATAGCGATTTGTCATGAAACGTTGATGGAGCAGTGAATAGGTCCAGTACACAGTAAAATGACATGACAAACTCATTTTTTTTAAAAATGGCGTTTATCCCGTTTTGGAAAAGAGCTCTTCATATGCAGCTTAAAACAAAAGAGATGTCTCCATATGCACGTCATTACATACATTATCATCAGTTGAATGTGTGGTGGACAGGACATGAAAATCCATCAATACTAAAAATTAATGTTTATGTTCACATGTGGACTAAACAGCAGTTCATAAACTATTGCTTTAGCTGATCTCGAACTTCTTTAACTTCATTAAACACTGCACATCAACTGCACATACCTCTGCTCAGCCACGAACCATAGACAGTAAAAGAACTAGTATACTATAATGTATGGCGGAATAGCACTTGGGAGAGGACCAGGACTTTCGAATGGAGAGCAGCAGACAACAGTATGTGGTGGGCAGAGCACAATGACCGTCAGATAAGGCACAGCAGACAACAGTAGGTGGTGGGCAGGACACAAGGGACTACAGGTGGGTAGCGGTGAGTACAGGATCCTACAGTTAATAACTGAGTCTTCTCTTACCACAGGACAGCAATGGCAGAATGCAGCGGCGGATAACGGGATCTCTCTGTTCACAGAACAGCAATAGTGGGTACAGAATCCAGCAGTTAATAACTGAGTCTTCTCTTACCACAGGACAGTAATGGCAAAATGCAGATCTTCACAACGACACACCGAGCTCAACTTCTCCTTTCTTTACCACAGCGGCATGAACTGGGACACCTGTACAAAGCTTTACCCACAGCAGTTCAAATTATTTCCTGACGAACCCACCGGGCTAAACGATCCCCGACAAAGATTTCAGAGTGCTGATAACGTCTAATTTTCCCTTACTCGTGCATGCATCAAACCACTGTAAATTCTCACACGTGCTCACTTCAATCTTCAGACATTGCAATGACACACCACTTCACAGTGAAAAGTATACCTTCACTCCCTCTCGTCGGGGCCGGCCAGTCCACCGTCGTGATCTGTATATCCAACAATGCTTGCGCTCGTTCCGTTCTCCCAGTCCTACTGGCCAATCTCTTGTCCGTTCTCGATCTCAATCGTGCCCCGCGCCTCAGCCGCACTTTATCCTTCCCTTCTCCGCTTCTGTGGCTGCCCCACCGCTTTTGCCTCTCTTGCTCTTGTGACTCACACTTTGATCGCGACCGCTCTGCCTCTTGTGCATCTTCGAGCCGCCACTTTTAAATCCCCCATTGGAGACACGCGCTCCAATGGCTGCTTGATTAGCCGCTGAATCTGCCGCTTGTCAACGCGGTCGGCCATGACAGGCCGCCGGAACCGGCCTAGTGTCGCACCGGAAGTCTCCCCCCAGGGCAACTCGTTCCACTCCCAAAGTTCCTTCTATGTCACCCGGTGACACCCTCCCTCGCCATTCCGTTCTAGTCCCTAGAACGGGAGCCGGACACCCATTCTCCATACCTTGCCGGAGGTAATCCTTGAGTCTCTCGTTGCGAGCGTCTAGGTGGCACAGCGGGTTCTACTCCCCTTGGCTCAACCTCTAGGACCCTGGGTAGCACAGCCCAACCCACCCAAGGGGGTCCTGGAACCACTGGAACTGGTGGGGCCTCAGTCTTCTGCCTAGGATAGTTAGGACAGGGGTGAAGCAAATTTCGATGTAACACCCTCTCAGGCCCCGATCTTCCCTCAGGTCGAATGGCATACACCGGCTGATCAGGACCCTGTCGTCGTTCCACCACATATGGTACAGCCTCCCACCTATCACTGAGCTTGCCCTTCCCTTGGCGCCGGTTGTCTCGCACTAACACCCGCTCCCCCGGCAACAAGGGGGCCTCTCTAGCTGTTCGGTCATATAGACGTTTGTTCTTCTTAGCAGCCGTGTCAAGGTGGTCCGAGACTCTCTGATAGGCAGCGTGTAATTGTCGATGGTGTCGATGTACCCATTCCGTGGTTGTGGTCGAATCCCCGGCCGCAGCCATCCCTAGGAGCAGGTCGGTAGGCAGGCGCACATGTCTTCCGAACATCAGGTAGGTAGGAGCATAGCCCGTTGTACTATGAACGCTGTTGTTGTAAGCCTGTACTAAGGCTGGTAGGCTATCCGTCCACTGACTCTGGCGGTCCGTATCCAAGGTCCCCAGTAAACTCAGCAGAGTCTGATTAAAGCGCTCGCACCCCCCGTTTCCCTGGGGATGGTACGGAGTGGTATGGGTCTTCCTGCACCCATAAAGTTGACACAGTTCCCGGATCACTCGGGACTCAAAGTTAGGCCCCTGGTCAGAGTGGAGGATTTCAGGGCACCCGAATGGCTGAAACACTGCCCTCCAAAGGGCACTGGCTGTGGTGGTCCAGAGTCGGAATTGCCCACGCATACTTTGTGAAGAGATCCGTTACTACCAAGATATTTTGATACCGATCCATCGGCCGACTCAGTGTCAGAAAATCCATAGCCACCATATGCAAAGGGGCCCTGGGCCGCACCGGAACTAGAGGCGCTCTCACTTCTCTCCTGGTCTTAAACAGTGTACATCGAGGGCACTCCTGCACATACGCCCCCACAGACACATCCATGCCGATCCAATAGAAATGTCTTCGCAGCAAGGACACGGTTCTCTCCTTCCCCTGATGTCCCAATTGGCCATGGTATGCCTGGAGCAAGGGCCGAATCTGAGCTTTCGGCACCACCACCTGACACACGGTCTCACAAGTCGTTGGGTCCTGGGTAGTACGGCAAACCACACCATCCCGCAAACACAGCTGCTTCCAGTGCCCCAGGAGTTTCTTCACTGTCTGGGTCTGGGCGTGCCTTTCTTCCGCCCCCGGGAGTATACCTAGCTCCAAGTGAGTTCGCAAAACTACCAGCCCTTCGTCGTTCTCCTGTCGCTCCCTCCACCGTCGTGGATCCCATCCCCAACTGACCGGAACATCCTCCCGCTGTGCTCCAGCAGCCTCGATCACTCCCACCATCAGCCCTTCTTCCGGTCCCGCCACCGACTGCTCCTCGGTTCTTGCCACAGGTAACCGGGACAGGACATCTGCGTTAACATGTTCGCGGCCTGGCCAATACTGTAACTGATAATCAAAGTTGGCAAGTTGGGCCACCCACCTCTGCTCTACCGCTCCCAGTTTAGCTGTTTGGAGATGAACCAGCGGGCTGTTATCAGTAACTACCAATACTATGGCTCCCCACAAGTAGTCTTTAAATTTCTCGCACATTGCCCATTTCATGGCCAACAGCTTAGTCTTGAAGGAACTGTAGTTGGCATCGTTCCTCTCAGCTGGGTGGAGACTCCGACTGGCATATGCAATTACCCTCTCTATTCCTTGCTGCCGCTGGGCCAACACTGCCCCCGACCCAGTGTTGCTGGCATCCGTGTACACAATGAATGGCTGGGTGAAATCCGCGTAGGCCAGGATTGGGGCCTGTAACAGCTCCTGCTTCAACCTCTGAAAGGCCACCTCACAGTCTGGGCTCCAGTCCACCGAAGGGGACCCACGGCCACGAGGACGACTTGAACTGGCGAGCAGTTGATTCAGGGGTTTAGCGATCTTAACAGATCTCACTGTTCTAGGGGGATCCCAGCTTTGCACGGTGGAAACTTTATCGGGGTCCACTGCAACTCCCGCGGCCCCCACCCGATGGCCCAAGAACTTTACTTCCTTACGAAAGAGCTGACATTTGCCAGGCTGGAGCTTCAATCCATACTTCTCCATGGCTCAGAATACTTGCTCTAGATGTAACAAATGGGAATCGAAGTCAGGTGAGTATACAATCACGTCGTCCAGATAGACCAGAGTGGAGTCCACCAGCTGCCCTCCCAGGCACCGCTGCATCAGACGTTGAAACGTGGCGGGGCATTGCAGAGTCCAAAGGGCGTGGTAAATGCGTTTTTTTCCCGGTCCCCTTCCTCCACCTGTACTTGCCAGTATCCGCTTGCAAGATCAAGGGTAGAATACCAGGCGGCATGTGTTAGACTAGTCAAGGAATCCTCAATCCTAGGTAAGGGAAAAGCATCCATCTGGTAACCTGATTCAACTTCCGGTAATCTACGCAGAACCTCCAAGCGCCGGTCTTCTTATGTACCAACTCAATCGGGGCTGCCCATGGACTGCTGCTCTCCCGGATGATCCCCTGTTCCAGCATCCCCCTCAACAGGGTACGGATCTCGGAGTACAAGGTGGGGGGAACTGGACGGTACCGCTCTCGACTAGGTGCTGCGTCCCTGGTAGGTATCAAGTGCTTCACCACATCCGTACATCCATAATCTTCTTCATGGGTGGAAAAGACGTGCTGCCATTTGGCCCAAAATTTCTGGAGTTGGTACGTCTGCTCTTCTCCCAGTCCCTCCCCTTGCAACGACTCCCCCCGGAGGTGTACCGGCATCCCTTTTTCGGAGGGCCCGGACCAAGGCTCGCCCGATGTCAGGGCAACTTCAACCACCGTTGCACTTACTTGACAAAAGCGGACCTCTTGCTCCTCCCTCACCTGATGGGGACCCACCGGAGTAATCCGTGCCAACCGTTGGTAACGGTACAGGTGGACGGGGTACGAGCTCACATTCCTCACCCGCACTGAGACTCGGCCCCGACGGGCCATGGCCAGTCCTCGTGCCACCTCCACACCCTCCTCCACACTCCCAGTGACACACACTTTCACAAATCTTACCCTGCGCATGCAATTCTTTATGGAGTCTTTATAACTGCATTTGAGTTTGACTTTTGTAAAATGTTAACAATATATTGATAAGTAATACAACAACATAGCCTATAATTTGTTTTTACCACCGGAAAATCATAAGCACAGGTGCGCCCCCGCGCTGTTTCACACTGGAACTTACACAAAGCGACTGAGTGATCCTCGTCACCTAGGTAACATATATTTCTAAGACATTTCTTCTTGGATTTATGATTGCTGATACACTTAATTTATTAACATTTAATCATGTTATAGTAATAATATTAAATTATGCTTAATTCAAGGCTGTTAATATGCACGTATTTGCTATCTAGCTAATTTTTGAATCTATATTCTATACTCTCCGCTCGTCTTCACATGTATAAATGTAGTAAAACGTTTTTTTTAGGGCTTTAGGGCATACTTGCCAACCTTGAGACCTCAGGGGGGGGGGGGGGGTCATATATGTAATTCATTTATTTGACAAATTCAATTCCTTAAGGCCTCTCCTCAGGAGGTTAGACCCTAATTTGTACAATAACTGTACGTTCACACCGCCGCCGACTTGAGCTTCCAAAGTTACCGGAAGTCATTCATTTTCAATGGAAGCTGGCTTCACTCAGCTGCAAGGAGCGTCAAAGCAACCAATCGGAATATAGACGTCCTTCGCGCTGGCTGATTCCGGACAAACATACGATGTAAACTTTCGTTCCTACCAAAACATTAGTTCCGAGAAAATGGAGGAGAAGCTGATCATCGCCGTTGCTGGGTTTTCTATCATTATCGGATAAATTTCACAGTTTAACCATCATAGAGTTAAAGTTTAGCATTTGCATGTGTTTTTAAGTCCTGTCAGTTTAACAGGGCGCGCTTGCCAGGGCATATATAACGGTGCGTGTCCACTGGCGCGGAGCGAGCGGAGCGGAGCGAGCGTTTTCAATTCATTCCTATGGAAGTCGAGCTTCACGCTCGCGCAGTGCATTTTGGGATTGCCAGCGGACCGGAGAAAGCGTTGAGAACGACCGAGAGCGTCAAAAAGGTTGGGCAGTTTTTGACTTTATGCAAATATCAAGCGAAAAACGCGGTCGGCAGCCAATTGCTGTGAGGTTCGGGATGTGACGTCTGTTTTGAGAGTTTAAAAATATGCAAATTGTGCTGGAGTTTATGCTGGATTTAGTGCGTAAATCATTTTGTTTACAAATTAGACGCTTTGCAGTTGTTATATATCTGTTAAAGATTTTATTTTGGATGTGTTCATTCAACACACGGACAGTATAATCATCAGCGATGCACGCGATTACATTTAGAAATAGACAAGCTTTGTTTCCAAATGCACCAAGCAAAGATATCCTTTCAATTTTATAAACTTTTATAAACCCAGCCAATGTAATCACAATGAACACATCCAAAATAAAATATTTAACATACATAACAACTGCAAAGTGTCTAATTTGTAAACAAAATGATTTACGCACTAAATCCAACATAAACTCCGGCACAATTTGCATATTTTTAAACTCTCAAAACAGACGTCACATCCCGAACCTCACAGCAATTGGCTGTCGACCGCGTTTTTCGCTTCATATTTGCATAAAGTCGAGAACTGCCCAACCTTTTGACGCTCTCAACGCTTTCTCCGGTCCGCTGTCAATCCCAAAATGCAATGCGCGAGCGTGAAGCTCGACTTCCATAGGAATGAATTGAAAACGCTCGCTCCGCTCCGCTCGCACCGGGCCAGTGGACACGCACAGCGGCAAAACTCCGCTCAGTGCCGCTGGCAACGCTATAACGCCTCCGCTTTGGGGTGTGTCTGTTGCGAGTGTGTTTAATCTAAGTTTTTTACAACACACACACAGTATAATCATTAGAGATTCACGCGATTACATTTAGAAATAGACCAATTTGTTTCCAAATGCACCAAGCAAAGATATCCTTTCAATTGTATAAACTTTTATAAAACCAGCCAATATAATTACATATAATATAATTATAATGAAATATTTAACATAACAACTGCAAAGCGTGTAATTTGTAAACAAAATGATTTACGCACTAAATGCAGCATATACCCCGTCACAATTTGCATATTTTTTTAAATCTCAAAACAGACTCACATCCCGAACCTCACAGCAATTGGCTGTCGACCGCGTTTTTCGCTTGATATTTGCATGAAGTCGAGAACTGCCCAACCTTTTGACGCTCTCAACGCTTTCTCCAGTCCGCTGGCAATCCCAAAATGCACTGCGCGAGCGTGAAGCTCAACTTCCATAGGAATGAATTGAAAACGCTCGCTCCGCTCCGCGCCAGTGGACACACACCGTCAAAATGTTGGGCAGTTCTCGACTTTATGCAAATATCAAGCGAAAAACGCGGTCGGCAGCCAATTGCTGTGAGGTTCGGGATGTGACGTCTGTTTTGAGAGTTTAAAAATATGCAAATTGTGTCAGAGTTTATGCTGGATTTAGTGCGTAAATCATTTTGTTTACAAATTAGACGCTTTGCAGTTGTTATATGTTAAAGATTTGGATGTGTTCATTGTGATTATATTGGCTGGGTTAATAAAAGTTTATAAAATTGAAAGGATATCTTTGCTTGGTGCATTTGGAAACAAAGCTTGCCTATTTCTAAATGTAATCGCGTGCATCGCTGATGATTATACTGTCCGTGTGTTGTAAAAAACTTAGATTAAACACACTCGCAACAGACACACCCCAAAGCGGAGGCGTTATAGCGTTGCCAGCGGCACTGAGCGGACTTTTGCCGCTGTAGTGGACACGCACCGTAAGAACGAGCAGAGCGAGAGAGCCCCGGCCGCGCGCGCGCACTCACTATTAATAATAATAATAATAATAATAATAATAATAATAGCTAATTATTCTTTTTTTCGTGACCAAAACGGTTATAAAAATGCTGTCATTATAAAAGGATTCTAGTGTCAATGTATTGCTTGTTTTTTCTGTTTACATTTCATATGGTGACACTTCTCTTCTCCCATGATCGAACATAGAATGCTGTTACGTCAGAGCGGCCAAAGCGTCAACAAGCTTCCCCGAAATTTTTCACAAGCGTCCTTGACAGGGCGGCTAGAGCTTCTTTGCAGCTCAAGTCGGCGGCGGTGTGAACGTACAGTAACAACTTCCGTTCTGATTGCCACGCTTGACTTCGAGGTGTAACCTTTATTATTGTTCGGTCTGAAACGGCGCCCAATGACGGATGGTGTAGCAATATTGTTGTCCGGGTGGAAATCGGGAGAAATTCGGGAGAAATGTCGGTCCGGGAGATTTTCAGGAGGGGCTTTGAAATTCGGGAGTCTCCAGGAAAAATCGGGAGGGTTGGCATGTATGCTTTAGGGGCTTTAGGATAATCTATATTATCTATATTATTATTATGGTTGTTATTAATAGTGAATAAATCTAAAGCTTTTGAGACTATTATGTGTTATTGAATTTGTCATGAAGATGTGACCATTTCTTCCTTTTATGTAGGCTTACTAAATCTTAATATATAAAAAAAAGGGAGAGGGATCCCCTTTTTCAGTTTCAACACATGCCCCTCAAAAGGTCTGTGCACGGCCCTGATCATGATGTAGTATTTTTGGTGCATGCACATTAAACAAAAAGTTGATGATCTTTTGTGCATGGTTAAATGTTATTTTCTATTTCTGTTCAAGCTGAAATTGTTCTAACTCATTGTGTAGTTAGACTCTGTAAAAATGGTCGACTTTTAGTAAAGGTGAATGAGTCGTTCTGTGAACTTATATTGTAGTGTAGTCTGATTAAAGTAAATATAAATAAATATATTTTATTTTTATATTATATATTGTATTTTATATTTTTTAAATATATTTTAACATAATTAATAATTAATTTTGGGTCCCACTTTATATTAAAGCTACACTGTGTAAGTTTTTTAGTTGATTCTTAGCAAAAAACACTTAGTTCTTTCAAAAATATATGTGCTCATTAATGTATATTTACTTCTTTCAAGTAATAAAGTATTCTCTTAAGTTTATAATCTGCCATTGAAAGTACATACGGGTGAGGGGTTCGAATGCCGGTCGCCATGTTGCCCCTCCATCTTGAAACTACATTAGCCAAAGAGGGACATACCTGTAAATTCAAGCTTCGCCTTTTGCGTTTTTCACTCAGTGACACCGTGACGAATGCGAGGGGGAGATTACTCGCGAGCTCGCGAGTGCCGGCAGATTTGAAAGATAGTGTGGTGTGTGTGTGTGTGTGCGTGCTCACATTTGAAAGAGAGAATTAAAACGTCAACGCGACAGACAAATCAGCAAGACCATAGTCAATATTGGAGTAACTTTTCCCAGATGGAAAGAGCTCATGAGGAGAAAAGATTTTAAAACGGACGCTGAGGTTGCCTGCTTTCTTCTCGACAGGTAATTCAGCCTGTTGTAATTCATTTGTGTAAATTCGAAGTTTTATAGTTGCTTGTCTAACCATAGCATGGTTGTGCATAACGCCAGAACGACCTCTAGTATAACTTCATCCTCGCGTCAATGGTGAAAAAGTATTGTTTACCTTGTAACATAAATCTGTGCTGCGACGGATCACAGGTGATGAATAGTTTTAAAAGCGCAATTTTTTAAGCTATATATAAAAAAAGGACACTGTAAATTTTTGTTATTTTTAATTGCTTTTACTTTGTACACATTGTAACGTTAGCCTAATCTGATTATGCTGGGATAGCCGATTCCAAGGGTGACGTTTACCTCCTGACATCTGTCCTTTAGTTTTATTCATTTTAGACGTATTGTTTATTATTGTCATGGACGAAGTCGATAACTGGAAGCCATGTTAATCTTGGAATAATACGGCCACCGTAGGAGTGAAAACGCCCTCGGAATTGAGAGGAACAGAAACTAATATTCACTGGGTAGTCATATACAATTTCACCACTAGATGGGGGTAAAAATCACACAGTGTAGCTTTAAGTGGCTTTAAGTACTATGTACTTACACTGGAATTAATAATTTGATACAATGGACTTATTGTGTACATGCATGTTTTTACATTGTACTTATATTTTGAAAATACCTGCATGTAATTACAGCTATAATTAATTTATGTAATTACATTTGTAATTACACTGTTGACCCTTCCCTGACACCTTAACCCACCCTTAAACCCACCCATACCACCACACCTGTCCTAACCTTACCCGTATCACACCTCAATAGCAGCACAAGTGTTTTACAATACAACCTAAACACAATAAGTACTTATTAGGGCCCAAGCCCTGAAAGGGCGAAGGCCCTATTGTTTCCGTAAGGATTTTTTTTTTTTTTTTTTTTCATTATTATTTTTTTTGTCTTTTTGCCACTTTTGGGGCCCTTAATATGCTCAAAAACTCTTGAAATTTTGCACACACGTCAGAACCTGCGGCCATCAGGGCCGGGCTGAAGCTGGTACTGGGGCGTGGCAGGGGGGCTCGACAGCGCCCCCTGGAATGGGGTCCGAAAACTTGGTCCATAAATCAAACACGCTTGCATGTAATAATATGAAACTCAGTACACATATAGATCTCATCGGGCCGAACAACTTTCGTGCTCTAAGTTTTACAAAAGCCCAACAGGAAGTCGGTTATTATACGTTGTTTGGAAAACGCATACAATGGAATGTGAAATACTCCTCCTAGGGATTTCATCCGATCGCCACCAAACTCGGTGAGAATAAAGTCAAGACATTGAGGATGAATTCTTGCGAACGGATTTTTGATATCTCGAACGGTTTGGCCGTGGCGAGGAAACGAATTTATGGCGAATAATGGGACACAGGAAGTGTGTTATAACTTCTGCATACATTAACTGATCTTGATGAAACTTCAGCAGTGTGTTCGTTGTAAGAGGCCGATCACATGGATGTGACTATTGTGAGTCAAAGTTATAGCGCCACCAACTGGCAGCAGGAAGTGTGTCACTTTCAAAATGCTTTGAAGTCACCCTCTTAATTTTACCCGATTTGCTTCAAACTTTATGTGTATAATGTAAACACAGGGCAGATGTAGACCTGTGAAAGGATTATTGATATCTTAGATACTGTTGCCGTGGCAACGCATCAAGTTTTAATATTCTTTTCGGATGCGTTTGAGACTCTTAACATGCTTGAAATTGGATGAAACTCGACAGACACATAACACTTATTAGCCAGTAGACATGTGAAAAGTTTCAGAAACGGGCGTGGCAGGGGGGCTCAACAGCGCCCTCTTGAACAGGGTCTGAAAACTTGGTCCATATATCAAACACGCTTGCATGAAATAATATGAAACTCGGTACACATATAGATTTCGTCGGGCCGAACAACTTTCCCTCTGACAAGTTTCACGCCAGCCCAACAGGAAGTCAGCTATTATGGGTTGTTTGGAAAACGCTTGCTGTGGAATGTGATGTACTCCTCCTAGAGAATTCATTCAATCACCTCCAAACTCAGTCAGCATGAAGTAAAGACATTGAGGATGCTAAATTGCGGACGGATTTTTGATATCTTGAACGGTTTGGCCGTGGTGAGGAAACGAATTTATGGCGAGAAAAGAGAGACACGAAGTGTTATAACTTCTGCATACATCAACTGATCTTGATGAAACTTCAGCAGTGTGTTCGTGGTAAGAGGCCGATCAGATGGATGTGACTATTGTGAGTCAAAGTTATAGCGCCACCTGGCAGCAGGAAGTGTGTCACTTTCAACATGCTTTTGACAAAAGTGGGGGGGTTAGTTTTAAATACAGTAAAAAAAAAATGTTTTTATATTGTTCTCATCAAGCCGGACAACTTTCTAATTTACATTCATTAGCTCAGAGCAAAAGGAAGTCAGATATTTTGGTCTGAATGTGGATTTTTTTGCAAAATCAGCCTATGAATTTTTAGCCACTCCTCTTAAACTATTTATTTTATTCCCACCAAACTTTTTCAACATGATGAAAATACATTAAATATGCTAAATTGTGAACGGATAATAAATATCTCAAACGGTTTTGCTATGGCGAGGGATTAAAGTAATGTCCAAAAAGGAAAAACTAAAAGCCTCAAATTTTCTAAAAATGTAATTATATACCATTTATTTCTATATAAAAGTATACAAACATCACAACTAAACATTTTATTCTTTTTTTTCAATTTAAGAATGAATTTTAAGTTTAAAAACTGCCAGAATGGTTGTTTAGTCTAAACAATACATAAATAAAGTCAAACATAGTGCTATACTGCCCTCTTGTGTTCAAAATCAGGTAGGCCTATTATATCTATATATAAATATACTAGGTATGTGACGGTGAGAATATTTTACCACCGGTTAACTGACGTGTGACACCGCTGGGGGCTTTTTAATCGCTAACTTAAAAACTAAAGTAAAATATGTTCGTCCGCACTGACATTTATATTGGTTGAGCGAGCGTTTCAAATGAATTCCTATGGAAGTAGGAATTAACTGAAAAACGTTCACTCTGTTCTGCTCGTTCCTCGCCGTGGACGTGCACCGTTATGAATGCCCGTGCAGCCATGAGCATTTTAGTTTCATTTTAAAATTAGCGCCTTTCGGGGGGTGGATTGCTTGAAATTATTTTACAAAAGCACAATTTTGTGTTTTATTGCAACTGTACACAAATATAAGTTAACACTTTGCAGTTTGAATGTCGTCCTGTATAATGATGGAGTATGTTTTTATGTGTCTACTGTTCAATCGCGCCCACGCCACACACACACACACACACACACACGGTTTACTATCTTTGTGGGTACTCTCCATGGACTTAATGGTTTTTATACTGTACAAACTGTATATTCTATCTCCTCACACTAACCCTACCCCTAAACCTACCTATCCCATAAAACTTTCTGCATTTTTACATTTCCAAAAAAACTCATTCTGTATGATTTATAATCTTGTTTACCCATGGGGACCTCTATTTAGGTCCCCACTGTGACACGAGTCCCCATGAGTCTGTGTGCATTCAGGTTAAAGTCCCCACCGGGATAGAAAAACATGAACACACACACACACTCCAGCATTACAATCTTGACATCGCAGCCTGTTCATTATAGCCTTAATAAAATATAATAATAAAATAGTCAACCTAACATATAAAAATTACACTGCTCTAAATAGTCAGTAGTACAATTCGTACATTCACAGTAAGCACCGCTCGCTCCACTGTGATGTTTCCAAGCTAATTTTTGCGCATGTGAAGAGGATGATTTTTTCCATCAATATTGGAACACGAGTGAAGAACAAAGCCTATAATAAAGAATAGTTTAGCATCCAAATACATCGCAAATGTTGAAACATTTTGATTCTGATGAGAGGGTTACGTGAGCCCAACACTGCTTACTTTCATTTTTACTTTTACATTAAATTTAAAGGATTTGTTGTGGAATATTTTGAGTGTATCATAAAATCTGAATAAAAAAATAATAATAATAATAAAAAAAAAAAAAAAATGAATGAATGAATGAATAAATAAATAAATATATATATGTATGTGTATATATATATATATATATATAGCTGCGAGCAGCGATAAAGGGCCAAAGCCGGCGGCACCGCCACCCTAAAGGCACCGGGGTTGCGGTGCCACCGGCTTGGGCCCGTAATCGCTGCTCGCAGCTATATTTGTACTTATTTTTCGATGTAAGTGCATAGTACTTAAAGCCACTTAATATAAAGTGGGACCTAATTTTGTTTAGATTAGTTAAACTTTGCTTGTGATTAATGCAATTAAATGTGCTTAAGCGACTTAGAACAACATGTAAAGTACAGTACATTACTATTACATTATGTACAAATACAGTACTCCTCTCATAAATTACACTTTATGTCAAATATTATGTAGAAAACTGACATTTTCAAGTATCAAAAAGTACATTTCAAGTGCATTAATGCACAGTATATGTTATAGACCAAACACATTTAAAATACATTAACAAATATAATTTTGGACAACACAGTTAAGTTGAAATTAAAATCAACTATTTTGCATGTGCTTTAGTATATACCGTATTTTCCGGACTATAAGTCGCACTTTTTTTCATAGTTTGGCTGGTCCTGCGACTTATATTCAGGTGCGACTTATATATCAAAATTAATTCAGACTGAGATGAACCAAGAGAAAACATTACCGTCTACAGCCGCGAGAGGGCGCTCTAGTTGGCGGAGTTGTTCAGAAGCGACACCAAGGATGAAGAAAATTATGTGGAATGAGATCGCGGGAGCTTGTGAACTTGTTTACTGGTAACTTGCTTGTTATGGCGCTTTTCCACTACACAGTACCAGCTCGCCTCGGCTCGACTCGACTCGGCTCTGTTTGGTTTTCCACTGTGTAAAAGTTGTACCTGTACCTGCTTCCAGGTACTTTTTTTCATACCACCTCCGGCGAGATTCTAAGCGGGCTGAGGCGAGCCGAGGCGAGTCGAGTCGAGTCGAGTTGAGCTGGTACTGGTAATGGAAAAGCGCCAATAGACTCGCTGTCTTATGTTAATTTAGCCTATTCAGCCTCCCAGGTATATGTTCTTTATGCTATTATGTAGCTGAATAACTGTTAATGTGTTGCGTTAACATACCGGACACCTACTCAGCCTGTTGTTCTGTCTGTGTGCTACTGTGTAGTTGAATAACTTGCCTTTCCAGATTAAATGTCTATTCTTGGTCTTGGATTTTCTGAAAAAAAAATTCTAAATAAATGCGACTTATAGTCCAGTGCGACTTATATATGTTTTTTTCCTCTTCATGACGCATTTCTTGACTGATGTGACTTATACTCCGGAGCGACTTATAGTCCGGAAAATACGGTAGTCAATACATCAAATACATCACTGTAAAATCATAATTATTTAAAATGTATATTTTTTTTCCTACTATGGAAGTCAATGGGACCCAGAAACTGCCTGGTTACTGACATTCTTCTAAATATCTTCCTTTGTGTTCAGCAGAAGAAAGAAATTCATACAGGTTTGAAACAACATGAGGGTGAGTATATGATGACAGAATTTTCATTTTAAAGTGAACTATTCCTTTAATTAGACATTATTACAAAATGTATTTTTAAAAAGTGCACTTAAGTGTGTTTAGAAATATTAATATTAATATTAAAGTGTTGTCTCTTTAAGCACACTTAATTTAATTATATTATATTATCTGCAAGCGCACTTTTTAAAAGTGTACTTTTAAGATTTGAAGTACACAAAAAGCACACTTTCAGTACAATTAAGTACACTTCTTTTTCACAAGGGCAGTCTTTAAATGCAAGATATTTAAAGTGTTCCTAAAGTATACTTGCAATAGTTCCACTTTAGCACAATCAAATATACTTAAGTATAGCTTTAGTTGGACCTCATCACTATTTCTAGATTATTAGAGTATAAAGTACAGCATTAGTTGTTCCAATTTAGCAGACTTTAAGTATACCAATTTATACCAAACTATTGCAGGGTATTTATATTAAGTAATAAATATGTAAATGTATTTGTAGTATACTTAGCATAAAATAAAGGTATTTCAAATACGTTTTAGTATATTTATTTTTCACTAGGGGAGGTTTATTTAATTGTTTAAATGCAGCTGATTTGTTTGTTCTGACTGTAAAGGTGTGCTGTGATTGGTCACACCCTCACACTCTTTTGTCATTGGCTGTATGTCAGTTTAAGTAAAAGAGAGTCAGTGTCATCATGCACAATTCTGTCCTCTACCTCAACTGATCATTGACAAATCATCAAACCTCTTCACTGGATGAAGATGAAGACGACACTCACTGTGCTCCTAATCCTGCAGCTCTACGGACTCTCCTCCGGGCTCATTAAACAACATTTCTTCGTGAATGAGGAAAAGAACTGGGATTCTGCGCTAAAGCACTGCAGAACTTTCTTTCATGACCTGTCCACCTTCACCAGTGAGAGCGAGGAGCAGCAATTTTTGGAAGATGCAGTTGGTCAAACTTCTAACGCCTGGGTTGGTCTCCACAAATATTATGGATACTGGAAGTGGACCGGACGTGAATATGCAACACAAATAAGCTGGGATAGTTTGAGTCTGCCAAGTCTTTATGAAAAGTGTGCTTTTTTACACAACAGTACTAAGAAACTGCATGATGAAAACTGCAATGCTGAACTCAAATTCTTCTGTGAGGACATATCAGAGATTGTTCTGGTGCGGCAGAAAGAGAGCTGGGAAGGAGCTCTGGAACACTGCAGAAAACATTATAATGATCTGGCGAGTCTGAACTCAATGAAAAGGATGAATTCTGCTTTAGGGAAAATCCCACAGGCTGAAACTGGATATGTGTGGACTGGTTTGCGCTTTCTAGCAGGAGAGTGGTTCTGGGTCAATAGAGATGATCTGGACTTTACAGCCTGGTCTCAGATGGGACCGCCCCAGTGTCCTGCCGGAAACCTTCGTTGTGGAGCCCTGGACAAGCAAACAAGGGTCTGGACACACAGAGACTGTGAGGAGAAGCTCAACTTCTTTTGCCAGTAGATGGTACATCACTTAAACAGATATTTTATGAGCACAGATTACAACTAATAGATATGGTACCATTAAGATATTTGGGCCATTTTTGTACAGCTGCCCCACATTTGTTATCACAACCTGTTTAACAACTGTTGAATATTTTCATTATTAATAACGCTATTAATAACTATTTATTGCTATGTGTAAACCATATTTTTCCCTTTTTTTAATATGACAATCTGGATCATAGCAGAAGGGATTGGTTCAACAACAATTTCTTCTCCTCATTCAAAGCATTCAGCAATCACTCGACAGCTCCACTCCGTTTTACATTTCCTGCTCCACACTTACTGGAAAGAAGAAAGTGACCCGCTCCGGGTTCACTGCATAAAGCAGTGCGTGCCACTATAAAGTTCCTAGCCTAAAACTAAACCTAAAAATTGTTTCAATGAAAGTACTAGTTTTTGTTTAATTTTGGTGTCTTTTATGCATATCTTATAAGTACAAAAATGGTTCATGTTCTTTTGTTTTATAACTTTACAGTATATTCAAAGTTTTTTTTATACATATAAAATCACATAAACATATTAGTAGTAGTTGTGTTTAGAGGTGCTGTACAGAGTGTGACAGATTTTACTTAGTTACTTCTGAAATTGTTAAATTGATAATTTAAATTCCTTTCAGCAAACTGTAGCTTCCCGATGCATAAATTATTCAATCACAAAGTAAATATATCTTAGTGCTTAGTAACACATTGTTTATTAGTATTATTATTCATTTTGAACTATATGTAATTATGCATTATAATCTTTTTTTTTTTTTTTATGTTTTAGGGCATATCTATCTCCTGTATACTATGCATTTTTGGTTGTAATGCAATGTAATGTAAGTCAATGGCCATTTCTAGAATATTTTTTAAGTGTCTTGTGTGAAAATACATTAGGAAATATCTGACGCTAAATGCCGCAAATGACCAATTTGAATCGAGTGTTTAAGAAGCAAGTAACCTTAGAGACTTACCGTAAGTTAACTTGGATGAATTTCCTAGACAGTTTTCTAATCACCATCAGAATAGAAGAATATAGTCAATTAATGTATATTGGTAGATGTACTGACATGAGGATGATAAAACTATTTTGATTTGAGTAAACTGCAGTATCCCTTTAAGTGTGTTACTTCATCGAATATGTAATGTTGGAATTATATTGAATAGGTCCTATTTATTTTGCATTTAATTAAAGCACAACCCTTATATTGTCCATGAAAGGGGTTGCCTGGATCACAAAATGGTTTTGTGTACCAATTCATTACTCAGCATGTCGTTAATTTTGACTCAATTTTTCGTTAAATAAATAGGCCATTTTGTTTTTAATATAACTAAATATGACTAAATTAAGCTGACATACAGTCACATGGCTTTTATTGAGATTTGTTTTAGGTTTGGCCACAGCAATGTTTTGTTTTTTTTCTTGATCTTTAAATGTATCAAACATCACAATTCAGCACATGGTTAAATGCAGACATCACACGTTCATTTATTTTATAGAGTGTTGAAATATAAAACCATATGGAACATTTATATACAGACTATATACTACAGAAGAAAAATTATTCATTTTCATAAGCTGGGTCCCATAAAATATGAATAATATTAATCATTGTAGTATTTTTCCTATGCACACGACACTGCACACAACAAAATTGCAAACCATTTTATTTGCTGGGTAAAGGTGTAGTTGTATTATATTTCAGCATGTCTCTCTGTTTCACCTCCAGCAGGGGGCGGAGCTGCACCAGACTACAATTTCAACTTCAATGTCTCTTTGTCACACTTATGTCACACTCTCACTTAATTTGGACTTTGTTTTCAGTTTGCACTGTTTCCACTGTTGAGTTAGTTGTCATGGTTTCTGATTAGCTGTCATTTAGTTCAGGGGCTCGTTCTTCGTACGTCGCTAACTCAGTTAGCTGGATTTGATTGTTGACGATTTGGCATGATCTTGGATCGTTTGGTTCTTCGAAGCTCATCCTGGACTTGCTGTCATAGCAACAGATGCGCAAGCTCAAACCTGCTCGGGAGCAGGCTTATTTCATGTAAACAGGATTAGATCGCGGCTTCATAAGCGGAGCTGATACAGGAAGTCCAGCGCAGCGCGATAGTGCACTTTCTGAGATGTTTTTTTTTTTCTCGTGACTCGTGAGATTGTCGTTTACATTATTAAATTGTTGGAAAAGCACATTTATTTTCGACTTGTCGGAGTCTGGCTTTAAATACAGCACAAACTGTTTTCATTGCCCTAAGATTATTTGCGAGTGGCTCTTTCCTTTACACTATTGGAGATGCGGAGAACTTGATGGAAAGTGCTGTCTGTCGTGTCATTTGGAGTTTACCTGGCGCTTTTAGGTTTAAAAAACAGGCTTTTTTTTTTTTTGGCATTTCCAAGCCACTTAAGACCCAATGTTGTAAAGCAGTTTTTTTAAAGCAGTTTTTTTAGGCTATCATCATTTTTTATGAAGATCATACAATCATGACCATGCCGATTACAGTATGTCACTCAGGCTTCACTAACGTGATTGGTACCATAGACTATAGGCTGCCATCAAGGCCTCAATGAAGGGGATTATGTGAACAGAAAGGGGGATTATGTGAACAGAAAGGGGGTTCACAATGTAAATGTGCAGCCCAGTTACAATTGGGATTCTTAATATTCCAGATTAATAGGCTAATATTATATCAAATAAAAAAAAAGGCAGTTGACTAAAATCTTCCATAATCACAAATGTGAAAGCAAAAAGGCCAGGATCTGTGCATGACTTAAGAATTTTCAGAGATTCACATTCCTGCACATTATTTGAAAGTGGTAAGGAAAGTTCCACAATTAAATATCAAGCTCACTGTATTACATACACTTATGCTGATCCTAACAGAACTGCATTTTTTCATAGGTGATTATGACATGTTCCTGCAGACAGGTGTTTTATGACCCCATTCCCTGACCCAAACCAGTTACAATGCAGCTCTAGCCAGGACAAGGGCACACAATGAACTTTGGCTAACTAAAGGGAAGATTTCAGTGTCTGAAAAGTCTGAGGGTTGCACACCTGACAGGGCCTGTGACATTGTTGCATGTGCCATATTACACAACATTGCCAAAAAAAAAAAAAAAAAAATCATTAAATGTTTAATAAAAGACAAATATGCTTAGTTCCTTGAGTTTTATTTCAAGTGTTCTTTGTAAAGAAAAGCCAGTGGTCAAGTGCCTGCAACAAGAGATATTAAGACACATGCCTCATGCAACAAATAAAAAGGAAAAGTTGGCTATCCACTGCCCACCTGTAGGCCTATGTCTCCTCTGTCTGTGCAGACTCTTCTGTAGGCCTTTCTGTAGATGTGGAATCCTGCAACTTATATTGCAGCCATAAAGCATACAAGTATAAATTAAGTAAAGTTATTTATGCACTTGCAGGTAGGCTAGTTCCTCCATATGACAGTTATCTGAGAGGGTTTATTCACTGTCCAGTGCAATGGAAACAAATAGACATTACAAAGTATTATACTTTCTTTCCTTTGGAAAGTAGAAAATGTCCACTTACTGCACATATTTCAGCCACCACTTTCTTGGGAACAGATACAAGTGTTGGTGTATTATGTAAAAGTGCACAAAAGAGGAAAACACAATGTCATTACAATGAACTACACTCAGGAAAATGTGATCAATATTTTTACATTAACATAAGTTTATCAGTTTTCACTTTCACAAGTCAAAGCCATTCATCATTACTTTTAATGTGGCCTTCATTTAATGCAGCAATATTTGTACAATTATTTTACAGTGTAGGCTACTAAGATCTTTTCTTTTTTTCAGCCTTTATCTTGGTTGCTTTTATAAACAGACAACCATTTATTTAACAGTGCCTTTTATAGAAGAGAAGAGACTATAATATAACTACAAATTACCATTAGGCTATGTAGAATATTTTTGTACTTCACTTTTATTTGTTCCCATGTTCTAGTGTGGTGACTCTGACATTACAATGAACAAAGTAGCCTAATTATGCAATTATTAAAATACAAAAAAGGCTAATAAGTGATAAAAACATCTAACATGGCCACTTCTAACAGATTTAAATTGTCTGCTACTTTTTGCCAGCCCTCTCTCCTGGCTTTTGCAGACTTTGTGTTCCCTGGCGTTTTGATTAAACATTAAAATTCCGAATAAACTTCGATTATTAGTTCTTGCTCTGCTGAGGAGAAAAACTGTGCGCGCTCTTTGGCCACGCTGAGCAGCCAATAGCAGCGTTGCTGATCAATGTTTCTACGATCGATACATATCCCCTTTTAAGCCAGCGCATGAACGCGCAGTTATCTCAGATAACTCAATCCAGCGATACTAATCATAAACAACAGGTGAGTTCGAAGAACCCAATTAGCCGGATCATGATTAGCACGATGATATCATCTTGGATGTGTCATTTGATCTCGAATGTAATAAGCAACGTACGAAGAACGAGCCCCAGGTGTGTGTCGTTATTTATCTTCATTTGCTTGGATACCTAAAGGTGCTGTGTGTAACTTTTTTCACTCTACTAAGGGACCGTTCAGTATTTATGGAATGGACCACCGGAGGAAAAAAGGGGAGGGTCATGTCTTTTTATTCTTTGTTGAGGGGAGGGTCATCCACCTTTTTTTAGTCTAGGTGGAGGGTCACCCAACTTGTGTATTCAAGAAAACAGCAACATTTCAAAGTGGCTTGTTTGGTGCATATTTTTCCATGTAGCTCCAAGTAGCTCTCTCAGTCTCGCCCCCCCATCGCTAGCAGATGGGTCTGACCCAACAAAAATCCAGTTTGGCGCTGTTTGACAGTGCGCGCGCACTTCAGTACGCACTCAGAAAAAGTGCATTATGTCAGAACAGAACGCCAATGAAATGTTTACCTGGCAAAGCTTTAAAGCACGAGCAAATAATGAACTTTTGTGGTTGCGAATAAGTGCAGTGCCCTGTGAGTGAAACACTACCTTTGCATTAACATGTGATGTGAATGTACGTTGAGCATAGGCGTAATTTGCGGGTAGGACGGGTGGGACATGTCCCCACCATTTTTTCTCAGGATCGATATTGTCCCCCACCACTTTTTGAAACATTATGATGTACCTAATACAAATAAATAAAACATCTCCAGTTAACTAGCAGAGCATTCATTTAGTTCGTTATTAAATAAGAGATGATCTAGCACTAAAATGTGTTGTTTTTTAAATCAAGCTGAGCGCTCGTTGCCGCTGCTATCAGTGTCATTGATACAGTGTTCTCTTGTGGCTCGCGCACAGTCTGCACTCGGACGCGCTCTTCAATCTATCGCCGTTGCGCAGACTCTCTATTCGTTGCGGTGAAATCACAAAACAAAATGCACACAAACGTGTCCCTGCTTGATATAGACTGTAACCACTCATGAACATATTCGGTTTTGATAAAAAAAAAAAAAAACTATACGAGTGCGGATTAGAACCCAGAACCTCTGATACGCTTGGCAAAAGTTTTATCCACAAGACCATTAAAGTACACAAACAAAACTGCGGATCCATGCATTTATTCACGTGAAAATTCTCAGCACTAACAATATTAGTAGATTTCATTAAAAAACTAATTAAACCCAATGTGAAGTTACTATTGAAAGTGATTTATAGACATTGTAATGTTATTTTTTCCCTAAAATTGTTATTGCACATATATCTGATTTAGCATTGTATTAGCAACCTCTGATTTAGGAGGGTCATAGAAAAATTTATTGCTGGCGAAGGGAGGGTCAAGTCTATTTTGACTATAGATCTCAAAACTCCTCCGGTAGCCCCTTAAATAAAAAACGAACATAAAAATACCATAATATGTTTGCCTATATTGAGGAAACATGCTAAGTTCCGCCCTGCACATGAGTTATGTGTTGTTTGTCTGGGAGTGGAGCACGCTCAATCAGCCCTCGAGGGGGCTGAATGTGAGCGGCTACTGTTAAGAACGCTCCACTCTTTGAGAAGGGCGCCTTGGCACGCGTTCCTCGTGGCTCTGGTCTCATTTGCAGATGGATCTGGTAGAGGGGTTAGAGACGAGGCTTGCATTCTCTGCCTTCACCTGCCAGAACCAGTGCTTCATCTCAAGGTTTGGAAGCATGCTCAGCAGATTCTTCCGCCCTCAGGCTCTGAGGAGTATGATGTTGTGAGTATCGAGACGGGAGATGTTGAGGAATCGCCACCTCTATGGAAGTAAAATAATGCCAAATGTTTTTGAAATAAAAAAGCCTGTTGAATTGCACTACTTGAAAAAAATAGGCATTGCATTAACCATGCTTGCATTTTAATGCATTGTATTTTTAGGGCTTGCATTTTTATGGGCTGAAATTCAACATGGTTGAATATTTAAGCTGTGAATATTTCAATTAAAAACATTTCAAACACATTTTCATTATTAAAAATGCAATAATCCATAATCACCTTTCATATTTCACTTCCAAAATATTCAAACTGTTTAAAAATACGACCTATAATATTCAACGGGCAATTTTATCATCCATTATCCATTTTATTTCGCTTTGCAAATTCGCTTCCACAAATTCAGTGGTTCAAATTCGACAGAAAATTCTACGTTGACATCCAAGAACTGCAGGAAAAGCAGTAGATTACCGAGCATACTCTCCATCTGCTGTTAGTCGACCTCACCAGCAGGGGGTGCAAGCGCGTGTTGTTGACGAAGACCAGCAACAGTTAGAAGAGCAAGCCATTCATTCATAAAACTCATTTACAGCAATAAGTGTATTTGTGATTATTATGACGGCGGTTTTATGTTAAATTCAGTGTCTTCATGGTTACTTTCCCTGTATAGCCTACATGCATCTTTCTCTACCGTGAACAAGATTATAATTTTATTCCCCGATGCGGATGTACAGATCCAATGTTACATTTTTGAGGTTGACATATATTTCTCTTGTATTATTGGTTGTTTAGTTGCCTTAACTTTATATTGTGGTGATGTGCTGCATGCAGGCTATTAGGGTTTCCCTCAATACTTCAGGATTCCCCTGCTGGACATATAAAACACTAAACGTATCTTAATGGACTAATTACAGTGATATAAAACCAAACTCGTAGGCAAGCAGATGGACTCAGAATAACGCGCAAAGCTTAATGCTGAGCATTTCCCAGTGATAGACTGGCATAAAGTTGGCTTGACATTGGACATAACTACATTAGTTTAGGGATTGTCTCTAAAGTGTAAACGACTTTGGTATACACGTTTCTAACTTCGATAGCATTTGAATAGAACGACTTACAGTCATAAAACCAACGGTAAAGTGTTCATGTAGTGTCAGGCATAATGCGCACCCTTTGGATTTTTGATATTTATTCAAATAAATTTAAGTTTGCTATTGAAGTTAGAAACGTGTATGCCAATGTTGTATGCAACTTTAGAGACGATCCTTAAATGTGCGGATGTCCAATGTCAAGCCAATTTTACATTTAGTCATTTAGCAGACGCTTTTATCCAAAGCGATTTACAGTTAAACTAACAATAGGAGGACAACAATATGCAAGTGCTATGACTCTTCCCAGTTTAAGCTAATGCAGTACACGTAGGCATACTATATATATATATATATATAGAGAGAGAGAGAGAGAGAGAGAGAGAGAGAGAGAGAGAATAGAATAGAATAGAAAAGAAGAGAAAGTGTGTATTGATCAAGTGTTGATTTTATGCCAGTATATCACGAAACGCTAGCATGAAACTTTGCGCGTTAAGTTCATATTCTGAGTCCATCTGCTTGCCTGTAGCCTATAGTACAGCCTACATCTCCAATAAGGTGCGAGTTTGGTCTTTTATATCACTGTATTAGTCCATTAAGCTACGTTAAGCGTTTTGTCCCGACGGAAGGGGAATCCTTGAGTATGAGGTGCAGGTATGGGAAACCGATTATAATCCCGTTCACAGGGTTGCCAACTTTGGGACTTTGGCTGGAGTGAGACTCTATAAAACATCAGTGCGTGCGCGTAACCCTAACCCTAATTTTAAAAACATCAGTCCTTGTTTACTTAGTATAAACCCTGATTTATGAAAAAAAAAAAAAAAAAAATTCAAAATGTACAATTAATTTATTGATTGCACTATAAAAAAAATAAAGATAGAGGTGATTAAATAACAAACATCAACAACAACATCAAAACAATAAGAAATCTCAAAACAAAAGGGACACATAATAGTTACTCCACCTCCCCAGAAAACCACACACAAGTTTCACACATTAGGCCTGTTGTGCCACAGTGGAAGTGTTGGCCTGCTTCACCACCTCTGCAGGAGGCTCGTATCTGAAGCAGGGTTCAATCCGGTCATGACCGTCCGGTCTGTCACGTGACAAATGAACGAAAGACTTGGAAAGTAATTATTTATGTTCCCTGTAAATTATTTTTGACTGCATTATAATGATTTGTTAATTCAGAATATGATAAAGACTGCGTAAGTGGATGTGTCCGGGGAATTTGGCTGTTAAAAGCATAACATTTAAAGCCCCTTAAATGAAAGAAATGACTCGAAAAAAGATTTGTTCATTTTAATGAACGAGATCGAACAAACGAGTGAGTAAAATGATCCGAACTTCCCATCACTCACAGGGTGCCATCAAGTGACAGTCTGTTCCTGGTGTCAGTCTTGTTTAGGCCAATAACTGAAAAGGTTCGCTCAGCATCCGCATTTGACTGTGGCAGGCTCAACACAATCTGGGCAACCTTTGATCATTTTTTTGATCATCACACAAAATGGAGGAAAAAAGCATTTTAAAAAAGCAAAAATGTTTTTTAATCACATTTCCTGCATTTACATACCTTTAGGGACTATGGTGATACAAAATCCAGGAAATAATTAAGTTGATTATAATGATAAATTCTGCCAAAAAGAATATAGTAGGCTACTAAACTATGTATAAGGAAAATATGTCTTACTTTCTTTATTGTTTAATAGGGGCCAATTGCCAAGACTTGAGAGAATCATTTTATAAAGTCACAAATGTTCACCATTAATGTTTTGTGTGCAAAAAAAATGTAAATAATGTGAGACTCAATTTCCACTGTAATATAGAAACAACATAAAGACAGTATATTTTAAACAATTGTTTAATGGCTTTTTTTATGAATGAAGGCCAGTATCACTGTAGCTACTGATGTCTCTATGAAAATGATTTTTTTACTTTTGAAAATTATAACAACTTTTAATAAGTGAACTTAAACCTTTCCTCACATAAACCCAAAAATAAATTTAATATTTACATGTGCCCTTCCTGTCTAACTGGTATGAAATATACATAAATTGAATTAGGTTATCAAACTGTCTGCACTGCATAAATTAGGAATTAAATTAGATTAATCCTTATTTAAGCTGGAAGCGTTCTTTAGTCAAGAGCAGTTAGTGATTTTCTCTGTTCCCTTTGTTCTTTGGTTAACTTTACTGACTACAGAATTAGTGGCTGCTGTCACTTTAAAATCTGCCGCTGCTGACAGGCTCTCACGCATCTCATTTTCTCATTTACTCTTGTTCATTTAAGACTTTTTTGTAACTAATTTAAGACTGCTTATTGTTATGAGGATACTCGACAAAACTGACATTTTGGCATGTGTTATTGTTCGTTCAAGCGCGAAAGAGAACTGCCCAGCAAAACTGATTCTGACGCGCTGTCTGTGCGCTCGATACTGGGTCTTTCTGTGTGTTGTGTATGAGTGTGTGCGTCAGGACATTCACAGACAGCGCGATACCTGCTCATTATAACTTTCAGTGAGGTATTTTTAGTGTATGCAAGCGACGTTCCTGGACGCGGCTGCCCGCATTGACGCAGGCAGGCGCTCCGTGTCCTGCTCGGTCCTGCTCCTCTCTGGCGATGACGGCGTGCGGTTAAAAAACGATCAGAGAATACTGCAGTGAGAACGTTGCAGCTATGGGCCTTAAACTCCTCCCCTGTAATTAATACGCAGTGGTCTAGTCATCAACAGAAATTGAACGGATTGAGAGGGGAGAAAAATGGATTTTGGCGTGACATTTCTTGCGTGTGCGTGAGAGCGTGAGATTGATGCTGAAAGCGTGAGTGTCACGCCAGATGCGTGAGAGTTGGCAACCCTGCGTTCATAGAGAAAGCTGATAACATGTAGGCTACACAGGGAAAGTAACAATTAAGTTATTGAAGGAAACATAAACACAGCTTTTGTGTGTTTATCATCTTTTCTGCATATATACTGACACAGATAATCATTTTCATTTTATGAATGAATGGCTTATTCTAACTGTTGACTGGTCTTCGTCAACAACGCGCTTTTGCACCTCCTGCTGGTGAGGTCGACTAACAGCAGATGGAGAGTATGCTCGGCAATCTACTGCTTTTCCTGCAGTTCCTGGATGTCAATGTTGAATTTACTGTCGAATAACCACTGAATTTGTGGAAGCGAATTTGCAAACCGAAAAAAAATGGACCGAAAATTGCCTGTTGAATATTATAGGTTGTATTTTTAAACAGTTTGAATATTTTGGAAGTGAAATAAGAAAGGTGAATATGGATTATTGAATTTTTAATAATGAAAATGTTTTTGAGATGTTTTGAATTGAAATAAATAATGAATTAAATATTCAACCATGCTGAATTTCAGCCCATAAAAATGCAAGCCCTAAAAATACAATGCATTAAAATGCAAGCATGCTTAACCCTCTGGGGTCTGAGGTGTTTTTGGGGTCCTTGAGATGTTTTGACATGCCGTGACATTTGTGCTTTTTTCAGTTGCTTATAAACATATTATAAACATATTATATTTAGCACAAACAGGGCTGCCATAATATGTGAGCAACATATATGTACATGTTTGTATTTTTGAGAGACATGTTTATGCATGGTTTTTGAAAAAACTAAAAACTAAAGTTTCTGAAATAAGGCCACAAAACACATACTAAATATGTGTCAATAAGACTTTTGAAAATCATCCTTCCTAATCATTCACATAAAACAATACATTGATTTAAATTTTGCAAGACACTTTCTGTTTGGAAAGGCAATATGCGAGTGGGTGTCAACGATCCAACACCATCATGCATATTTAGTGGTTCGCACCTGAGGAGACAATGGGGCCCGCATACTTAATGAGCCATTCATTCAGGTGTGTCACTGAGCCACAAGAAAGAATGCAAGAGCAATATATATGTATATATACATATACATACGTCTCACACAGGCAGTATGCAAACTCTAAACTGTTAACATGGATGGGAGCCGAAATAAAAACGGACACGCCACGCAGCTGAGACGCTTACGCCACGCATCCAGTGTTTCACCGGCCTTATCCAGCGGATGTGGGCGTTTCACAGGTTTGTATGGATCGCCTCACATTTGCGTTTGAATAGCGCGGTCTCCGTAGGCGGAGTCACATTAAAACTTAATTAGCTGAGATGAGAACGACTGACATCTCTCTCTTTTCATACAGATTACATAAACTGAGAATATTTGTTTTTTATAAAAATTACTTCATTTAGAAGAAGAGAATTCAAGCTTCATGCCTGTGTGTCTGTATGCCTGTTTGACTGAGTATTCGCTGAGTTATTGTTCATTTTCGGACGCGTTTCAGAATTGACTTCACTGACAGAGAGAAAGCAGAACTCTCATCATGTTTATTTTTCTTTATTTGGCAAAAAGCACAACACTTTGCTTTTATTGTGAGTATACACAAAAATAATACACACTTAACAGGATCGATTGGTGTATGAAACTGGTTTGTAAGATCAAAGTCAACAGAGTATTTGGAGTCTCGTTTGAACTGATAAGAAAAAAAGCGAGCAAATCACGCCGGCGTGATTGTCGACTTCAGGGGGTTAATGCAATGCATAATTTTTTCAAGTAGTGCAATTCAACAGGCTTTTTGTTTCAAAAACATTTGACACTATTTTACTTCCATACACCTCACACTCTTGCATATGAGAAGCTCTTAGGGCCCTATCAAACATTAGGCGCAATGCGGCGCCAGACACGACACAAGTGTTTTTTGCCAGTTTCAGCCCAACGCAGTTATCATTTTCACGCCCTGCACCACGTTGTTTAAATAGCAAATGCATTTGCGCCCATTTGTGCGCCCATAGGCATGCTGGTCTGAAAACGAGGTGTGTTCAGGTGCATTATTGGCCCGTTGCTATTTTGAGGTAACTGAAATAGCCCTTTAAATTACAATATAAAATACTGCGCCATTGACTTTAGACAGGTTTCTGTTGGTCAATGACGCAGTATTTTTTATTTTTTTTATTTAAAGGGCATATTAGTAATATGCACCCATAGGCGGGTGCACAACGCGCTTACAGTCTGCTTATTACACACAGGGATGCGCAGCAGCACATAAAAATGCCAAATATTAAAAATAAAAGGATTACAATGTAAAAGATTATTATTTTGTACATAAAGATATGGTGGAATCCGGCTTGTCCCGTAGATGGTCTGCTTGCGCTCGAGCACACACACACACACACTGCTATAACCTTGCGCATGAGCAGATCCGTTTCCTCTCTGGAGACGCGTTCAGTCTTTCCGCTTGCAAATTCCACCATGTAAATAGCAATTCGCCATGGCACAAGTGTAACTGGCTTTTAAAGGGAATGGGAGATGAGACTCTGATTGGTTTATTGCACATTACGCCCAAAACACCCATTACTCATTAAGAGAATAGGGACAACCCTTTTAGACCATGCACCAGGCGTGCTGACCATTTTTCCCATCGTTCAACTAACAAAAGTGGATTCGGACACGCCCTAAGTGCACTTGCGCCTTGCTCTTTAGACCACGCTCTTAGATCGTTAAAATAGGGCCCTTACAGGTTGTGGTTCATGCCGTGGCTAGACTTTAATTATATCACATGGAACCGATCCAACCGATATAGATATCATTCCACAAAGTGATGATGTAACTGACCATTACATGGTAACTTGCATATTACGTACCCCTGTAATATATCATGCTGCGCCGCGTTATCGATTAGGCAGAACAATCCTTCCATCCACCATAGATAATTTTTCAAATTGCTTATCGGATCTGTCTCAGCTGCTCAGTGAACCCAAACAAACAGATGAACTAGAGGAACTAACCAGCACTATGAGCACCATTCTCTCTGGAAAATTGGATATTGTTGCACCTATTAGAAAAGGTCAGAGAGAAAATTAAAGCACCATGGTACAACAATACTACGCGTGTTCTAAAGAGAGAAACCCGTAATTTAGAGCATAAATGGAAACAAACTAATTTAGAGGTTTTTAGAATCGCTTGGAAAGACAGTACGTCACGTTATAAAAAGGCCCTAAAAGTAGCCAGGGCTGAGCACCTCCGCAAACTAATAGAAAATAACCAAAACAATCCTAGGTTTTTATTTAACACCGTGGCTAGACTAACAAATAAACAAGTGTCACCTGAACAAAATATTCCGTTACAGTTTAGTAGTAATGATTTCATGAATTTTTTCACTGAGAAAAAAGAAAACATCAGAACCACAATTGTAAACGTTCAATCCTCAATCGCGCCTTATAACTCAGCCTCGATTATCACCCCGCAAGAACAATTACAGTGCTTTACAACTATAGAACAAATAGAGTTAAAGCTACACTGTGTGATTTTTACCCCATCTAGCGGTGAAATTGTATATGACTACCCAGTGAATATTAGTTTCTGTTCCTCTCAATTCCGAGGGCGTTTTAACTCCTACGGTGGCCGTATTATTCCAAGATTAACATGGCTTCCAGTTATCGACTTCGTCCATGACAATAATAAAAAATACGTCTAAAATGAATAAAACTACAGGACAGATGTCAGGAGGTAAACGTCACCCTTGGAATCGGCTATCCCAGCATAATCAGATTAGGCTAACGTTACAATGTGTACAAAGTAAAAGCAATTAAAAATAACTAAAATTTACAGTGTCCTTTTTTTTATATAGCTTAAAAAATTGCGCCTTTAAAACTATTCATCACCTGTGATCCGTCGCAGCACAGATTTATGTTACAAGGTAAACAATACTTTTTCACCATTGACGCGAGGATGAAGTTATACTAGAGGTCGTTCTGGCGTTATGCACAACCATGCTATGGTTAGACAAGCAACTATAAAACTTCGAATTTACACAAATGAATTACAACAGGCTGAATTACCTGTCGAGAAGAAAGCAGGCAACCTCGGCGTCCGTTTTAAAATCTTTTCTCCTCATGAGCTCTTTCCATCTGGGAAAAGTTACTCCAATATTGACTATGGTCTTGCTGATTTGTCTGTCGCGTTGACGTTTTAATTCTCTCTTTCAAATGTGAGTACGCACGCACGCACACACACACACCACACTATCTTTCAAATCTGCCGGCACTCGCGGCTCGCGAGCTCGCGAGTAATCTCCCCCTCGCATTCGTCACGGTGTCACTGAGTGAAAAACGCAAAAGGCGAAGCTTGAATTTACAGGTATGTCCCTCTTTGGCTAATGTAGTTTCAAGATGGAGGGGCAACATGGCGACCGGCATTCGAACCCCTCACCCGTATGTACTTTCAATGGCAGATTATAAACTAAAGAGAATACTTTATTACTTGAAAGAAGTAAATATACATTAATGAGCACATATATTTTTGAAAGAACTAAGTGTATTTTGCTAAGAATCAACTAAAAAAGTTACACAGTGTAGCTTTAAATAAACTTATCACTTCCTCTAAAACAACAACATGTTTATTAGATCCCATACCAACTAAACTACTGAAAGAAGTGTTACCTATAGTGTAAGAGCCTCTCCTCAATATTATTAACTCATCTTTATCTTTAGGTCATGTTCCAAGAACATTTAAACTGGCAGTTATAAAACCACTCATTAAGAAACCACAATTAGACCCAAATAACCTAGCAAATTATAGACCCATTTCAAATCTTCCTTTTATGTCTAAAATACTAGAAAAAGTTGTGTCTGCCCAACTAGGCTCTTTCTTACAAGAAAATGACATCTATGAAAAGTTTCAGTCTGGTTTCAGGCCGCACCATAGCACTGAAACTGCGCTCGTTAAAATCACAAATGATTTACTTTTAGCTTCTGACCAAGGCTGTATCTCAATACTAGTTTTACTTGATCTTAGTGCTGCGTTCGATACTATAGATCACACAATACTCTTAGATCGACTACAAAATTATACGGGTGTTCAAGGACAAGCATTAAGCTGGTTCAGATCATACCTATCTGACCGATACCATTTTGTCTATTTAAATGGAGAAAAATCGATCATAACTCCAGTAAACTATGGAGTGCCGCAGGGATCTGTGTTAGGCCCTCTGTTATTCTCAATATATATGCTGCCACTTGGAAATATTATAAGGAAACATGGAATTAGTTTCCATTGTTATGCTGATGACACTCAAATATATATTTCATCACGGCCGGATGAAAACGCTAAATTATCCCAATTGACAGAGTATGTTAAAGATATAAAAGATTGGATGACGCGCAATTTTCTTTTATTAAATCCAGACAAGACAGAGGTAATACTTATCGGTTCAAAAAACCGCCCACAAAACCTCTCACAATACAACTTTAACATAGTAGGATGTCCTGTTACTTTATCCTCTACAGTAAAAGACCTGGGTGTTATACTTGACTGCAACCTGTCTTTTGAAAATCATATTTCATATGTTACAAAAACAGCCTTTTTCCACCTTAGAAACATTGCTAAGCTACGTAATATGCTATCTGTTTCTGATGCAGAAAAGTTAGTTCATGCGTTCATGACCTCGAGACTAGATTACTGTAATGCTTTATTAGCTGGTTGTCCTGCATCCTCAATAAACAAGCTACAGTTAGTCCAAAATGCCGCCGCTAGAGTTCTTACTAGACCAAGAAAATTTGACCATATAACACCAATTTTATCATCACTACACTGGTTACCTATAAAGTTCCGTATTAATTACAAGGTATTGCTACTGACTTATAAAGCCCTAAACGGCTTAGCTCCAGTTTATTTAACGGATCTTCTATCGCCCTATAATCCATCTTTAAGATCACTAAATTCGAGACTTTTGGTCATACCTAGGATATCCAGATCCACCAAAGGAGGGAGATCATTTTCACATTTAGCTCCAAAACTCTGGAATAGCCTTCCTGATACTGTTCGTTGCTCAGACTCGCTCTCCCAGTTTAAAACTAAATTAAAGACGCATCTCTTCAGCCAGGCATTTATATAATATTTTTAATCTTACAGTTAAATCCGGTCTCTAGTTCATAAACGCCAGAGGAGAACTGGCCCCCAACTGAGCCTGGGTTCTCCCAAGGTTTTTTTTTCTCCATTAGGTCACCTGATGGAGTTTTTCGGTTCCTTGCCACTGTTGCCTTTGGCTTGCTCAGTTGGGGATACTTAATTTAATTAATCATCAACAATACTATTGATAAGCATTACCAAACGTGGACGTTTTACACTAGAAACAAACACTGATGTACTATTTTATTTAATACTGTGAAGCTGCTTTGATACAATCTGTATTGTGAAAAGCGCTATATAAATAAAGTTGACTTGACTTGACTTGACTGAACATTGACTGGCCGGACGGGAAACAGGAAGTTCGCCATAAAAGTAAACTAGACAAATGTTTCCTGCCATCCCAATCACAACCTCCTCATCGGGCCTTACTGCACAATGTCCCTCCTGCAGGCATACCAGGCCGACCTGCTAAGAGACCTTGACGAGGGCAAGGAAGTAAGCTCTGACACGATAAAAGAACTGCGTTGGGCCATAGATTTATCTCTGTCAATTGGACATTCTATGGCAGCCCTGGTCGCCACGGAGAGGCACTTATGGCTGAATCTGTCTAACATCAAGGACAGAGATAAGAGCTTCCTTAGGGTTGCACCGCTCTTTCTTCCTGGCCTCTTCGGTGACGGTGTCACCTTATGCTGCATTCACACCGCATGCGAATTGAGCGTCTAGAGCGAGTGATTTCCATGTTAAGTCAATGTAAAGATGCATTTACGCTCGTCTGGAGGTCCTGCGGCGCGAAGGACGCGATTTCACCTCATTCGCGCGAAAGAGGTGAATTGAGCATCTGGCGTGAGTGATTTTATTTGGTGATTTTTGTGCATTCATGCGTTTGAAGTGAATTTGCGTGTGACGCCCGAGTTGAAAAATCTGAACTTTGCCGTCTGTTCGCGCCGTGTTAACCAATCAGGAGCCTGCTTGCTGCTGTCACATGGTGAAGTAAAAACAAAGCAAATCTTTTATCACATAAAAACTTGATATCAATAAATGAGACATATTAATTTTGTATTGAATACTATTTCATCCATATCTAAATCCAGATTATAAGAAACTTATATTATTATTCTAATGTAAAGACAGCCAACATACTTTAGTGTATAAGAACATAGTTCGTGTCTGGACAATGTTGTGTGAGAAAAAAATAAAAATCACAGGACAGGTTAATTACTTTTGGAGGCTGGCTCCATTTATCATCAAAACCAAAATAAATTACAGATTAGTGGGTGAGGGTGAGGGTGATCCTCGCTCCGATGTGGGACAACAGGTCATCAAACTGGGCGCGGGACAGGCGGAAGTACCGCTGAAAGCCATCAAGGCGCAGCTCCTGGAACAAATGGTGAAACTCGCCAAACTGGGGGGTGGGGGGTTGCATATCGTCACCTACCTAAAATAATTGCCTAAATAATTTTTTCAGGTTTCTCAGAAAACACAAAAAACTGAACCTAACTTCAGAGGCCGAGTAGATTTTCGCTCTTCTTGATGCAACTGCCATCTTGAAAAGCTTGTAAAATTGCCTAAGTCTCATTGTCTTTTGACTTAGGCAAAATAAAACAGCCTAAGTCAATAAAGGACAATATCTACTTCTCCCTTAATCATCCTTCTGCAGTGTGTGTCAATCCACTCAATCTGAACGGCACACACACACCTGGATACAGTATGAATGACCACGGGACTTCACTTCAGCAGCAAAATGGACATGATAACACCACTCCACCACAACAACCTCTGCTCACGGACACAATCTCAGCTGAGCCCTGCCCACAGAGCTCACCACAGACAGACATATCAGAACTGCTTGAAGATTCAACACCCAAGGACGACTTCCTGGAAAACAGCCAGGGAAGCCAGGACAGCATATTACAGCCTCCGATAACACCAGAGCAACAGCCCCTTTCACCAGACACGTTAACCCTCTCCCCAGCATCGCCACTTCTGTGCTTCTCACAGAAAATGGAAGAACTGGTGCATGCTGGAACCAGACTATCCCACTCTTTTGCTGCAAGCCCCCATATACTGTTATGGAAATTTTACATTTAGATGTGTTCTTTTTACTTAGATGTGTTTTTACTTCTAGATGTGTATCACTTGTATTAACATTGAACATTTAACATTGAACATTTATTTGAACTCATGAAGCATTATTAAAGATATATAACCAAGCTTTTAGAAAATGCATAAGTTAGGACAAGCTTGCAGGAACAAAATGTTCTGGGTGATAGACGGCTTAGTAGAAATAGATTGTGTACAACAAAATGTCAAATGACCTATTGTACTTCAAGTGTGAAAAGTATGTGCGCAGCTTTGATGAAAATAGAGATAGGCAAAATGTGTGAAATCGAGCAGCAGCTAAAAACAGGAAACTTTTGCAGACGTGATATTGTTCTGTCTAGATAGAATTTATGTTAGACCAGAGATTTTGAACAAAAGACGTGTTGCCTTTTAAGGTAAACCAAGGCGATCTTTTGAGACAGACCAGGATGTGTTAAGGGTATATAAGCTGGGCAAAAAGGAGAAGTCAGTGCCTTCTCTTATCAGACTCTGACTGATGGGTGAACAGCCTTTCTTGCAAGAAATAAAGATCTTTATAACTTTTGAAATTTCCAGCTGTCTTCCAATTATTATTTAAAGTTGTGAAAGTAATTTCCACGACAAATGGCGACGAGGATGGGATCGCAAAGCTGATGACCTCCGTGGACGAAGCAATTGATTGAACATCCCAAAGACAAGAAGTCTCTGGCTCCGATACCCCAACGCTAAAAATGCAAGGGACGGGAGAATTGTGGACACCACGGCAGGCCTAGGTGGACGCGATCCCGAATAAAAGAACCAAGCTGCAAAAGCACGGTGAGGGAAAATTATTTACGTGAGTAAATAAGAAAATTATTTGCGTATTGAATATTTTTCCTAAAAGGGTCAGGAGTTTGGAATAAGCCTGAAAGTAATTTCCAAACAGGGTTTGAGAATAAGCCTGATAGTAATTTCTCAAATGCCATGTGTTAATTGTTTTCCCAGAAGGGCCAGAGTTTGAGAATAAGCCTGATAGTAATTTCTCAAACGTCCAGACAAGGTGCTGTTTGAAATAAGCCTGATAGTAATTTTCGAACATTTAAGAAGGCACTTGTTTGGGAAAAAGACCTAGCATCGACGGATGTGGGCATTTTTGAAAGTCCTAAATTGACGGATTTAGGCAGGCGTGGTGGCCACGCTGGGGGAAAGAATTAACACAGTGAATATAGTGCGTGGTGACCACGCAGTGGAAAAATTTAAATACGCAAATACAAATACTGTTGAGTAAAATTAGTGCAAAAATGGGTAATGTTAATGATAAAGAGTTGGAGACAGTGGATTTCTCAAAAGGGAATTATTGTTCCATGACCAAGAAAAATGGAACAGGGTGGCATCATAGGATACCACAGTTCATTAAATTGTACGGATTTAATGTGTGTTTAATGTCTGAGTGTAAGCCATCTGCAAAAGACAAAGGAAAATTGGACAAAAACAAGTCCAAAACATATACAGAAAAAGATAATTATGACTTTGATGGTCGAATTATAGATGTATGGTTAAATGAGGCAATTACCAGACAAAGAAGACATATAAACGCAGCATTAGCACCATTAGAGAGTGCAAATAGTAGAGAGACAAAGGCAGAGGAAGCCAGAAAAACTTTACTAAACTCTGTTTCTAATTCTTCCGAGGAAATGAGATGCATGAAAACCCGCCTGGCTGAGGACGACCGCTGTCCGGCTCCCTACTCCCCCTACCAACCACCACCAGCAGTGGCCCTCCACGAACCACAAAGACAACCAGGAGCAATGGGAGGTCAAGATCCTGAGGAGGACAAAAGAATTAGAGGGAACGAGTCTGCAAGCAAGACCACCAAAACACCTCATAATCGAAGCCTGCTAGGTTCGATCACCCTGCCCTCTGCTCCTCCAGACTACACTCCTCCATCTGCAAAAATTTGTAAATGTTCACCAACCCAAAGAGAAGCACAGGCCAGACAATCAAAGATAAGTACGTATGAAGAATATCTGAAAACTGTTTTTCTGGACGGTCTGGACCCTGAAATAGGGAAAAAGGTCAAAACGTCTTGTGTGGGGTACCACCAAGCGCGGCTGGAAGAAATCCGACGACACGCAACACATCAACAAAAGCTGCTGAGAGACCAAGCCAAGAACAAACAAAAAAAGACTGACAAAGACACTGAACTGGCTCTGCTGAAGATGGGAGGGTTGATGATGGAAAATTACTCAAGAGGAGGAGGAAGAGGTGGCAGAAGAGGACGAGGAAGAGGAGGAAGAGGACGTGGAATGGGTGACCAACCCGCAATGGACACTGAAGCTTGTTATAATTGTGGGTGAAAAGGACACTGGAGAAATGACTGTCCGGATCCTCCAAAGAAGAGAGGATTCCAACAGCCACCAGAGCCACAAGGAGATTGAAAGAAGGAGGGGGAGGGGAGCGACGGTGAAGGGTCTGACTCCCAGGTGGTAAATATCTCTAATCTTATCTCTTTTTCTGCTCCTTGCAATGAAGAAAATGTGCTTGCTGTTTCTTGCAATGAAGAAAATTTGCTTGCTGACACTGAACGAATGTATAAAGCATTTGCAAAATGACCAATGATTAGTGTCGAGGGAAAGAAAATTAAGTTCTAAATTGACAGTGGAGTGACGAACTCAGGAATTAAAAATGAACAATTGCCTGATTTAACTGTATTATCTGGAAAATGGGCAACCTCCAGAAGTGCCACAGGGCATCTGGTAAAGGAACCATATACAGCAGATTTGTCTTGTCAGATTGGTGATCACTCATTTTTCTCATGCTTTTCTTGTAACTACTACCTGTCCTTGTAATCTTCTGGGAAGAGATTTGATGTGTAAACTAAAGCTGAACTTGTATTGTGATGACAGTGGCCTCACTGCTGATATGAGTATGGTGCGAATGCCAACTGAAATATTATATGTTTTTGAATGGAGCACTCCTCAGTGTGGTCTGCAAAACAAAGCCACAAATAGGATGCCTCCTGACCATGATTTTGTGGAAGAAAGTGATTTGCGTTGCACATGTCATGTTAGCAGTGAGCCAGATGAAATTTTTGCTGAAAAATGGTCTGAACTAGAGATTGAGGAACTGAAAACCTCAGAGTTAGTTTGATCAGATAAATGGTGTGCTGTGAAGGTTGAATTGACTGATAGCCAAGCATCACTGTATGATGTGGAGGGGGCCGTCCCTCACATCTCTTTAGCTAAACCACTGACTGCAGAGTGGAGAGAATTGGGGCTTTTTGTGAAACAATGTGACTCACTAAAAGATTGGTGGCCAACCACTGATAAAAATGTGTGGCAATCTGAGAGCACAGGGTTTTACAAACAGTAAATAAGGAAAAAATATTAAGGGAATCAGAACTCTTAAAATGATGAATAAATAGTACTATATGAATTGCACGTGTTTAAATATTATACTTTCTATATGAAGGCGTCTAGAATTTGAATCCCGTTATCCCTGGGAGACAGTGAGGAAAAATGGTTTTGATCTATGAGATTCTAAGAGTCAATGGTTTACTGTATGTTTAACTAAGATAATTTTTGTGCATTGTGCATATGGGAATGAGATTGGGTGACCAACTTTAAATATAAATTGTGATTTGACAAAAATATTGGTCACTCCATTTCATTTAAAGGTAATTTTCTAGATTCAATAGAAACAATGTTTTCTAATTCTAAACTTTTGAAATCACATGCTGTCATCACCGGGGGTACGAGATAGAAATGTTATTTTCTTTTTGTCCATGGATCAAAGATTGTGTGAAGATTTCTAATTTCTTTTAAATAGCTTATGAGCAACAGCAAAAAGTGGAAAATTGAAATTGTGCAAAGAATGACAAATTGCATTTGAGAAATTAAAACGGATTCTCTCAACTGCAATTGTAGGTCTATACGATTTCTATTTAAAAGTGTTTAATCTATTTGATTTTGAAAAGTTAGGTTTACGTTCACTGTGTAAACTTAAACATATGATGACTGCATCGGACAATTGAAAATTGATATCGTAACGTTCAGACACTGTTGCAAGGGGAATGCCACAGTGTGTCTACATTCAGTAGTTTCTGTCGTCGTCGAACTTTGTTACCGTTCATATTTGGTGGTATTCCACTCCTAATAAATATATGTTCCCCATTCAGTTCATAAACTGCTAAGGCAGTCATGAATGAATGAATGGATGAATGAATGAATCTCTGGCCAGAGAGGGGTGTGTGGAGTGTGTGAAAGTGAGTGTGTGAATTATGGTGTTCAGAGACATAAATGATGTCAATCAAAACAGCTGTATCTAAACAGATAAAATATGACCCAACAGGGAAGAAAATATTCCCAATAAAATAACAACCATGGATGAATTTGGCTAACTATTGTGGTATGGGTTATTGTTGTGGCAGAAATAAACAATATCACACACGCGCAGCGTATAACTTTGGGAAGGCAGAGAGCAAGCAAGCTTGCCCTGTCTACCCCATATTTAACTTTTGACTTTTACAGGATGTCATGATGGATCTCAGCCAACATAACTGATTCTGTTTCAAATGTATAAAATATTGTCTTGTTACTGTTTAACATGAAATTTTACAGGTCTCATCAAAAAGGATGACCGGCCAGACAAGCAGATGAGTTAAATGATGTTGTCACTAACAAAAATACTTAAGGTCTCCATTCACAGGTTGTTCTTGTGGTTCACTCCACAAACATGGTCCAGTGGAGTGCGGTTGTGTTCTGAGGAAAAATCTTGCAACTATCAGCAAGGTTGCAGTGTGTGACATCCAAGGATCTCGGTCCAAGGATCTCGACTTAAACTACACCAACCAGCCTCAGCAACCCCAAACGCCGACGCCAACGCCTGACAATGCAAAGCATCAAGTGGGGGATCAAGGATGTGCTAGTTTTAACATTCCTCCCTTTCCAACGTGGGAAAGCCCATTTGCAACGATTCGCAAAGAATCACCCTGGTGAAGATGGAACGTCCATGGGGCAACGAGATGATCAACACATCTGGAGGAAGATGTGGACCAACTAATGGTTTTAGCTTAGTGTAATAATTAATTGTGTGTGATGATAATTGATGTTTTATTCAGTTCAATCAAACTGTGCGACTGAGAATTGATATAGATCTCATGATTTGAACAATTACTAATTAATAGGTACATTCAGGTACTCGTAAATTAAGAAGAGGAAAATTTCTTAATTCTGTAGAGTATAGGGACTCTAAATAGGTACATTACTGTAAAGATAAAAATAATCTAGGGACTATTTTTGAGGAGAAACTTGAGGGGTTTAGAACCCTAATTCAGATATCATGGATGCTAAAAAAATGAATAGTTGTAATAGTTGTTCTCTAATAAGAGAAGTTACTTTGCTGGACTAGGTCCGAATAGATAATTGGGTTAACTTCTATAGCGATTAATTAATGACTAAATTAAATATTTTTTAGGTGTTTCCATTTGTTAAAATAGCAAAAGAAAAACTTTCAAAAGGAGATTGATTTTGGGAAACATATTTTATTTCTGGATTATTATTAGTTAAAGAAGTTACCAGTGTGATTATTGAAATGTTCCTTTCATGTATTGTCTAATTTCTGTATTTGATATCTGATAGGTGACTGCAGGTCTAGTCTATCTAGGAATACAGTAACAGTACTTGCTTATTTAGCCGGCTTCCAGAAATGAAATATGGACTTGTTTTGTTGAGAAAAAAAATTATGTAGGGGGCACAAAGTTAAAACCTAGACCAAGAACAATGTAACACTTTTGAATTTGAATTTAACACAGTTGGAATGTTCAATTTAAAAACTAAAATGAATCTAAACAGTTAAGACATTTCAGTGAAATAGAATATTTGCTCAAAGCAAAATTCTAAAAAGCTTTTTTAATTCAGAATGAAGTTACAGATTTAATGATCTGGATCAATGGATCCATTATGAATTATTCCGCATTGCCAACAAATAGAGGCAGGACATGTTATGTCCTTCAGTTAATTCTGGGAAAATAGGACTGTAGGAAGATAGGTAATTAAAGATTAAATAGGTAATGGCAAGACCTGGTTTGAGCTGAGTTAATTTTAAAATTAATGACATTGTTTGAAACAAGATAATACAATTACTGATATTTGTGTTAAGGATAAAAATGAAAATTATAGAACTTTTTTGGTTAGATTTTATTACACATATCCTTAAATAGATCTGACTAAGTAAAACAATCGCCTACTTGAATTAAAAGCTAGCAAAATAAGGTTAAGAACAATGGTTAATCAGCAGTATCAGCCTGTTAAAGGCCTAATAGATCAATGTGATTCAAAATTTAGCTTGATTCAAAGTTAAAAGGCAATGTACTATGGTATGATTAGTTTTTCTGAAAATAGAATTAGATTGCTAGAATTAGAATGTTGGGAAGAAGATGAAGTTGAGGTTACAGTGCCTGAAGATGAGGTATACGAGAACGAGAGCGAACATGAGTTTGACTAAGAAATTAAATGACCATGGGAAAATTTACCTGTTGTAAATTACTATGATTATAGGAGAAGTAAATGTCAAAATTTGTGTGTATGTTCTTTGAATGAACATGGGGTGGAGTGTTATGGAAATTTTACATTTAGATGTGTTCTTTTTACTTAGATGTGTTTTTACTTCTAGATGTGTATCACTTGTATTAACATTGAACATTTAACATTGAACATTTATTTGAACTCATGAAGCATTATTAAAGATATATAACCAAGCTTTTAGAAAATGCATAAGTTAGGACAAGCTTGCAGGAACAAAATGTTCTGGGTGATAGACGGCTTAGTAGAAATAGATTGTGTACAACAAAATGTCAAATGACCTATTGTACTTCAAGTGTGAAAAGTATGTGCGCAGCTTTGATGAAAATAGAGATAGGCAAAATGTGTGAAATCGAGCAGCAGCTAAAAACAGGAAACTTTTGCAGACGTGATATTGTTCTGTCTAGATAGAATTTATGTTAGACCAGAGATTTTGAACAAAAGACGTGTTGCCTTTTAAGGTAAACCAAGGCGATCTTTTGAGACAGACCAGGATGTGTTAAGGGTATATAAGCTGGGCAAAAAGGAGAAGTCAGTGCCTTCTCTTATCAGACTCTGACTGATGGGTGAACAGCCTTTCTTGCAAGAAATAAAGATCTTTATAACTTTTGAAATTTCCAGCTGTCTTCCAATTATTATTTAAAGTTGTGAAAGTAATTTCCACGACAATACCAACCAAAAAAAGACAGGCACCATATTTTTACTTTTGTAGGTGTCCACTTACAATCAAATCAAAACATTGTGCTTTTGTAAAATAAAGAAAATAAACAGGGTGTGCGTTCTGCCTCTCCGTCGCGGTGAACTTTTTTTTCTTGAGCACGTCTATAAACTGAAACCAAACTCAGCGAATACTAGTCACACATTTATGAACCATATACCTTTATAAACATTTAAGTGTGCACTTTTAAATGATCGGATTCAAACTGAAAACAAATATTCTCTGTTTAAGTAATTTGTATAAAACCAACAAGATGTCCAGCTTCTCAAACGCTTCCTAATTATTTTTAATTTGAACACGCCCACTCGCGCAAAAGATATTCACATGCAAATCTCCACATGGAACGCGAACACGCTCGTTACCTCAGAAACAAAACACCAAAACACTTCACAAGTCTCTGCTTTTAGATGCGCCTGAGCTTACATTGGAATTACCTCAGAAGAAGAAGAACGCGATTTGAAGACAAGAAAGATGTAAGGTAAGAAATTCTTACATATTAGTTTGTTATTGTTATTGTTGCCCGTGTTTACTGTTACTGTGTTTGTGGATATCTGCTCAAATGTAGATATGTATATGGTAAGTTAACCATAATGTTTTATATTTGAGCGCGATCGCGTTTGAATGTATCATATTTGGATCGCGATCGCGTTTGAAAAGCACCAAACGGCTTCATGTTTTTACTATTATCTCATTTCATATCATCATAACGAATGGAAACATTAGAAGTAACATGATAATCAATATATTTTTCTCTAGCTTAGTTGTTACTGAAATATTTTGGAAGATTTATAGGCTGATATGGTTATTGTTATTATTATTTTATGCAGCACTGCGCATAGCCTATGCCTACAAGGCACAACAAACCTGGTGTTCATTATATTATATATTGTTGGAAACATTTATGTGTGTGTGTGTGTGTGTGTGTGTATTCTGTGAATTTTAAAAAGCAATTTTAACCAGAAAAATCTCAAATTTATTCCCAAAATCGTGCAGGCCTATAGTTTCTCTTGATATCAGTTTGTTCACTTTTTTTTTTTTTTCTTTCAGGGCCCAGATGCCACTCCTGCTAACTTCAACATTCACATGAGTTTGTACATGAACATGGTAAAGTGAAAATCCAAAACCTTGGAAATGAAAGGTATGTACAATGTTTTTAGGAATGGCACAAAGGTCTCTGTCTTTGGATAATTGTTTTCAATGAGTGCTTTTTTGTCATTTGTTTTGTATCTTTGGATTATGTTGTGTTGTAAATAAATCAAAAAAATCAAAAAAATCTAAAAGCCATTCTTTTTTAAATCTCCTCATTCTTTGTGCAAGGTTGCTCAGAATGATCGGGGCCTGATAGCTCCTAATAGGGCCGTTAGGGGAGGTTCTTTGTCTTTCTCAGGTGTCAAAAGCATATTAATGAGCTCCCGCATAAAGCTTTTTCACACAAAATACGTCGTAAAATTTTTAAATCAATATATTGTCTTATCTGAATGAGCAGTCAGGGTGATTTTCACATAGTTTTGGAGCAAATATTCTAGGCTACGTCATACAATTTTCAAAAGTCTTGTGAAGAAGTAATCAGTATGGGTTTCATGACCTTATTTCAGTGAGAATTTTTTTTTGTATTTTCACAAACCACGCATAAATGTCATTATCTCAAAACTACAAACTTTTACATACATGCTGCTGATATATTATTGTAGCAGAGTTTGTGCTGAATACAGTGTAATTAGACTTTAGCCATGAAAATGTCACAAGTAACAGAAATAAGCACAAATGTCAGAGCATGTCAGAACACCTCCAGGACCCAGAAAACAGCTCAGACCTCAGAGGGTTAAGGCCTTCAATAGCCGTACAGCAAACCTAACTAATCTGGTGCCTATTACACGTCAAACTAAGATTGATGTGGGGAAAAGTAAGTCTGTTAAGTTAGCACTCTTTAACATCCGCTCACTTAAAAATAAATCACTTCTAGTCAACGACTTAATAACCACAAACAATCTGGATTTTATGCTTCTAAATGAAACCTGGCTAGAAGACAGCTGCAGTGCAACAGTCCTCAATGAAGCAGCCCCTCCTAACTTTACTTTTATGAGTGTCTGCAGAGCTGGTAAGAGAGGTGGGGGTCTAGCTGCTCTTTTTAAAGATATCTATCAATGTAAGCAAATATCATTTAGGAATTACTTGTCTTTCGAATATCTGGGAATTGTGTTAAAAGGTGCTCCACGCATTTTACTTATCATTGTTTACAGGCCTCCAAAATACTCTCCAGCCTTTGCTGAGGACTTTACAGAACTATTATCAACAATTACATCAGAGTTTGACTGTTTTGCCATTGCTGGAGATTTTAACATCCACATCGATAGTGCAGAAAACAACATGGCTAAAGAAATCAAAAGTGTTTTAAAAACTTTTGATCTGACTCAGCATGTACATGGACCCACACACAATCGTGGACACACTCTAGATTTACTTATCAGTAAGGGTCTAAACATTTCATCGATTGTTATTAAGGATGTAGCACTGTCTGATCATTTCTGCATTTTCTTTGATATATTGATCTCTCCTGCCATTGAAGCTAGATCGGTGTCTGTCAAGAAGAGATGCTTAAATGAGAACACTAGTGTACTATTTATGAAGGCTATATCCTTAACACCAACCATATCTGCAGACTCTGTTGATTTTCTCCTTGATTCTTTTAACTCAAAAGTTAAAAGTGTAATTGATGATATTGCTCCTGTCAAAGTCAGGAAGAAGAATGGCAGACAAAAAGCACCTTGGAGAAACTCAACAGCAGTGCAAAATATGAAAAGACAATGCAGAAAAGCAGAGCGCATGTGGCGGAAGACAAAACTTGTAGTCCATTATAACATCTACAAAGACAGCATCCATGCTTTTAATATGGAACTAGGCAAAGCTAGACAGACTTTCTTCTCAAATATTATAAACAGTAATTTAAACAACACATGCACTCTTTTTGCTACTGTAGAGAGACTTACAAACCCCCCAAGCCAGATTCCCAGTGAAATGCTCTCAGACAACAAGTGCAGTGAGTTTGCTTCTTTCTTCTCTGAGAAAATCAATAATATCAGAAAGGTGATCAGCACATCCTTGAGTTGCCCTGGGGTCAGACAGATCAAACCACCTGAGAAAGTAGTTACTATGTCTGATTTCAAAGAAATTGATGGCAAAATTTTGGAAGAAACCGTACAGCACCTTAAAACATCAACCTGCGCTCTTGACACACTTCCCACATCATTTTTCAAAAGTGTGTTAAACAGTTTAGAAGCAGATCTCATAGAAGTGGTAAATGCTTCACTTCTCTCTGTGAGTTTTCCAAACTCCCTGAAAAATGCTGTTGTCAAGCCCCTCCTGAAAAAGAGCAATCTGGATAAGACCATATTAAGCAACTATAGGCCGATCTCAAATCTTCCTTTCATAAGCAAGATCATTGAAAAAGTTGTCTTCAATCAGCTGAACAAATTCTTATGCTCGAATGGATACTTTGACAATTTTCAATCTGGTTTCCGACCGCACCACAGCACAGAGACAGCGCTCATAAAGATAATAAACGATATTCGCTTAAATACTGATTCAGGCAAAATATCAGTGCTGGTACTACTCGACCTCAGTTCTGCATTTGACACTGTTGATCATAACATACTTCTTGACAGGCTGGAAAACTGGGTGGGGCTTTCTGGGATAGTCCTAAAATGGTTCAGGTCATACTTAGATGGGAGAGGTTATTATGTGAGTATAGGAGATCATAAGTCTGAGTGGACATCCATGACATGCGGAGTCCCTCAAGGCTCAATTCTTGCGCCACTCCTGTTCAACCTGTATATGCTCCCAATGAGCCAAATAATGAGAAAGAACCAAATTGCTTACCACAGCTATGCAGACGACACACAGCTCTACTTAGCCCTATCGCCTAACGATTACAGCCCCATTGACTCCCTGTGCCAATGCATTGACGAAGTCAACAGTTGGATGTGTCAAAACTTTCTTCAGTTAAACAAAGACAAAACTGAAGTCATTGCATTTGGAAGCAAAGATGAAGTTCTCAAGGTGAATGCATACCTTCACTCTAGGGGTCAAACAACTAAAAATCAAGTCAGGAATCTTGGTGTGACACTAGAGTCAGACCTTAGTTTCAGTAGTCATGTCAAAGCAATAACTAAATCAGCATACTATCATCTGAAAAATATTGCAAGAATTAGATGCTTTGTTTCCAGACAAGACTTAGAGAAACTTGTGCATGCTTTCATCACCAGCAGGGTGGATTATTGTAATGGACTCCTCACTGGCCTTCCCAAAAATACCATAAGACAGTTGCAGCTCATACAGAACGCTGCCGCCAGGATTCTGAGCAGAACCAGAAAATATGACCATATCACACCAGTCCTCAGGTCTTTACACTGGCTCCCAGTTAAATTTAGGATTGATTTTAAAGTATTATTACTGGTATATAAATCATTCAATGACCTAGGACCTCAATACATTGCAGATATGCTCACTGAATATAAACCCAATAGATCACTCAGATCACTAGGATCATATCAGCTAGAAATACCAAGGGTTCACTCTAAGCATGGCGAGTCCGCTTTTAGCTATTATGCCAGCCGCAGCTGGAACCAGCTTCCAGAGGAGATCAGACGTGCTCCTACAGTAGGAGAAATCGTGGCACTAATCAGAAACTTTGAGGCGGGCTTTACACATGACGATCGCTCTGATTGGTTTTAGGTCCAGCCTACCCAGAGGCATTTGAGCGACGTCCACTCCGACAACCGCTGGTGAAGCGCACCAACTTTTAAATGCATTATTATATTCAAATTGCAAACACATGAGGACAGTCTCCATGAAAGACCCACTGGCAGATGAACGTGCTACTACATTTCTCTCCGAAACGGTAGGAAATTAAATTAGATTTAATAGAGGATTTTAACTGTGACAAGATGATTGACAGGGCAGTTTACATGACGGGATGCACGCAACAGATCCGTCCGATAAAGATGACGAAGTAGTATGTCCCAAAGTTGCCTACTTTTTTGCTACACATTCAAAAGTAAATACATTTTCTTCACAAAAAGAGTACATACTTTTATGGTGTAGTGTAACATAGGCGAATTGGGACGCAGCATATGGCTTTACACATGCCGATCGCTCTGATTGGTTTTAGGAGTTTTAGGTCTATCCAATTGAGCCCAGAGGCATTTGAGCGACGTCCGTTGGTGACGCCCCTTTGGAAATGAGTTATTAAAGGAGCTTTGCCAGACCATAACTCAGTTACTACTGAGAATGGTCTGGTTTTAACCAGGCTACATCATCATGAGAAGATGACTTATGCAAAAAAACAAAAACATTTTTGTCAAATAATTGCCTAAGTCATTTTTTGACAAAAATGGTTTTTTTTTTTTTCATTCTTTCATTCCGTCATTAGTCATTGCAGATTTAAAAACATATCGTCACCTTCCTAATGACGGAATGGGGGTTTCGCTTAGAAGCCTATCACCTTCGAGTTCTAGAAAACGAGCCAATGGCAATTGAAATGCCATGGGTCTGCAGAATTTGCATAGCGTAACTCCACCCGACCGCATGGGTAAAAAAGGAGGACGCCGGCAATCTCGCATCATGTTTTCTGCTGAGGAGCCAAGACTGAACTTCAGGCTGGCAGAGGGACGTAACATCTCCGTTCCCTCCTCAGGGAACGAGGGTTACATACGTAACCGAGACATTCCCTTTCGTTCAGTCACTACGAGTTACATCAGTGAATGACGAAATGGGGGTCCCTATTCAATCACGCCACAGCGGCTGTCTTCCAGTGCCCAGCGCAAGACTGAGCTCCCTGTCGTGAGGCTAGAACGGACGAAGTGCTAGGCTTACCAGGTACACTTACACAGGAATACCAAGGTACACTGGGTGGCATATCACAGGTGGAATATGTAACACAGCACCTACCCGAAGAGAGGACTTAGAATACACACGTGACCCGAGAGCAGGATGCATATGGACAACTCAGAGGTGTCCAGCCCAGAGTAGTGTTGTCATGATACTAGAATTTCTAACTTCGATACGATACCTTGAAAAATATAGATATTCAATACCATTTTCGATACCACAGAGAAAAAAAACTGCCACAATATTAAGGGGGTATTTTTTTTATTTAAAGCTAAATATAACAAGTCTAGAACATGACAATGAGGTATATTTTACATGAACAAAAATGTACTGAGGTAGTGCACTTCAAAAGCATAAATGCTGATTAATACATTAACGTTATTTGATGAACAGATTTAAACGCAAATGTGCGTGCATCACACACGAAAACAATGCTCACTGGATCGACATGAAGTCAAGTCAAGTCACCTTTATTTATATAGTGCTTTTAACAATACAGATTGTGTCAAAGCACTTAACAGTATCAAATTGGAGGATAGAGTGTCAGTAATGTATAATAATAAGATTAAACATTAAATTTTCAGTTAAAGGCATTTCATTATTGAATTCAGAGATGTCTTTGTCTAGCTCAGTTTAGTTTAATTAGTATCTGTGTAATCAAATTGATGATAATTGCTAATGAAGGCAAATTGCAGAATTAAATCATTTTTTGAATAAAGTTAAATAAGCACAAGTTAATTTACATTTGACCACAGTTAAAATATTTACTTGTCTAAGATTCCTCAGTCAGATTATATTAACTTTAATTACGGTGAAAAAACGAGACAACACACACTCATATCAATACTAGGCCATCTTGGTTAATGTTTCAGAAATGTTAAAATAAGAAGAGTTACCAAACTCTCGTAATTATTTATATAGATCCGGGTGTCGGTCTTTCAGGTGCTTTGCTATATTAGGCCCCGATCACACCTAACACATTTTTCAGGTTCGAAAACGCGAGGTGCACAGCACTTACCATCACACAGAACGAGCAGTGTGCTGCGTTTTTTATGTTGCTAGGCGACCACTGAAACAGCTGTCCTGTCAGTCAAGTAAACGTCAAATCAGCCTTTTATTAACTTTATTTACTTTCTGTTAACATTGTGGTAGTTACGGTTCGTGAAGTCGTTAAGCTCCTGGTAACCCGCGAGAGCACCACAAGTTTATCATCCTCCATAATCGCACACTCCGAGCGTTCAAGCAAATAGCTTTCATAACTAAAACGGAAGGCCCGCCTCTCCATTCAATCGATCGGACAGTGGAAAAAAAACGCGATGACGTCGGGCACTTTTTCCGCTCGGAGTTGAGGCGCAGCAGGCGCATAAACAGCGCGCAGAACGCTCGCTGCCATAGGAAACCAGTTGAAAATAGGCGCCTCTCACTGCAAAAAATGCGTCAGGTGTGATCGGCCCCATTCACTTCACTTTTGCTATTTAACCAGAGTGAATGAGACGAGTGTGCATGCGGTGTTTGTCAACGCGCCTTTGGAGAGAAGTAAAAGTGACAGCTTGGCTAGTATCAGTGTATCGATACTTTGGGAAATTAGTATTGGTACCGTTCAGATATTTCAGTATCGATATTTATCGAAATATCGATATTTTTGACAACACTAGCCCGCAGAGTGGAATGTTTCAACCTAAAAATGGCAAGAGGGAACTTGCCTAGGGAAAACACGTGCTCGGAGGAGGCTTACCGTGGAAATACACATGTGGGGGTGGCTCAACGGGGGAACCATGCACATGGAGCACCTAGCCAATCACGAGGGCTGACCAACCGGGCATGCACTCTGGTGACGGCATCAACAGTGCAGGAGGAACTCAGGGTCTAAGGAGAACTCATCTGAGTGAAATAGCGCAAGTATCCAGTCCATGGAGTGGAATGGCGCAGCAAGCGATGACACCGAGCAGGTCCTACTTACCGGCTAGTGGAGGCAAGTACATGAGAGGACACTGGCTCTACACAGAGATTATAGATTCTCGCGAAAGTGTTGGATGTCGCCCAGCCTACAGCTCTCCAAATGTCTGTTAGCAAGGCGTCATGCGCAAAAGCCCAGGAGGTAGCTACACTCTGGGTGGAGTGAGCCCTCACCCCAAGGGGGCATGGTCGACCTTGCGATTGGTAAGCCAAGACAATGGCGTCCACTATCCAGTGAGACAACCTTTGTTTGGAGAGAGCATTTTCCTTCAGCTTCCCACCATAACAAAAGAGCTGGTCTGAGGTCCTGAAACACTGCGTTTTGTCTACGTAAGCGCGGAGGGCGCGTACTGGATAGAGCAGTGCCAAGGCTGGGTCTGCCCCCTCCAAGGGCAGCGCTTGCAGCTTCACCACCTGATCCCTGAAAGGAGTGGTGGGAACCTTGGGCACGTATCCAGACCGGGGTCTCAGGATCACGTGAGAGTTAGCCGGCCCGTATTCCAGGCACGCTTCGCCAACTGAAAATGCCTGCAGGTCCCCTACCCTCTTGATGGAGACCAAAGCGACCAGGAGCGCTGTCTTCACAGACAAGAACTTAAGCTCAACTGATAGCAATGGCTCAAAGGGAGCTCTCTGCAGGGCAAATAAGACCACTGCGAGGTCCCAAGAGGTTATAAGAGGAAAGCGAGGATGATTTAGTCTGCTCACCCCACTCATGCTGTCCCGCCATTTTTGTCTCCACAAGGTCACGGTGCACAGAGATGGCAGCCACGTAAACCTTCAGGGTGGAAGTAGAAAGCCTTCATTCCAACCCTTCTTGGAGGAAAGAGAGCACAGACCCGATCATGCATTTTCTGGGTTGGTAGGGTACTAGGGTACTGCCGCATTCCGTCCAAGACCCATACATGGAGGTTCCATAGATCGGGACATGGGTGCCAGAGGATGCCCCGTCTCTGAGAAAGGAGGTCCTTCCTCAGAGGAATTGAGCAGGGAGGGGCTGTCGCGAGGAGCACCAGTTCGGAGAACCAATTCCAGTTGGGCCAATGAGGCGCAACCAAAAGGACCTGCTCCTCGTCCTCCCTGATCTTGCACAGGACCTGTGCAAGAAGGATTACTGGGGGAAACGCATACTTGCGGAGGCCCCGCGACCAGCTGTGTGCTAGTGCATCTGTGCCGAGGGTCCCCTTGGTCAGGAAATTAAACAAGCGGCCATGGGAGGAGTCTAGGGAAACAGCTCTACCTGTGCATCGCCGAACTGTTCCCAAATCAGCTGAACCGTCTGGGGATGGAGTCTCCGTGAGAATCCGTGAGAAACCGTGAAACCGTGAGAGCTCGTCGGCTGCACGGTTCAGGTCTCCCTGGATGTGAATGGCTCGAAGCGACCTCAGATACTCAGATGGTGGGTGAGTTGCGACATACGGCGGGAACGTAGACCACCTTTTCGGTTGATGTACGCTACTGTGGCATAAGTGTTAGTCCTTGAGCAATGCCCGGAAGTGGTGCAGAGCCAAGCGTACTGCCAGCAACTCGAGGCAATTGACATGCCAAAGGCGCTGGGGTCATGTCCAGGAGTCTAAGGGGACTCCGGCCCGTAGAAAGAAGAGGTTCGTCCACGGACTGAAGGGCTGACGGCAGGCCTGAGTAACTGGTACTAGGAGCGTGCCCTATTGCCATGCCCATCTCGGGACTCGATCACGAAGCCAGTGCTGAAGCGGTCTCATATGAAGCAGTCCAAGCGGAGTGGCTGCCGCTGCGGATGCCATATGCCCCAGGAGCCTCTGAAATAACTTCAGTGGAACCGCATTCTTGTCCTCGATTTGACTCAGACAATTCAGCAGTGACTGCGTGCACAACATGGCTGAGTCGATTTCCATACCGAAAAAAGAGATCCTCTGCATGGGGGAGAGTTTTCTCTTTTCCCAGTTGACCCGAAGGCCCACACAGGCAAGGTGACGGAGCACCAGATCCTTGTGGTCGAAAAACCTGGTCTCGAGAGTGAGCTAGAATCAGCCAGTCATCGAGATAGTTCAGGATGCGATCCCCGTGTTGCTGGAGTGGCACAAGGGCTGCCTCAACGACTTTCGTGAAGACGCGAGGGGACAGGGCTAACCCGAATGGAAGAACCGTGTACTGGTATGTCTGTGCCTCGAAAGCAAACCATAGAAACAGTCTGTGCCGAGGAAGAATGGAGACATGAAAGTACGCGTCCTTTGGGTCGTTCGCTGCAAACCAGTCCAGAGGATGAACACATTTGAAAGCCTGTGAAGGGTTCGGTTCCAGACGCGCAGGTCCAGGATTGGCCGTAACCCACTGTTTTTCTTGGGTACAATGAAGTAGGGGCTGTAGAAGCTGGACTTAATTTCAGCTGGAAGGACGATCTTGATCGCACCTTTTGCCAGTAGAGTGGCGACCTCCACACGCATGACAGGGGCATTGATACCCACCATGGTATAGGACTCCTCGGAAGCGGGGAGCAGACCGTGCGAACTGAATCACATAGCCGAGACTGATGGTTCTCGCAACGCAGCAGGACAGATTGGGAAGCTCTAGCCAGGGTCCCAAAAACTGAACCAGCGGGGTCATGCGAACCACAGATGTACCCATAATGGGGCAGCGAGGCGGAATGACCGGCCCAGACGTGGGAGGCGGAGCGTTCCGGTGTGGGGGCATGGTCATATGCCGCGAACTGACAGAGAAGACCAGGAAAGGACCATCTTTATGAGGACTGAAAGGGGGTCTGCTCTGACAGGGGTCTGGTGACAGATGGGGACGAGAGTGGTGAGGCGGAGCGTCGCACACTGCCATCCGCGGCCTCTGGGGGCTCAGAGATGGGTTTGTAAGTTATTTTTATATAGGGGAATGGAGAACAAAAGAGAACAAAAGGCCGGGGGAAGGAGTGGCCCTGCTACAATTAATTGGTGTGTGCGTGTATATAAGTATGTGTGTGCGTGTATATAAGTATGTGTGTATGTTAGGGATGGGTTTTGTTAAGGTTTTAACGGTATTACTACTCTTACCGATACTCCTTATCGATCCGGTACTTTAATGGTATTCTTATTGGTTATTTTTGTTATATTTAAAAAAAGGGGAAAAAAATTATTTAGAACATAATTAATATTGCTTTATATTCTGAAATGTTAAATATATATAAAAGCAATGCTTTAACAAAACAAATAAAACATGTATGTTATGCAGAAGGGTGCAGGCTTTTGTGTTTTATATACAGAAGACATAGGACACCAAAAACAAAGTACAAACACATGGTCAAAAAAAAAAAAAAAATTTATACACTAAAACAAATATACAAATTATATACCCAGTGCTTTAATTTCAGTAATGTCTACTGACATTACTGTTCAGGAGTAATATGGGCTAAAAAGACATCTAATAAAGTCAGATGTAAAATAACACTGCATGGTTTATCATAGATAGATTAAAGCTTATATCATTCAAGAGCTGCGACTGATTTTCTCTTTGCCTTTTGTTGTTTGATTCACATTAATGGAGCAATCGTCAGCAGGATTATTAGAATGCTGCCTCTTTAAGACCAAATGCAGATCTAATCATTATTACGCATCATATTTTCTCCCAACTATTTACGCCAATTTAAGACATAAACTGTATTTAAGTGAATAAACGGTTACGCGAATCTGCAAGATGGCTATTTTGACATATTTGTGTGTATATTTGATCGTTTAGATGCGCACACAAAGCCCAAAATATACGTTGCTTGTCTCGTTGCGGCTTCAGAGCGCGCCGCATTTGGAACAGCGTCTATTGCGTCAATTTTGGTACTTTTAATAGCCTTTTATTATCAAACGCGTCCCACAGTTTAGCAACAGTATAGACTACATTTTACAACAAACACCAATCGTGCAGATTCTGACGTTACGTTTGGGTTTTAGGGAGAAATGACAGCGCACCGCTGCGAAGGGAAGGAAGTTGCGCAAGACAGAATGCGGCTTTAGTTTTTAATGGTTATACCTCAAATATCTTCTTTTTTGTAATCATTGAAAGCCAAAATCTAAATCTAAAATAAAATTAGTTTAATATCAAAGATCTAAAGTGTAACCGTTTGAATGTTTAGTTTTGTCCTCATCGTCTCTCATTAAGCAGGGCTGTTGTGTTGTGCGCGCCGTGGCTCTGCGTGAAAGATCACTCTCTCTCTCACACTCTCTCTCTTTAGCAAAAATGCATCACAGACAAATGGTTCAATATTATTATATATAGAAGTGGCTGGCGAGATTAAATTTGCAAGATAATAATTTCTTAATAGCAATAATAAATGGCACGTGTACTTTCTTAATTTCTCCAGTACCGACAGCAGAACCGATGACGTCCGAGCTTATCGATCCAGCGGTCTTTCAAAATTCAGCACCGGGGCCCATTTAATACCGGGTTTTGGTACCCATCCCTAGTGTATGTGTGGGTATGTATGTTTTACACTCTTGATGTTTTAGAGTTTCAGCCCTTCATTGCTGATAGGGATGTCCCGATCAGGTTTTTTTGCCCTCGAGTCCGAGTCCGAGTCATTTGATTTTGAGTATCTACCGATACCGAGTCCCGATCCGATACTTCTATAATACATAAAAAAGAATAAAGAAGAGCGAAAAACAGATCCAGGATGTTCCTTATTTTTTATTTAATTCACATTATTTTAACATTCAACAACTCTGTTAACAAACAGAGCACTTCTGTGAGGTAGCTTGAACAATCAAGTAATAAATAACAAATTCTTCACTTTTGGACTTAGTGCAACAGTAAATATAAAAAATATAAAAAAGTCTAATATAGGCTATAAACAAATAGCACCTCAACTTAAAATACCCAGCAGGCATGTAAACAAATAAAAAAATAAAAGTGCCACAGTGTTTGCAAAGCCAGTAATGTGCTTTTAGGAACTGCACTCGCCGGTTTCACACTGCACGCGTTAGCAGAGCGTGCAGCGCGTATTTTTTTCGGCGCCCATGTTAACAGATTAGAGGCGCAGAGGCGGCGCAGCAGCGCGTAGCAGGAGCAGAGCAGAAGCAGCAGTGCCGCGATCGTTTCGGCGCCGAGTCTATTTTTGCTGCGCCGCTTGTGCTGAATTAAAGTGACAATGCATTGATCATGGCCAAAATACACCGCAGTTTTATCCAAAAAGTGCATTGATGATATCTATTGTGTTTTAAACAGTCAATCAAATGACCAACAGCAATTTAAAAAGAAAACAAATGTCCAAAAACAAACTTGTTGCCAGAACAATAAAAACAAAGATGAACCAAAAGTTATGAAATTATTAATAAAATAAGCTTCTTGACAAGTCTTTTCTCTTAAATGTATTTGAAAACGAAATAAAGCAATGCCAACTTATCCATTATAGAGTACTCTGTCTGTACACAACCCGCGGTTCAGCCGCGCGTGACAAACGCTGCCAGTGTGAAAGCAAAACGCGCGTGTCCTGCTCCCGCTCACCATACGCTCTGTTAACGCGTGCAGTGTGAAACCGGCGTAACTCTGTGCCACCGCATAACTATAGATGTGTTAAAAATAATGAGAATATATATACATATATATCCGAGTCCTGATCGGGAGGCAACGTCCGATTCCGATCGAGTCTGAAACCACGTGATCGGGCCCGATTTCCGATCACGTGATCGGATCGGGACATCCCTAATTGCTGAGCACTTTTTTTCTGCATCGTGGCAGATTTGTAGATTGTACACACAAAAATTCTCTGCATTTTTGTCAATTTCACATAAATTTCCTATGGTCGGTCATTTTTGACTGGAGAGCACAAGTGTGACTATTTTACGACCACTTAGCCTGCTCAAATCATGCCCTCATTTTATTTGTATGTTCACATTCCAAATGCCATAAAAGTCATTAAGTTTTGTACTATTCCGATGAATCTGTGATTTTTAGAAATTCAAAACAGAAAATTCCGGTCAGAAATGACCAAAGAGAACCATGGTTACAGTCATAATCTGATACGTCTTCTGAGTTGTTTCTCTTTGGCAGCTTTCCACAGTCTAAGTTCGATGGGGACAATAAGAAGGTAGTGGTCACTGTTGACATTGGCACCACGACCTCCGCCATGTGCCATTAATTATAATGTGATCTAGTTGACAGTAATATTATTAGGTGATTTCCTAATAATATAACCATGTTCATTTGAAATACAAAAAGTTCAAAATATGTTTTATTAGAACTCTCAACTTTTTGATATTTTGATCATTAGGCACAAACTTGTGGAGGTGCCAGTTCAAGCACACAGCTACTTCTTTCAAAATGCATGCAAAGGGAAATAAAATGCTTAATATTTCCCAAATTTCAGAATGAATAGTTGATCAACAGAAGTTGTTTGTCGTCTATTAACCTACTATGAACAGGTGCATTTAGTCCTGCCTACATTTTTTTTTTCAAGAAGCCGTTTCACTTGGATATCACAATAGGGAAGAAAAGACTATCACAACTTCCATTTCATGTCAACTTTAAGCAGTGCTGTAGAACGCAAAGATAAATTCTGTGTAAACTGGACATTATTAAACTTACTCAGAAAGGGTAACAATCTGTGAAACGGAACAGCCTATATATCTGCCGGCGTGAGGGATCATTTGTGTTGATGGTTTGAGTGAACTTCCAGCAGCCTGACCCTTCAAGTAAGTGAGTTGCGCTCTGACAATAGAAAATGTTTTGAATGATTTTTCTGAATGAGTGAGTTGATTGACTGCTATTTCTTTATTTGTTTGTATTATGTTGCTGTCACTGTGACTTTGCAGTGCGACAGCCATCTTGAGTATAACAAGTGGTGTTGGACATTAAAGCATACAGTAATTATTTTATTAGAATTAGTATTATTATTATTAATAATAATAGCAAAGATAATTTTCACTGATTAAATATTCAACAGCAAATTGAGAGCCAATACTCTCAGACAGACTGATGCTTTGCTAGATATGTTGTTGGTAACTTTGGTTACCAATAATTTGGTTTTGTTACGTCAGCTGTGATCTACGGTGTCAGGATTACACCCTCAATCAGTCCTCAATCACCGTCATCATTCACTCCGCCCACTCGTTCACAATCACCAGAGTTCTAATCACCACCACCTGGATCCCATCACCAGCTCACCCTTCATAAACTGCACTCACCCCTTCAGTCCTCGTCTGGTCTGGTCTCTACATGAACACACAGACTCACCTCTCTCATCCCGCTACTTACCTGTATCCCCGACCTTCTTCAGCCTGCTGTCTTCAGCTCCAGATCCAAGTCATCGTCACCTGCAAGAGAGACATTGTTACTTTACAGCTAAGTCTTCATAAACTGTCTATAATCTGCTTACTCACCGTTATCTCTGGAACCGATCCATTCTGCTGAATAAATCACATTATATACTTACCATCCTGTTTGCGTCTTGTCTGAAACCTGACATACGGAATGTACATCACTCCAAATACACATTCACATTCAATCACAGTTCATTTGTAAACAAAATCCTCACCTAATCGTCTAAAACTAAGTAAGTAATACATGCAAACATATGTGCATGGTAAATAATTTATATTTATTAGTAGCATTGTCTTAGTGTATTTAAAAACTATTTCAAATTATTTTCAGACTATCCAATGATTGCTTGGCTCCAATGTGAGTAGTAAATAGGATATGAAAACGTCTCGGTTACGTATGGTAACCCTCGTTCCCTGAGTCCAGGGAACGGAGACGCCTCGTCGGGGGAGTTCCCCTGACGAATTGGGATCACGCTAGGGAGACCAATTGCCTTCGAGTGAATTAAAACGAGCCAATGAACATTGGCATGCAAGGTTTGCATTCCGCGGCCCGCCTACCAGTACGGGTATAAGGCGGAATCAAGCGCATACACAAACGCTTTTCGCTGAGGAGCCGAACGGTGTCCAGTCCTCCGCGAAGGTACAGCAGCATGGCGACGGGACGAGGCGTCTCCGTTCCCTGGACTCAGGGAACGAGGGTTACCATACGTAACCGAGACGTTCCCTTTCGTCAGCAGGGAACTCCGACGCCTCGTCGGGGGAGTTCCCCTGACGAATTGGGATCCCTACCAAAACGCCATGGTGCTGGCCCCTTCCAGCGCCCAGCTAAGCTACAGCCCTGCAGCAGTTTCCAGAAATTTTGCGGGAGCTAGCTAGGGAATCACACTGCTGTTCCGCAAGACCCAATCAGTGGATATTGGATAACACTGGGAAAGCGTGCCCGACCCCAAGGATATAATAGGGGGAGGGAACGCTGCGGAAGCTGAGGCAGCCTAGAGGAAGGCCCTCAAATACACACATGTACTAACCACGTAGGGTAGTGAAACATATGGCAGTCCTTGAAGGTAGTCCCAGTCCAGAGGAGTGAGGAGCGTACTCAACAGGGACAACAGAATGATTCTGTCAAGGGGAAGACACGGCTGAACTGCACGTGGCAATCATGGGTCGCCGCAGAGACCACTGGAAAGGCACCCAGTCTACTAACAACTCCTTACTGAAGGTAGCAGACCTGGTGCCAGGCGGTCCGCAACGCCTGACACCGGAGGGGGTGATGGAGGAACTCACGAGGTTAGCCGTTTGTTGGGTAACCAACGGAGCGAAAGACGCACGTATCCGCTCACGGAATGGCGTCGCAAGCCGACACACCTATTCCCTCTAATTACTGGCCGTAGCAAGTACTCGGGAGGAAACAGGTTCCACACGTAGGCTATAAAACCTAGCGAACGTGTTCGGTGTCGCCCAGCCCGCAGCTCTACAATGTCTGTTAGCGAGGTGCCTTGTGCCAGAGCCCAGGAAGCGGCAACACTCCTAGTGGAGTGAGCCCGCAACCTGGGTGGGCAGGGCTCACCCTGGGACTCATAAGCCCTGGTGATAGCATCCACTAGCCAGTGGGCTAACCTCTGCTTGGAGACAGCCTTCCCCTTCTGCTGGCCTCCGTAACAAACAAAGAGCTGATCTGAGGTCCTACAGCTTTGCGTTCTGTCTATATAAACCCGGAGGGCCCGGACGGGACAGAGAAAAGCTAGGGCTGGGTCTGCCTCCTCCTGGGGCAGCGCTTGCAGGTTCACTACCTGGTCCGCGAAGGGAGTGGTAGGAACCTTGGGCACATATCCGAGCCGGGGTCTCAATGTAACATGAGAAAGGCCAGGCCCGAACTCTAGGCACGATACGTCGACCGAAAAAGCCTGCAGATCCCCTACCCTCTTGAAGGAAGCCAATGCTAACAGGAGCGCTGTCTTAATGGACAGGATATTAAGCTCAACTGTCGTCAAAGGCTCAAAAGGAGGACTTTGGAGCGCTCTAGCACTAAAGTTAAGTCCCAAGAGGGTACAGGGTGCAAATCGCGAGGTGGATTTAGCCTCCTAGCACCCTTGAGGAATCTGATGACCAGGTCGTGCTTCCCCACGGACTTACCGCCAACTACATCGTGATGTGCGGCTATTGCGGCAACATACACTTTGAGAGTGGAGGGAGACAGCCTTCGCTCCAACCCCTCTTGTAGGAAGGAGAGCACGACTCTGACCGGGCAAGTTCGTGGGTTCTCCCCGTGGGAAGAACACCAGCCGACGAACAGGTTCCACTTCAGAGCATAGAGGCGCCACGTAGAGGGGGCTCTAGCTCAAGAGATGGTATCTACCACTGCCTGTGGCAGGCCATCTAGAACCTCCGCGTCCCGTCCAGGGACCAGACATGGAGTTTCCAGAGGTCTGGACGCGGGTGCCATAGAGTGCCCCGTCTCTGAGAAAGAAGGTCGTTCCTCAGAGGAATCGGCCAAGGAGGGGCTGTCGCGAGGAGCATGAGTTCTGGGAACCAAGTCCGGGTTGGCCAATACGGGGCTACCAAAAGGACCTGCTCCTCGTCCTCCCTGACCTTGCACAGTGTCTGTGCAAGAAGGCTCACTGGGGGGGAACGCATATTTGCGTAAGTCCCGGGGCCAGCTGTGTGCCAGGGCATCCGTGCCGAGAGTTCCTTCGGTCAGGGAGTAATACCACTGGCAATGGGTCGTGTCCGGAGAGGCAAACAGGTGTACCTGTGCGGCTCCGAAGATTCGCCAAATCAGCTGGACCACCTGGGGATGGAGTCGCCATTCTCCCGGAAGGGGAGGCTGACGTGAAAGCTCGTCGGCCACACAATTGAATTCCCCTGGGACACGAACGGCACGAAGCGACCTCAGATGCTTCTGACTCCATAGGAGGAGGTGGGAGGCGAGTCGCGACATACGACGGGAGAGCAGACCACCTTGTCGGTTGATGTACGCAACGGTCGCAGTGCTGTCCGTACGGACCAGTACGTGCTTGTGTCTGAGAAACCCCTTGAGGCGACACAAGGCCAAGCGTACTGCTTGCAACTCTAGGCAGTTGATGTGCCAATGCAGCTGGGGCCCCGTCCACAGACCCGAGACTACATGCCCTTTGTACGTGGCCCCCCAACCCTTGGCAGAAGCATCTGTGAATACCACAGCATGCCTGGAAACCTGGACTAGGGGCACACCGGCCCGTAGAAACACAGGACCCGACCAAGGGATGAAGGTTTGGCGACAGTGTGGGGTGACTTTGACCCGGAATGTGCCGCTCTGCCACGCCCACCTCGGGACTCGATCGTGAAGCCAGTGCTGGAGCGGTCTCATATGCAACAGACCGAGCGGCGTTACTGCGGCTGCGGCTGCCATATGCCCCAGGAGCCTCTGAAATTGTTTCAGTGGAACCGCTGACTTGCCCCGAAAAGACTTGAGGCAGTTGAGCACTGACTGGACGCGTTCCTCCGTGAGGCGCGCAGTCTGGGCGACCGAGTCCAGCTCCATACCGAGATAAGAGATCCTCTGCACAGGGGAGAGTTTGCTCTTGTCCCAGTTGACCTGAAGCCCCAACTGACTGAGGTGCCGAAGCACCATGTCCCTGTGATCGCACAACACATCTCGCGAGTGTCCCAGAATGAGCCAGTCGTCGAGGTAGTTGAGAATGCGAACGCCTTGTTCTCTCATGGGAACAATGGCCGCCTCCGCGACTTTCGTGAAGACACGGGGCGACAGGGCCAGCCCGAAGGGTAGGACCTTGTACTGATATGCTCGACCCTCGAAAGCAAACCGAAGAAATGGTCTGTGTCGGGGAAGAATCGAGACATGAAAGTACGCGTCCTTCAGGTCGATCGCTGCAAACCAATCCTGGGGACGGATGCACTCGAAAATGCGTTTTTTTGCGTGAGCATCTTGAACGGGAGCTTGTGCAGGGCCCGATTCAATACTCGCAGGTCCAGGATTGGCCGTAACCCACCGCCTTTCTTGGGTACAATGAAGTAAGGGCTGTAAAACCCTGACCTCATATCGGCTGGAGGGACCGGCTCGATCGCGTCATTCGCCAGCAGGGCGTCGATCTCCTTCCGCAAGACCGGAGCATCCACTGGACGCACACGGGTGAAGTGGATGCCCCTGAACTTGGGAGGCCGGCGTGCAAACTGAATTGCATAGCCGAGCCGGATGGTGCGAATGAGCCAGTGCGAGGGTCTCGGGAGCGCTAGCCAGGCTCCGAGAAACTGCCGCAACGAGCCCACCCGCACCGCCGGCGTACCCGCGGAGGGGCAGCGAGGCGGAAGGCAGGGACACGGCTCCGGTGGCATTGTAGCGGCCGAGAGCGGGGTCTGGGTGTGTACTTGGACAACACCTACCTTCTTCCACCGGAGGACAGACGGCAGAGAAGACCCGAGAGTGTTCTGCTGCGGGCTGTCGCCTGGCGAGGGAAGGGGAGGAGACGAGGAGCGAGGCCCAAGGGCGGCTGCTGGTCTCCGTGCCTTCCCGCCCAGCGGCAGACAGGAGTGACGTGACCGAGGTGGCGCCACTGCTATCTGCCAGCTGGGGAGAGGGGACTGAGAGTGGCGAGACCCGAGGGTGGCGCACACTGCCGTCCCACTCTGTAACGGGAGAGACTGCTTGTTCAGCAGACCCAACCGTGAATGACCCAGAGGAGGAAGAAACTGCTCTTTTTTAGGTTTTGGGTACCACCGACCAGCTGGTCGGCGGCGGAACAGAAACAAAAAGTTTAACAAAGGATTCTCCACCCGGCCCTCCTCCGGGGGAAGGAGTGGTGATGACACACACTCCCAAAGAGCAGTTTTCGTCACACTCTCTGGGTCGCTCCTCTCAGGGTCATTTCCCCTCCTTTTGCTGGGGGGGAAACGAACTCCGAGCGGGCTGGTTTTAAGGCGCTTCTGGACCACAGTGTGGACATCGTCTGACCGAAGGCCAGCGCTGTGACTAATCACGGTCAGTCATAAAGCGCAGCTCTACTCCGAGTCAGAACTACCCACATGCACTGAATGTGCAGGGGTAGTGAGAGAGGAAAAACTTCTGCAGATTTAGGCATGTTTGGCTTGCCATATTGGCACCAAAATACTTCCATACTGCCAACATTTTTCACACACATCTAGGCACTTTAGACCCAGGAAGTGTGGCTGTCAAGTCTGAACCTTCAGCATGAGAACACACCATTACAGTAGGAACTCAGCATCATTTTCAGAGTATAACAGCCCTCTCTCCGATGTAGCAATCGACATCTGTCCTCCCCTGGGACCCCGAATGAAATGCTTGGTCCCTCATGATAGGACCAAAAACCCATTCAAAGCCTCGACGGCACACAGCACGCTGAGCGGCTCAAGCCTTTACGAGAAAGGGGAGGCGAACAACGTGCCGACGTGGTCATGCACTCATGAGAGAACATGAACCACCCATGAACGCCGTCTCAACACACTGATTAGGCATGTGAAACAGCGATCATGGCCGTCAACCAGGCATGCAAGACAGTGAACGTGGCCATCGCTGGCACACGGCACGCTGAGCGTTCAAGCCCTCAGGCAAGACGAACAACGTGCCGACGTGGTCATGCTCTCATGTAGAGAGCACAAACCACCCACGAACACAGTCTAAGCATGTTTGTGACGCGCTAGAGGAGTGGGAAGCTCGTGAGGGTCTTTCACCTGGCGAGACATTCCGCACTGTAACCCTCAGATCACCAATGTTATTTGCCAAAGTAGCCCTCTCCTGGTGCACCAGAAGAGAACTAGATCGGGAAACAAGCAAAGGGACTCACCTCATAGAGGCACGCGAGTCTTGATCTTGACCACGCATCTTGAGCGCCGAATGACGCGCACTGGGTTGCCGTGACAACCCACGCTGTCAACCGGCGCTCGACGGCACACGGCACGCTGAGCGGCTCGAGCCTTTAAAAAGGGGAGACGAACAACGTGCCGACGTGGTCATGCACTCATGAGAGAACATGAACCACCCACGAACGCAGTCTCACACACTGATTAGGCATGTGAAACAATGAACGTGGCCGTCAAATAAGGACAGGAACGATCGCATCCAGAAACACACGAGTGAAACGTCATCCTGAAAAGGACGCGATCTTCACTCGTGTTGCTCTTTCAGGAAGAAATTACTCTCTTTATTGTGCTGAAGCACACAGGGACCCAACGCGGCGACACAGCGGGGAAACTGCAAGCCCGCTGTGCGCACTCAACCGTTTACCAGCTGTAAAAACAGCTTTTGAATTAACAGCGTGTAGACGCAGCCGGCAGACAGGAAATCGCGCGGTCGCTGAAACGCCGTCTCACCAACACAGAGAGGTCCCTTCCCGAAACAGCAGACTCGTAGAGCGTAAGATAAATACAATCTTAAAACTCATTCACTCAGAGAGGACACAACCGGTCGGCTCCGAAGCAGAAAGCGTTTGTGTATGCGCTTGATTCCGCCTTATACCCGCACTGGTAGGCGGGCCGCGGAATGCAAACCTTGCATGCCAATGTTCATTGGCTCGTTTTAATTCACTCGAAGGCAATTGGTCTCCCTAGCGTGATCCCAATTCGTCAGGGGAACTCCCCCGACGAGGCGTCGGAGTTCCCTGCTGACAAAAGGGAACCCAGTTTTATGAGGTTGAAGTATCTTCTTTAGCACTCCCTAAGAGTTAAAAAATCTAGTTTACAGTATCTCCCATGAAAATGGTTTCACATACAATACTGTAGGTTACTGTATGTGAGGCCAATTTTCAGTATTTGAAAGCAAAGCTCACATTTTTACAAAACCGCACATTATCAGGTTATTACAATGACATCTGTGCAGGGGTGGAATATATTAGGCATTAAGTGACCAGTCAGTTCTTGAATTTCATGTGTTGGAAGCAGGAAAAAGGGGCAAGCAAAAAAGATCTGAGTGACTCTGACAAGGGCCAAATCGTGATGGCTAGATGACTGGGCCCGAGCATCCCCAAGTTTTGTGGGGTGTTCCCAGTATGCAGTGGATGCTACTTACCAAAAGTGGTGCAAGGAAGGACAACCACTGAACTGGCGCTAGGGTCATGGGTCAAGGTTCATTGATGCACGTCAGGGGTTAAGGTTAGCCCATCTGGTCCGATCACACATAAGAGCTACAGTAGTTCAAATTGCTGAAAATGTTATGCTGCCCATGATAGAAATGTGTCAGAAGACACAGTGTATTGTAGAGTATTTGTCGTCTTATTTTCATTGCGATATATAACAAATTTAATGTATGATGTTAGATCCTACATCAATCCTGCCTGCACCTTGCAATCGATCACACTTTTCACCTCATTAGCTACGGCCCAGCCCAAAGGCAAATGCTTTTCAGTTTGTTTGGATGCTATTCAAGATATGCTTTACTAGATCTGTTTTCATTTCCGCAACTCAGAGTATGACTGAGAAAATCTATCCAAACACTTTTGAAAATGGTATAAAAGTATACTTTACAAAATATGTTCCAAAGGGTTTACAGGTGGACAGTATTGTGTCTACTTTCTTTGTGTCTGTTGAAAAGATTTAGCAGACCAAAGAGGAAAAATGTATTTGAATGTTGTTCAGCATATGCACATGCATAAATGTTCCATGACAGTTTTACCTGCCCACTGCTTATTTGTTATTCTAACACTTATTTGTTTGGTTAAATGCAGCTGATTTGTTTGTTCTGACTGTAAACGTGTGATGTGATTGGTTACACCCTCACACTCTTTTGTCATTGGCCCTATGTCAGTTTAAGTAAAAGAGAGTCAGTGTCATCATGCACAATTCTGGCCTCTACTTCAACTGCTCATTGAAAAATCACCAAACCTCTTCACTGGATGAAGATGAAGACGGCACTCACTGTGCTCCTAATCCTGGAGCTCTACGGACTCTCCTCTGGGCTCATTAAACAACATGTCTTTGTGAATCAGAAGATGCCATGGGTTTCTGCTCAACTTTACTGCAGAATTTTCTTTCATGACCTGTCCACCTTCACCAGTGAGAGCGAGGAGCAGCAATTTTTGGAAGATGCAGTTGGTCAAACTTCTGATGCCTGGGTTGGTCTCCACAAAATATCAGGAGTCTGGAAGTGGACCGGAGGAGAAAATACAACACAAATTAGCTGGGATACTAATAATGAACAACCTGAAGATGATGAATGCGCTTTTCTACACAAAGGTCATAAGAAACTGCATGACATTGAATGCACGGATAAATATGCCTTCTTCTGTATGAACATATCAGAGTTTGTTCTGGTGCTGCAGGAAGAGAGCTGGGAAGGAGCTCTGGAATACTGCAGAAAACATTATAATGATCTGGCGAGTCTAAGTTCAATGAACAGGATGAATTCTGCTTTACGGAAAATCACACAGGGTGAAACTGGATATGTGTGGACTGGTTTGCGCTTTCTAGCAGGAGAGTGGCTCTGGGTCAATGGAGATGATCTTGACTTTACAGCCTGGTCTCAGATGGGACCGCCCCAGTGTCCTGCCAGAAACCTTCGTTGTGGAGCCCTGGACAAGCAAACAATGGTCTGGACACACAGAGACTGCAAGGAGAAGCTCAACTTCTTTTGCTCTGTGCACATAGTACATGGTATGTCATATGGACAGCCTGCAAGCCCAACTCCCCAGGAAGCAGATAACTGAAGCTGACTGTTGTTAGGTTAATAGATCTTGACATTTCCATTTTTTCCAGACACTAGATACATTTAATGGTTTTATTTGCCTTAAATGTAAGCTTCTTTCATCGAGATTGAATTTTATTTTCAAACATACATACATTCAGTTGACAGATATATTGTTTAGCAAAGGTAAAATTCTGCTTTTTTACTTTCATCTTAATTTCTAATTACTGTTCATGCTGGTACTGACATTGTGTTACAGTGTAACTCTTGATAATGGTTAAATAAAATAAAAAAGTAAACATGTAATATAACCATATTACATTTCTTATTAAAGGGGTCATGAACTGCATTATTTTATTATTTTATAATGTTTCCTGGAATGCACTTATAACGTTATTATGATTTTTACATCAAAAATTGGCATAATTTAGAAATAAAAGGCATTTTTTCATACCCTGATTTTAGCCCTCTGATTTGAATTCTCTGTTTGAAGGGGCGTGTCTGCTGTAAGACTTCAGTGTAAACGCCCACTGCTGTGATTGGCTAACATCTTTGCCTATGAAATAGCTATGTATTACATGTGGAATTCTCTCGAAGACTTTTAGCCCACTTTTACTATTACAGTTCTCAAGGTTTACTAATCGTGAAAAGTGTTGATTATAGCATTATATATAGATCTATAGCATTATATTTAGATAGTGGCATGAAAGGTTGCAGGTTCAGTCAGGCACGTTCTGATGGTCACGATAGATGCATCACGTGTTTGGGCTTACAGCACGCTGAAGCAGCTTTCGTGGATGATTCATGTTCTCACTGTGGGAACATGATCATCTCGGTGTTAAGATAGAGACTTGCCTTCGTTAAACGCAAAGGTGGAGTTCCCACGCCTATGCCCTGCTCTAGAGCACCCTCTGGGTCAACTTCCCAGGGGACCATGCCGCATGGTTTGGGTGATCTGAGGATTACGGTGAGGGGAAATCCGTGGATCCGTGGAAATCCCAGTGGATCCCTCCCTCCTCTCTTACACCGCAGCCGGTGGAGCTCCCCGAGGAACGTGCTGGTTCCACTGTAGTGGACCGACCAGCCATTTAACACTAGAAGTCCCAGAGAGCAGCCATTTGGCTTTTCTACCTATAAAACCCGCAGGACAGCCGATGGGCTGGAAGGCTTTAGGCTAATATCCTTAATCACCTGTGAACGGTTGCTTTTGTTATGTAAATAATGTGGGGCCATGCTGAGCCACTTCAAGGAAACGTCTCGGTTACGTATGGTAACCCTCGTTCCCTGAGTCCAGGGAACGGAGACGCCTCGTCGGGGGAGTTCCCCTGACGAATTGGGATCACGCTAGGGAGACCAATTGCCTTCGAGTGAATTAAAACGAGCCAATGAACATTGGCATGCAAGGTTTGCATTCCGCGGCCCGCCTACCAGTGCGGGTATAAGGTGGAATCAAGCGCATACACAAACGCTTTTTCGCTGAGGAGCCGAACGGTGTCCAGTCCTCCGCGAAGGTACAGCAGCATGGCGACGGGACGAGGCGTCTCCGTTCCCTGGACTCAGGGAACGAGGGTTACCATACGTAACCGAGACGTTCCCTTTCGTCAGCAGGGAACTCCGACGCCTCGTCGGGGGAGTTCCCCTGACGAATTGGGATCCCTACCAAAACGCCATGGTGCTGGCCCCTTCCAGCGCCCAGCTAAGCTACAGCCCTGCAGCAGTTTCCAGAAATTTTGCGGGAGCTAGCTAGGGAATCACACTGCTGTTCCGCAAGACCCAATCAGTGGATATTGGATAACACTGGGAAAGCGTGCCCGACCCCAAGGATATAATAGGGGGAGGGAACGCTGCGGAAGCTGAGGCAGCCTAGAGGAAGGCCCTCAAATACACACATGTACTAACCACGTAGGGTAGTGAAACATATGGCAGTCCTTGAAGGTAGTCCCAGTCCAGAGGAGTGAGGAGCGTACTCAACAGGGACGACAGAATGAGTCTGTCAAGGGGAAGACACGGCTGAACTGCACGTGGCAATCATGGGTCGCCGCAGGGACCACTGGAAAGAACACCCAGTCTACTAGCAACTCCTTACTGAAGGTAGCAGACCTGGTGCCAGGCGGTCCGCAACGCCTGGCACCGGAGGGGTGATGGAGGAACTCACGAGGTTAGCCGTTTGTTGGGTAACCAACGGAGCACAAAGACGCACGTATCCGCTCACGGAATGGCGTCGCAAGCCGACACACCTATTCCCTCTAGTTACTGGCCGTAGCGAGTACTCGGGAGGAAACCGGTTCCACACGTAGGCTATAAAACCTAGCGAACGTGTTCGGTGTCGCCCAGCCCGCAGCTCTACAAATGTCTGTTAGCGAGGCGCCTTGTGCCAGAGCCCAGGAAGCGGCAACACTCCTAGTGGAGTGAGCCCGCAACCTAGGTGGGCAGGGCTCACCCTGGGACTCATAAGCCCTGGTGATAGCATCCACTAGCCAGTGGGCTAACCTCTGCTTGGAGACAGCCTTCCCCATCTGCTGGCCTCCGTAACAAACAAAGAGCTGATCTGAGGTCCTAAAGCTTTGCGTTCTGTCTATATAAACCCGGAGGGCCCGGACGGGACAGAGAAAAGCCAGGGCTGGGTCTGCCTCCTCCTGGGGCAGCGCTTGCAGGTTCACTACCTGGTCCGCGAAGGGAGTGGTAGGAACCTTGGGCACATATCCGAGCCTGGGTCTCAATATGACCTGAGAAAGGCCAGGCCCGAACTCTAGGCACGATTCGTCGACCGAAAAAAGCCTGCAGATCCCCTACCCTCTTGAAGGAGGCCAATGCTAACAGGAGCGCTGTCTTAATGGACAGGATATTAAGCTCGACTGACAGCAAAGGCTCAAAAGGAGGACTTTGAAGTGCCTTAAGCACCAGAGTTAAGTCCCAAGAGGGTACAGGGTGCAAGTTGCGAGGTGGATTTAGCCTCCTAGCACCCTTGAGGAATCTGATGACCAGGTCGTGCTTCCCCACGGACTTACCTTCAACTACATCGTGATGTGCGGCTATTGCGGCAACAAACACTCTAAAGGTGGAGGGAGACAGCCTTCGCTCCAAGCACGACTCTGATCGGGCAAGTTCGTGGGTTCTCCCCGTGGGAAGAACACCAGCCGACGAACAGGTTCCACTTCAGAGCATAGAGGCGCCTCGTAGAGGGGGCTCTAGCTGAATTTATGGTATCTACCACTGCCTGTGGCAGGCCATCTAGAACCTCCGCGTCCCGTCCAGGGACCAGACATGGAGTTTCCAGAGGTCTGGACGCGGGTGCCATAGAGTGCCCCGTCTCTGAGAAAGAAGGTCTTTCCTCAGAGGAACCGGCCAGGGAGGGGCTGTCGCAAGGAGCATGAGTTCTGGGAACCAAGTCCGGGTTGGCCAATACGGGGCCACCAAAAGGACCTGCTCCTCGTCCTCCCTGACCTTGCACAGTGTCTGTGCAAGAAGGCTCACTGGGGGGAACGCATATTTGCGTAAGTCCCGGGGCCAGCTGAGTGCCAGGGCATCCGTGCCGAGAGTTCCCTCAGTCAGGGAGTAATACCACTGGCAATGGGTCGTGTCCGGAGAGGCAAACAGGTCTACCTGTGCGGCTCCGAAGATTCGCCAAATCAGCTGGACCGCCTGGGGATGGAGTCGCCACTCTCCCGGAAGGGGAGGCTGACGTGAAAGCTCGTCGGCCACATAATTGAACTCCCCTGGGACATGAATGGCACGAAGCGACCTCAGATGCTTCTGACTCCATAGGAGGAGGTGGGAGGCGAGTCGCGACATACGACGGGAGCGCAGACCACCTTGTCGGTTGATGTACGCAACGTCGCAGTGCTGTCCGTACGGACCAGTACATGCTTGTGTCTGAGAAACCCCTTGAGGCGACACAAGGCCAAGCGTACTGCTTGCAACTCTAGGCAATTGATGTGCCATTGCAGCTGGGGCCCCGTCCACAGACCCGAGACTGCATGCCCTTTGTACGTGGCCCCCCAACCCTTGGCAGAAGCATCTGTGAACACCACAGCATGCCTGGAAACCTGGACTAGGGGCACTCCGGCCCGTAGAAACGCAGGATCCGACCAAGGGGAGAAGGTTTGGCGACAGTGCGGGGTGACTTTGACCCGGAACGTGCCGCTCTGCCACGCCCACCTCGGGACTCGGTCGTGAAGCCAGTGCTGGAGCGGTCTCATATGCAACAAGCCGAGCGGCGTTACTGCGGCTGCGGCTGCCATATGCCCCAGGAGCCTCTGAAACTGTTTCAGTGGGACCGCTGTCCTGCCTCGAAAGGACTTGAGACAGGTGAGCACTGACTGGACGCGCTCCTCTGTGAGGCGCGCAGTCTAAGCGACTGAGTCCAGTTCCATACCGAGATAAGAGATCCTCTGCACGGGGCAGAGTTTGCTCTTCTCCCAGTTGACCTGAAGCCCCAACTGACTGAGGTGCCGAAGCACCATGTCCCTGTGATCGCACAACACATCTCGCGAGTGAGCCAGAATGAGCCAGTCGTCGAGATAGTTGAGAATGCGAACGCCTTGTTCTCTCATGGGAACAAAGGCCGCCTCCGCGACTTTCGTGAAGACACGGGGCGACAGGGCCAGCCCGAAGGGTAGGACCTTGTACTGATATGCTCGACCCTCGAAAGCAAACCGAAGAAATGGTGTGTCGAGGAAGAATCGAGACATGAAAGTACGCGTCCTTCAGGTCGATCGCTGCAAACCAATCCTGGGGACGGATGCACTCGAAAATGCGTTTCTGTGTGAGCATCTTGAACGGGAGCTTGTGCAGGGCCCGATTCAATACTCGCAGATCCAGGATTGGTCATAACCCACCGCCTTTCTTGGGTACAATGAAGTAAGGGCTGTAAAACCCTGACCTCATATCGGCTGGAGGGACCGGCTCGATCGCGTCTTTCGCCAGCAGGACGTCGATCTCTTTCCGCAAGACCGGAGCATCCACTAGACGCACACGGGTGAAGTGGATGCCCCTGAAACTTGGGAGGCCGGCGTGCAAACTGAATTGCATAGCCGAGCCGGATGGTGCGGATGAGCCAGCGCGACGGACTCGGGAGCTCTAACCAGGCTCCGAGAAACCGCCGCAACGAGCCCATCCGCACCACCGGCGTACCCGCGGAGGGGCAGCGAGGCGGAAGGCAGGGACACGGCTCCGGTGGCATTGTAGCGGCCGAGAGCGGGGTCTGGGTGTGTACTTGGACAACACCTACCTGCTTCCACCGGAGGACAGACGGCAGAGAAGACCCGAGAGTGTTCTGCTGCGGGCTGTCGCCTGGCGAGGGAAGGGGAGGAGACGAGGAGCGAGGCCCAAGGGCGGCTGCTGGTCTCCGTGCCTTCCCGCCCAGCGGCAGACAGGAGTGACGTGACCGAGGTGGCGCCACTGCTATCTGCCAGCTGGGGAGAGGGGACTGAGAGTGGCGAGACCCGAGGGTGGCGCACACTGCCGTCCCACTCTGTAACGGGAGAGACTGCTTGTTCAGCAGACCCAACCGTGAATGACCCAGAGAAGGAAGAAACTGCTCTTTTTTAGGTTTTGGGTACCACCGACCAGCTGGTCGGCGGCGGAACAGAAACAAAAAGTTTAACAAAGGATTCTCCACCCGGCCCTCCTCCGAGGGAAGGAGTGGTGATGACACACTCCCAAAGAGCAGTTTTCGTCACACTCTCTGGGTCGCTCCTCTCAGGGTCATTTCCCCTCCTTTTGCTGGGGGGGAAACGAACTCCGAGCGGGCTGGTTTTAAGGCGCTTCTGGACCACAGTGTGGACATCGTCTGACCGAAGGCCAGCGCTGTGACTAATCACGGTCAGTCATAAAGCGCAGCTCTACTCCGAGTCAGAACTACCCACATGCACTGAATGTGCAGGGGTAGTGAGAGAGGAAAAACTTCTGCAGATTTAGGCATGTTTGGCTTGCCATATTGGCACCAAAAATACTTCCATACTGCCAAAATTTTTCACACACATCTAGGCACTTTAGACCCAGGAAGTGTGGCTGTCAAGTCTGAACCTTCAGCATGAGAACACACCATTACAGTAGGAACTCAGCATCATTTTCAGAGTATAACAGCCCTCTCTCCGATGTAGCAATCGACATCTGTCCTCCCCTGGGGCCCCGAATGAAATGCTTGGTCCCTCATGATAGGACCAAAAACCCATTCAAAGCCTCGACGGCACACAGCACGCTGAGCGGCTCAAGCCTTTACGAGAAAGGGGAGGCGAACAACGTGCTGACGTGGTCATGCACTCATGAGAGAACATGAACCACCCATGAACGCCGTCTCAACACACTGATTAGGCATGTGAAACAGCGATCATGGCCGTCAACCAGGCATGCAAGACAGTGAACGTGGCCATCGCTGGCACACGGCACGCTGAGCGTTCAAGCCCTCAGGCAAGACGAACAACGTGCCGACGTGGTCATGCTCTCATGTAGAGAGCACAAACCACCCACGAACACAGTCTCAGCATGTTTGTGACGCGCTAGAGGAGTGGGAAGCTCGTGAGGGTCTTTCACCTGGCGAGACATTCCACACTGTAACACTCAGATCACCAATGTTATTTGCCAAAGTAGCCCTCTCCTGGTGCACCAGAAGAGAACTAGATCGGGAAACAAGCAAAGGGACTCACCTCATAGAGGCACGCGAGTCTTGATCTTGACCACGCATCTTGAGCGCCGAATGACGCGCGCTGGGTTGCCGTGACAACCCACGCTGTCAACCGGCGCTCGACGGCACACGGCACGCTGAGCGGCTCGAGCCTTTAAAAAGGGGAGACGAACAACGTGCCGACGTGGTCATGCACTCATGAGAGAACATGAACCACCCACGAACGCAGTCTCACACACTGATTAGGCATGTGAAACAATGAACGTGGCCGTCAAATAAGGACAGGAACGATCGCATCCAGAAACACACGAGTGAAACGTCATCCTGAAAAGGACGCGATCTTCACTCGTGTTGCTCTTTCAGGAAGAAATTACTCTCTTTATTGTGCTGAAGCACACAGGGACCCAACGCGGCGACACAGCGGGGAAACTGCAAGCCCGCTGTGCGCACTCAACCGTTTACCAGCTGTAAAAACAGCTTTTGAATTAACAGCGTGTAGACGCAGCCGGCAGACAGGAAATCGCGCGGTCGCTGAAACGCCGTCTCACCAACACAGAGAGGTCCCTTCCCGAAACAGCAGACTCGTAGAGCGTAAGATAAATACAATCTTAAAACTCATTCACTCAGAGAGGACACAACCGGTCGGCTCCGAAGCAGAAAGCGTTTGTGTATGCGCTTGATTCCACCTTATACCCGCACTGGTAGGCGGGCCGCGGAATGCAAACCTTGCATGCCAATGTTCATTGGCTCGTTTTAATTCACTCGAAGGCAATTGGTCTCCCTAGCGTGATCCCAATTCGTCAGGGGAACTCCCCCGACGAGGCGTCGGAGTTCCCTGCTGACGAAAGGGAACTTGTGTTTCACTTTGCCATCTTAGGGAGAAATCAACACACATGTTTTTTTTACTTTGTTGCTGAGATTTATTGATAAAAACAGTACAAAATAAAATAGAAACCAACCATTTGTACACATATTTACAAATATTATTAAAAAGTGAGTGAGTACATTCCAGCAATCACTCACAATCCTGGCACTGCCATGGTATCTCCCGTCTGCATTTACCACATGTGTATCTGTAGCAGTGAACATATCGCACAGTGGCATGATTGTTCTTGCATTGGTGTTTGACTTGACACATGGCTCTTTTTCCAGGGCTAGGTGTGGAGGGTTGTGTCCGAAGCAATTGTTCTTTTCTTGCCTTCTTCGCACACATATGAGAGTTAGCCAACTCTCTTGCAAGCTCCACCAGGAAGTCCACCCGTCTTTCCTGCCTTCCGGTGCATGCTTGATACAGCACATGTGCATTCAGTGCTGCCATGTCAATCATGTTATAGAACACGGCAACTGGCCAGCGCCGTGTCCCTGTGCGGACAGTGTACTCCCGCACCATCTGGTCCATCACATCCACGCCGCACTTTGTGGTGTTGTAATGGGTGACAGTGTTTGGCTTCCTTTTGGTGGTATTATCAGTCTGAATCACGCTGTGCATGCTGCTAAGAATGTAGACGGTCTTCTTCCGTTTGGGCGCATATGCCGTCAGCGTAGCAGCAGTGGTTGAAAACACCTAATAAATAAGATAAATTGTTATTTTCATAGCACTTTTACACACAATGACACACTTGGCGGTGTTGATTCTAAAAATTAGAAACACAAACATAGAACCACAAAAGACCTGCAACATACCTGAGTGGTGAATTCATTGCGATCTGTGTGTCTAGCGGATTGAGGGATTTCCCGGCGAATCTTGTTGACTCTGCCGAGGATGGTGGTTTTCCGGCTAAGAAGTTTATGCGCAAGTGACAGCGATGTGAAGAAATTGTCCGTGGTAACATTTCTGCCCTTGTCTAGGAATGGTTCCATCAGCCTCATCACTACATTTTCAGACAGTCTCTCTCCACTGGGACGACTAGGGTCCTTGCCAAGATATGGGAGGACATCACAAATGTACTTGGATTTTAGGTCGCAAGCCACCCAAAACTTGATCCCAAACTTGTCAGGTTTAGTTGCAATATACTGCAGGAAACAGCAGCGAGTCTTTGATGGGAAAAGCTGTTCATCAACGGTGATATGTAGACCAGGGTTGTAGGACGTGATGCAATTGGTGACAAATGATCCCCACACACTGGAAATTGCAGCAAACTTATCAGTCTTTGCTCGATCCCTCCGGGTGGACCTGTCATCAAAGCGTAGGTGTCGCATGATGTCTTGGAAGCGGTTTCGCGGCATTGTTCCAATGATATGTGGGTTTCCCAGGTTTGCTGACCAGCAGTCACGTAGTGATGGAACCTTGGTAAGCCACCGCAAGATGACAATTGCAATAAATGCCATTAGTTCAGGGAGGGCCATGAACCAATGAACATGCTCCGTTTCCTGTGCATGTTGAATAGTCCATTCTTGAATGCTATGAAGCATGTCAAGAGTGATGAAACACAGGAAGCTCTGAAGGCGACTCGAGATACTTTTCCTGGCCTTAGCCGTTGGCTCTCCATCTGCAGCGTACGCTTTGATTGGGGTGAAAGGGAGACGCATCCCCACCTGTTCTTCACGCCACACTGTGCCATCTTTCGCTGTCTCTGTCAGGTCAGTCCCCAAACGGGCTCTCTTTTTTGGTTGAGGAGCAGTCTCCTCATCTGCAGTGTGAACAAATTCAAATTGTGAGCAATGGAAAAGTCAAATGATATCACAAATGCATGCATAGATACTAATAATAATTCCAGTATCTCCTTCTCTGTATCGAAATAATGTCTGAAATATCTTCCTAAATAAAAAGATACAACTAAAGCAAAGAAACAACTAATAATGTTTTGCACTTCAGATGGCAGTGAATGTCTGCTAAGTAGTACAAACAAAAAAGTGGACAATACAAAAAAGGCAGAGTAAATATTTATGTCACTCCACTCTGCTTTTTTGGTGTTTTCCACTTACTGGTTTGAAATGAAATAGGAAATAATATGAAATGAAACTTAACCTGAAGACAGATCAGACAGCTCTGAGTCCGAATCCGGCTGTAGTTCTATGTCTTCTCCATCTGAGTCACAAGGGTTTACTTCACTCAGGATAATTTCCAAGGCCTGCCGAGTGGTGAGTCTTCTCTGCATTTTCTTTTCTTGGAGAGGAGGTTCGTACACCACATAATTCTTGAGGGCACTGAAGTAGTAGGCTATGTGCAGTGAGATTTTATCCACCTCAGCACAAAAGGAATTACCTCTCATTTGAGAGCAAGCTGCATGCAATTAGATGTGCTAATTCATACCTGTTTACACCTGGGCAAGACCTTACATGCCAATGTGAGACATGGTCAATCAAGTTCTCTGCTTTTAACAGCCCTCCCTCCCCCACACATACAAACAAGCCACCAGCAACCATTCACACACACCCCCCAACCCCCCTGCAGATTGCTCAGGTAATGACCACATTTACACATGAATTGATGCTAATGATAGCCAAAAGACTAGCCAGTTAGCATCCACTTGGCTAAAGGAGGGTTACAAATCTCTGGGACTTCTAGTGTTAATTTGGGGCCCCTCCAGAGGACAGGATGTCCATCACAACATCGGAGGGAGAGCTGTCCTCTGGAGATGACGACTCGGCTCCGTTGCCCCCCTCTGGGCAACTATTCTGAAAAGGGCTGCCGAGGCGGTAGGGCTCATCTGGAATTCTCCACCCTGTCCCGAACCGACTCATGGATATGCACGAGGGTAGCTCAGACCATGAGCTCATGGGTGAGCTCCGCACTGCAACCGACCTTGCCCTCCGGGGTACAAAGGTTGCAGCTCATGCGATCGGTCTGGCAATGTCCACGTTAGTGGTCCAAGGGTGCCATCACTGGCTCAACCTGGTGTATATGAGGGAAGCGGACAAGGTTTGGTTCCTGGACTCCCCCATTTCCCAGGTTGGGTTATTCGGTGACGCAGTAGAGAACTTTGCCCAACAATTGAAACACTTTGCCTTCCTGACTCATTCCTCTGAGACTTCTCAGGGATGGGGCACCATTGGCACCCGCACCGAACCGGAGAAATCCAGGTTCTGTTGTGGTGGTTCAGCTATCTACCTCTGAAAGAGCTTAGATACTATTAATTCTGCAAGAGCTCCCTCTAAAAAGATTGAGGCTTGCTTACGATCTGAAGTAGAACCTGTTCATTGTTGGTGTTCTTCTCAATAGAGGACCCCTGAGAGTGTTCGATCACTTCTGTGTTTCTTCCTGCAGAAGAGGGGTCGGAGTGTGACTGTTCCGCTCAACCCTCAAAATTATGTTGCCCTTAAAGCACATCAGGATGCAGTTGAGATATAGGAAGCACGACTTGAACGTCAGGTTCCTGCAGCGGTGCAAGGAGATGAAATCTTTCTTGCGCCCCCTCTATACCTTCTTGGGACCTATCTCCAGTGCTACTGCACTCTGAGACCTCCCTTGAGTACTACAGGTAGTTGAGTTAAAAATCTGTTTTTAAAGAAACAGCTCTTCTACTTGATTGCTCTATTAAGAAGGTAGGGGACCTGCACACATTTTCGGTCAACGAATCGTGACTGGTTTCGGGCCGGCTAACTCTCACTAATTGAGACCCCGGCCTGGATATGTGCCCAAGGTTCCTACCTCTCCTGTTAACCGTTGCCAGTGCGCCCGCGCACTGAAGCATTTTTTTTATTATTATTTAGTTCAAAGTTACTATCAGATTTAATGTTATACCTTGACAAACTATACATCATTAAAAAGATATAAGACTCAAGTTTCAGTATTTGACAACTATTGTATTCTGAGAAACTTATAGCGACAGTTATTTCTTAATTTGTGTCTGGAGTTATGAAATGAAAAACTAAGGCGATACCTTTAATATGAATTATGAGCGTCAGCCGCTTTCATTCATAAAAAAACTCTGTGCTGTCGTCATGAGAACGATTGACAAAACAACGTCCCTCAGGGCTTTTAGCTCAAAAATGTGCAGATTTGGAGAAATATTGATAGATTCTCATAGGTTTACATCATATTTCTATAGACAGGAATAATATTTATTGAATTTATACCCAAATGCGTCGATGTAATCATTATGAGCGCTGTATACGCTGATTTACTGTGTTTTCAATACATACAGCAGTCTGAGGGCGCCCTATGCACAATAATAGTCCATATATGGAACATGAAGAAGAGCCATGATCATGTGACATTCCAGGAAGCCACGAACACACACAGCTATCAGAGATCGCAGTAATATGCAGATAAAGATGTTTTGAAGACAATAAACATGCTTGCAATGATATTTGAGTTACCTGTGTTTTTCAAGCCGTGCCAGGTATTTTCATAATGATAGATTATATTTATAATGTAATGCTAATCTATATAGACTATCATTGTGCAGAAAACTCTAAAATAATATATTTTCTGTCTGATTTTTTTTATCTGTGTGACGAGGACGCTGAGGCGGCATTAGAATCCATATGCAGAAGTTTATTGCAAATATCAAACAACAAACACGTGGAAACAGGCAGAGGGTCGATAACAGTAAAGCAGTCCGATCTTTCGACAATCCAAGGAATAATCCAAGAGACGTTAGTGAGAAACCAGGCAGAGAAGTCAAACCTTGAGATCAGTCCACACAAGCAAACAATCCAGAAAGGGAAATCCGTAAAATCAATGGTCAGAGAACAAGGCAGAATCATACACATGCAGACAATCAGAATATCAGGAAAAACGCTTGGTAAGGCAGGTTAAACTGGCAATACTTCGCGATGTGGAAGCACCTGGTCACAGCTTAAGTAGTCCCAAACAGGAAGTGAATGTAGAAGCAGCAGAGGGAGCGCTCAGTCAGTACTCGGGTGATGGCTCCCTCTGCTGGCTTGGCATTACAGAACCCCTCCCTCTAGGAGCGACTCCTGGAGCTCGGCGAGGACGTCCCCGTGGTCGGGGTGCTGGACGGTCAGGTCTGGCTCGATGGAACTCCTCCGTGAGTGATGGATCCAGAATGTCGTTGGCGGCCACCCATGACCTCTCTTTAGGTCCATAGCCCTCCCAGTCCACCAGATATTGGAGCTGACCCCCTCTACGTCGAGAGTCCAGTAACTCTTTTACCTGGTAGGCGGGCATACCACCTACATCCAGGGGTGGCGGTGGTTCTGGGGTCATCTGGCCGGGGTCAGCCTCCGGGTGGACCGGTTTGAGAAGGGACACATGGAAAGAGGGAGAGATACGGTAGTTAGCAGGAAGCTCCAGCTGGTACGTTACCTCATTAATTCGTCTGAGAATTTTGAAAGGGCCTACGTACCTTGGGCTGAGCTTCCTGCTGGGCAACCGCAGCTTGATGTCCCTCGTAGAGAGCCAGACCCGCTGTCCAGGTTCGTAGGGAGGGTGTGGACGTCGGCGTCTGTTGGCCTGGATCTCCTGATTCCTTACAGCCTATTGAAGATGCACATGAGCACTGTCCCACACCCTCTCACTACGTTTAATCCAGTCGTCAACTGCCGGAACCGAGAAAGGTTCACCCGACCACGGGAACATAGGGGGCTGATACCCCAGGACACACTGGAAGGGGGGTGAGGCCTGTAGATGCATGAGTGAGTGAATTCTGGGCATATTTGGCCCAGGGAAGAAACTCTGACCACCTATGTTGTTCCCTACTACAATAGGTTCGTAGATAACGTCCAATCTCCTGGTTGAGTCTCTCCACCTGGCCGTTACTCTGAGGATGGTATCCAGACGTGAGGCTGACGTTAATATCCAATTGTTTGCAGAACGTTTTCCAGACTTGGGAGGTGAATTGAGTTCCTCTGTCGCTGACAATGTCCTCAGGTAAGCCATAGATGCGGAATACATGGTTGAAGAGAGCTAAAGCTGTTTCCATGGCTGTAGGTACTCCCTTTAATGGAATTAACCGGCATGACTTTGAGAACCTGTCGATGATGACTAGAATGGTTGTGAATCCGTCGGATGGTGGTAGGTCAGTGATGAAGTCAATAGAGAGATGAGACCATGGTCGTTGTGGGATGGGTAATGGTTGAAGTAGGCCTGAGGGTAATTCCTTGGGGGTCTTGGATTGAGCACAAATCTGACAGGATCTAATGAAGATGGTAGCGTCTTTGGTCATTGAAGGCCACCAGAATGAGTTTTTTAACAGATGTAGGGTGCATGATATACCTGGATGTCCTGAGCTGATGGATGTATGAACCCATTTGGAGTACTTGGTGTACATGTCTTGGGGTACATATTGTTTGTTTGGTGGGCATTGTGGTGGTGGTGGATCTTGTTCTTGTCTGCGTTGAATTTCTTCCATGATGTCCCATGAGACTGGAGCCAGAATGACAGTGGGTGGTAGAATGGTTTCGGGTTTGAAATCCACTATAGGAGGGTCATGCTTACGGGAGAGTGCGTCTGCCTTACTGTTCTTGCTGCCTGGTCGATAAGTAACGGTGAAATCAAAACGAGTGAAGAAGAGGGCCCATCGAGCCTGGCGAGGATTAAGTCTTTTTGCTCCCTTTATATACTCAAGGTTCTTGTGGTCGGTGATGACTTGGAATGGATAGCGAGCGCCCTCCAGCCAATGTCTCCACTCTTCAATGGCTGCTTTCATGGATAATAATTCTTTATTACCAACATCGTAGTTCCTCTCAGCACTTGTGAGTTTTCTGGAGTAAAATGCACATGGATGAAGCTTGCCTGGTTGTCCCTGACGTTGGGAGAGAACGGCTCCTATTCCGCAGTCTGATGCATCCACTTCCAAGACAAACGGTAGATCAGGATCAGGATGTTTCAGGATGGGAGCTGAGGTGAAACTTGACTTGAGGGTGGCAAAAGCATGACTTGCTTCTTCATTCCAACCGAGTTTTTTGGGTTTGTCTTTCAAGAGTGAGGTGAGTGGAGAGGCTATAGTGCTGTAATCTCTGATGAAACGGCGATAGAAGTTGGCAAAGCCTAGAAATCTCTGAAGCTCCATAATGGTAGTAGGTTGAGGCCAATCCGTGACTGCTTGAACCTTGGTTGAGTCCATTTTTACTCCCTGGTGACTAACTTGATAGCCGAGAAAAGATGTCTGATGGACATGGAACTCACATTTCTCAGTCTTGACATAGAGTTGATTCTCCAGTAGACGGGATAATACTGCACGCACACGAGTAACATGTTCAGTCTCTGTCTTGGAATAAACCAAAATGTCGTCGATGTAGGCAATAACAAACTTGTTCATGAAGTCCTTGAAAATTTCATTTATAAAGGACTGAAAGACAGCTGGTGAGTTGGCTAACCCATAGGGCATTACCTGGTACTCGAAGTGCCCCCTAGTGGTGAGAAATGCGGTCTTCCATTCATCACCTTCTTTGATCCTGATGAGATTGTATGCGCTTCGTAGGTCTAGTTTGGTGTAAATGGTGGCCTCTCGTAGTTGTTCCAGAGCCGGAGGTACCAAAGGCAAGGGATAGTGGAATTTTACTGTGACATTGTTAAGTCCACGGTAATCTATGCAAGGTCTTAAACCACCATCCTTTTTACTCACGAAGAAGAACCCGGCGGCTGCAGGAGATGTGGATGGACGAATGAACCCAGAGTCTAAGGCTTCCTCAATGTATTCTTCCATAGCCTGATCCTCAATCCTGGACAATGGATAAACTCTGCTTTTGGGAGGCATGGCATTGGGAAGCAAATCAATGGCGCAATCCCATGGACGATGTGGAGGAAGTTGTGTGGCCTTAGTCTTGCTGAAAACTTCAGACAAATCTTGATATTGACTGGGGATGGATACTTTTACCTGGATTTCGGGACTCTCAATGCTTGTGGTGAGACATGGTTGTGGCTGAATTGAAAGGCAGTTCATCAAACAGAAAGGAGACCAGTGAGTTAATTCCCCTTGGAACCAGGAAATGGAAGGATCGTGGATGGTGAGCCAAGGAAATCCTAAGATGACTTCATATTTGGGTGAATCAACGACATACAAGGTGATGTTTTCTTGATGGAACAAACCGGTTTGAAGTTTCAAGGTTTTTGTTTGACATTGGATACCTTGATTGATGAGAGTGTCGTCAATAGCCTTGATCTGAATGGGAGGAATGCATGGTTGGGTAGGAATATTATACTTCTGAATTATGTCCTTGTTGATGATATTCAGAGCTGCTCCAGAGTCAATCAACGATGTGAGATCAAGAGACAGAGTATCAGTTCTTATGGTGACGGGTAGTGTAAGCGATTTATTTTTAAGGACAGAGAAATTGTGAATATTTACCCTTGTTGAAGACTTGGCCTTGAGTGGGCAACCGGTACTGCGATGGCCTGGTTCACCGCAGTAGAAGCACAGATGATTTTGTCGACGTCTTGCTCGTTCCTCTTCCGTCAATCGAGAAACGTTAAGTTGCATGGGTTCAACAAATGATTTTTCAACTGTGAGATGGCTGATAGGGGAATTATTATAAACTGTTCTGTTAGTACGTTGCTTGGGCGTTTGTCTCATGAGATTGTCGATCTTGATGGTGAGATTAACAAGTTCTGAAAATGATAAATCCTCTCTACGACAGGCGAGTTCAGTTTGCAGATCACCATTGAGACTGTTGTAAAAGGTAGCTTTAAGAGAGACATCATTCCATCCACTCTGAGCTGCCAGTGTGCGAAACTCAATAGCATAATCAGCTGCGGTGCGGTTACCTTGTTTGGCATTAATAAGTTGTGTTGAAATATCCCTGCCCCCTGCGGGATATTCGAAAACTTCTTGAAGTTGATGCAAAAAATACTCAGTGGATTTCTTGAGTTGTGGATCGCTATCCCACACCGCTGAAGCCCAATCGAGGGCTTTTCCCATAAGCAAAGTCATGAGAAATGCACATCTCTTCTCCTCAGGTTCAAATCGATCTTGTTGGAACTCAAAATATAGCTTTACTTGTCGAATGAATCCCTTGCATTGTTCAGCAGAGCCATCAAACTTATTAGGAAGAGCAAAGCTTACCGTTGAAGGCGTGGGAGGAGGAAGAGATCGTACGTAGTGCGTCAGGTGTTCGTTGACTGATTGTAGCTTTGTAAGTTGTTCCTGATAATTCTTCAGAACCTCGCTTTGGTAAGCGAATGCGGCTTGCAAGTTGGAAACCTCCGCTGGATTCATGGTAGGCGAAGTATTCTGTGACGAGGACGCTGAGGCGGCATTATAATCCATATGCAGAAGTTTATTGCAAATATCAAACAACAAACACGTGGAAACAGGCAGAGGGTCGATAACAGTAAAGCAGTCCGATCTTTCGACAATCCAAGGAATAATCCAAGAGACGTTAGTGAGAAACCAGGCAGAGAAGTCAAACCTTGAGATCAGTCCACACAAGCAAACAATCCAGAAAGGGAAATCCGTAAAATCAATGGTCAGAGAACTAGGCAGAATCATACACATGCAGACAATCAGAATATCAGGAAAAACGCTTGGTAAGGCAGGTTAAACTGGCAATACTTCGCGATGTGGAAGCACCTGGTCACAGCTTAAGTAGTCCCAAACAGGAAGTGAATGTAGAAGCAGCAGAGGGAGCGCTCAGTCAGTACTCGGGTGATGGCTCCCTCTGCTGGCTTGGCATTACAATCTGAAGCCAAATTAGATCACAGAAGATTATTTAATATAAATTTGTCTCTGGAAACTGGTGATCTGTGACCAGGGAGGTCCGGGTTTGTGTACCTTCAGATCATTTGTTTTCTTGTTTTTTTCTTCTAAACAGAAAAACGAAGAAACCGTTCATTTATCACATATTCAGCACTTCTCATGAACATAAATAAACAAATCTTGTGTCTTTTTTTTCATATTTTTATTTTCATCACACTTTGGTCTAATCCACCAAATGGAAACAAAATAAAACCAAAATGAATAAGCAGCTTGGATATTCGTTCTCTACATGGGCAGAAATAAAAAGCCCCTTTCCGCTGATTGGTCAACCAAAGATCAAGCTGTCATCAGTTATTATTCAGCTCCGCGCAACAGAATAAATTATTTGATGGAAAGCGATCAAAGAACGTTCCCTTTACAATCGCTGGAACTGTCAATCAAACAGCGCAAGTGTTCTGGATTCTCTGCAAAACGTCTCGGTTACGAATGTATCCCTCATTCCCTGAAGGAGGGAACAGAGACGTAGTCAACGTGTCGACTGATTGGGATCACGCCAGGGAGCCTGTCATCTTTGAGTATTTTTAAACGAGCCAAAGGACATTGGCATGCGTGAATCGCATCACACACCCCGCCCCACAGCGCCGGTATAAATACGGAAGTGGATGCACGCTCCAGTTGTTTTCTGCTAAGGAGCCAAGCGGAAGCCAATAACAGGGGGGAGAGCAAAAAGGCACACTTATCCAGTCCATAGGAAGGGAATGGCGCAGCAAGCCGACACTACAAACCGGGTTAAGGTGAAGCTGGCTTCATGTGAAGGGAGCCCAAAAAGCAACCGGCTAGACACAATGTGCTGGTGTCGCCCAGCCCACAACTCTTAACTGTCAGTGAGGCACTCATGTCAACACCCAGGAAGGAGCTACACTCTCTCTATTGAGGAGCTCACTACCCAGGTGGGCACGGTGCACCTTGGGAATTCACCAAGATGATGGCCACACTAATCTTAGTGGGCCAACCTCCGCATGGAAATCGCCTTCCCTTCTGCTGGTTTCAGAGACAGACAAGAGCTGAAGTGGTCCTGAGACTTTGCATTATTTCCTATATAACCGCACAGTGGGAGGAACAGAGAAAAGTCAGGGCTGGGTCTGCCTCCTCCGGGGCTGCGCTTGCAGGCTCACCACCTGGTCCCGTTTTAACCTGTTAAGCTGTAACCCCACTTTTGAAAAATCCCCAGAAATGACATACCCAAACTGAAAAAGATACAGTTCATGATCCCTTTGCACTAAAAACACAAGTATGATCTCATTTGAAAGCTGACACCTGGCAGTTTATTGTAAATGTAGAATTAATTATTGTCATAATGAAAAAAATAGTTATAAATAGCTTCAAAGTTTTGTAAAGGGGCTGTCAAAAGATTAATCGCGATTAATCGCATCCAAAATAAAAGTTTGTGTTTGCATAATATATATGTGTGTACTGTGTATAATTATTTTCTATATATAAATACACAGAAATATTTGCATACATATACTGTATATATTTATATATAATTTATATTATATATAAATATAATTTTTTTATATATAAATTATACAAAAATCAACATTTTTCTTAAATATATACAACATGCATGTGTGTGTATTTATATATACAAAATAATTATACACAGTACACACACATATATTATGTAAACATAAACTTTTATTTTGGATGCGATTAATCGCGATTAATCTTTTGACAGCCCTAGTTATTAGAAATTTATTTTTATGAAACATTTTCATGAAAATATAATTGAAGTTGGCACTGTAGCAATCTAGAAATGCACTGCAGCTAAAGCCATATGTCTGACCATGTTATATTTAAAATATGAAGATGATAAGTCTAAAACTCTGTATTTAGTTAAATGTTTTTCAAGATCATGCCATGACTTTATTTTGATTTGACTCTAAAATGCTACTGATGTTTAGTCATCTTTTGAGTAGTCTTTTGTCTCTATTGTTTTGTGGTGCAAACGAGCCCCATTCAGTGTCAGTCTCCCCCTGCACACATTCACACTTCTCCAGCCTGGTTATGGCTCTAAATATGCATTTCTTTTGTCTGCATTATAGCTACTAACGACTGGCTATTTACAGGCTATTCATAGGGTTTCAATCCCTAATTTCTTTTATCAAAGTTCTCACTTACATTTGAAACAGTATCAAATGCCCTTCTTGAATAAAGAAACATTTCAGTAAGCATTCATATTTAGAAAAAAATCATAAAAGAATAACGGCTATGTGGCAGGTGCACCCAGAGCTAGCTAGCATGTTAGCTTAGCACACCATCAATACACGACAATTTATGAGATTAAAACCATGTTTGTCCTCCAAACTTACTTTATAACGCAAGTCGAGTGTTTTAACCCCCTGAGGTCGGCTATCGCGCCGGTGCGATAGGCTTGTTTTTTTCCTTATCAGTGAAAACAAATAAATAAAATAAAATATTACTTTTTATCTTATATGCTTGTGTTATACATCAATCGATCCTGTTAAGTGTGTATTATTTTTGTGTATACTCACAATAAAAACAAAGTGTTGTGCTTTTCGCCAAATAAAGAAAAATAAACATGATGCGAGTTCCGCCTTCTCTCTGTCAGTGTAGTCCATTCTGAAACGCGTCCAAAAATGAACCATAACTCAGCGAATACTCAGTCAAACAGACATACAGACACACAGGCATGAAGCTTGAATTCTCTTCTTTTAAATGAAGTAATTTATATCAAAAACAAATATTCTCATCTTGTGAAATCTGCATTAAAAGAGAGCGATTCCAGTCGAGCTAATTAGAGCTCATTCAGATGTAATGTGACCCCGCCCACGGAGAGCGCGCGCTATTCAAACGCAAATGTCTGAGGCAATCCACGCAAACTGTGAACGCCCACATCAGCTCGAGAAAACACATCAGATCATTGTACTTGTTTACACAGTCTCGCAGCGCTGTGAGGAATAATACTATAATGGAAAATTTACCTCAGAAGTACGAGGAGCAACAGATCCGAGGCTATGGAATAATGTAGTAAGTTTTTTTTTCATTCTCAAGTGTGGCGCGTATCTGTGCATGAATGAATGAATGAACGGCAGAGATGCCGCTGTTTACCACAACTGGCAAAAGACGGTTTAAATTTGAATCGTTTCTGTCTGTGAATGTTTCACTTTTAGCAAACTGTATTGCTATAGGCTACTGAGTAAAAATCGAGTGAAATATGTTGAAATAAAATGTATTTGTATAAGCAACGTATTAAACTGCAAATTAACATTTATATTTCTTATAATAAAAATGAAAGTTACTATGTTACAGACATATGAAAGACAACATTTCATTGATTAGTTTTGGATAGATTATACATTTTTACTGTAAAATATCTGCCACCTCAAATAAGCTTTTGTTTGCCAATTTTTGCTCATATGTTAAATATAGTATGTTTTGTCAAAAATAATCAAATAATATGTTATAGTGTTTATTCCAATGTAGCCTAGGCTATATTCAAGTAATGAATCCTTAACTTTGAAATATGTATGATAAAATGTATACTTTAGTTTTTACAAAGAAAGATTACACTTGAATTGTTGTTGTAATTGTAACCTTTTTAATAAAAAAAAAATACAAGGTAGATGTAAACAAACTAATAAAAGGTAAATATAAGCCTTTTCTTTAAAATAATTTTTTATTGTGTTTTATTAGTGACAAATTTGGGGAGAGGATAAATATTCCAAAACTGAAAATACAGTATGAGAATTAACTGCACAATTACTAGACATGTTTTCCTTTTGATATTATAGGCCAATTTGCAAGCACAATTTGTGGAAAAATAAAAAAAACACGAGATGCTTCCAACTGTTGCTCTTGCATTCTTTCTTGTGACACACCTGAATGAATGGCTCATTAAGTATGTGGGCCCCATTGTCTCCAGGTGCGAACCACTAAATATGCATGATCGTTGACGCCCACTCCGCATATTGCCTTTCCAGACAGAAAGTGTTTTGCAAAATTTAAATCAATGCATTGTGTTATGTGAATGATTAGGCAGGATAATTTTCACATCATTTTGAAGAAAAAACTCTAGGTGATGAGTCAATTAGTCAAAAGTCTTATTGACACATATTTAGAATGTGTTTTATGGCCTTATTTCAGAAACTTTAGTTTTTAGTTTTTTCAATAACCATGCATAAACATTATTCTCTCAAAAATACAAACATGTACATACATGTTGCTCACATATTATGGTAGCCCTGTTTGTGCTAAATAGAGTGTAATTATACCTTTGCCATTAATATGTTTATAAGCAACTGAAAAAAGCACAAATGTCAGAGCATGTTAAAACACCTCAAGGACCCCAAAAACACCTTAGACCCCAGAGGGTTAAAGAACTGAATAGTCTGTAGGAACTTTATCTTTCCATTCCTGAAAAAGTATGCTTGTGGATCTTTTCACATGACTTGTGAGCTTAGAATTATAAGGTTCTATCTCTGCTTAGGGTAGTTCTGAAATATTGAGCATCAAAGTTTTTACATCCCAGCTGGCAAAACTGTTATGTAGTATAATCTACTATTATAGCTCACAAGACCATCACCCAGGTACTTTGAGGATAGAATATCAAAATCCTGGCACATTTGGAAATGGGATTTTTTAAGATGGCCCAAATGGAGATAGAACCTTATAATTCTGAGAGCTCTGATTCTGTTTGGAATTATAAGGTTCTATCTCCACTTTTACAAATAAAAACCCCACATTTCAAAGAATAAATACATATAACCATTGATTTTAATAAATATATATATATATAATACAAGCACACAGCTTGTAGTATATAATATAATAATATATAATAGTATAGTACACATCAAAGCCAAGCACGTTTGTAAGAAAAAAAAATATTTTTATTTTCAAAGAACATGGACATGGAAAAATTACAGCTAAACAAAAAATGTTTTCTTCACATACTACACCCCACTCCTCTGTACTGTAAAATAATTTAGGAAGCATCTTACATACATTAAAAATGATTCATTTAGTAGATTAAAACATACAAAATATTGTGTAACATCATGAAAGTTATGTTTTCATCCCTTTCCACCCCCACCCCCTCTGTGCTCTGAAACATAAAAAAAAAAAAAAAAAAAAAAAACAGTGTTCATACATTTTGTAGAATACTATCATCTATACCAGGACAATCTGCACTTAACTGGTACTGGCTTAACATGGATAAAGATTAGACAATGGGACCCACTGAGGCACTGTCCAGTACTACCATAATTTTCCTTACAAAGACTCAACAGGATAAACAGTCAAATAGGCCTAGTGATTAATGTACTTCTTAGTGTACACACTGCCAGTGGCATGTTTACCTACATAGTAGTGTCTGAAAACATCTGTGCAACTCAAGCATTCACTGCCCATCAAACCTGCAAAAACATAACCCCAGCAGTAGCCAAGAGAAGCTAAAGATTATTTTTTATTACATGATCCAATATTATAATAATGTGTCCGTTTATTATTTTGTTTTATGACACTGAGAACATAGTTTGGGTATTGTACAAACAAAGGCACGGTAAATACAACAGAAATTCCACCCATCTATAGAAGTGCCCACCACTAGATTATGCTGTCCTCTTTGCCGCTCCCACTCCCTTTGGAGGACTTTCACCACTATCATCATTTCTGTAACAAAAAACAATTTAATTATTATCCTGATATAATTGGCTCGTTTTTTAGAACTAGAAGGTGATAGGCGTCTAAGCGAAACCCCCAATTTCGTCAGTCACCATTCCCTACTCAGGGAACGAGGGTTACATACGTAACCGAGACGTTTCTTTTGGTGGTTCAATTAATAAGGTTTAAGTCAAAGTCGAAATGCTTAAAAATAATATGACTATAATTTGCAACTGCTTACATTTACATTGAAGACATTTAGCTTTTATTCAGAGAGACTGCAAAATCGTGATCTAACATGTTGCAGATGTACATGTGCATATTAATCTCTGAAATCATCATATATTTTTATATTTATATATATATATATATATATATATATATATATATATATATATATACACACACACACACATACTGTATCTCTTCCTCTTCACACACACACACACACACACACACAATACAGGAGATTGTATATCACTAGAGGTTATGAAATGAAAAGTTATTAAATGAACAAAAAATGTTTTCACTTAAGTGGAAATTTTCCATAGGTATGAACTGAAATAACCCAAAACTAATATCTACATATTCAAGTTCAAATATTTTTTTATTGTCATTTCTCTCCCTATGTGTGGAGAAACAAAAAACAGTTTTTCCGTAGCACTATTGTGAAAAACAAACATATATTACAAGACAACAGCCATATCACCCTGTAGCCCAAGACTGGTTGCCCACTGAAGCTAAGCAGGGTTGAGCCTGGGCTGCGTTTCCCAAAAGCATCGTAAGCCTAAGTTGATCGTAAAAACGATCGTACGACTGATCTTAATATTACGGTCTGTTTCCCAAAAGCATCGTAGCTTAAGTAGCACTTGAAAATCTTCGTAGATCTACGAGTGCTCTGGAGTAATCGTACATCCCCAAGTGCATCGTAAGAAGACAGATTTATGAGGACACCTGCAGGACAACCGGCAGATTACACCTTTAACTTTATTCAAATGTATGTGATTATAATATAAGGTTTTGATTGTACTTTATTGTACACTTTATTACTCTTTTTTGTTGTTGGTTAAATTAATGTATAAATTAAATAATTAAAAAGGTCAGAAAAAAAATAGAAATAATTTAATCTAATAATTTTAATCAAAATTAAATGAATGAAAAAATAAATATATAAAATAAATCCTTTAAATCCTTTATCTCCTCTAAAAGGACATTAATTTAATCTTTTTGAAAGGTATCTTTTCGTGTTTTTTTTTTTTTTTTTTTCAGCCATTTTGTCAGTGCCTCCGCCTGTAGGTGCTTTATATATACTTGTCTTGATTGCTAATCCACAACAGATGACAATTATTAGGTTAAACGTTCAGAATACGATTCCATATAAGGTTATATTTCAGCACTTCGCGAATGGACAGCGACTCTTAAGTAGAACGTAGAGCGCGTTCTCGCGCGTTCATGTTAAGTGCATTTTTGGGAAACGCTCGTGGAATTGCTGCGAGCGTTCGTAACTTTGCACGTAGAAAGCGCTCTTAAGAGCTAAGATACATCGTTATCGGGAAACCCGGCCCTGGTTAGTACCTGGATGGGAGACCTCCTGCGAAAACCAGGTTGCTGCTGGAATAGGTGTTATTGAGTCCAGTAGGGGGCGCTCACCCTGTGGTCTGTGTGGGTCCTAACACCCCACGTTAAACTGAGGTCCTGACTCTCTGTGGTCATTAAAAATCCCAGGATGTACTTCGGAAAAAGAGTAGGGGTGTAACCCCGGCATCCTGGCCACATTTGACCATTGGCCCCTGTCCATCATGGCCTCCTAATCATCCCAATATATACTGATTAGCTTCATCACTCTGTGTAGACTCTGTCATCTATGTGTGTGTGTGTGTTCTGGCTCAATATGGCTGCGTCACATCATCCAGGTGGAACTGCACATTAGTGGTGATTAGATTCCCCCTTCTATATGTAAAGCGCTTTGAGTACCTAGAAAAGCGCTATATAAATGTAACAAATTATTATTAAGATAACATAAAGCACACTTGAACAAAGACATATCTGACAATAACTAATAATAAAAATACAATAATGACTACACATTTGAGTAAACAGCATTGTCCTGGAAGTGTTAATCAAAAATATATCATTAGTTTAGCATTCCAGTATTTACTAATGCAATTTGTTGTAATTTATGTATGTTTGTCTGTGATGGACAGCCCATCTGTCCAGGGTTTTGGGATATGCTCCAAAATCCCACAACCTTACACAGGACAAGCGATTTGGAGAATGTATGTATGCATGTAGTTTGTTGTGTTAGTAAATTCTTTGTACATTTCTGTTTGTGCCCCATCTAGAGATGAAGAGGGCGACAAAAGACAATAAATCTGTATGTTAAGCTCAAGGCCACAAGAGAGAGCAGCTGATGCATGTGCACACTGTGTTTGACCAGAGTCTTAAAGGGATAGTTCACTCAAAAATGAAAATTCTGTCATCATTTACTCACCCTTGAGTTGGTACAGTGTAATATCCTACAGGTATAAATTCCCTTTTAATTGATTATTACATTGTTTAATTAAGGGTTGTACATAGTTTATGACAGAGTTCAAGATAAATGTTTTCATTACTACTGGAGCTGCCAGTTTGCTAAGCTTCAAATGATTATTTAACAGCAAGCACAAACTAGCGGCTGCCCTACCGGCACACTCAGTGTCCGAATTCACTGACTTGTTTTCATTCACTCCTTCAAGTGGAATATATTAGTGGATTAGAGTAGGGAATAGTGAATGAGGGCATGAGGGGAGATCTCGAACACAGCTACTGTCCTCAGGATTACTAGAAAACAGGCATGTGTTTTTCTGTTATCTCTGTAAAGCAGCTTTGAAACAATCTGTATTGTAAAAAGCGCTATATAAATAAAGGTGACTTGACTTGGCTTGATTATCATCTTTATGAGTTGTACCCCAAAATTTGTCCAGTCACCATCTATATTAGAGGTTGTATTGTTTGCCTGCCTGTTCGGGTTGCCGTCAAAGTGGATTATTGAAGACTTTTGAAACTTGATCATCATCTTCTTGTTCTTCCTTCAACCTTGTGTGACACTGATATTATACTGATATCACGGAAATGTTACCTGATTATTCACACATGTGTCTGTGACAGACATTGACTTTGTGCAGATAATGTTTCAGAGGGAAAAAGAGCTATTGACACTTGAAAGTGAGCTGTGATTTACTGACCCCTTAGTTTGGTTCATTATGACACCTTCTTACTGAGGTCTTACTGTGGTGATATTAGCAGGGGTGCACATGACTCTTTTGGTCTGGTTCTCAAAAGAGTACCAGGAGATGTTGCTTGGTACTCAGACTTTACGCGGCACACTTATCATACAAGCTGCCTAAATGTAAAATAACACTATTTGCTCACTGTAGAAATTAAATATAGGTTCATCGTTGTTCATTTTATTAACATTAATAACAGACAACAGAAGGAATTTTAGGCTGTTGTCACTTTAAGGGCCCTATCTTGCACCCAGCGCAATTGACTTTGTACACCAACGCATGTATCATTCCTATTTTGCACCCGCGCACAGCGGACTTTTCCGCTCCCGGGGCAGTTCATCGCAAAGAGGAGGCGTGTTCCGGCGCAAACGTTCCCTCATGCTATTTTACAGGTTTAGAAAACAATTCCGCCACTGACCGAAAAAAAAACAGTTTAAAGTCAGTGGTGCATTGCGCATGTTATTCATATGCTATTTTAAGGGCGCATGCTTGTCCATAATCAATGTAGCGTGTGCACAACACGCATACACTTTGATTCTCTCATCTACACACAGCCGCAGCAGTTCTCATTTTTGCAAATCATACATTATTACGATAGATAGATAGATAGATAGATAGACAGTTTATTATAAAAGCATACATCTAGCTTACACATTTACCCAAATTATCATACGCCTGTTTAACCGAAGTTAATTTGGGTGTGTTTCTCCATCCCCAATGTCCCTGACGAGAGTGTCGGTCTCCTCGGCTGTGAACCGCTCCTCGCGTGCGCCTGGCAAATCCGCCGTTATAATAGGAATCCGCTTTAGAACAAGCGCGCCTGCTCTTAAAGGGAATGTGAGATGACGCTCTGATTGGTTTATTTCACGTTACTCCCAAACCACACCTATGAATAATGAAGCTACTTCAGACCAACCCATTTTAGATTTGCGTCGGGCGCAAGAGTCATTTAGCCCGCCGGTATAATAGCAACAGCGCCCAAGACCCGCCCACAAAGTTACTTGCGTTTTGCGTTTGATACTTGCATTCAGATCGTTAAAATAGGGCCCTAAGACCGAATGCACTGACACACTTTCTCAACTGTTCACTTATGACATAACCAAGAGAATACTTGCCAAGATGGATATTTTGACATAATTTTGTGTGTATGTGTCCGTTCAAGCGCAAGTAAATGTGAAAGAGGAATCAATTCAGTGTTCTAGCGCTGTCTGAAACGCCTCTCTCTCTCTCTCTGCATGAATGTGTAAATTGGCAAGACAAAACACATACAAATGACAGTTTTACCATCATAGGGTGATGGTACCCCCCAAAAAGCTCTGCAGTAAATGCACAGAAATCAAGAATCAGAAAAGAGTTGTAATAGCTCTGTTTGAAATTACAATGAATAAAATAAGCTACAACTTAATATTTAAATAGATTTTGTTATTCATTTCTGTAGTAAAAGCACTCAAAGCCTTCATCAGCCACTCTCCACAGGATAAACACACATGTTCTTCTGTTCCTGTAACATCCAGATAAGATTCACGTTATCTCTGTGATTTATGTGCTCAATACTGCATTTACATATTGAGGTTGTTGCTGATGTGTTAATTCACTTTTTATCCAACATAAATGATCCTAAATTTATCAACAGTACAAATGGACAAATAAAATATATAATTTATGTTTAGTTACTTTACAGATTTGTTTATTTACCTTCCTTACAGATCATTTTTCTAATGTATGTAAATCCACTTTAGATACGTAAACGTGTGATTACTGGAGCTCCCCTGATAGCTATACATAATAAAATGTGTTTTTACAGCAAAAACACAACTATACTATACTGTCTAAAAGCCTTTACTCCTTCAACAATTCAAAAGTTTACTCTACAGTAGTTCAACACATATGATTTTAACACAAGGAACGTCTCGGTTACGGATGTAACCCTCGTTCCCTGAGTAGGGAACGGAGACGTTACGTCGGATGACGACGATTGGGGTTTCGCTTAGAAAGCCTCTCACCTTCGAGTATATAAAACGAGCCAATGGCAATGAAATGCCATGGGTCTGCGGAATTTGCATAGCGTATCTCCGCCCACCGCAGGGGGTATATAAGGAAGTACGCTGCAATATGCAGATATGTCTTCGCTGAGGAGCCGAGACTGAACTCAGGCGTTTTTCAGCGATACAGCGGAAGTGGCAGGAAGACGTAACGTCTCCGTTCCCTACTCAGGGAACGAGGGTTACATCCGTAACCGAGACGTTCCCTTTCGTGGTCACTCCGAGTTACGTCGGATGACGACGATTGGGGTTCCAGTCTAATCACGCCACCTCGGCTGTCATCCAGTGCCCTGCGTAAGTCTGAGCTCCCTGTTGTGAGAATAGCACGAACGAAGGAGTCCTACTTAACACAGGAATACCAAGGTACACTGGGAAGCATATCTCAGAAGAAATATGCAATTATGCCCAACCATTAAGGGGGGGACTTGAGAGACACATATGACCCAGCGGGATGCATATGGGGTATCACTGAGGTGTCCAGCCGCAGGTGGAATATTTAAACCCCAGGGGTGGCAAGGTGGCTTGCCAAGGGAAAGACACACGCTCAAAAGAGACTTACAGTGGAATACACATGTGGGGGTCGCCCAAAGGGGGGACCATGCACATGGAGGCACCTAGTCAAGCGCAAGAGCTGTGTTATGGCAGATTGGCATAACTCAGGCGTTGACGTAACCAGTGCTGGAGGAACTCAGAGCTTATCAGACTCACCTGAGAAGATGATCGCACGTATCCCGTCCGTGGAGAGGAATGGCGAGCAAGCGAAGACACCTGAGCAGAATCTAGTACCGGCTGGTTGAAGCGAGTACATGAGAAGAAACTGGCTCTACTCGGAGATTATAGAATCTCGCGAATGTGTTGGGTGTCGCCCAGCCTGCAGCTCTACAAATGTCTGTTAGCGAGGTGCCATGCGCTAGAGCCCAAGAGGAAGCCACACTACGAGTGGAGTGGGCTTTCACACCAAGGGGGCATTGACGACCTTGCTGCTGGTATGCCAAAGCAATGGTATCCACTATCCAGTGAGATAATCTTGCTTTGAGAGAGCCTTTCCCTTCAGCTTCCCACCATAACAGACAAAGAGCTGGTCTGAGGTCCTGAAACACCGCGTTCTGTCTACGTAAGCACGAAGGGCGCGTACTGGACAGAGCAGTGCCAAGGCTGGGTCTGCCTCCTCCAAGGGCAGCGCTTGCAGGTTCACTACCTGGTCTCGAAAGGGTGTGGTAGGAACCTTGGGCACGTATCCAAGCCGGGGTCTCAGGAACACGTGAGAGTTAGCCGGCCCGAATTCCAGGCGCGCTTCGTAACCGAAAATGCCTGCAGGTCCCCTACCCTCTTGATGGAGGCCAATGCAACCAGGAGCGCTGTCTACATAGACAGGAACTTAAGCTCCGCTGACTGTAAAGGCTCAAATGGAGCACTCTGCAGGGCAGTTAGAACCACTGAGAGGTCCCAAGAAGGTACGAGGGGAGGACGAGGAGGATTTAGTCTCCTCGCTCCCCTCAGGAACCTGACGATCAGGACGTGCTTCCCCAAAGACTTACCATCAACTGCTTCGTGATGTGCGGCAATGGCGGCAACATACACTTTCAGGGTGGAGGGAGACAGCCTTCGCTCCAACCCTTCTTGCAGGAAGGAAAGCACGACACTGATCGGGCATTTCGTGGGTTCTTCGTTTAGAAGAACACCAGTTGACGAAGAGGTTCCACTTCAACGCATAGGCATGTCTCGTGGACGGTGCTCTAGCGGAAGTGATGGTAGCCACCACCGCAGGTGGTAGGGTACTCAAACCTGCCTCGTCCCGTCCAGGAGCCACACGTGGAGGTTCCAAAGATCGGGACGAGGGTGCCAAAGGGTGCCCCGTCCCTGAGAAAGGAGGTCCTTCCTCAGAGGAATTGGCCAGGGAGGTGCTGTCGCGAGGAGTACTAGTTCGGAGAACCAGGTCCGGTTGTGCCAATACGGGGCAACCAAAATGACCTGCTCCTCGTCCTCCCTGATCTTGCGCAAGGTCTGCGCAAGAAGGCTCACTGGGGGAAACGCATACTTGCGTAGGCCCCGCGGCCAGCTGTGCGCCAGTGCATCCGTGCCGAGCGTGCCCTCGGTCAGGGAATAAAACAGGTCGCAATGGGACGAGTCGTGGGAGGCAAACAGGTCTACCTGTGCGTCGCCGAACTGATCCCAAATCAGCTGGACCGTCTGGGGATGGAGCCGCCATTCTCCAGCGAGAGGCCGAACTCGAGACAGCTCGTCGGCCGCCTGGTTCAGGTGTCCCGGGATATAAATGGCTCGAAGCGACCTCAGATGCTTCTGACTCCATATGAGGAGGTGGCGAGCGAGTTGCGACATACGGCGGAAGCGTAGACCACCTTGATGGTTGATGTACGCTACTGTCGCGGTATTGTCTGATCGGACTAGTACGTGCTGACCCCTGAGCAGCGCACGGAAGCGGTGCAGGGCGAGACGCACAGCCAGCAACTCGAGGCAATTGACATGCCAAAGGCGCTGGGGTCCTATCCAGGAGCCCGCGGCAGCATGACCATTGCACATGGCGCCCCAGCCCGTGGTGGAAGCATCTGTTGATACAACAACATGCCGGGAAACTCGTTCTAAGGGCCTTCCGGCCCGTAGAAACTTGAGGTTCGTCCACGGGGTGAAGGTCTGACGGCAGGCTGGAGTCACTGGGACTCGAAGCGTGCCGTGTTGCCATGCCCACCTCGGGACTCGATCGCGAAGCCAAAGCTGAAGCGGTCTCATATGAAGCAATCCCAGCGGCGTTACTGCGGCTGCGGATGCCATATGCCCCAGGAGCCTCTGAAATAGTTTCAGTGGAACCGCACTCTTGCCCTCGAATTGGCGAAGACAAGTCAGCAGTGACTGCGCGCGCTCGCTCGTAAGCTGCGCGCACATGGCGACCGAGTCGATCTCCATACCGAGAAAAGAGATCCTCTGCACGGGGCAGAGTTTGCTCTTCTCCCAGTTGACCCGAAGGCCCAGACGAGCTAGGTGCCGGAGCACTAGGTCCCTGTGTTCGCAAACCTGGTCTCGAGAGTGAGCTAGGATTAGCCAGTCGTCGAGATAGTTCAGGATGCGAACCCCGTGCTCCCGGAGGGGAACAAGGGCTGCCTCGACGACCTTCGTAAAGACGCGAGGAGACAGGGCTAGCCCGAAAGGGAGAACCGCGTACTGGTATGCCTGCCCCTCGAAAGCAAACCGTAGAAACGGTCTGTGTCGAGGTAAAATGGAGACATGGAAGTAGGCGTCCTTCAGGTCGATCGCTGCAAACCAATCCTGCGGCCGCACACACTGGAGGATGTGTTTGGCCGTTAGCATCTTGAACGGCAGCCTGTGAAGGGAGCGGTTCAAGACGCGCAGGTCGAGGATTGGCCGTAACCCACCGGACTTCTTGGGTACAATGAAGTAAGGGCTGTAGAAGCCGGACTTCATCTCGGCTGGAGGGACAATCTCGATCGCACCCTTCGCCAGTAGGGTGGTGACCTCCGCTCTCATGACAGGGGCATTGCCCCCGACCATAGTGAAGCGGACTCCCCTGAAGCGGGGAGGAGATATCGCGAACTGAATCGCGTAGCCGAATCTAATGGTTCTCGCGACCTAGCGGGACAGTCTGGGAAGCTCTAGCCAGGCCTCCAGAAAGTGCACCAGCGGGGTCATACGAACCACAGACGTACCGTCGGTGGGGCAGCGAGGCGGAATGACCGGCACCGGCGAGGGTGGCATAGCGGCCCTGTGCGGGGGCACGGTCATAAACCGCGTCCTGCCAGAGGAGGCCAGGGGAGGGCGCGCGTCCCACGGGGGCGTGCTCTGGCAGGGGTCTGGCGACAGAGGGGGGATGAGAGGAGCGTGGCCCGTGGGCGGCGCGTGCTGTCATCCACTGCCTCTTAAAGCTCAGAGAAAGAGCATCAGTTCTTTTAGAACAAGATTCTCCCCCAGCCCTCCACTGGGGGAAGGAGTGGTCCTGCTCCCAACTCCCCGAAGAACTGAGCCCTAACTCCAAGCTGCCCATCTCAGGAGTGCTGCTTAGCCAGGTGTTAGCCGGCTAAGGGGCAGAGACAGGCGGTGCCAGCCTCCAGCGACCTCCTCGTGCTCGGACCGGTGAAGGCTCGAGGGAAGGAGCCACATGGAGGTGGCGTCGGCGGGAAGCGGACTAAGCAGACCACACCAACGGATGACCGTCAGTGCAGAGCCTCAGTCCGCTTCTGGAGTGATCGAAGACTGTTGGGCGCAGTCCTCAACCACACCGCCGACCAGGCTGCCCGCCTCAAGGGTGCTGCTTAGGCTGACGTGGCAGTCTAAGGGGCGGGGACGGGCAGCGCCACCCTCCTGCGACTTCCTCCTACTCAGAGCTGGTGAAGGCCCGAGGGGAGCAGCCGCATGGAGGGGGCCTTGGCGGGAAGAAGACTAAGGAGACCGCACGGATGGATGACCATCGGTACAGAACCTGAGTCTGCTTCAGGTGGCCGAAGCCACGCCGCCAAAGAGCTCAGCCTGGGACATGGGGGAGCTGAGAAAATGAATTCTCAGACCCTACCACATCAACCTGGCTAAGCCCATGTCTGGACCACATAGTGGACATCACCTGACCCAGGATCACGCAGGTACCGATGTCGCCCGAGAGCGAGGTCAGTAGTGTGCGCGGCGGAACAACCAGGCCGGGCATGGGAGGCATAGCGTCCCAGCATAGGGGCGTGGTTAAAATTTTCCGCGTTCTGCCAGGGTTGGCCAGGGAAGGACTAGCGTTCCACTGCGGCCGGTTCGACAGAACTCCCGGGACAGCACTGCATCGAAGGCGCAGGCGACACACAGTACTGCATGACCGTGCCACGATAGTGACAGGGAACATACAGACCATGATCGCCGTGCGATCGAAAGCAGCGAAGGCGGAGGACACCCGCGAGCCGCGAAAGTCACGTGGAGTCTCGCGCAGCGCAGGCGTCCTGATGCACGTCCGGGAGAAGCTTACAGCGCTCGGGGGGAGGGCGGGGCCACTCCAGCCGATGCTTTCAGCTGCCCGGGAAAGCATGGCTGACAGCTCTGGATCAGTCCCGGCAACGATGGCACTCCCGTGGGAGGCAACGCAGTCGAAACTTCATTTCCAGAGGAATCAAGCCCGCCTTGTGATGCTGTGAGTGCATGGTCTGCGATGTGGAGGGGGGTGTGGCCCGAGGAATTGACTCGTCGGTTGTTGTGCCACACCAAACCCTCAGATCACCCTGGCCACCAGCCAAAGTATCCCTTCTCGAGGAAGAGATAAATTGGGGTGTGGCAGAGGGGACTCTACTCACATGGAGATCATTGAGTCTTGATCTATAAACATCGCGATGGTCATGTTCCCGCAATGAAAACATGACTCATCAACGAGCGCTGCCAAGCGTGATTAAGCCCAACACGCAAAACAGCGCTCGCGACCGTTAGGCAGATGACCGCACAGTGCGCACACACATCCAGAAAATACAAAGGCGAACCGTCTTGAAAAAGACGTGCCGCGTGCAGCTCTTTTAGAGAGTGGAAAAGCTCAGCAGAGTGCTGAAGCGCCCAGGGAGAAACACACTCACTGTCGGCAGATTACTGCACAAATCAGCAGCAGGAAATGCGATCTCGCTGGAAAGCGCCGTTACACAAACACACTGAAGAGCCGCTCGTCTCGAAGAGATTTGAGATGACACTCAAAAGGCTTGTGGAGTGAAGTACTGAACTTGGCTCCGAAGCGAAAACATATCTGCATATTGCAGCGTACTTCCTTATATACCCCCTGCGGTGGGCGGAGATACGCTATGCAAATTCCGCAGACCCATGGCATTTCATTGCCATTGGCTCGTTTTATATACTCGAAGGTGAGAGGCTTTCTAAGCGAAACCCCAATCGTCGTCATCCGACGTAACTCGGAGTGACCACGAAAGGGAACCGTGTTTACATCTCCGCGATGACCGATTATGATGTATCCTCTAAAAAAAAAAAGAGGTAATAAAAAAAATTCCGCAGGTTGGTTTACACCCCCATAAGTATGATTTTGCCGCTCCAACACCCCCACACGTACAAATTCAGTGGAGAATTCGCCCGCCAGATGGAGAAAAACGCATTGGCCTTAACCCCCTGAGGTCGGCAATCACGCCGGCGTGATCTGCTCGTTTTTTTTTATATCAGTGCAAATTACTCTGTTGATTTTGATTTTACATACTTGTATTGTACATCATTCAAAACTGTTAAATGTCTTCTTTTATTTGTGTACACTCATAATAAAAATAAAATGTTGTGTTTTTCGTAAAACAAAGAAAATAAACATGATGCTCGTTCTGCCGTCTCTCTCAATGTGAAACTCATTCTGAAACGCGACAGAAAATGACCTGTAACTCAGCGAATGTTTGTCACACAGACTTGAAACGCATGTCTATACAACGCTTGGAATCTCTATTTTTAAAGTATGTAAATTATATAAAAAACAAATATTCTATTTTTAAGTAATCCATACGAAAGCAGCCCCATGTACAGTTTCTCAAACGCGTCCTCATTAACTATAATGTGACCACACCCACGCGCGCACGAGCGATTGACATGCAAATGATCCATGCGGAGAAACGCAGACCTGTAAACGCCCTCATCACCTCAAAACAAAGAACCAGAGACTTCGTAACTTACTCCTCTCTGCTTTCATCGAGTTTGGACGAATGTAAGCTGTGCTGTGCTGTTTACCTTGAATTTACCTCGGATTTACCTCAGAAGAACACGATTTGAAGATGAGAAGATTTTTAAGGTAAGACATGTTAAACTGGTCGTGCCAGATTAAAATGTATGTTATGAAATGAGTTTGGAGTAAAAACATGAACTAAGCCTAATGTCATGTACATGTAGACAGAAATATGAAATGTGAAATGTGAACTAGAATGACAGGCAACCTTTCAGTGCTTGTATAGCCTACGTGTTCAACACGAGGATGTTTTTATATTCTAATAAAACACAGCATGGTAAAAGTAGGCTAATATATATATATGTGTGTGTGTATTCTGTACATTTTAAAAAGCTATTTTAACCTGAAAAATCTAAAATGTATTCCCCAAATTGTGCAGCATAGTTTCTCTTGATATCAGCATGTTCACAGCTGTTTTGTTGTTGTTGTTGTTTTTAGAGGAACAAGATGCCACTGATAAGTCCTGCTGACTTCAACATTCACATAAGTCTCCATACATGAACATGCTAAAGTGAAAAATCAAACACCATGGAAATGAAAGGTATGTAGCCTACTATGTTTCAGGAATGGCACAAAGGTGTGTGACAGTTCAAGTCTCTGTCTTTAGTTCAGTGTGTTAAATAATGTGTTTTTTTTTTTTGTCATTATGTTCTGTTGTAAATACATTAAAAACAATCAAAAAGCCATTCTTTTTTTAAATCTCCTCATTCTTTGTGCAAGGTTGCTCAGAATGGCAGGGCCTGATAGCTCCTAATAGGGCCATTAGGGAGTGTCTTTTGTCTTTCTCAGGTGAGAAAAGCTTACATAATAATGAGATGTCCACGCCTCTTGCATAGAGCTTTCTCACACAAAACACGTCGTAAAAATTTTAAATCAATATATTGTCTTCTCTGAATGAGCAGTCAGGATGATTTTCACATAGTTTTGAAGCAAATATTCTGGGCTACGTGATACAATTTTCAAAAGTCTTATGAAGAAATAATCAGTATGGGTTTCATGAGCTTATTTCAGTGACATTTTTTTTTTTTTTTTTTTTTCACAAACCACGCATAAATGTTATTATCTCAAAACTACAAACTTTTATATACATGCTGCTGATATATTATTGTAGCAGAGTTTGTGCTGAACACAGTGTAATCAGACTTTAGCCATGAAAATGTCACAAGTAACAGAAATAAGCACAAATGTCAGAGCATGTCAGAACACCTCCAGGCCCAGAAAACAGCTCAGACCTCAGAGGGTTAATCCGTTTATGTACAGTACATAATAAAGAATAACTATATAAAATCGCATGTTGGTAACATATTAGTTAACATTTGAACCTTTGTTGTATTCTTTCATTTGTATCATAAGGACGAGTGTGCTGAAAGTGTCAAAGACATGGATATGGCTTTGGGAGAGCGAGCCACTCATGGAAAGAGCTCTTGGCATTCTATGGTGTGTATCCTCTGATGACTTCCAGTTCAGAGTGACCGTCAAGGAACACCCAAACACCAGAAGAGGAGTACTTTCTACAGTAGTACAGTTGTGGCAGCAAGAACAAGTGTTATGCTCAGAAATGAGCTTGAAATAGAGGGTCTTCAAGAACATTTTTGGACTGACTCAAAGGTCGTCCTCGGCTATATAAACAATGATGGCAGACGGTTTCATGTGTTTGTAGTGAACAGAGTCCAAAGAATCATCAATGGCACTTTGCAAAGTCTGAAGAAAGTCCTGCGGATCATGCGTCGAGAGGTCTCTCCGCAGATCAGTTTGTTGCTTCAAATTGGTTCACTGGCCCAGATTTTTTATGGGAAAGAGAGCTACCCAGAGGAGATGTAATGGTGGGAGAAGTCTATGATGATGATCCGGAACTTCGAAGGGCCCTGGTGCTCAACACCAACGTAAGGGAGGAGAGGTCATTGTTAGACCGCCTAACAAAGTTCTCTGACTGGAAAAGAGCTGTCAAGGCTATTGCTCTTCTAAAGCGCCATGCTAAGCAGATCAAGGGCATCAAAGATAAAGTAAGTGGAGCTACAAGTATTGAGGAAAGGCGGGAAGCAGAGCTGTTTTTAATCAAGTTGGTTCAGAGGGAAGCATTCAGCAGTGAAATCAGAGGTATAAAACAAGGCAAGGAAGTAAAACCCAAAGACAAACTAAACAAACTACACAAACTGAGTCCGTTTGTAGATGAGCATGGTGTGCTTAGGGTTGGAAGACGTTTAACTAGATCTGTTCTTCATCCACATGTCAAGTCGTTGCTTATTAAGCACTACCATGAAAAGGTGCATCATCAAGGAAGAGGAATAACTGCCAACAAATTGCTATCCACTGGGGTATGGGTCGTAGGATACAGCAGTGCAGTTGCCTCACATATGTACAAGTGCACAACATGCAGAAAGTACAAAAGGAACACACAAGATCCAAAAATGTCGGATTTGCCATAAGAAAGAATAGAAATGACACCTCCTTTCACATATCGAGGCATAGATTGCTTTGGACTGTTCTATGTGAAGGAAGCAAGAAAGGAACTAGAGAAATATGGTCTTCTTTTCACCTGTATGCGCTCTAGAGCCATACATATTGAAATGCTTGATGACCTCACTACAGATGCCTTTATCAATGCATTGCATGGATTCATCATGATACACGGACATGTAAGACAGTTGAGATGTGATCAAGGCACTAACTTCGTAGGTGCAAGAGGAAAGTTCATGAATGCAATGAAGAATTTGGATTATGAACAGTTAAAGGAACATGGATGTGAGTTCATAATGAACTTCCAATCATCGATCCACATGGGAGGCATATGGGAGAGACAGATAAGGACGATCAGAAGTGTTTTAACCATAATCCTTGACCAGTCTGCTAAACGACTCGACAGTGCCTCGCCTAGAACCTTTCTGTATGAAGTGATGGCTATTATAAATAGCAGACCTCTGACAACCAAGCATTTAAATGACCCAACAAGCCTTGAACCTCTCACGCCCAATCACATTCTTATGATGAAGTCTAACATAATATTCCCACCTTCAGGTGAGTTTGTGAGTCAGGATCTATACTTGCACAAGAGATGCCAGGTGCAGTTTTTGGCAAATTAATTTTGGGCAAGGTGGAAGAAAGAGTATCCCCTTAATCTTCAGCAAAGACAAATATGGCAGAAAGAGAAGAGAAATACGAAGGTTAACAACATTGTCATCCTGCAGGAGGACAGTTCTTCACGTAACCAATGGAGATTGGCAAGGGTGACAGAGGTGTATCCGAGCACTGATGGAAAAGTTTGAAAGGTGAAACTGTTAATTAGTGACTCAACCTTAGACAGCCAGGGAAGACACATTTCCAAGCCAGTCTACCTTGATAGGCCTGTACAAAAGACAGTTTTACTGTTTGAAGCAGAATAAAGGTTATGGTTGCCATTTCATGAATACAGTATTTTATGTTACTGTAAGGTTTAAGACACACTGTATGGTTGAAATTAAGGTGTGAAAAGGTTTAAATTGTGAGGTGAAATGACAAAATAGTCATTTGGTGGGAGTATTACTGCCATACATATTATTTCTGTTATTTAACATGTTTTGTTATATTTGTTTAATCTATTCATGAATATTGATTGTCGATGTTAACTAGGAACTAAAGTACATTTTGCGTTGCACACGGACACTTTTTAAGGTGAACACACATTTGGTGAGAAGTTATTAGCTGTGTCCCAGAGTGAAGGCTGCGTCCTTCGAAGGCCGTATTTGAAGGCCGATTGTGCACAGCGGCGCGAAGAAGGACAACCCAATTCAAAGGCTGCATCCTTGGAAGGTCGCATTTGAAGGACGATTGCATCACCGCGGTGCAATGAAGGCTGTCCCAATTCAATTCTGCATCCTTCGAAGGCCGTATTCGAAGGACGGTTGCGTCATCGCGCCGTGACGAAGGATACCCTGATTCAAAAGCGACGCCAAATGCGCCTTTCGTTTCCCCGTGAAAGAAAGGACACATAAATGGATCCTTAGCAGCCTATCCTACCCTATTCTACCCCATATGTCATTACGCGCCGGTGACGACAGCATTTGTTTTTTTTAAAAGGCGGCAGAGACTAGAGTTCGGTGGTGGACAGCAAATTCACATTTAAATGTAAGTATTATGTTTTCATTTACTCAAATAGCGAAACCAGAGTTAAAGTTTCTTATAAACTTCATCTGAACTCCTTCGTCACCATTGCGTGGCTTCATTTGTCAGGTAGTTTTAGGCAAAACGTGTGGTAATAACGTTATTAATGAACGACCTATTTGTAATATTTGCACTAGTCTATCTCACTTGTGTATTATGAGAAATATCACTCACCCAATAAAGCCCAAAACAATAAGAAAAGCGGTAGATAAGGCAATGGGGTTTCACTTTTATGTGTTTTTGTAGTGCTGTCATGCAAGCTATGTGGTTTTAACCAAATTTGAGTATACAGAAATATGATTTCTTAAGTATTTTGTATGCATGTCTTGATGTGTCATATTTTGCAGTGTTAAAAATGCACTAATGTTAAGATTGCACCCATGTGCAATTAAGTACCCTTTTCTGCTTTTTTAGAACAATTCAGGAAAAAATGGGTCTGGGGAAGGTAACCCCATACAGGAAATAAATAAATAAATAAATTAATTAATTAATTAAAAAAAAGAAAATTAATACACACATCTTTGCTGAAATCTATGGAAGCCCGTTTCCGCCACATTGAGTAAAAAAATAAAGATTCTTTAAGTCATAATAATGAGAAACTTTCTCATAATAATGACTTAACATCTCGTAATAATGAGAAACTTTCTCATAATAATGACTTAACATCTCGTAATAATGAGAAACTTTCTCATAATAATGAGAAACTTTCTCGTAATAATGACTTAACATCTCGTAATAATGAGAAACTTTCTCATAATAATGACTTAACATCTCGTAATAATGAGAAACTTTCTCATAATAATGACTTAACATCTCGTAGTAATGAGAAACTTTCTCATAATAATGAGAAACTTTCTCGTAATAATGACTTAACATCTCGTAATAATGAGAAGCTTTCTCGTAATAATGAGAAACTTTCTCGTAATAATGACTTAACATCTCGTAATAATGAGAAACTTTCTCATAATTATGACTTAACATCTCGTAATAATGAGAAACTTTCTCATAATAATGAGAAACTTTCTCGTAATAATGACTTAACATCTCGTAATAATGAGAAACTTTCTCATAATAATGACTTAACATCTCGTAATAATGAGAAACTTTCTCATAATAATGACTTAACATCTCGTAATAATGAGAAACTTTCTCATAATAATGACTTAACATCTCGTAGTAATGAGAAACTTTCTCATAATAATGAGAAACTTTCTCGTAATAATGACTTAACATCTCGTAATAATGAGAAACTTTCTCGTAATAATGAGAAACTTTCTCGTAATAATGACTTAACATCTCGTAATAATGAGAAACTTTCTCATAATTATGACTTAACATCTCGTAATAATGAGAAACTTTCTCATAATAATGACTTAACATCTCATAATAATGAGAAACTTTCTCGTAATAATGACTTAACATCTCATAATAATGAGAAACTTTCTCGTAATAATGACTTATTTTCTCGCACTTCTACGCATGCGCAAAGCAGCGGAGCAGAAGGGCGTGCCACACTAGCGACATCCGCTGGTCAAAGCCGTGTAAATGCATCACAGCAAACTTGGCACGCTCTGCAAAACAGTTGTTTTCATTAAAGTCAGTTTGATCTACTTAGTGCAATCTGTAGTATCATTAAATAACATCATCAGTAGGCCTATATCTTCCATACTTTTCCATGCGCACGATAAGGTGTGAAAGTGGAATGCAGAAGCAGGACGGTTACCATGGTAACGAAGGACGCCTGCTTGTGCACACCGATGAAAATTGTTACATGAATTTACAAAACTATCAGATTAAAGTTGGAATATTACATTTATTCGTCAAGTTTAATTGTAACACATATGTGTGTTAATATAACACGTATTTTGCAGATGCTAGGATATTTGATGTGCAGGTTCATCTGGAAGATATCAATACAGAAATCACCTTTAAGATGTTTATGACTTTGGGGACATTTAAACATAAGTGGGCAGTGGAATGGGGGAAAACGCAAGGTCGAGACGTGTTTTTAAAAGCTGAACTTCTTTTCAATTTAGAACGCCGTGAATGCGCGAGACGCTGCAGAAGAGCGAGCGCAACGTCCGTCTAGTGCGCGTTTGCCTAGAAAGGCAATGCAAAAGCGCGTTCTGTATGAACGGACCCTTACACAGATTTCCAGATGAAGTGTTCTTAAACAGATTTGGAAAGGTGTGCTGTCTTATCATTCCTCCGTCTATTTGAAATCCATGGATCACCCTTGTGTTGCTGCTTGTTCATACACAAAAATACAAATGATTACAAATGAATAAAAGACTATCTAGTATGGAAGCCTGTCTCATATACTGATCATTTATCTTTAATGTTATTCACTGCAGAGCGTGCCAAATTTGCTGTGATGCATTTACACGGCTTTGACCAGCGGATGTCGCTAGTGTGGCACGCCCTTCTGCTCCGCTGCTTTGCGTATGCGTAGAAGTGCGAGAAAATAAGTCATTTTTACGAGAAAGTTTCTCATTATTATGAGATGTTAAGTCATTATTATGAGAAAGTTTCTCATTATTACGAGATGTTAAGTCATTATTATGAGAAAGTTTCTCATTATTACGAGATGTTAAGTCATTATTTCGAGAAAGTTTCTCATTATTACGAGATGTTAAGTCATTATTATGAGAAAGTTTCTCATTATTACGAGATGTTAAGTCATTATTACGAGAAAGTTTCTCATTATTACGAGATGTTAAGTCATTATTACGAGAAAGTTTCTCATTATTACGAGATGTTAAGTCATTATTACGAGAAAGTTTCTCATTATTACGAGATGTTAAGTCATTATTATGAGAAAGTTTCTCATTATTACGAGATGTTAAGTCATTATTATGAGAAAGTTTCTCATTATTACGAGATGTTAAGTCATTATTTCGAGAAAGTTTCTCATTATTACGAGATGTTAAGTCATTATTATGAGAAAGTTTCTCATTATTACGAGATGTTAAGTCATTATTTCGAGAAAGTTTCTCATTATTACGAGATGTTAAGTCATTATTACGAGAAAGTTTCTCATTATTACGAGATGTTAAGTCATTATTATGAGAAACTTTCTCATTATTATGAGATGTTAAGTCATTATTATGAGAAACTTTCTCATTATTATGACTTAAAGAATCTTTTTTTTTTTACTCAACGTGGCGGAAACGGGCTTCCATAGAAATCTATTGTGCTGTTGTTGTTAACAAGCCATGGTTAGTTTGCTCTGCCTTTAGGATTGCAAGTGTCCTGGGACAGGAGAGGGTGTGAGTGGGAAACCCACTGCTGAAACTTGGCCCTGGTTTGTCCTCATGGATGAGGTGTTGGGACAGAGGCATTGCACCAACCCCCCTGTCCTCATAGCCTCAATCCCTGAGGACACATCAGGGCCGAGTTCAGTAGTGGGTGCCCACGGTGAGGAGGAGCCAGGGGCAGCAGCACCAGCACCCGCAGCAGCAGCAGCAGCAGGAGCACCAGCACCAGCATGAAGGCGGCGAGACAGGATGGTTGCATCCTTGAAGTCTGCGTCCTTCGAAGGATGCAGCCTTCACATTGGGACACAGCTATTCTCCGTGTGTGGATTACAAGAGTTACTTGTGTTTTGAGCAAAGAAGTAAATAAGATGTTTTTCATTTTTGTTTTTTTAACCGGGTATTTTCAAGTGAACTCATCCCTCTTGGTTATATGCAGCCAGTGAGGTAGGCTATGTGTATTACATTTGTATTTCCAGAGTGTATTTGTATTTACCTCTTTATAGTGTATGTGAACGTGTTTATCTTTTACATTGCCATACTTTGATGGTGGATTTCATTGATGGTGAATGTGATGACAAGTGCAGTAAATCCATCAGTAACCAGAACCATGGTGTCGTTTATTTCCTGGAGGGAGTGATAATGATCATGTTGTTAACTGCAACATTTGTTATTTAGTACAAATGCATATTTTGCCTGGACCATATTAATGTTTACTATTTTTAAAATTTAAACGAAAAGAGGCAGGGTTGACTCTTATATTTCGTTTTGTTATGCATGCAGTGAATGTAATCAATATGTGTTGCCTGAACCACATTTGTGTGGCTATAATGTTTAAGATTTCTTTAAATGAAAACAAAAAGAGTCAGTGTGGTGTTTTATAACATAGTTTGTTTTATTGTTGCCTAAAATATATATACAGAGATAACTTGAGTAGCAAAGCAAGGTGAGTGACGCTTTCAAGAACGCGCTGTTCCATTTGCAGAATTAACGTTACCGGACGCAAGCCGGATCAGGGTTTACTGTCCCGAATCATACTGTACTGTACTGTACTGTACTGTACTGTACTGTACCGTACCGTACCGCTCAGTGGAAACGAGCCAAAACTGACAATCAGATAATTACAACTTCCCCCACCGTACTAAAGGTGTGACAATTCATAGACCCTCAAAGTACACACATCTTGGCCCACAGGCTTTGATCACTATCAGCACCCTTTAGGGACTCCAAAATATCATTGTGGTAGAAAGAGGGGGTGGAAAACAATAAAGAAAATGCCTTTGTTAATTTCAAATATCTTGGATTATTTTCAATTCAAACAGATCAAATATATGCCTAAACTCATTTTTACTTAAATAAAAAACTTTATTTAAACAAAAAAGGGGAGAGACCTGACTATTAATGTTACGGTAGCCAGCCCTTCTGGATTATCCTTACTCAAGTTTCAGCGCCCCCTTTTGTATGTTTATGGACTCACGTACTTGCTTCCTAGTATGCATTGTTGACTGTTGATTGACTATCACCTGTTCTGATTTAACTCTGATCAGTTAAACTATATCTGGCTTGTTAACCTGGTGTCCCTTTGCGAAGTATTGTTTCACTGTTGTATGCATGTCTGAGCGTTCCTGGTTTTCCTTGCCTACCTGTGTCTTGACTCTTGCCTTGCTGAATCTCTCTGATTGTCTGCAGCTTGCCTAATGACCCTCTGCCTGTTTCTGGATTCCGTTTGCCTGCAGCCCGCCCTTGATCTCCAGCCTGGTTCTCGACACGCCTTTGTTTAACCCTGAATCTGTTGATGCTGAATCTTATCTTTGACTGAGTCTGTTATTTAATAAATTGTTGCACTTGGATCTGCCTCTGTCATCTTAATCAGAACAGGCGATAGTCAATCAGCAGTCAACAATGCATACTAGGAAGCAAGTACGTGAGTCCATAAACATACAAAAGGGGGCGCTGAAACTTGAGGAAGGATAATACAGAAGGGCTGGCTACCGTAACAATTAAAATGGGTTCTTTATTTATACATAAAATTATGATTTGGCTGTTATGACAAGGTTTTACCTCTGGCACGGGTTATAGGGATCATGATCACGATAAAGGGTAAAGGGTGAAGTTTTTTTTAAATATAGCTCACAGATGATGAAACTCACAGATAAACACCACAACGTATTAACGAGATAGGTCACCACTAGTGAAAAACAAAAAAAGCTAAGTATGCTTGCAGCCAGACAATTATCAGTATACTTCAAGTCTGTTAATGATTAGTAAACTTGAAGTTTGCTATTTTGAAACAACTAATTTTGTACTACGTATATTTTAGTAGTAATTAAATTGTAGTAAAGCATAACTTTAAGAGTATTTAGTGTACTTTTGTGTTCTAAATTGAAACAGCTTTAAGTATACTTCGTATACTTTAAGTATATGCCTGTGTAGGGACTAATTACATGCTTGATTAGTGATATTAAAGTGTACTTTATTTGTGTTACAAGTACATTACAAATTCATTATGAGTGTCTTCGAAACATACAAGCAATATACCATAAGTGGATTTATATATATTTTTTATGTTAACTTTTTTTTTTTTTCGCCTTTTATTAGGATAGGACAGCAAGTGAGACAGGAAGTGAGGTGGGAGAGGAAAGGTCCACGAGCCGGGACTCGAACTCTGGTCGACTGAAGCATATGTCGGTGCACTTGCCCACAAGGCTATCAAATGTATATTATTAGATAATTAAAACTTAGCTATACTTTGTACAAAATACTATTGTATACCATAATGTATTTTGAGAGTATAATTTCAATACATTGTTACAATGATCATTTCCACACACAGTTAAAATATACCTAAATATATATTTTTAATAAAGTGCAAATAAATACACTTTAAAAAAAAAACCTGAATTTTCACTTTAAGTATATTTTTCTAAAATATATTTGTAGAAAATATACTAAAGTTCAATTATTTTAAAGTTGTATTGTGAAAATATAACTATTTTCTATTGAAAAGGGGAATATATTTTAAATACAATAAAGTATACTTTTTTTTTCACTAGGTTGTTTCAACTGACTAAATCTCACAGATGAAGATATTCAGATGAAATAAGAAAAATTAAGACCAACAAGCATACTTTCCTGAGGTAAAATTAATGTTGTTTACCTGTTTTTAATTTTTTTTTTTTTTTTTTTTTTTTGGCTTTCCGACACTTTCCAACGTTTATCTATGTTTAAATGCTGTAACTAGCAGTAATGAGGGAGAGATGATTGGTTCACTCACGCTGAATTTTCTCATGTTGAGCGCTGAAAGACAAAATCAACAGGTTCCTCTTTCATCTAAGAGTAAAAAGTGCTAAATGTTGCAACAGCAATTCATCTTTTTTAGGGGGAGAAAGGGGACAGTTGCAACACTTTTGCATTTCTTTGAGTTTCTCAGAGAGTTTGTATTGGAAAGCCAGACATTTTATACGAAAACACCCACATCTGTCAGCAAACTACCCACACTGCTGCAACATGTGTACATGATAATATATGTCCAATTTATACTTTAATAGACCAGGTCAAATGTTGCAACAGACTGCATAATAGGGGATGGTTACAACATTCATTAAAATGTAATAAAATCATTCTTTAACATCATGTATTTTTATTTTACTGGTGCACAGACAGGGCCTTCACAAAGTTAAATTGGCTGCATAAAGAAAAAGACTAGTAAAAGACTAGTAACATTTTAAAATAAAAAGTAACAATCAGGTTTTGGTAAATTATTATAAGTTATTTACTTAAAGTATTCCTCATCTTGAGAGTTTGTCTTTATCACGTTAGGTGACAAAATGCAAGGGTGTAATGGATGTAAAATGGTGTAAAATGTCTGGTGTATTGGAAAGTGGGGGGCATTTACAACATGGCTTATTTCTCCAATCAGGAAAGAGCTAGAGAGATGATATTCACACATGCTCAGTTAGCCCCCCTTCCTTCCTGGAAGAAAGCAGCCACATGTGACCAATCCTTCTGCAAAAAATACATTCCAAGTTAATTTTTTTTTTTTTTTTTTATGATCAGACTTTATTTTCATAGTCAAAACTGAAGCATTGTAAAGTCATATAATTGTAATCATTGTTTTCTTAGCTTCTAAAATACATAGCTAGCATGTGTCAAGATAACAGAACAGGTTTTATCAGGTCTTCCCTTATCACAACATTGATAAGTTATATTTGTTATTAGTTTCACTTTCATGGACTTTTACACTGTAAAATCTGATTAGTTGGACTTACTTTAAAAAAGCATGCAAACCGATTGCCTTAAAAAAACAAGTAAAGTTAAATAGGAATAGTATGTGGTACTGAAAAATGCTTAGTTAGTATAGTTCACTTACACAAGAGTTCTAGTAACTAAAAAAGAACTGTAGAGAGTACTTGATAATTTACTTTAAATAAAATATAATTGTTACCATTGTTGTGTTTTGCAGGCTGAATGTTGAAGTATGTGTGACTCAAGTATGATCAATTGCAAGATTGCCACAAATATAGAGGGATTATATAAACCCAATTAAAAGTTTCACAAGGTGTTTAGGACATAAGTGTTAGCAACAAAATTATAAAAGATCATTAATTGACATGAAATATAGTTATATTATACATCATTCATTCATTCATATATATATACTTCTCTTCCTTTGAAACCAAATAACTGATTTCTTGTTGCAATCGTTGTATCAATGGGAAGAGAATTACAATAGTATAAATGAAGTTCCAAGTGCCCAACCAAAGGGATAACTATAATCGCCATAATGGTGACTAAAACATTTTAGGAAAATCAACATCAATTTATGAAGTCAACTTATGTGATGTTCTCTCAAATTTTTCAGTTGTATTAAAATTTCAACATTTAAGATGACTTTGGGAAATGAGTGAATGCAAACATAGAAAAATAACTGCAGAAGTGGAGGATATGAGTGAAAAGTCCATTAAGATTTTCCCCGCCTCAAAAACCACACTCAAACCAATCAGTTAATCTTAACTTGGGATTTCTTAGTAAACAAAGCATAGTATGTGAATAGTACAGGTTACTAGATTTTTACAATTAAGTTAGGACATTAAGTAAAGTTAACTAAATAGTGTTAGTTAGAATCACTGTTGGATTTTACAGTGCCATGGAGACAAACGCGTAGCGGGAGCTTAACAAAGGAAGACTGTCTGGTATACTTAAGACTGGTGTTTATCTGTGAGTTTCATCATCTGTGAGCTATATGAAAAAAACCTCTACCCTTTATCCTTTATCCTTTATCGTGATCCCGACAACCCGTGGCAGATGCAAAACCTTGTCATAACAGCAAAATTATAATTTTATGTATTAATAAAGAACCCATTTTAATAGTCAGGTCTCTCCCCTTTTTTATTTAAGTAAAAATCTATCTAGGCATATATTTGATCTGTTCTGTGTTTTCAGTAAATGCCACATGATAGGAAATGCACAAGAGAAAGGGGTTTCCCGCTGTTCTGATGTTAGCAGCAAACATACTGAAGCATAAAGGCAAGACACTGAGTCTGAGGCTAAAGACTTTGCCATTTGCCACATAATACATTACAAGAATATATAAGAATATGATCAAACATTGACTTTATCACACAGTTACAACATTCACTTCCACACAGTTCAGTAAGCTTTCACAGAAGTGTTATTACATTTTTGGCTTTATCCCAATTCACCCCTTGCCCCTACCCCTTGGCCCTACCCCCCCTGTTTTGCGCGTTCCCGTGAAGGGGTAGGGTTGTCTCAATTTTCTTTTGGATGAAGGGGTAGGGGAAGGGGTAGGGGTAGGGGTAGGGGGAAGGGCCAGATAGCCCTTGAAACGAAGATTTTTCGGGACCACAGTTCAAACGAAGGGGTATGAGAAATGTACCTGCATACACCGGCTACAGAGGCAACATGACTGCCAATAATCATTTTCTTTATGTCACATTCAATCTTGTGTTCATATTTACGGTCATGGTCTTCAAAGAAACGTTTGCAAAAACATTCGTTAACGATAGTCCCGCAACATATTTTCATGTCTGATAACTGGTGAATTTAATTGCAGCAGGAAATTGGCTTATCTTTTACTGTACGTTACGTCTGCTATGAACGCATTGTTTTCTTGTGGTTATATGTGGACACGATATAAACGAACAGTGCTTACACAGTTTTGTGCTTTTTGCAACATGATCAACCAGTCTTGTATGTTCTTTATCAAATAGGGACACCTGAGGAAACCCGGAGGCTCATTCGTTTTCGCGCTGACAACGAGCAACGTTTCCTGAAGTCCAAAAATACTTAGGCATCGAAGATATCGTCATCTCCGTTGTTTTCTGCGAACTTCAGAAGAAAAAATGCAAAAAAATAGCGGTAAACCAACCCAATTGAGATGACTACAGCTGACGACGGCATCTTGGAAGTTTGTGATAAACATTGGTGCATCTCCTGTGATGTAGGCGCTAGCAACGACGTATAATGACGTGTAACGGTGTAGTAGTGGTGTCCCATTTCATAGGGGAATATTTTCACCCCTACGCCTTGCCACTCTGTTTCATGGGGCAAGGGTAAGGGGTAGGCGAAGGGTTAGGGGTAGGCGAATGGGTATAAAATAGAATTGGGATTGGGCCTTAATGTGGTGATTCATTGTTACTCGTGCACATCTGCTTTGATGGGTTCCTGTAAAGCAGGGGTGTGGAACGTTGGTCCTGGAGAGCCACTGTCCTGCAGAGTTTAGTTCCAACCCTAATCAAACACACCTGAACCATCTAATCAATGTCTTCAGGATCACTAAGGCTACAATCAGGTGAGTTTTTTTTCAGGGTTGGAGCTAAACTCTGCAGGACAGTGGCTCTCCAGGACCAACGTTCCCCACCCCTGCTGTAAAGCAAAAGTGGAGATATGTGGAGATATGATGGATATTCAAAATGTGCAAGTACTACAGCAGAACAATCCACTGGTAAGTCCAGTGTGATGTGGAAATCTGCTGTAATAATTTACTGAAAGTAGGGTGGCCATAGGTCCGGATTTTGGCCGGACAGTCCGGATTTTAAGCCCCCGGTGCGCAGCCTCAAGCCGGACACTCATTTGTCCTCCTTTTTGGAGTTACACTGAATCGGCCTAAACAAAAACTCTCTAGAATCTTTATTGGGGGCGCAGCAGCATAGCGTCTAATGCTGTAAGATCTCTGGTCAAACAAATTGATTGGCTGAAAGCGGTGTCAATTAAATATATGATATATCATTGGTTGAAGTTTGTATATATATATATATATATATATATATATATATATATATATATATATATATATATATATATATATTCAAGTTCAAGTATATTTTCTGTCAATTCTCTCCCTATGTGGGAAGAAACGAAGCAGTTTCTCTGTAGCACCAGTAAAAAACAAACATATATTACAAGACAACATATATCACACTTGAACAGACACATCTGACAATAACTAATAATATAATAAAATAATGAGTAAACAGCAATGTCCTGGAAGTGTTAATCAAAAATATATAATTAGTTTATCATTCCAGTATTTACTAATGGAATTAGTTGTATTTCATTTATGTATGTTTAAACCATTTATTAATATTAAGCCAAAAATGTGTTTTAAAGTGTAAGTTGCAGGTTAACCACCACAGCCAATTAATGTGTAAATTAAAGTGCTCTATATGTATATATTTAACTATTTCTGTCTTAAAATGCCTTAAAATAACATTTATTGGGGTTTCTTCAAAGGTAGCGTGTTTTTTCAGTTACTGGGTGATGACGTCACAAGAGGAACTCGCAACCCATACTCCGCTAGATTCTTACTGTATTATGGCTATTTGGAGAACGACTGAGGAAGTGGGAAACCATCAAATTCTTTATGGACCACAGCCCTACAATTTTTAACCGGTCAGGCGTGAGAGAGGGGAGCCATGACACTCAAAGAGTTATTAATGCTTGATGTGAGGAGAATTAGTGGAGGGTTGGCCAGGTGTCCTGGTGAGTAACGTTAGCTACGTTAGAGCTAGTCTAGCCTGGTGCAAACTTAACCCGGATAATATAACGGAACAAGCAAGTCTTTTCAAAATATTGCCGTCATGTAGAATAGCAAGGAGGGACAACGACTGAACTGAAGACATTATTTACTTACAGTAAGTCAGTCCAAATCAGAGCTGTAACGTTAGAGATGCACACACTGCACAGGCATCAATCGCTAGTCTCATCGACGCCTCAAACGTCTTGTAATACCCTTCCTCAATCCACGCGTTATCAATTTCTCACGATTTAATTAGCGATGTTTATTGTCAGAAAAGAAAAAGAGAGATCAATGTCCCCATCACTGTGTTTGTGTGGGCTATCAGCAGTGGAGAGTGTGTGCTGCCGTGAGGTGAACGCGTTTTGGAGTTTAGTGGAACAGCTCAACCCGCGACCGGCTGACCTGACGTGCCTGAACCCGTTTGTTTTGCGAATAGCTTATTCTCATTTCAGGCAGGATCACGGTCCCCTTGAAGTCAGCACACACGAGTAAGTTTCCAATGGAGTTATTTTATCCATAATTTTTTTTATCAAATAAAACATACAACCAACTTTTCTGAAGTTATGTAAGGCATCTATAGCTGCTAGCGTACGGTAACTCTACTAGTGAGTTCCTCTTATGACGTCACGCCCCATCTAGTGGAAGGGAGCGGGAGCGGTTAAAACCACTGTTAAAAGTGCCAACTTTTCATATTATATCAGCATTTTGGTATACAAAACAATGGTGGGCGGTTCTTATCTTTATGTTTAATAAACACATTGCATTATCTTCGTGAAAAATTTAACCTGCAACTTACACTTTAATATCACTATTCGTAAGGATCATATGATCACTGTATGGTATCCGTCTTTAAGATATTTAAAGTGCACCTATAGTAAACCTGCAATAGTTCTACTTTAGCACAATCAGATATACTTAAGTATATATTAAGTTGAACTTCAGCACTATTTCTGGATAACTAAAGTACACCAAGTACAAAATTAGTTGTTCCAATTTAGTATACTAAAAGTACAATTGCAGGGTTTTTATAATAAGTACATAAATATGTAAATGCATTTGTAGTATATTTAGCATAAAATAAATGTATTTCAATTATATTTTTGTATATTTATTTGTCACTAGGGTAGACATGATGCAAAGAAAAATATATTTAATATTCTACATAGTTATTGTGATAGCCTATCTATTGGAATTTGCAGTTGCACATTTACATTCTTATCAGTTCTGATAAGTCCTGATTGTCACGCTTCTGTTCAGTTAGTTTCATTGTCATAAATTTCTAGTGTGTGACACTGATATTATACTGATATCATGGACATGTTAACTGATTATTCACACATGTGTCTGTGACATACATTGACTGTGCAGATAATGTTTCAGAGGCAAAAGTGCTATTGACTCCCTTGAGATCAATCAAATTGAAATACCTTGAAAGTGAGCTGCAATTTACTGGCCTCTTAGTTTGGTTCATTATGACACCTTCTTACTGAGGTCTTACTGTGGGGATATTAGCAGGGGTGCACATGACTCTTTTGGTCTGGTTCTCAAGGGAGCACCTGGAGATGTTGCTTGGTACTCAGACTTTACGTGGCACACTTATCATACAAGCTCCTTAAGTGTAAAATAACACTATTTGCTCACTGTAGAAATTAAATATAGGTTCATCTTTGTTCATTTTATTAACATTAATGACACAGACAACAGAAGGAATTTTAGGCTGCTGTCACTTTAAGACCGAATGCACTGACCGAATATACTGACACGCATCCGGTTTCTTTCTCAACTGTTCACTTATGACATAACCGAGAGAATACTTGCCCAAAACAGGTATTTTGACAATATTATGTGCATGTGTCCGTTCAAGCGCAAGTAGATGCGAAAGAGGAATCAATTCAGTGTTCGAGCCCTGTCTGAAACGTGCCTCTCTCTTTCACTCTCTGCATGCTTCGGGTGTGTGAAGCTGTAAGCACAGATAACAGCACACGAGTCCCGGTTCTCACCTCTTCTTCCATGTTTAAAATCGTTAGAATGTGTAAATTGGCAAGACAAAACACGTCCAAATGATAAACTTTCACTCTATGATGGTTACTTAGCAGTTATCATCATGATTGCTATCTTACCAGAGATGGAGAAAAGTCCTACTCCAGTAAGTAAACCTGTCCCCAAAAATGTTGGTACTCAAAAGCGCTTCCCTTCACGTTTTCTGCTGTGCATCGTTTATGCGCGCGTTTATGCATTTGCATGTGTTATGCGTAGGTCACACAGACCTATGAATTATGCTTTTATGCGCATGCATTTTTCCATGCATGCATCCCTGCGCACCAGTTATGTGCGCCCCTGGATATTAGGCTTGTTTCATATGAGAAAAATCTGCGCAGAACCAATCACCGCTAGATGCATGCCAGTTAGAAATGTGTCTGAGTGTGGTCTGATGTCATGCTGCCTAAGTGTAAATGTAATAATAATGGAATATTTTGATTTGTATTCATTAGGGGTGTAACGGTACATGTATTTGTCCCGAACTGTCACTGTACTGATGTCTCAGGTCAGTGCATACAGTCAGACGACGAATACAGTCAGTCACAGGCGATCCACGCTACACTCCAGAAGGGCACGCGCACGCCAATGCTGTTTACTTACCGCCACAACAGAAAAAAGAGCAGAAGAAGAAGAAGAGACGATCACTAGCTCTATCCCAATTCTGGGGCTGCATCCTTCGAAGGCCGCATTTGAAGGCCCACTGTGTGTTACCGGGGTGCGATGAAGGCTGTCCCAATTTGAAGGGTCTTTCAAATGCAGCCGACCTTCAGTGTTGCCAAGACTTGGGCTACTTTTAAGTTGTTGCAATGGGTAAAAAAATGTTTTGCATGGGTTGATTTCTACCCCCATTATTATGCCTACCATCCTTCTTTCCCCGGGCCACAATGGATAGAATGAGTCGATTCTTTGCAGCCTAGCCTATTATTGCTCACTGGTGACGACAGGATTAATTTTTTAAAAGAAAATGGCGGGTAAATGCAAGAATTGTGTTTTAATTTACTCAAATAGCTAGATAAACAAGTGTTAAAAGGCAGGGGTTTCTTTCTTTCTTAAAAACATGAACTTAATCCGCAACATTACCACTGCGTGGCTTCATTTCTTAGGTGGTCTGAGGCTAAACTTGTTCTAATATTTCGTTTTGTTTTAGGGAACAAAGAGCAGACAGCTGGGTTTTTTACTTTGAATTATTTACAAGGGGGAAAAACTCCTGGAACTGTTTACAACATAACTTGCATTTAAGATCAGAAAAACAACAATTACATTTTTAATTAAAAGTATATAAAACAGTACAGTCTCAGTACCGTTTTCAGTAATTACGTTTTTCCACGTGTCACTATGTTTCATCATCATTGCTATTCGCAAACCTTGCCACGTTTGACCTCGTGCGTTTCTCCAAAAAGCTAACCAGTGTTTATTTTTGTCTTCTTGTTGCCATGACATTCCAGCTCGGGCCATGTAGTCCCCACATTGCCATTTCTTAGATCTATAGTCGCAAGGACAGATACTGGTAAGATATTCTTTTGACCGTTCAACACAATCTTGGTCCTTAATCATTGTTTTATAAGCGTTTAATGCTCTCAATCTCCAAACTGTGTGTAACTGCCAATTATACTGAGTTCCATCACACTTATTTAAGTCCTTTTCTGGGCAATCCTCCCAGAATTTATCTGTTATTATGCTAGCTTGGTACAGAGTTCTCAAAGCTCTAGAATAAATACTTATTCATTCAGTAGTTTCGCCTAATCTAGTTGAAATATTAAACCAATTAATCCATGAAAATGGATCCCACAATAGTTTCATAGTTTCGGTGTTTCATACATTGTATACTTATTTCTAGTATAGTATTTTTCACAGTTTCTCTGGAATGCACGTTATGGATCATACATCCCATTCTTTATACGTTGTGTTCCTGTATCCGTTGGGGCTAGCGGTGTTGGAATAATCTGGGTTTCTTTATTTGGCATTATAATGTCCTCTTGTTTATCCATGTAACAGCCAAATTTCTCTCCAGGTCCAATATAAATTATGTCCTGCAGGCGGTGCCAAATCCAAACTTTCTTTGTTTGTCTAATGTTAAATGGGCAATGGGCTGGACCTTATTCTACATTTCACTAAGGTGTCCTTCCCCACTGTATAATTTTTAACTATTTCCTCACATTGGCTATACATTCCTCCAATGTTTTACGCTCACATGGGCCTGAAAAGAATTTAGTCACTATATGACAGTTCGAAACTTCTTTAACCATAATCTCATCAACCACAATCAATTTTGTAGTGAAATCAATTATAGACCAAATCCCTGTTAAAATGACCACCCCTGTCACCAACAATACCGTCAGACAGGGTCTTGGCAAACAGGGTTTCCGCCAAAGTTGTATGGTCCTGGCCCATCTCTCTCTCTCATCTCCGTCTTGTAATTGCATTATTCCTGAGGGAAAAAATTAAAAACAAAAACATAATAATGGCAAAAACAAATAATTTAAACCACCCTCCTTGCGAACCCCTTGTTAATCAATGAAATATTTAATCTTGTGCCAGATCGAGATCAACGGCACAGACTGACACTAATGTTTAAAGTTATATTAAATATGACCACTACATCTGAACCACAAATTCTCGCCTGTGCCGTTGATCAACGGCACAGGCGAGAATTTGTGGTTCAGATGTAGTGGTCATATTTAATATAACTTTAAACTATGGCTGTCAATCGATTAAAATTTTTACTCGATTAATCGCATGATTGTCATGAGTTAACTCGTGATTAATTGCACATTTTTTTATTTGTTCTAAATGTACCTTAAATTAATACTTTTCAAGTTTGTTAATACTCTAATCAACGTGGGCATGGATAAATATGGATGCTTTATGCAAATGTATGTTTATTATTGAAACCATAGTCAACATAGAGCATGAAGACGAGACATGTTTCAAAGGTCATAGATGTTTTTCAAAGAACTTGTTCATGTCTATTAGACACATGTAGAAAGAACAAAGAAATACCAGGTTCCCATTACTTCTCTTTCTTTGCACTGAGCAATTAACACAAACATGTTTAGATTTTTGCATGACAGGGCAGCTCTTCTGAAAATGCTAAATGTACATTTATTATTTATTATTAGGCTACATTATAGTCTCTCTCTGTGCCCATTTTGATGAAGCTAAATTCTCAATAAAACTGTTTTCATTGGTATATTTTACTGTTTCTGTTGTCAAACAACGGAATGAATATTAAATGGTGACTGAAACGCGACCCATTAAGACATAACCAGCTCTCCCTTCCAAGATGTTAATCTGCACAATAATCCTGATAATCGAGCCGTCGTCTGATGAAATCAAATACACATAAGATAAACACAATATCTGTTTTGCGATTTCGGCTATAGCCTACTTGCATGTAAAATTAGAGAAGCAACATCACATCTGTGTTTAACTGAATTAAAGCGCTGCTCCTCTCTCCAGCGCGAGACGCAGAGAGAGAGCGGGAAAGAGAGAGGCGCGCGCGTGCTGGGAGAGTAGTACCGGCAGTACCGGTAGATTCTCAGAAACTAAATAAGGTTTGGGCGCTTTGTTGAAGGGAAAAAATCGCTAAATGGGTCTGCAATGTCGCTAAGTTGGCAACACTGTGTATCTCCATTTCTCCAACTAGGTTTTGGGCCACGGGTCAAACAGAAAATACGCGCTGCGTTAATCGAGCGTTAAAAAAAATAGTGCCGTTAATATGATTTTGCGTTAACGCGTTATTAACGCGCTAACTTTGACAGCCCTACTTTAAACATTAGTGTCAGTCTGTAAGCAGGCAAGTCTGCTGTTTCTCCCTCCATTATTGGCCTCTTGCCAGGAGATAAGGCAGCTGCCTGCTGGCTGTTCTGTCTCCAGAATGCAATCGGGACACACAGAACTTTGCTTCTTTTAAAGATTATCTTATTTGGACATCTTTCTTCATCCAATTGTCCAAATTGGCAACGCATATAGCTATTTGTATCGTCACATTCTCCTTGTCTCGGAAAATCAATTCTTGGTGCCATTATTTGCTCTCCTATGTTACTTTCTAAAAGTGTTTTAGCAATGGTGCCTAGATACCAGATAATTCCAGTCCCGTTATCTGGCTGGAATGTTCTGCCCTTATCGTCAAAGCAAGTTTTCAAACTCCCTAGCTCCGGTCCCAGGGCTCTGGGATCAACTAGAAGCCACTTGCTTTGAATGTCATCCATATTTTTCTTAATACGATATGACCATAAATAATCAACGCCTGAATTTCCCAGCTGTTGTTGGTAATTTGTATTATCGATGCTCAATCCTGAGCCTTCGATTTTGCCTTTACTAGTTAAATCGCAAAAATGTCTTATTCCAAGACCAAATTCTGTGTCTGCCATATACCAGCAATCTTCTGTTTGTAATATCATCAAGACATATCTGGCATTTAATCCACTTATTCCCTGTCCACAAACAATCACAAACGATTTGCCTCGCTCCAAGCCGCTGTGTCATTATCACTTCAATTTTAGGGAAACTAATTCTACATTCTTGGCAGAGAACACACAAAGCTGCTTTTATCCCTCCAGGAGTTTTGTAATATTGATCTTTCGGTATTTTTGGCATAGTTTGAGGTTTACCATTCTTTAATTCCTCCCTGGATTTGGGCTTGCTCTTAGCAGGGCCTTCCCACCACAGGTATTCTCCAAAACTACCGCAAATAACACACATTCCTCCGGAATATGCTTTATCACATTTTATATTAACAGGTCCATTTAATCTGCCTGTCTGCCTGGCTTTTTCATGCCAGACAGACCAACTTACTCAATCTTCCTGTTTGAACTCAATTTTCGCGTCCTTGGTTTTGAACCAGGACCAAATTCCTTTTACTCCAGATGCCATTCTCAGCTAATTCCACTGTATGTTTATCAGTTATTTTAATTATTTTATCCTTCTTCGTAATTAAATCTTTAAATGGTCTATTTTTATTTTTATTGTCTAACCTTATCCAGACGTGATCCCCCACGTGGCACGAATCTTCAGGCTGGTCTTTTGACGTAGTCGGTCGTTTGATCTCTGTAAGATTAACATAAAACATTAGTTCTTCCATATTTTCGTCCCATCTGTTGTGGTTGCAATTGGCTCGGATCCAGCTCTTTATAATCCCTACAGATCTCTCCGCTATTCCGTTTGACTGTGGGCAGTACCTTACTGATTTTATTAAACTGATATGTTTTTCAGTTACAAAATCTTCAAATTGTTTTCCTACAAAATATGTGCCATTGTCAACCCGAATTCTTTGTGGACGGCCCCACGCAATCAGTAAGTCATTGACAGCTGTAATAATGGCATTTGCTTTTGTCTCTTTTAACGGCTTTCCCCAAATTCGGCCCGTGAAACCATCTACTGCCACTAATATGTATTTATTGCCGGCCTTTGACCTCGGGATTAACGGTCCTGCGATGTCCAAAGACCATTCCTGGTTGACACTGTCTGGTGTAATGGATCCAAAGTCACTTCGTATTGTTCTGTTATAGCCTTTATGCATGCATTGCCCACAATTTAGCCTTATATTTCTATATTTCTGTCTCCAGTTAGAAATATGTATTTTATTATCTGTCAGAACCTTGCCAACTAAGTTAACGCTTGGGTGTTTAAGTTGGTCATGTATTTTCTGTATTACATTTTGCTCTGTATCTTTAATGATCACTATGCGCCGCATGCGCGCTAGCTTGTCAACCTTGTTATTTCCAATAGCTAATGCACAGTCTGCCTTGGAATGTCCTGGTTGATGTATCACTGTAAGGTCAAAATCACCTATTATCTTTTGAATATCTTGCCATAAAGTTGTGTGTTAATTTGCTTACCGTTTGACTTGCTATAACCATTCTCTCTCCAGATATGCAAATTGTCATTAATTCCTGTCGCAACATAAGCGCTATCTGAAACTATTATGGCCTGTAAAATTCCCAGTTTCTGAAGTGCTTTCAGCGCCTGGATGTCACGGTTCATAAATCCTTTGTCTCTTTCTTGTCTCGTGTTCTGTTGATATGTGTGTGTGTGTGTACTGACTGTGTGGGCGTGCCGGCTCATTAGCGCTCATCAGTAATCAAGCTCATCACTCCCGTCACCAGCTGCAGCTCATCTCATCACCATATATATGCTCACCACTTTCTCATCTCCTTTGTCAGATCGTTGTTTGTGGTATCCCGGTTGTGTTCCAGTCTGCGTCTCGAGTCTTGTGCCTTCCTTGTTCCTGTTCGTGTTCCTGTGGATTTATTCTGGATTATTATCATCGTTGGATTCTTCTCACCGCACTGCTGCACTTCCACTCACCGGGTTCATCTGACCATCGGGGTCCCTGCGCCACTAACCTGTCTATACTTTGTCCTTCAGTATAACTTACACTCAATAAAGAGCTTTTACTTGCATCTTGCTTCCTCTCCTCATTCGTTACAGAACGATCTGACCCTGAGCATGGAAGCAGCGAGTGGCTCTACAACTTCAATGGAGGCATTTATGAATAAATGCATGCAAAGAATGGACACTCAGGAGAGAAATCCCAACGAGACAGCTCGCGCTGTTCAGGCTCTAGTGGCGCAGGTGTCCGGGCTCACCCAGCAGATCCAACAGCCTCAAGTTCCCACTGCGCCACCCGCACCGCCGATTCCCCCACCACCACCAGCAGACCCATCCCAGTCGGAGCCCCGCCTGCCCGTTCCTGAGGCTTATATTCAGGTGAACCAAATTACTGTCGATCTTTCCTAACCAGGTGCTCGATGCACTTTTCACAATGAGCGAACCAAGGTCGCGTTTGTGTTGGCGCTTCTGACTGGGAGAGCGGCGCTTTGGGGAACGGCGGTGTGGGAGAATCAGGAAGAATGCTGCTCCTTGTTCCAGAAGCTCTCCAACGAAATGAGAGAAGTGTTCGACCGCGCCGTTGCTGGAAGAGAGGCTGCTAGAGTATTGGCGGATTTACGACAAGGAGAAAGGTCCGTATCTGACTTTTCGATCGAATTCCGAACTCTAGCAGCAGAGAGCCAATGGAACGAGGAGGCGCAGTGGGAAGAAACGTGGGCATGGATAAATATGGATGCTTTATGCAAATGTATGTTTATTATTGAAACCATAGTCAACAGAGCATGAAGACGAGACATGTTTCAAAGGTCATAGATGTTTTTCAAAGAACTTGTTCATGTCTATTAGACACATGTAGAAAGAACAAAGAAATACCAGGTTCCCATTACTTCTCTTACTTACTTCTCACGTTGGGAGAAATCTACGCCATGGACCTTCCCACCAAGTTAAGTGATCTCATAGCTCTGGCTCTGAGAGTGGACGCACGTCTTTCTCGAGCTGACCGTCGTCTTCAACCTAATCGTTTTCCTGGAGGGATCGAGGGACAATGCTCCGGAGGCAGGGACGCGGTCAGCCCCGTCAACGATCACGAGCCCATGCAGGTGGGTCGAGCCCGGCTTTCCCGGGAGGAGAAGGAGAGGCGGAGATCCCTGGGCCTTTGTATGTACTGTGGAGGAGCGGGACATTTTGCTTACAGCTGTCCGTTAAAAGGCCGAGCCCGGCAGTAAGTATGAGGCTACTGTCGGGTGGGATCTCTGCCGAGAAGACCTCATCCACATCTACTCTCCTTCCGGTAAGACTCCGATGGTCAACTCACCTCCACGACTGTCGAGCACTTCTGGACTCAGGGGCTGAAGGTAATTTCATGGACCACACTTTTGCATGCAAGTTTCAAGTTCCCCTCAGACCCCTCACGCATCAGATTGCAGTACACGCACTCAACGGTCAAGAACTCCCCACCATTTCACTGGCCACCGAAGACATCACCCTCATCACATCAGGCAATCATAACGAAACCATCTCCTTTTACATTCTGGACACTCCCCTTGCACCCATCGTCCTTGGTAGGGATGGGACGGTATGAAAATTTAATATCACGATTATAGTGACCAAAATTATCGCGATTATCAATATTATTACGGTTTTGTTAAAACGAGATGAAAGTGTTCAAAAAGAGTTGATGCTCACACTGAAGACATTTCAACAAGTTTTATATTTGAAAATCAACAAACAACAAATAAAACAAGCAGCTCTATGCACTTTTTAAAGCATTTCCTTCCTTATAATGACGGTCGTCAATAGCAACGCATTATAACACCGGGCACATCCATTGTAACGGCCACCTAGTGTTAAGTAGTGTTCATGACATGAATGTGGATGTGCCTTTAAGATAACTTCTTCTATGGCGTACGTTATTGTATGCATGCTGTTTTTATGTGAGCGCGCACGCACAGTGAGAGTGAGACTGATCACGCAGAGGAAGATGACCGCTCTACTGCTGACCGTTGTTTTAGTATAATGTGTTTACTTCCACTTTGATTTGTAGCGAGTTTTAGAGTGTTTTCTTTTCCCTTTTAACATTCGCTTTTCGACATGTATGTGAAGAGTGTGCTTAACTGTGAGAAAACATCTATAAAAGTCTTGTGGACGCGCTCTCTCGTTTCATTCAAATACAACTTGCCGTCTTGCGTATCCGTTTTTAATTGTATTGACAATTAAATCAGAGTTGATTTATTGTTTACAGAGTTTGATAATATTGTTGATCATCTTGTCTGAACGATTGTTTTGTACGCTGTAGCCTACATAATGGATTTATAAACAGGTAGATTTAAAACATTAATCTCAATTCAATGTCCCCGTAATTATGTGGTAAAAATCGGCGTAATAAGTGTATTTATGAATATAAATTATTATTCCTTAAATGTCACTCTTAATAGTCTTGTTTGAACTTGTTCATTATTCGTCTTTGGCTAAGCCACTTGCTGCGAACTTTTCTTTGCGGAAGCTTCACGTTTATTTCAAGTGATTGATATAAAATAATTCAACTTAAAACAACATTTTATGCCCAATTATTTCCCAGACGTAGTTTTGGTATTGAGGTTAAAGTTAACTTGCCTTGCGTTCGCTATACAACAGTCGGTGATGGTCACACAAGACGACTCGGCAGATCTGAAGTTTCCCCCTATTGCGAGACACCCCTCGCTGCAGACTGTAGCACGGTGACGTCACGTAGCCACGTCACGTATGTACGTCACGTAGGTGTTACCACGCATGCGCAAAGAATGACGTATCATCTGTTTATAATTTGCATGTGCGCACGCGCAGTTCATTTCAATCACTTCTGGCGATGGATTCGATGGCAGTAAGTCAATAAGCATTATTTATGCTGTTTTAACAATTGTGCTTTGTGTTAACGGCTTTAAATTGTAAGAGATGCTATAGATGTCTTTATATAGATCAGAAAGACTTCAGTTAATGAAGTCATGTAGTTGATTGTTGCATGCATCGCAAAAAATAAATAAAAAATGTGTTCCTCAGTATCAGTTTCATATAAGTTATGTTAAATATTTTTTTGGTAAAATGAATTAAAAAGTAATTGAGTTGAACATTGTATTTGGCTAAAATAAAATTTACTGTGATTCTCCTTAGTTTTTTTTATTATTATTATCATTTAGAGAGAATATTAATGTATTGAGTTCCCTTTAATTTATTCAAGAAATTGTCTTTACTCTTAAAAAGGTGGTAAAGGAAATCTTAAATTGACCTTCATGTGACTGACAGAAACCCTGTAAATGTCAGATATAGAATAAAGCAAACCTTTAACTTGATTGTTGATATTCTTTTCTAGATGCATGTTAGTGTCCTTAAAAAAGGTGAAAGCGTTAAAATAAATAAATGCAGCTCATGTTGTGATAAATATCACTGTCCATTCTGTGAGACTTGGGTCTACAAACCGAGGGAGTTTTACAGTGTTGTCAAACATGTGGAGCATCATTTGCAGACAGCTATACAGGAAAATGGTGTGTAGTGCTTAAACATCCATAAAACATATTATTTTGTTATTATATATGCATCTTACAATAGTTTTGCTTACATTTTCAGATTTCATTATCATTAGGTGCAACTTAAAATGCAGAGATAATTCTCATTTTCATTGCTTATACTGTTCAACCACAGTTTTACGTAAAGCACAATTAGAAATTCATCTCTCAAGTTGCAGACAATTCAATCTCTGCAAAAAACTGCAGCACCAACGGTTCTGATTGGTAATACACCTCAACCCTCAGGGTCTGCTCAGACAGCACCCCTACTTCAACTGCAACCTCAGCCTTCACCAAGTGGACCACACACGTCTGTGTCTCCCACATCATTTACTCCACTATCTCAACCTCAAGTATTTAAGGCACCATCACTTCCATCTCCTCTGAGTATTCATACACCTCAACCCTCAGGGTCTGCTCAGATAACACAGTCTCACCCCAAAACGTCACATACTGACGCGTCTTGACCATACGGCAACATACGACGAAAAGGGTACCCCTAAAACGTCCATATGTGACGATTCGGGTTATGGGTAGGTTTAGGTATGCATTAGGGCAGTGTTTCTCAAACTTTTTCAGCCTAAGGACCACTTTATCTTCCAATTTTTTTCTGAGGACCACCTAACAGAATCCCACTCTAACACGCCCCCAAAAACTAATAAAATAGGAAGGATAAGCTAAATTTAAGTTTAATATGCAACTTTTTCAAGTCAAAAACTAATTATTCAAACACAAATGCAATGATATGATCAGAAATTATTATATTAATTTGTATTTCATTTGAAAAAGTAAATGTGAAATGAGTTGCAGCTTAATATGAACAACAAACTGCACATGTTGAAAAAAAACTGCAATTAAACATACTGTAACAGCCTAGGTCCCACTTAATGTCATTCCAAAGAGCCATTAGTTTAAAACTGAGGTGGTGGGTATAGGAAGTCTATGGTTGTAACTATGGTAACAATAAAATGCTGAAAAGAATGTTCCCCTTAATGTCCAATATCACTGAAATTACTGGGATTTTACACATGAAACAAAAAGTAGTACATAATAAAACTAATAGATCTGTGGATTTTAGATTTTGAGATTTCCATCTAAAACTTAATGTGAATATTAATGAGACGGGTGGTGCTGTTTATCACGCATCAGTTTCTGAATGTCTGGCTCCAAAGAGGAGAGTTTCAGTCTCATACTAGGCTCCACGTTTACTCTGTTGCGCTTTTTTGTTTTCAAACCAACCAGTGTGGAAAACCCAACTTCACAGTTGTATGTAGTTGGGAAGGGCATGAGCACTTTGAGGGCAGATTCTGCAAGCTTTGGATGTTCAGGAAGGAGCTGAGCCCAGAAGTCTGTTAAGGGCTGTTGTTTGAATGACATTTTGAGACCTCCATCTGATGCAATGTCCACAAGACTATTGCCTTCCTGTATTGAGAGCTTGGTACATTGCTCAATGATGTCGCCAAACGGATTTCTGATCCACTCAAAGTCCACATCTAGCTCTGGAAAGTATTTCCCCAGCTGCATGTGAAGGCCTTGTAGATGTTCCTTTATGGCTGTGACGGTGTCGTCACCCAGGGTTTCTTCAGTTTCGAGAAGAAAGTCCGCTAGAGTGGGGAAACAGTCAAATTCACGGCGATCGATACGTGCGCACCAGAGCTCTAATTTGGTGCGGGCCCCTTTAATTTTGTCCTGTACAGTGAAGACTGTGACCGTTTTTCCTTGCAGTGCTAAGTTGAGCGTATTGAGCATGCTGAAAATATCTGCAAGATAGGCTAGTTTTGAAAGCCACATAAAGTCATGAAGTCGATCATACAGTTCATCAGTTTGGTGCAGAAATAATTTTACTTCATCGCGCAGTTCAAAGAGACGAGAAAGGACCTTGCCACGGGACAACCAGCGCACTTCAGTGTGGAACAGAAGTTTTGTGTGCTCATTCCCCATTTCTTCACACAGGACTTTAAAAAGACGCGAGTTGAGGGCCTTGCCTTTGATTGAGTTGACTATTTTAACTGCCTCGTCTAAAACAGTTTTAAGGCAACTTGGCATCTTTTTCACCGCGAGCTGTTCTCTGTGAATGCAGCAATGAGTTGACACAGAGGATGGAGCAACATTACGCACACGCGTTACCAGGCCCTTGTGTTTGGCTGTCATCGCAGTTGCACCATCAGTGCAAACTCCAACACAACATTTCCAGTCAATTTTATTATGCACAATGAAGGCATTTAGAGCATCAAAGATCGCTTCTCCTGTGGTGTTCGTTGGAAGGGATTTACAGAAGAGAAAATCCTCGTGGACTGAGTGCGCATGGATGTATCTCACAAAACACAGAAGATTTGCCTCGTTACCAATGTCTGTGGACTCGTCCAGCTGAAGAGAAAAGAAGGGACTCTGGTGTAATCGTGTGATCAGCTGCTCTTGGACAGTTTCGGACATTGAAGTTATGCGTCGCTGGACAGTGTCATTGGAAAGAGGTACTTTGTGCATGTCATCACTAGCTTTCTTCCCTAACATTACGTTTGCCATAACTTCTGCAGCAGGCTTAACTAGAGTCTCTCCAATTGAATGGGGTTTTCCCGTTTTTGCAATGAGTAGAGACACTCTGTATGATGCTTCAGTAGCCTTTGCATTTTCACCGGGCATAAAAAACTGTGAGGTGTTTTTACTCATGTGTCGCTCAAGCTCATCACGTTTTCTCTCAAAAAATGACACTGGTTTATCTGTACAATCTTTGTGCTTAGACTCAAAGTGACGCTTGAGTTTCGATGGTTTCATTGCTTCATTAGCCAATATTTCATAACACAAAACACAGTGAGGTCTAGGATCCTCAAGATCCCCAGTCCAGAAAAATCCAAACTTCATGTACTCATTGTGATATTTTCGCTTAACTTTCTCACATGGTTTTCCACGGTGCGCTAGCTCCGTGGTATGCGGGAGTGTGGTGGCCAGTGGCCGTGACTCGGTATCTTCGGTTCCGGCTTCAGTGGGCCTATGTGGTGCTGTAGTTTTGCTGCATTCAGTGGACGGTTGATCTTTTCTTTTGACTCCTCTTTGGTTTAGCCACCGATCCATTTTTTACGTTATTAAAACAGAATGGCAAGGACTGTTTCGCAAGTAGGCTACATTAAAAATCTACTTAAATAAGTGACGATTTTATAAACACTTGCCTAGTTTAGGTCATCTTTTCGCGGACCACTAGGGGGCGATGGCGGACCACTAGTGGTCCGCGGACCACACTTTAAGAATCACTGCATTAGGGTACCGCTAAGAGGCGCTGCTGGTGCGCTTATGTCTTCGTCTCATATGGACGTTTTAGGGGTACCCTTTTCGTCGTATATTGCCGTATGGTCAAGACCCGTCACTACATGACGTTTTGGGGTGAGACCGGGCTGGCTCAGACAGCACCCCTACTTCAACTGTACCCTCAGCCTTCACCCAGTGGACCACACACGTCTGTATCTCCCACATCATTTACTCCACTATCTCAACCTCAAGTATTTAAGGCACCATCACTTCCATCTCCTCTGAGTATTCATACACCTCAACCCTCAGGGTCTGCTCAGACAGCACCCCTACTTCAACTGTACCCTCAGCCTTCACCAAGTGGACCACACACATCTGTGTCTCCTAAAGATCATCTCCCAAGTGGTTCGAAACGAATCAGAGTGAAATGTATTCACTGTGGAATTGAACTTAACAAGAAGAACCTATGCCTCCACATTCAAAGAAAACATACAGATGTGAAACAAACCATTACAAATGAACGACACTTTCTTATCCAGTGCATTGACAGTGAGAATGGTATTTTTGCTGTTCAGAAATCTTTCTTTGGTCCTTCACTGCCAATACATGTGCAGAAGAGGGTATGGGGGGCAAACCACAGAATCATGTGTGAGGTAGACCAGTGTAACACAAACACTGACTTTGCATTTCGAAGTGGTTTGAAGGCATTTGAATGCATGTCATGATCCTGTCATGATCCTGGCTGTTCCTTCCCTTTTCTCTGTCTCCCCCTTTTGGACACACACACACACACACACACACACACACACACACACACACACACACACACACACACACACACACACACACGCTCACACACACTCCCACGCTTTACACGCATTCATTCATGCCGCTCCTTTACACTCTGATCATCTCCAGCTGGATCTACTCGCCACTCATTGTCTCCTCATTACTTTCTCACCTGCTCTCTCTTTCACTAATAGGTTTTGCTATTTATTGTTCTGACCGTCCCTTGTCTTGTTGCCAGATTATTTCGTGTGTTCGTGCATACGTTACCTCTGTACATTTCCTCAAATCCTGTCGTGTCGTGTCGTGTCTTGTCTACGGATATTTAATGGTGTTGTCGTGTCTTGTCTAGAGGTATCCATCTGTGTGATTGTTCGCTCACCTCAAGCTACTCTTCTCCACTGAGCTATACTGTGTGCAGAGCTTCCGACTGGTGGCCGCTCTTCGTAGCTGTCCATTCCTGTTCGCTGGAGAGAATCTGTGGGCTTAAGCATCTGGGCGAGTACCTCTTGCGCACACTTCGTGCTGCAGGACTTTAAGTTTCTTTGTGCTTTCTACCCTGAGTCTACGGAAGAATTTGTTGTTCTGATCACCCGAAGTCTACGGAAGAATTTATGTTATCTGATTAAAGAAGTTTTCTGTTCTTTCCGCTTGATACTGCCAGCATCTCTAATTAAAGACTGTTGAATGCTATTTCTGCTTTTGGGTCCTTCTCTACACCTGTATCACAATGCAACCATATTAAATCCTTGGCTTTCTGTCCTCGGAGCACTGATGACACTATCACTCTAAATGAAGAAGAACTGATGGAGATGGTGCAACAAAAGTGGTTTGGGGAAGACAGAAAGAAGAAGTGTATTGAAAGGCAGCAGGCAGCAGGTATTATAGGTGTGCCACTCTCAGTGGATGTGACAATTGCTGGACCCTCTTCCAAGAAATATATTTCAGTGTATGAACCCAAAACATCCTATTATAGCCGGCTTGGAAGAGTGATTGTTGTGTATGACTCCAAAAAAATCACTTGGGGTTGCCCATGCAACAAGACAAAACAGTCATGTGTGCACAAATCGATTGCTAAGTGGCACTTATTTCAAACTCAGAAGTCCCTTTTTAGAAAAGTAAGGACCACAGAAAGAAGTGATCCTATCCCGAGTTGTCAGCACCAAACAGAAGATCTACAAGATCAACAATACCCACCAAATGATGCAAGCATAAAGAAAATGGTGTTCTATTTATTAAAGGAAAAAAAGACTTCCTGCAGACCTACCAAAGGAACTAATCAATGGCCTTCAACCTAAGTGTGAATTCCCACGCAGCCTAATTCCACAGGAGATTTTCTGCTCACAATGCAAGGGGAATCAGTTGCTAAGCGAGCCGATTCTCATAACATTCAGAGCGAAGATTTGGACCTTCACAGGAGTTGTTGAAGGTAAGTTAAATCAATTTTTTTTAAATAACAATGTTGGTAGTTACTGCAGTTAAAAAAAAAAACTCTCTTTTAAGGGATTTCCACCTACTACAAAGTCTGCATCAATTGCAGAATGATGTTTCGTTATCAAGAGTTCACAGATGGGATCTATAATTTTAATGACCACCTGCTGATTTCTTTGCATTTATGCATGATTCTTCGCAATGCTATTCAGGTATGTTACCCAATATAGTTCCGGATATTGCTGCTGAAATAAATGATTGAAATTAGAAACATTAAATGTATTGCATTTAAAGTCCTTTAACCTTAAGATTCCAATTTGCCTTTAAAATATTTGATTTGTTCTTGTAGAATCACACTGCAGTTAGCAGAGTCCTGAGCCTGCTTTAAGCCACTGAAAATACAAAATTTCCCAGCCATGACACTGTGCTTCATGCTTACATTCACTTTGAAGCACTGACAAACCATGATTACATGTACTCCTGCATCAACTGTGGACACTACCCTAAAGTGGTAATCATGGACCTCCACAAAAAAGGAGTATTTAGTGTGCCTTGTAAGTTACTTCACTGTACAGTACCTAGAAATGATATCTTTATGCTAGTTTTTTACTATGAATTCCATTTGTGTCTTTTCAGTCAGTGAAATAAAATCTCCCCCTGATGATTTTGAGGGACACACCAACATTGAGTCCTTCTGGGAGCTAGTGACACAAGAGATGGTTGGTCAGGGATTTCTTCGAAGTAAGTTGTTCTTTATTATTATTATTATTATTATTATTATTATGGTGGATTCATTGTTTTTGTTATTAATAGTTATAGTATTGCTTGTTAACTTGTGTGCTGCACAATGTGGTTGTTAATATGGAGACACTTTATAAATGAAAGGTGGCAGGAATAACCCCTTCGTAGTTCCTCCAAGTTACGATTGTTGGGCTCCATGGATAGGTGTCAACACAAGGAAATCAGAAATGGTGTTGAACACTGAATTTGCAAAAATTCAGAAAACCAGGCCTTGTGACATGCTTGATCTTCATATAACTGAAGAACGACTTGGAGATGAGCTCTTCAAAATGAAGGTGAGATCCTAGATAATACTTTTTAATAAAGTTGTAGTCGATGCTTTTTATTTATGTCAATGATGGTGTAGGTTGAAGCCATACGGAAACTCTGCAAAGAGTGTGGTTTGGATTCGAAAGGATCTAAGATGGACTTTGTTTTAAGGTTAAGAGAGGAGATGCAAAACCGCTCCTCATATGACAAAGTGTTCCAACAAATCTGGGGTGCTTCTGGTAAGTTATTTTATTATGTATCATTGATTTAATATTGTTGTATTCATTACAATTGATAGAAAGCAATAAAGGGTCCAGTATGCTTGATACAAGCGTTTCCAACATGAGTACATTTCCAACTACAGTTATATTTCTTCTTTTTTAGGTGGATGGGCAGTAATTACTTGTCCCTGTGGAGTAGTCTACTCAATTAAATTTAACATTAGAGCAGAGTCTCCAAGAGACTTTGCTGATTTGCTCTTGTCATGGAAGCACTTCCCTAATGTGTCAATATATGATTTTGCCAGAGGACTAGCTACACACACTAACCTCCGGGACCCAGAGACTTTACCTTTTAGCCCTCATGAAGGCAGACTTGCAGAGCCAAGTGCTGAAAATATTCAGCTGGCTAAAGATAGCAAGTTAACGGTGAATTTGCCCTGGTTAAACGGCAAACAGGTGCAAAAGGATCCCACCTGCCATCCTTTAACTGGTTCTTCTGACCATTATGTTCTGTACGACCGCTTTCACGAGTGTAACACAAAAGACCCAAAAGATGTCCTCAGAGTCGACTTAGTCCCAGAACTAAGTGGATGGTTAAATACCCAAACTGCTGAACAACTTTTTTCTGGCATGCGGAAAAATAATTACTTTATGAACATGCTCACACCTTCAGCAAATATATTCTTAATGCGCAACATAATCCACCACTACAACCAATCACAAAATGAAAGTGTGAAAGAAAACCTCCAAAAAATTGTGTCACCAAATGATCATCTGACCTTGAATGATAATGGTCAGGTAATTGTAGGTAAGATTTATCTTATTACTATGTTTTGTGTTATTCAGAGAGCATTACTTCATATATAATGCATCAACTTTTGTTCCATCTAAAGGCACACCTCCAGAACCTGTTCAAATTGACGAGAAACCCTCAGGAGACAAAACACAAAAAGATGACCAATGTAAGCATGTACTTTTTAACAAAATGTGTAATTTGATGTTAAACCAGATGGGGTTTTTTTTATCAATTTATTCCCACTTTTATGTGCTCCTCAGTCCTTATATAAAAGTATATAATGCATTAACTTTTATTCCATATAAAGGCACACCTCCAGAACCTGTTCAAATGGACAAGAAACCCCCAGGAGACAAAACACAAAAAGACGACCAAAGTAAACATGTACTTTTTAAAAAATGTGCAATTTGATGTTAAACCAGATGTGGTTTTTTTTAATCAATTTATTCCCACTTTTATGTACTCCTCAGTCCTTAAGTGCTCCACGGTGGGTATTACTGCTTTGCGTCATGTGCAACCAAACAAGGTATGCTGGAAACAGTCACCCAGTACAGTCCAGCTGAACCAGGTTAGTTAGTTTTTTATTACTGTTAGGTTTCTATTATTGTTTTAAGACTAAAAAAAAGAGATACATATTGTAGTCTTCACTTTCATTTTTATAGCTAAACCATGCCTTGATGGAGACAAGACCATCAAGGGAGTTTTTGGCTTCTGTTGGAAACACAGTCCTCACAAGGAAGGATTTCCTTGCTTTAGGATGCCTTCGTTGTGTTGAAGCAACAGTGAGAAGCAGCAAACATATTTTAACATTTAACCCATACAGTACAGTACAGTAGTATATATTATGAAATATAATATTATAATATTAATATACTAATAAATATGTCCCTGAATGTTAACAGATTTTAAATGCATTTCTTTTAATGTTAACAGATTTTGAATGCCTGTCTTTCAGTTTTGAAAGATATTGCTGACCCTTCAGGTAATGCAAATAATTACTTTTATCAAATATTCTGTATGCATGATGTGTGTAAAAATAGGAATGTGGTTCCTTATTTAATTGTTGCACTTTTCCTTAACAGGGCATAATGGTCCATGTCTTTAATTCGTATGTGACCGTGACTTGGTTGCCACCCTTGTGTGCTGACCCAAATGTTCCTGTGAGGTTTTGTAACTGAGGCAGTACGAAGCCATTTTAAAAATATTTAAATTCTAAATATTATATCTAATTTTGTTTTGTTTTATTAAGGAAAATCTAGCAAGTCATGACTTCATTCTGCTGCCTTCCTGGACAGGAAATCATTGGATGATCTGTGTAGGTCTCAAAATAATTATTTTTAATTTTCAAATAATCAGAAATTTTTTACATGTTCTGCTTCATTTTTTCATACATTGAAAATGTAAAGCAAAGTGTTAGCACTTGACAGTTGATGTCAAAGTTGCATTGTTTTAGATCATGAAGCCAAAAAAGAGGGAGATCTTTTGGCTTGATTCCCTCTACGGACATGGCTTCAGTGATTGCCGTTTCATGAACAGTTACAGGTCTTGCTAATGAAATGTTCTGAGTTCATGAGTTCGGGGTTATGGTAGTTCTGTTTTAAACCATATATCCCCATTTTGTGTTGCTTTTAGGTTCCTTTTTCCTGCTTAATGGATTTATTCAGATTTTTTTGTTTGTTTTTTGTTTTGTTTTGTGTATTCAATGTTCTGTCTGACTTTAGGCCCTGTAAGAATGTCAGAACTTTTAAAATTTGTTTACAATTTCAGATCAAGCTTTGTCGAGCACCCATATAAGTTTGTCTTAACTTTCTGTCCTTTTTTATTATTTTTATTACACTTCACAGACAACTAGCAGAACATGTGAATCCTGGGCCATGGAGGGAGTACAGCTGTGACGACATTACAGTAAGCAGCAACCATTCTAAGCATTACAGGCCTACCAGCTTTTGATGTATTAACTTCATTATTATTATTATTATTATTATTGTTTAATTCACAGGACATTCCCAGACAACAAAATTCCAATAAGTGTGGAGTGTTTGTGTTGATGGTAAGTCATTGTAACCCATGTCACACCAGACAGTGTTATAAATGCCCTACATCTGAAAGATTTTGCATGTAGTTTTTTGTTGATTTGTAGTAACCAATACTAAACACACATTTTTGTATACTGTTGTACATTTCTTTAATGTCTGCTTTTATGTGTTTTAATTCATAATGTAGTATGCATTCTACATTGTAATGGATGGGCGTTTTGATTTCAATGAAGTAAGTCTTTATTTTATGTTATTTTTTGAAAACCTAAGTTAGCAATAGCTAATCAGTGCTCTGTTTTACAGAGTGACATGCTAACAATAAGAAGATGGTGGTGCATGCTTCTGCTGAGTAACTATCCTTTGAAGTAAGATAGATCAAGTTGTACTGAATGTAAAATGTTTCCAACATATCTGTGAACATAAATGTAGCAGTTTAAAATTAATAAGTGTTTTTAACTATAGATTGCTAAATTCATTACATGTATCAATCTAAACAATTGTATTTCAATCCTGGTCCTGGGGATGTCATTAAGAACAAACTGTCTTCATGATACTTTATATTTTGAACATTTGAAGATCAGACACTGAAAGAAAAGAACTCCGGAAAAAGAGGAGAGTAGAGAGAGCAGGTATTGGTTCCCACTTTAATTCTTGAACAGTAAAAATAACAGGGATTTAAAAATAATGCTACTCTTATTCTTACTTTCCAATTTAGAGGTGATGGAAACTCCCCTGCCTGTTGATTACTTGACCAAGGTAAGCACAGTATAAACTCCTGTGAATCTATCAGTTACACTTTTTAATAAGTCAAATGTAAAGCTACATTTTGTACTGACTGTTGGCTACTTTGGACAGATGCCACCTGACATCCTCTGGCGGATCCTGATGGGAGTCGTCACAGACGACGGCGATGTGGCTTTCTGGAGACTTTCAATGACGTGCAAGATTTTCAGGGATGTTGTCAGCAAGCCCAAATTCAGACAAGAGGCCCACTTTGTATGGCTGGACAGTAAGTTCTTGAAATCTAAGTTGTGAGTACTGTAAAAGGTACTTGAGAAAGTCTGTCTTTCCATCCATCTATTTCTATCTGTCTGTCTATCTTTGCAATCTATCCATCTATCTGTCTGTTCTTCCTATCTATCTATCTGACTGTCTGTCTATCCATCTATCTCTATCTGCCTATCTGTCATGTCTATCTCTCTGTCTGTGTCTAATAGACTGTATTGCCTTCATAACTTTCAGCTTGAAAACTACTTTGAACTTCAAACTGAAAACCTTTCAAACTTCAAGCGTTTAAAACTATTTCAAACTTTCAGGCTAGGCTTTCTCAAGCCAACCTAAAGTTTGTCTTGACAAACTTTTTTTTTTCAACTAGTTTATGTTGTTCATAAACAAAGTAAGTCTCTTAGGTACTTTACAGACAAAGCCAATAACACTCAAACATATATTTGTCTAACATCTTCTTATAATATGTTTAAAATATTTAAAAAATAAATTGTATGACTCTGTACTATGTTAATGTCTTTCTTCAAAATGATTCAGTATTGTTTGTTCTGTATTTTATCTAAATTAGGTGTTGTGAACTGGAGTGCATTTTCCAGAAACTATAGGCAAGAGTTCCGGGTGCCCTACTCGTTGACTCAGTGCCAGCACTGCAATGAAATATACAAGGACTGCCCACCTGGGTATGTGGGTGATGGCAGAAGAGGAGTCCTGTGCGGATTTTATTCTGACAAAGAGGTTGAGGGCTATTGCTCGGTTGATTGTTTTTTCAGTGATGGAGGGGAATTTCAAACTAGAGTTGAGTAGATTTGAAGTGTGTGTGTGTGTGTGTGTGTGTGTGTGTGTGTGTGTGTGTGTGTGTGTGTGTCTGTCTGTCTGTCTGTGTGTGTGTGTGTCTGTGTGTGTGTCTGTGTGTGTGTGTGTGTGTGTCTGTCTGTGTGTGTGTGTGTGTGTCTGTCCATGTGTGTCTGTCTCTGTACATATTTCTATTACATAATTATCTTTGTTTTGAAATAAAAGTTATCAATGCTATGAGTTTGGTTTTTTGAGTTGGCATGCATAATATGGGATACAGAGATTGACAATGCACTGTATGTAGTTGGTTTAACTTCAAACTACTTTATTGGAATAAATGTTTTATAATAGCCTATATAATGCACTATTACAGAGAAATTATTAAAATAAGAAATATATAAGTTGCCATTAATGTTTACAGTAATTTTGTAATTTACACAGTGAAGTGCAACAGAATAAAACAGAATAATTTTATTAAATAAAATAAAATACTACACAGATATTACAACATATATACTCTGAAATTCCTTACAAGTTTAGCTTAGATCAGGCATAGTTAAAACTGTGGATGTGCGCTGTACTCCTTTTTGCTGCTTTCATTATTACTTTAGAGTCTTTCTAATACATTAACTTTTTTTAAACATATTGTCAAATTTGCGCATGCGTTTTAAAGACGCGTGACGTCAAAACAAGTGACGTCACCACGTAACGCGCATGCGCTGTCACCACGTAACGCGCATGCGCTGTCACCGTGATATGGCGCATGCGTGGTAACACATACGTGACGTACATACGTGACGTAGATTCGTGACGTCACCGCGCTACAGTCTGCAGCGAGGAGTACTTGCCTATTGCAGCGACTTTTTCTTGTGCATGTTCTGCTGACAGGGTGACCATCCTCGATTAAGTTTCCCTCAGGACTTTTGTTAAAGCCAAAATATGACCACACCTCAGAATTGGTTCTTTTAAAAGGCTGAAAAATCTCTCGAGCACGGTCACTGCCTTCCGCAATTCCTTCTTGAATAAAAAAAATAACATTGCGCACTGCGCCTGCGTCAGACTGTTGCTGGCTGAACAGGATCTAAAATCGCGATAATCAAAAACGGTTTAATGATAATTAAATTTTAAACGATATTACTAAACGTCAGTACATTTTATCGTGGTTTATCGTGAAACCGGTAATCGTCCCATCCCTAGTCCTTGGTCACCCATGGCTCACCCGTCACAACCCCAGAGTGGACTGGCAATCAGAGTCTGTGTCGGCGTGGAGCAGTTATTGTCATAAGTCTTGTCTGGTGTCTGCCTGTCCGTCTGTTTCTGTCCCTGTGTTTCAGGAGGAGGCAGTGGATTTATCTAACGTGCCTGCGGAGTACCTGGACCTGAAGGAGGTGTTCAGTAAGTCTCGGGCTGCTTCTCTTCCCCCGCATCGTCCCTATGACTGTGCTATAGAGTTATTACCAGGTACGTCTCCGCCTAAGGGCAAGTTATATTCACTTTCTGTTCCGGAAAGAGAGGCCATGGAGAAATACATTTCTGATTCTCTAGCAACGGGGTTCATCCGCCCTTCCTCTTCTCCTGCGGGGGCGGGATTCTTTTTTGTGGGTAAGAAAGATGGATCGTTGCAACCTTGTATTGATTACCGGGGCTTGAACAACATCACGGTAAAGAATACTTATTCTTTGCCGTTGATGTCTTCAGCTTTCGAGAGGTTGCAGGGAGCATCTATCTTCACGAAGTTGGATTTACGAAATGCTTATCATTTGGTCCGCATCAGGGAGGGGGATGAGTGGAAGACTTTAACACCCCCAAGGGGCACTTTGAATATTTGGTTATGCCTTTCGGCCTTTCCAACTCCCCAGCGGTCTTCCAGGCACTTGTCAATGATGTGTTACGAGACATGGTCGATCAGTTCATATACAGTACCATTCAAAAGTTTGGAAACACTACTATTTTTAATTTGCAAGAAGTCTCTTATGCTCATCAAGCCTGCAGTTAAAAAAAAAAAAAAAAACAGTAATATTATGAAATATTATTACAATTTAAAATAATGGTTCTCTTTTTTAATATGCTTTAAAATGTAATTTATTTTTGTGATGCAAAGCTGAATTTTCATCAGCAAGTACTCCAGTCTTTGGTGTCTTATGATCCTTCAGAAATCATTCTAATATGATAATTTGATACTCAGTTATTATCAATGATGGAAACAGTTGTGCTGTTTAATATATTTTTTTGGAATACTTTTTTCAGGATTCATTGATGAGTAAAACGTTAACAGCATTTATTCATAAAAACAGCGTTTATTCAAAATAAAAACATTTCTAACAATATAAATCGTTACCATCACCTTTTATCAATTTAACACATTCTTGTTGAATTAAAGTACTAATTTCTTAAAAAAAAAATAGTTATTGTTCCCAAACTTTTGAACGGTAGTGTATATTGTTACAAAAGATTTCTATTCTAAATAAATACAGTTCTTTTTAACTTTTTATTCATCAAATAATCCTGAAAAAAGTATCTCAGGTTATAAAAAAAAAATATTAAGCAGCACAACTGTTTCCAACATTGATCATAAATCATCATATTAGAATGATTTCTGAAGGATCATAAGACATCAAAGACTGGAGTACTTGCTGATGAAAATTCAGCTTTGCATCACAAAAATAAATTACATTTTAAAGTATATTAAAAAAGAGAACCATTATTTTAAATTGTAATAATATTTCATAATTTTTTTTAACTGCAGGCTTGATGAGCATAAGAGACTTCTTTCAAAAGCATTAAAAATAGTAGTGTTTCCAAACTTTTGACTGGTACTGTATGTCTACCTGGATGACATATTGATTTTTTCATCGTCTCTCCAGGAACACGTGCAACATGTCCGGCAAGTGCTTCAGAGGTTGCTAGAGAATGGGCTTTTTGTCAAGGCGGAGAAATGCGCTTTTCATGCACAGTCTGTTTCTTTTCTAGGTTACATCATTTCGGATGAGGGAATGCGCATGGATCCTGAGAAGATTAAGGCTGTGGTGGATTGGCAAAGTCCAGATTCCCGTAAGGCCCTACTGAGGTTTCTGGGGTTCGCCAATTTCTACCGGCAGTTCATTCGCAATTTCAGCCAACTAGCCGCACCTCTGACCGCCTTGACCTCCCCCAGAACGACGTTCAGGTGGTCAGACGCAGCCTTGGCTGCGTTTGCCAAACTGAAGGGTTGCTTTGTTTCAGCCCCCATTCTGATAACCCCTGATACATCACGTCAGTTCGTGGTGGAGGTCGATGCATCAGAGGTGGGGGTAGGTGCAGTGTTATCCCAGCGTTCTCCTTCAGACGACAAGATGCATCCTTGCGCGTTTTTGTCGCATCGTTTATCCCCTGCCGAGCGCAATTATGACATTGGCAACAGAGAGTTGTTGGCAGTCAAGTTAGCATTGGAGGAGTGGCGCCACTGGTTAGAAGGTTCGGGGGTACCTTTTATCGTCTGGACCGATCACAAGAACTTGGAATACATTCGGACTGCTAAAAGATTGAACTCCAGGCAGGCTCGGTGGGCTCTTTTTTTTCGGTCGTTTTGATTTTACTCTCTCGTACCGCCCGGGTTCCAAAAACATCAAACCCGATTCTTTATCGCGTATTTTTGACCGTTCCGAACGCCCGTCTACTCCTACTCTTTACCAGAGAATCTATTAATCTCTTCACTCACATGGGAGATCAAATCGAAGGTCAAGAAGGCCTTAGAAGGGGTAACGCCTTCGGCTCGTTGTCCACCGAATCGTTTATTTGTGCCTGAGGGTTTACGGTCCAGTGTTATTCATTGGGGTCATTGTTCCAATGTGGCTTGCCATCCAGGAGTTAATCGCACTCAATTTTTAGTCAAGCAACAATTCTGGTGGCCTTGTATGGCTCGTGACGTTCACAGTTTTGTCTTGGCTTGCTCAGTTTGTGCCACGGGTAAGACTTCTAATCGACCTCCAGATGGGTTACTTCAACCGCTGCCGGTGCCTTCGAGACCCTGGTCCCATATCGCTCTAGATTTTATCGCTCCCAGGGTCACACGGTAGTTTTGACCGTGGTGGACCGGTTCTCGAAGGCGGCCCATTTCATTCCTTCAAACGGTTTGCCTCGCTCCAAGCCGCTGTGTCATTATCACTTCAATTTTAGGGAAACTAATTCTACATTCTTGGCAGAGAACACACAAAGCTGCTTTTATCCCTCCAGGAGTTTTGTAATATTGATCTTTCGGTATTTTTGGCATAGTTTGAGGTTTACCATTCTTTAATTCCTTCCTGGATTTGGGCTTGCTCTTAGCAGGACCTTCCCACCACAGGTATTCTCCAAAACTACCGCAAATAACACACATTCCTCCGGAATATGCTTTATCAAACACTTCGAGGCTTCGTTTGGCCATAGTCACGTGACATGGGTGTTTTGAATCACGCTTCGGATCAGTGTTTCGAAACATCTGCGCTTCGGGATCTCGCAAAGCTTCGGAACGACTGTTTCGCATCAGCCATCCCTATCGCAAAGCACAATGCTATTTTATTTTTTCCCAGCACGGTACCATAGAACGGCATAAAGCAAGAGAGATAAGAAGTAAGAGGCGGGGCACCAGTTAAAACATTTCAAAGTTAAAGTTCACGCAAACAGGTATTAATAGACAAGTTTTAGTCAAATATTGATTGTTTATAGCTGAATTACTAGAACGCAATTATATTTAGAATATTAGAATATAGCTATTAATCCAATAAAGTATTCAACGATATAAGATATAGTGGCATGACAACCCCATTCTTGTAATATCTTAATAAAATATCGAATTTCTAATATATTTAGGTTCACACCTCCATTGTGTAATATAATTGTATAGTCCATTAAAATAGATTTAAACCTAATATTGGTTCTCAAACTGGTGGCCATGCCCCCCCTGAAAGGCTGCCAGGCCTTTTTTTCCAAAAAAGAATACTTGAGCCAATAAATATCTCTGTACACCAGACAAAGGAGACAGCTTTATTTTTCACTTTGTTTTGAACATGACAGTGTATACAGATTTAATAATACAGGTTTGTTGTAAATGTCATTTTATTATATGTTTTAATTGAATATTTGATTGAATGTGTCAGTTGCAAAGGCTGGTACTGGGATTGCATGAGCTGACCAAACTTTGATTTGTGGGTGAAGTGTGTTAATGTGTTTGTTTAAATAAATGTGTTTTTTCTAATAATATGGCCTATGTCATATATGTTATTACTTCTCCTTGTTTGTGAATAAAACTTCAAAACAGAATCAGTTGCTCTTTTTTAATATTATTAAAATTTAAACTACTCTCATGATTTACTTTTATCTTTGATATTTACAGTAAATGTGCAAATTACTACATGGAATATTATTTTAGTCATTAAATAAATGTCATTAAAATGTGAAAATTTTAATTGTTATGAAAAGCCTTTAGAATAAAACTAAAACATTTCTTTGTGAATGTACATAGGTTTGCTCAATTCACAACTTGACCAATTCAATATCTCCATATCTCCATGTTGTGGTAAGCTTGTAGAATTGAACTAAAACCTTATGAAAGTGCTGCAGGGTTGCTATTGCACCATCTGACTGCATTATTTCTTAAATGATGATATAAATGTATTGTTTGACCTAGACATTTACAATACGTTGGCATATGTTTGTAAATGTATATTCGCTTATTTATCCGATTTAAAGAACTTTTAACATTTATTTTTACATGTCATTTTAAATTACTACATTCTGCAACAGTAACCATACACAGTGTAGCCTGCCTACCATCTAGTTTTGTATTCTTAAAGCTTCTACATAGGAGTCTTCTATGGATCTGAGAGCAACTCTGAGTGAGGAAAAGACAAAAACTTAAAAAATATGTGATTTTTGTATAACTTTATGTCTGATAACTTTCAGTATAGTCAACATGGACCAGATAAGAAACGCACGGACACAATTGGAACAAATCGCATGCTGTTATTAAAACTATATTGACAGTCAAAAAAGCGTCTTGAAAAAGGTTTGCTGGTAAGAAAAGAACTTGCTATAGGCTACTGTGGTAAACAGACGTTACACAATGGAGGTGTGAACTTAAATATATTAGAAATTCGATATTTTATTAAGATAGGTCATGCCACTAGGCCTATATCTTATATCGTTGAATTCTTTATTGGATTAATAGCTATATTCTAATGTTCCAAATATAATTGCGTTCTAGTAATTCAGCTATAAACAATCAATATTTTACTAAAACTTGTCTATTAATACCTGTTTGCGTGAACTTTAACTTTAACTTTGACATTTTTTAACTGGTGCCCCGCCTACTTTTCAAATACAGTTTCTCCAAACGTGTTTATTATTTTAGGTAGTTATCATGATAATCCATGTCCAAGAGTCCATTTCCTCGGATGAGATGGTTTTTATTTGTTATTTCACACTATATAATTCTATGAACAATGGGAAGTAGGCCTAAGGGCGACACTAGAGGGCGCCCGCGCCCTGAACACATTTGTCGCCCTAGGCAATCGCCTAGTTCGCCTATAGCAATCGCTGGCCCTGACTAATTGATTAACTGAATGGACTCCTCTCACGTTAATTAGGTTAATTATTTGAGAGGGCTCCTCCAGAACTTTGTTAATAAAACATCAATTAATGTTATTTCATTGGACTGAAACTTTATATAAGTTTATATAGTTTTATATGGTTTTATATTTATTTTTCGAACTAAGTAATCTTAGGCCTCTTTGATCTGAGCTTATGCACCTTATGCAAAAAAAAAAAAAAAAAAAAAAAAACCTTATTTGTGAATAATTTTGGAACAAATATATGTAATAATTGTACAGCTAAGTGCAATGACAATAAAGGCATTCAATCAAATTCAAATATGAAAAAAAAAGCACTGTTGATCACACTAGTCTACTTTAATGTTTAACCAGGGTATTTGTATTGAAATGCTTTTATTTTGTACAAAATGGCAGAGTCACACTTGTGGTGTTCCCTGTCAAAAATGACCGGCCATTGAAAGTGAATGTGGGAGATTGAAAATAAGAGAACAATTTTGTTTCCAGGAGCATGTTCATCATGTTCATGTTCACATATGTAATTGTGTGCTTGTGGCACCGCTAGGGCCGAGGACAACCACCACTCCGGGGGAGCTACACCAAGAACACCAAGAGTCAGACAACGACGTGAAATAAAAGCTTGATTCTTTTTATTAAATATAAAAACACTTTAAAGGAATGTCACCGCCACAGAACTCTTCGTGAGGGCCTCTCGTCTAAGCAGGGCTTCTGTGGAGGAAGACTCCAGTCGGCCACCAGTTGGTCTCTTCCTTGCTCGGAGCAATACAGGGGGGAGAGAAGGGATGAGGGACGAATGCCTTCGTCTAAGCAACAGCGGGGGCTGGGTAGCTCTGCTCACAGGACCACAATAGAAGGAGGGGAGAAGGGGCAGGAAACGGATTGGTCTAGAGGCCAGGACCCGTAGATGGCAGGCAGCAGACCAACGTAAGTGGTAGGCAGGACGCAGGGGGGACCACGGGTAAGGATCAGCAGACGGTGGGGTTTCTCTTCTCACAGGACAGCATCAGATCACTGAGTGTCACCTCTCTTTCACAGGACGACGGGGATGGGACGGAGGACCAGGACCTTTTTCGGTGGGGAGCAGCGAGTAGTAGATGGTAGGCAGAGCACAAGGGGCTACAGGTGGGTGGCAGCAGACAATGGGCTTCCTCTTTTCACAGGACAGCGACAGTTTCTCTGTATTCACAAAACAGCAGCGGTAAGCACAGAATCCCACAGTCAACAACTGAGCCTTCTTACCACAGAACAGCGATGACAGGCAGCAGTGGCAGCATGCAATGGCGGATAGCAGTTTCTCTATGTTCACAGAACACAATGGTGAGTTCCGAATCCAACAGTTAACAACTGAGTTTTCTTACCCCAGGGCAGCGATGGCAGAATGCAGGGGCGGATAACAGGTTCTCTATGTTCACATTAATTCTTGGTTCCCCACCGGGCTGGGCGATCTCCGACTGAGCTTTCAGAGTGCTGGTAACATCAAGCTTTCAAATACTCGTGCATGTATCAAACCACTTTAAATCTTCATACGTGCTCACTTCAATCGTCAGACACTGCAATGACACACCACTTAACAGTGAAAAAGGTACCTTCACCTCAGCTTGTCGGGCCGGCAGATCCACTATGGTGATACATTCAAAGGGAGACTCCAAGTTCGATCAACAATCCATAATTCAAAGCACACTCGTGCCTCCAAACTGCCGCCTCTGCCTCTCGTCTTCTCGTACCTCAATTTTGATCAAGTCCGCTCTGCTTGTCTGCACCTCTTCTCTTCAAACTGCCACTTCTCTCTTCTCAAGCCGCCGTGCACACTGAACTTTTCGACCGCCACGCAAACTCCACCAGGCCGCCACACAACTGAACCCCAGACCGCCACACACACTGAACGCTGAACACTGAACGTTGAAATAGCCACTTGATTATCCACTGCAGCTGTCGCTCATCAACATGGGCGGCCATGACAGGTCACCGGAACCGGCCTGGTGTTACACCGGAACTGTTTCCCCAAGGGAACTCGTTCTGTTTGTTATAGTTCCTATTTGTCACTCCGTGACACTTGCAAATATGAATCTTGCAGTTAAGGTGCATTAGAAGATGTATCCAAAGAAGGCACCACTGAGCTACTGCATGTACAGACCTTGAAACAACTGATGATGAGGGCCCAGCTGATGCTATGATTACATTATGGTCGAAAGATGGAACTTTGTCCTGGTCTTCATCCTCATCTATGAGGCAAGGCAGGTTTTCTTCTGAAAATGTCATGAATGATGCCAGGGAGAGGAGAAGGGTCTACAAAGGCAACTGGAAGACGGTTGATCGAACAGACACCCAGGCATACATTGGTCTCTTGATTCTGTCTGGGGTCTGCAGATCCAGAAATGAATCCACCGCCAGTTTATAGGATGCAGACACAGGTTGGGGAATTTTTGGTGCCACAATGTCACAACAGACATTTCATGTGTTGTCATGAGTGATTCGTTTTGACAACCGAGATACAAGACCTCAACACTGGGAAAACGACAAGCTTGCACTAATTCGAGAGCTCTGGGACAAGTGGGATGAGCGGTTGCCACTCTTCTACAACCAAGGTCCAGAAGTCACAGTAGATGAGTGCTTAACCGTTTTCATGGGCAGATGCCCATTTAAACAATATTATCCCCAGCAAACCTGCTAAATTTGGGATAAAGCTTTGGGACAGCGTGCGTAAGGGAAACAGTCAAGTGGTGTTTCAGAAAAGAACCAGGACAAGAGAGTTGAAATGACAGCAGGTCTCCAGGGACATACAACTATATGTGATAATTTCTTTACTTCCTATAATCTCGGCAAATAACTATTGAAAAAAAAAAACAACAAAAAAAAAAAAAACACCATGGTAGGGACAATCAGAAGGAGGAAGCCCTAGGGATCTTTTTCCATCCAAGTTTGCCTTCACCGACACACATGCTCTTGTGTCATACTGCCCAAAGAAAAAGAAAAAAGTCCTACTCTGCACAAAGACGTCCGTGTGAGTACCAGGGAGGACAAGAAGCCAGAAGTCATCCTGTACTACAAAAAAAGTATCGACAACCTTGATAAGGTATGCTACTTTTTAAATTTAAACTATTTTTGTTCATTACATATTGTTTAACATGGTGTATAATAATTGGATATGCTTTCTTTTGAAACACTTTTTATTTTTATTTTATTTATTTTATTCTTTTGAATATGTAAATATGATTTTAGGTACGATCAATTGAAGAAAATCTCAAATGTTGATAAATATTACATGATGTTACATTGCTAGCCTATTGATTTTTGTGTTGTTGTTTTGTTTTCAAGGTTACTGGCACATACTCTTGCAAGAGATAATCAGCATGATGGCCCATGGTGTTGTTTTTCAACATCATTGATGAGTGGATGGAGGAGAATCCCGAGTGGAAAGAGGGGGAACCGTCAAGAGAAGGCTGTTCCTAGAAGAGCTGAGGAACATTTACGTTGAGCACTGCCCTCTTCTACACTGGTGAGAGACATAGAAATACCAAAACTAGGGCCTTCAACTGTCATAGGCAGAGAATAGAAAAGGAAGAGATGCACATTGTGTGCTCCAAAAGATGTGAAAACAAGCACTGTCTGTTTCAAATGCAGAGCACACATTTACAAGGCACATGCAATATGCTTTTGTCAGTCATGTGCAAAAGTTCACAAAATGACCAGTTTCATGGTACATAAAAAAAGCTTTTGTCAGTCACTTACATGAAATCACACAAAGATCCGGTGTTTGTCATTTTGGTGTTTTCTTAAATATATATATTTTTTGTGTTCCCATTTGCTCAAATAGCAAAAGAAAAACTCTGTCGGAAGAGATAAAGATGTCAAGTTGACCGTGCCTCACAGTCGTTGTGTTAGAAACACCCTCACAGTAGCATTTACAAATTTTTTTGTAATTAATAAGAAAAAATAAATAAAAATATATACATATACAGTGAGGAAAATAAGTACACCCTGATAAGTACACCCTGAACACCCTGCCATTTTGCAAGTTCTCCCACTTGGAAATCATGGAGGGGTCTGAAATTGTCATCGTAGGTGCATGTCCACTGTGAGAGACATAATCTAAAAAAAAAAATCCAGAAATCACAATATATGATTTTTTAACTATTTATTTGTATGATACAGCTGCAAATAAGTATTTGAACACCTGTCTATCAGCTAGAATTCTGACCCTCAAAGACCTGTTAGTCTGCCTTTAAAATGTCCACCTGCAATTAGATGCACCTGTTTGAGGTCGTTAGCTGCATAAAGACACCTGTCCACCCCATACAATCAGTGAGAATCCAACTACTAACATGGCCAAGACCAAAGAGCTGTCCAAAGACACTAGAGACAAAATTGTACACCTCCACAAGGCTGGAAAGGGCTACGGGGAAATTGCCAAGCAGCTTGGTGAAAAAAGGTCCACTGTTGGAGCAATCATTAGAAAAATGGAAGAAGCTAAACATGACTGTCAATCTCCCTCGGACTGGGGCTCCATGCAAGATCTCACCTCGTGGGGTCTCAATGATTCTAAGAAAGGTGAGAAATCAGCCCAGAACTACACGGGAGGAGCTGGTCAATGACCTGAAAAGAGCTGGGACCACCGTTTCCAAGGTTACTGTTGGTAATACACTAGACGTCATGGTTTGAAATCATGCATGGCATGGAAGGTTCCCCTGCTTAAACCAGCACATGTCAAGGCCCGTCTTAAGTTTGCCAATGACCACTTGGATGATCCAGAGGAGTCATGGGAGAAAGTCATGTGGTCAGATGAGACCAAAATATAACTTTTTGGTCATAATTCCAATAAACGTGTTTGGAGGAAGAAGAATGATGAGTACCATCCCAAGAACACCATCCCTACTGTGAAGCATGGGGGTGGTAGCATCATGCTTTGAGGGTGTTTTTCTGCACATGGGACAGGGCGACTGCACTGTATTAAGGAGAGGATGACCGGGGCCATGTATTGCGAGATTTTGGGGAACAACCTCCTTCCCTCAGTTAGAGCATTGAAGATGGGCCGAGGCTGGGTCTTCCAACATGACAATGACCCGAAGCACACAGCCAGGATAACCAAGGAGTGGCTCTGTAAGAAGCATATCAAGGTTCTGGCGTGGCCTAGCCAGTCTCCAGACCTAAACCCAATAGAGAATCTTTGGAGGGAGCTCAAACTCCGTGTTTCTCAGCGACAGCCCAGAAACCTGACTGATCTAGAGAAGATCTGTGTGGAGGAGTGGGCCAAAATCCCTCCTGCAGTGTGTGCAAACCTGGTGAAAAACTACAGGAAACGTTTGACCTCTGTAATTGCAAACAAAGGCTACTGTACCAAATATTAATATTGGATTTTTTTTTTTAGATTATGTCTCTCACAGTGGACATACACCTACGATGACAATTTCAGACCCCTCCATGATTTCTAAGTGGGAGAACTTGCAAAATAACAGGGTGTTCAAATACTTATTTTCCTCACTGTGTATATATATATATATATATATATATATATATATTAGGGCTGGATGATTAATCGAAAAGTAATCGAAACCGAAATTCAGAGCCTATAACCGACGTAATTTTACCAAGTCGGTTATTTCGTTTTTTTAATCCTATTAATATTTCCGCCCACTGCCCAGCTAGCAAAAAATGTGCGGGCCGAAAGCGGCCCGATTAAGGCTAAAACACTCGGCCAATCCTCGGCATGAATCTAGGTCCGATTGCTCTGCGAGCGCTCGGTTTTAACGCGGCCCGATTAAGGCTAAAGACACTCGGCCAAGCGCTCGGTTTTAACGCGGCCCGATTAAGGCTAAAGACACTCGGCCAAGCGCTCGGTTTTAACGCGGCCCGATTGCGGAACCCCGAGTGAGAGGACGTAAGCTCGCCTCCAATCCCGTTCCTTATTTGGGCTTATTTGAACTTTGAACTATGATTTCCATTCATATCAGGTTAATACTAAAATTGCTTAGCAGCCGTTATTTATGCAAGATAAACAAAGTAAAACAGCACAAGGAAGACAGGTTTCATGTTTAATGCATTTTTTATTGGACCACACTACAAAAATAGGACAAACACACTTTTTAATAACAGATTTGAATAGAATAGAAATAATATCACAGCATTAATGTAGAATCAAGGAGTTCAAATACCATTTTCCAATATCAACATTTTTAACTTTGAAACATTTTATTCTGGCCCACTGCATTTGAGTTGTCTACACACACACACTTTTTAATAACAGATTTGAATTGAAAAGAATAGAATAGAAATAATATCACAGCATTAATGTAGAATCAAGGAGTTCAAATACCATTTTCCAATATCAACATTTTCACTTTGAAACATTTAATTCTGGCCCACTGCGATTTTTGAGTTGTCTACGTTGTCTGATGTTCGCCCTCTTTGGCTTCGGCCACCATCCCTATCAGAGGCTAACCACAGACACCTGGTGATGAGCAGCTCTGTTTCCTCTTCTGTAGAATCTTTGGTCAGGGCATTGCGGCGGACTGCATCTGAGAAAAACACAAGATAGAAGAGGGCAGCATGACCACGTGATGTTACTCAGCAACCACCAAAACTTAATTTGGATGCAGGGCTCTACACTTACATTTCTTTTTAATTTAAAAAGTTTAGGAGCACAGTCAAAAATTTAGGAGCACCTTCTGATCAATGACAAATTAACCTACCCATTAAATTAACCTACCCATTAAAAGGCGATATTTGATAAAAATGACTTGCCGGGGCATTTTTTTTTAAAAAAGCGCATATTCTTAACTAAATCACAGCCTTTGTGATTTCATGATAGCACTATGCTATATTATGATTGTAAATGATCGTGTAGCTTTAGAAAACGGTGTAATAATGTTATTCATGGATTCTCGTCTGTGGAATGCGCCACTTCCGGTATTTTGCCGGTTACTCAACACGGGTAAATTGCAATTGAGGATTTTTTTAAATCGAGTGCTCGACTTTAATCGAGGAATCGTTGCAGGTCTAGTTTCAATGGAGGGTGCACCCATAGAACCTGATCAGGTCAGTCGCACTGGTGCTCCTAAATACTTTGTCACCGTCACAGCCAGTAAATAAATAAATAAATAGGTTGCACTGTAGAGCCCTGGGATGTCACCACAGTGCAGTTATCCAGCACTGACACTCACCCAGAACCACACTTTTAATGAGTCTCGCCAGCGAAGTGTTCATTGCTCTTTTCAGGACCCGTCCCACAGTGTCTTTAAGAGTCATGCCTCCAACCATTCCAAGGAAAACAGTCTGAAACAAAGACATGTAACTCGTTAGTTATTTAAGGAATATAACATGAGTGAGAGTGGGGACTGACTTTTAGGAATGATCTGATTAATGCATAATTTAACTCACCAAATTCTTCTTCTCCTCTGGATTCTTTAACGTCTCCTCCAAACATTGTAGATCCTCAATAGTTGAAAGTAGGAGACCAAAATGTGTTGGGTCTGGCGTGAATTCTGGAACTGCTGGAGATTTGTTGGAGCTGCATCAGGATGAGCAACTGCTGCTCTCTGATAGAATCAAGCTGGATGAGGGTCTCCTTAGCAATTGCTGTAAGACACAAGAAAAAGCAGGCATAACAGATTAGTAGCAAAACATTGTACGTAGATATGTCAGAGTAAACCGAGAGAGATCACTTTGTAGAATTCCTACCTGTAGGCACAGCCTCCCGAGAAGACCTGTTTTTTGTGTCTTCCATGGTGTTGCTTTCCATGGTTGTGTTGACATTTCTGCCTTTATAACTGAGAGGGTTATAATCAGAGGAAGGTTAAGTTTAAAATAAAAATGTTGAATGTAATATATTTTTCTCCTGGTCCTTATTTTAAATAGGTCATAAAAAATATCAATATTATCGACTGATATGAAACGCTTACATCATGATAGGCTACAGTTTTCAGTCATATCGCCCAGCCCTAGGGTAGTTAATAAACGTTTTAAACCTGTCTGTACAGACCGCATTTAGCCAAATGATGTTAGCTATAAAGTGCGATTTCAGTTTGCGCCATAAAAGTACAACTAGAGGCCAATTCACACCGCAGACAAACGCCAGCAAACACCAACAAAAAAAAGTCACCAACAAAAGTTGGTCGTTGTATTCAGAATGTTATGAAAAATAAGTGTCATGTTCACACTGCCCCAACAGAAACCGACAAACTCAAGCACCCACGGAAAAACACGAGATATTCATTCATTTTAACCAATACAAGTAAAAGATTGCAGCTTTCAAACACAACTTTCTTCTCGTTTTATATTGTTAAATGTCGAGAGTGCATCTGTTACAGGCCCCTGTGCAAAAGGCCATTAAATGCACTTCACGACGTCACACACAGCGTTCACAAAATGGCGGAAGGTCTGCACATAGATCTTCACAACCCAGAACATTAATACACAAAATATTTGCAGCATGAACATATGTTGAATCATACCTGTAAAACCAGGAGCAAACGTGTCAGCGTAATCATAATCCCCAGCAACTGTGAGGTCGCCGGCGAAGAGCTCCTCTAATGTTATAAGAGTCCTCAGTTCATTTTCATAATAGAGTCCCGATCTCACTCAGCAACAGACATGACCCAGCTTTCAGCAGACCAAAGTCCCACATCATTCCTCTATTTACATAAGTAAAATAAATATTTTCTTACAGGATCAAAATGTGCACATACTTTGACAAAACGTGTTTGTTGGCGTTTGTCTGTGCGGTATGAATTGGCCTTAAGCCAGCTAACATTTGTTCCACTTTATTTTCTTCCACAGATCAAAGACTGATCGTAAATATTATTCACGTAAATTGCATTCAATAAAAATGGTGTCTAGCCTAGCAACTAATTCTTTGCCAACTAGCAGAACGAAAATATGAGCTGATAGCGCAAAAACAGCGCAGCTAACGTTAGTCAATGTTAGCTTCGTTCGCGCCATAAAAGCTTTCATATTACCCCCATTTGCACTACTTTACTCAGACAAAAAATTTATATTGTTGTCCTAATTAATAGAATTCGAGTTCTGAATTCTTTCTTTTCGTTTCATCTAGGGAACTAGCACAAATGAACATGAACAAAGTTTAAACGGATCGATAATAATCAACATTTAATCAGCAACAGTTCGAAATATGTAGGTCGACGTAACTCGATTGATATGCTCGGCGTGAAATGTTGATGCTTTTTAAGGAAATTGAACACAACTTACCTCAAGTTCACTGTAATGACGCATGATCGAAAAGGGATGATTTTAAGTCAGGCGTTGAGTTTTATCTCACCGAAAGTTGTGCACACGTCTTGCGTGCTGACGCTCGCTGCAGCAACTGTTGAAATCGGCTTCATACCGGTAAACGCATCTGAGCCGAGCGCCCAGAGTTTAACCGTCACTGCTGGTAAACATTTGAAATAGCCAGTAAAATTAATTTTAGACTCAGTGTTAATTTTAGACTACCCAACTACTCAGCCGATGCGCGACTGCAATCACTGTGACTGTGCGAGTGATGTCAAGCGCCCATGCATTTTTAAAATACACGTAAAGAATCTTCATGACAACTAAATATTTTTGCTATAGTTATAAATATTAAAAATTGCTCTGTGCAAAATGACTCTATTATTATTATTATTTACCGCAGATATTTTGTTTTGGACAACGACATTCGACGAGTATAACATACTAAGATACAGTCAGGAATTTACGTCAATTTTAAAATAATTTTTATGTTAATTATTGCTACATTAAAACCATCCTTGATTTAACCTAAGCCGAGTCATTTCCAGAAGTGGTCCAGATCATACAGCAGAGCCGAGTTACCAGTTACGGTGAACATGAATCGGCCCAGTGCTTTACAGCCGTAACAAAAATGCATGTGGCCAGAGCGAGCTGCGGGCCACAATCGGCCCGGTTAACACACGCCGATGCCGAGTCTGAGCCGAGCTCGGGCCGATTATACATGCTATCTGGGTGTGTGTTAACTTTCCCCTAAAACATACCGCGTGTGTAGTCACATGACTCCGCCCCGTCCCTTAGCTCTGAACGCGCGTCTATTTCGCTTCAAACGCTCGCTTACGCGCGTCCTATTCGCTTTGGACGCGTGAATGGATTCAAAATGTTTTAAGTGTAGAACTAGACGCGATAGACGCGAATTTGACGCTCTATTCGTGTTTGGTGTGAACGCAGCATAATGAACAGGATGCGATGTCAAGATTGCAATGCTGTGTGTGTGTCGGAGAGAGAGAGAGGCACGGGCGCGATCTAACAGTGGAAACATAAAAAACATCATTCGTCATTATAACATCAACATCAATTTGTTCATACAGGACATCATTAAAACTGCAAAGTGTTTAGCCTAGCCTACTTATATTTGTGTAAAACATTGTGCTTTTGTCAAACTGTAAACTCTTGTCAAACTGAAACCTACAACCGTCACCCAACCAAAATCACACACACACACACACACACACACACACACACACACACACACACACACACACACCCCAGCTGGCATTTTAACGTAGAGTCAGCGTTGAATCAACGTCAGGTGTCAATGTTGGATAACCGTTGGATTTTGTTTAGATTTTGCAAATCTAATCAACGTTGAAATAGCAACGTAATTCCAATGTCAATCTAATCAACGTTGAAATAGCAACGTCATTCCAACGTAACGTTTCTCAACATAGGTGAATTTGCCAACGTTGAATCAATATTGATTTTAGTTTAGATTTTGCAAATCTAATCAACGTTGAAATAGCAACGTCATTCCAACGTCACGTTTCTCAACATAGGTGAATTCGCCAACATTGAATCAATATTGATTTTGGTTTAGATTTTGCAAATCCAATCAACGTTGAAATTTCAACGTCACTATAAAGTCCTGCTTTTCAACATAGTTTATTTTGTTAAACTGTTTTCACTAAAGTATTGATGTGTTCAACAATAACACTAAACACCTTGAAATGGATACATAAACACTAAGTTTGCGGACACGCACAGTCAGCTAGGAAGAAGCCAATTGGTCAAAGCAAGACCAGGAAGAAGATTAATAAAGACATTTCACTGACGTAAGATACATGCTTTATTGCATGGCTGCAAGTGTGCCAACATTTCACACAACATCATTTTACACGTGTCGAACTTTAACCTTTAGAAAAACGGCCCAAACATTGGGCAACATTGAACACGGCTGGTTAAATCTTCCCTTTTTGTTACTTCTTTCTGCCACCGCCACCTATCCTCTCTGGTGCATATTTCAAGTATTTGACCATGTATTCGTCTGCTTTTGTTGTAGTTGTATCAAATGAGCTCAAGACAGCATCTGATGAGGTGGGAAAAAACAGAACAGTATTAGCAAACATAAACCTCTCAAATTAAAATATTTTGCAAATATCAACTTTTGTGGAATTGCCAATGTTTCAAGTATATAAATTAGTATTTATCAATGTGCAAGGTCATTGATAATCATGTGCTTGGGCAAGCAACAAAAGGCAGTAGGTAGTAACCAGTGCTGCCGGTAGAGAAGTTAGTCTAGAGCCCAGAATGGAGTACTATATATAATATTAGAGCATGCTCTGTAGAGTCCTCCAACTAAAATGATTTCTTCATTTCTTATGAATTATTATTCTGCTTACTATATTCAATTATTTTAAAACACTATTACAAAACTACTATGTTAAAGCAAACTCACCACAGATTATCTTGTAGAGACAGGTCTTCATGAAGGCAACCTTCCCACTTCTTCCTCTGAGGCTCATTATGACCATCATTTTATTTGTCATAGTTCTGCCATGGTAAAACAGATTTATATTGGAATATTATATTGCAATCAAGTTCATTATGAAAATGTAGCAGAGAGTGAGTAAGTGGGTGTGTGGGGGGAGTGCATGACAGTATATGACAGGGAACATCACTGTAAACTAATGCAAAAAATGAACATAAAGTTACTTACTTTGACTTGTTCACATGGTCTGCAGCATCAACGCCTCCCAACGTCTTCAGATGTTTACCCTGAAAAGAACAAGAAACAAGAAATTAAAAATATAACCAGAAAAAGTGGTCAGTAGAGTCCAGACCTCCACAAAGCAGGCACATGATGAGGACGAGGAGTTTGTAGTGGTCACCAAAGTGAACAAGCCAATTGTCATAATGAAACTTTGCCAGCACTTTACAAGATTATTTAAAACTTACCAGTTCTGCTCCCTCATTCTTGTCCTCCAAGCGATTCACTAAAGCTTCAAGCTCTTCTTCAGTGTTTGCCGACTTCACTTCATAACTTGTTCCAGCAGATGAGGTGGCAACATTAATTTTATCCTTGATTTCGACAAGGAGCTGAAGAACTCTCTTCTGGAATTCTAGCCAAAAAAAGCGATTGATTATTATTTTTATAATGTATTAAATACGCTCTACACCACAAAATCCAAGTTTTTTCATTTGCCCAATAAAAATGCACTGCAAAAACTCAATTTAACCAAGAAAATTTATGATATTTCTAGTCAAATGTCTATTTTCGATTCAAAATAATCTCACACTAAAAAGTAACTTCTGTTTATTACACTAGTTTCATGCAAATTTTCACAAAATAAATAGAAAAATTTGCCAGTGGAGCAATTTTTAATTTTGTTCTAGTTGATCAAACACAGCACATTGACACACTTTCCATCCACAAACTTTAAAAATAAGGTTGAGATTTCACATTCAATTCTAATTCAATTTTGCATTTTGTCGTCTCCATTTTTTGTGATACATCTGGGAGTGTAAAATATAAAAACTAAATATTTTTAAGCCTAAATTTTTTATAAAGAAAATAATTTAATTTGAAAATAAGTCATAAAAACAATCAATCAAATGAGGGCTGTCCTAATCATTTTTTAAACTAGTGCAAAATACCCGTGCAAAATCAGTTTTTGTGTGTGTTTTTAGTAATTGTTGGTTTGGTGTGTTTGAATGCTCATTGTTACAATTACACAGCAAAAGTTCAGTGACATTTTTATTTGTGCATGGTAGAAAGCACACAGTGAACTCCGAGAAAACGCTATGCTTGAGCAAACAGTTTGTGAATAGGCTACTACAAATGATGCCCGTGAAAGAGACTGTGAACGCATTGAATAGGATATGTTTAGTTGGTGAATAGCATAGGCTACTATTACACAGTAGCGATAACGTTAAGCGCACCAGAATGAAATATAATATTCAGAAGTTAAACAGCATAGCTGACATATAGATTCAGTTAACATCCACAAATGAATAAGCGTGTCGATTCAGGGAGCAGTGCAAAGTGCCCGTGCAAAATCAGTTTATGTGTGTGTTTTTAGTAATTGTTGGTTTCTTGGTAAAGAAAACACATTTTTACTCCAATTAAACAAAATGGATTTATCACGTTTTGGAACCAAACTATAATATTCAGAAGTAAACAGTGTAGCTGACAGATTGTCAGAATGTTTATTTTTAAACCACAACCTTCTTGGGGCTTCTTTGACCGATACAACTCTCTAATGTCAGAATGTTTATTTTTAAACCACAACCTTTTAAAAATGATATATTTAACGATATATTTATCATTTCTCATCCAAACAACGTCAAACTTGGCACTGCACTTACTCGTGACCGTAGCGAGACACCGTCAAGTTTGAAATCCATCGGACTAACGGTTCGAGAGATATGTGGTTAACAGACACACAGACAGACACACACACAGACAGACAGACAGACAGACAGACGTTTCTGTAATTTATAGATAGATAATATCTTCCACATCAACTTGTATTTAATGTAACTGTTTTAACTGTTAAATTACTTTCAGATTCAAATAGATGGTTGGGTTAGGTATGGGGACAACTCACCATTAAAGGAGACTTTCAAGTTCTTCCAAATCTCTGGAAAAGAGAAGGAAGAATAATGTGAAATCTCAACCTTATTTTTAAAGTTTGTGGATGGAAAGTGTGTCAATGTGCCGCGTTCGACCAACAGAGACATCCCTAACACTAGCACACACACTCCCTAGCACACACACTCCCAAGCACACAACGACGGTTCGCGGTTAGTCTGCACGCACGCACGCACGGTTCGCGGTTAAACTAGTCTGCACGCACACACACACACACACACACACACACACACACACACACACACACACACACACAGACACACACACACAGTCACACACACACACACACAGTCACACACACACACACACACACACACACACAGAGAGAGAGAGAGAACGGCGATTGGCGGTTAGCTAGCACATAACGGCGGTTCGCGGTTAAACTAGTCTCTGCCCATACACACAATATTAATTAACACAATACGTATTAATAAATGTGACAGAGTCAGGCACACACAACATTTATTTAGGAATTTTCTAGTTTTAAAGGGGCATTATGCAAGTCTGAGTGTTTTTTCTCTACGAGCTCCCCCTAGTGTCTGGTAGTATAATGCTTTCAAACACTCTGTCGTAAAAACGAACTGTTGTCCCTCCCCCCTCGCCACGAGCAACCCAGCTGATCAGCTGTCAACCCAGCTGAGCAGAGGAACCGTTATTTCAAAACCAGTTATGTCTACCGAGGCAAGTAAAGCAATACTTTCTTTCCAACTGATGGCGATTTTTTTATTTATTGTGTTGTCATGCATACTAGTATTTTTACCGGGAACGAACGATATGAACGAGGCGAACTACTGCTTTCGTGTTTGTTTGTGCATAAAAAAATATATATATCGGAGGCTAATATTTGTCTAAAGTTATATTAGCAAGGTCTATAAGTTCATCTGGTAGAATGATGGTTTATCTTTGCTTGTCTAAGAAAACATCAGAAAGTTTTTTCTAGCTCGATCATGATATGTGCAACATTTTGCGCGTCTGATATTGCCTACTATCAGACGCGTTGACTTAGTGACATAAAATAAAAGTGTAAGTTACACAAATAAAACCGACAGAGGAACGGCCAAACAACTACAGAAATCAAACGTGTTTGCTAATGACAATGCTAACATCAAAGTTTTAGTATCTAGCGTACTAGTAAGCCCATAACAGACAGCGATCATAATAAAAACCTTTACAGACAATAGCAAACATCCTGAGGTTGCAATTACTTGAAATTTAAATATTAAACACAGTTTATTCCAAAGATACTTAACTTACAAGTGCAACAGCAGGATCAGCATCCGTTTTGCAGGCTTCTGTTTCTCTCAGTTCTCACCATTCTGAAAAAGCCGGTCCGATATATTTACTCGAGTCTGACTTCTTGCTCGGTCAGTCTCCCGTTTCCTCTTTCGTTGGTCCTCCGACAAAGATTTCCTAGCTTTCTGCTTCTTTTTTACAGGCTCAGCCTCAGCCATAACTCAATCTATTGTTGCCCTTTGCTTATAGCTAGCCCGCCGTTGCTTTAATAGGGGCGTGTACGTGTGCAGTGCCGTCAAGCAATTCGTTACATCGCGAGACCTGATATCACGCGATACTTCCTGACACCGACCCGCGTCCCAAAGTTGCAAGTGAGTTTTTTCCGCTCTCGGGCACCAGGGGGGTGCGAAACCACCACCATTCAACCCGAAATAAGTAATATAACCATTCCACTGACTCCGAAGCTGTTCAGTTAAGGTTAAAAAGTTACCTAGTGTCCCTTTAAAATGTGACTTAAAAAACTTTGCTTACCGTTTGAGCTGTTACCCCCAAATTCATTCCGAACCGGTCCAGGTCAGAATCTGCATGACGATGACGACACAGACCCACTTCGCGCATGCGCAATCGGGTGTTGTCTGGAACCGTCAGAGCCAATAGAATCACAGTTGTGTGATGGACAACCTCCGTCCTCCAATCAAGCTCTTGTATTGAACGATATTCCAAAATGATCAATCAGACTGGAGTTGCTCTCAAAGTACGCCAGGAGATGTAGAAAGCGTCTCTCTATTGGCTGATGTGTATTTATTTTTATTTTTTATTCCCTATGAAAACATGAATTGTATCTAAATGATGTATTACAAGATCAATTTCTTTTTTCGGCAAATTGTAACAAATGTGTTATGCAATAAAAAAAAAATTAAATATAAAAAAAAAAAAAAGATGTAACGTTTAGAAAGCGCTTTTATCACGACTCAACAAACGTTTAATTCAGAGTTGATCTTTCAACGTTGTATCATTATTCATGTATCAACACTTTTTCAACAGTTAATTGATCAGCATTGTTTGGATGTTGGAACGTTATGTTTCTACTGATATATTTCAGCAAAATGTTTAAAAGTCATGGTTGTAAAAAATAATGTTGATTTGACGTACATCTCAAAAATTTATTATTTTTCCTATGTTGAATCCGTAGTGAGTTTACAACACCACTTCAACCATTTAGTGTTCAACGTTGTTTTGACGTTGAATTAATGTTACTTAACAAACATTTAATTCAGAGTTGATCTTTCAACGTTGTATCATTATTCATGCATCAACACTTTTTCAACAGTTAATTGATCAGCATTGTTTGGATGTTGGAACAACGTTATTTTTCTACTGATATATTTCAACAAAATGTTTTAAAGTCATGGTTGTAAAAATAATGTTGATTTGACGTACAACTCAAATTTTATTTATATTTCTATGTTGAATCCATAGTGAGTTAACAACACCATTTCAACCATTTGGTGTTCAACGTTGTTTTGACGTTGAATTAATGTTTTTCCATAAACTGACATTATTTCAACCACATTTAAACATTTAAGGTCAGTCGAATGCCAGCTGGGACACACACACACACACACACACACACACACACACACACACACACACACACACACACACACACACACACTGTGTACACTTTTGTTTAATCAAATTATCAAAAAGCAAAAATGATCTCATCTTTTGGACATTCATCATATTGCATTGGTTTTCATTTCTTGTCCTAAAACAGAGCACTAGTCTTTTTTATTTTTAAGTAACACATTCTACATTGATTAAAAAATAAAATCAAATGTGTTTTTAATGGTAGTATTATTTTATACAGAAATAAATTATTTATAATTCAGATGAGAAGTTAAAGTTAATTTAAATTTTAAGGAAACAAATATATTGATCTGAAATATAGCAAATTAATTTTAAATTCATTCAGGTTACCAAACATATCTCAAGGCCTTTAAAGGGTGGCAGTCTTTCATCATCAGCTGTTGTTGTGGATATACTGGAAAAGTATTTGTTCTCCATTTGAGAGATGTTTTTATGTGGCTAATTGAGCAAAGTGCTTCCATATTATTAGTAGTATTAGTTCAAGAATAAAATAAAGATATCGGATTGATATCGGTATCGGCAAATAGCCAAAGCGGCATCGGTATCGTATCGGAAGTGAAAAAGTGGTATCGGGACATCTCTAACTCTTTCATTGGAAAAAATAACCGTGAACGTATTTACAGTATAAGCCTTGCCAGTGACATAGGATTTTTTTTTAAATAATCGTTTAATAATCGTAATCGAGGTAACTTGTTTGATTAATTGCGATTATGATTTTAGCCAAAATCGTCCAGCCCTAATATATATATATATATATATATATATATATATATATATATATATATATATATATGTGTGTGTGTGTATAGGTATAGGTACAGTATATGTGTGTGTGAGTGTGTCTGTGTGCGTGTTCCTCAAAATAAGTTTTTTTATAATGTTCTTGAGATTGTGATCAAAATGATGAAACTCACTCAGATATGTTCTAGGGTCATTTAAGATTTTGTCTTTCACAATGTCTAAAGTCCGATCGTTAATGTTTTCAGAGAAAATGAAACTTATGGTTCTGTTTAAACAGGATGTATCATGTCCCATTCAGTGTGTAGGTGTTGGTCATATACTAGTAAATTGCAGGTGTGAAATACTTAATTAACTAGTTTCTCTCCCATCCTCCTCACTGAATGGTAATCCCTAAAGCCTTTCTATTTAAATTGAATTTACTTCTGCAAAACAAAATATGCTACTTCTTTGTTCTACAGAATAAAGAAAGTCATACAGGTTTTGAATGCCATGAGTGTGAGTGCGCACTGCAAGAGTTTCAGTATCAGTCAATTAAGTCTGTCTCCAATAAAAACAATTCACATTTATACAATTCACTGTGAGGTGGATGGATTACCTCGGCAAAGGAGAAGTGCTCACTAACACAGATTTAGACAGATTTGTGAACAATATATGAGAGAAATAGGCCTTTTTGTGTACATATAAAAAAAGTATTAGATCTTTGAGTTCAGCTCATGAAAAATGGGGGCAAAAACAAAAGTGTTGCATTTATAATTCAGTGTATATTTTTTGTGTTAAATGTTTTTGGGTTTTTCGCCTTTTATTAGGATAGGACAGCAGCTAGACAGGAAGTGAGGTGGGAGAGGAAAGGTCCACGAGCCGGGACTTGAACTTGTGTCTCCTGAAGCATATGTCGGTGCACTTGCCCACAAGGCTATTGTGGTGTGATGTATCGAAGTAAAAATTAATGAACTGCATACTTTGTGTTCAATAACAAATGTGCATTATTAGATAAATAAAACTTGGCCATACTTGTACAAAATACTATTGTATACTATATTGTATTTTGAAAGCATACATTCAATGCATTGCTACAATGATCATTTCCAGCACACAGTTAAAATATACCTAAAATATATTTTTAATAAAGTGCAAATAAATACACTTTTAAAAAATAAACTGAATCTTTACTTCAAGTATATTTTTTAAAAATATATTTTTAGAAAAAATACTAAAGTACAGTGTGTTAAAAGTTATATTGTGAAAATAGGTAAAAGCATGATGCTAATATACTTATTTAATATTTATATTTTTATTGAAAAAGGGAATATATTTCAAATACAATAAAGTATACTTTTTTTTCACTAGGGCACTGTTACTTCCCTGTGTTGCGTGTGTTTTGTTTTTGTTTCTCTCCCCGCTTCTCGTCTACTTTCACTTCTTAGGTACCCGTGATTGGTCCGGTAATCTGTCAATCATCATCAGCGCTGACGTCATCAATCATCTCTGTCGCCAATGTGAAAAGACCACCACATATAAAAGAGAACGCCAGACGTTTCTTTCCCACGCACGGCTTTCTGTTGAAATCTTGCACAAATTACCTTGCTCTTGTTTCTGTAACCCTTTTGTTTTTGTGTTGCTTGATTTTAGTGTATGATTCCATTCTTCTTGTATTCGTTTCTTTTTGTTTTATGTAACTTGAGTATACAGTGTCCCACTGTATGTTACTAGTCCTGAAAGAGGCGGACAGGTAAGAATGTCACGTGACATACACTGAAACACGTAGGGTTTTTGAGCTGTCTAGTACACTAGGTTAGGGGCGAGTGCCACCCCATGTACTTTTGGTTATGGGTAGTTAGTGGAGACTAGATAGGGCGTCCTGGACGCTGAAGATCTTTGTTTTCTTTCTTTATTTTCTTAGTTAGGATTAGAGGTTATCTACAAGTTAGACTTCGTTTGGTTTTGTTACTTTATTTTCTTTGGCGCCGTCCACGTCCCCTCTTTCTCTTTTGTGGTATTGACCAGCTTACAGAAATTCTGTATCCACTGTAAATATTTATTGAACACCTTACAGAAACTCTGTATCCACTGTATATATTTATATTCTTTATTGTGTTTGCCTTAGGCTATTTCACCTTTTGCCTATTACATTTTTGTACAGAATAAAGGTGTTGGCTTTTTGCACAGCTACTGGATTGGTGGATGTTTTTTTTGCACAAAATGTGGGTTATATATGTTTCTCTTTAATGTCAATTTTAAATGTTGGACCCCTGAACTCCTAGACTATATCGGGGGTCGTAACAATTGGGGGCTCGTCCGGGATATTTAAATCCCATCCCAAGACATTGAGAGGAATATATATGGACTATAGTTTGTGCTCGTAGCAAGGTGATTTGTGCTAGACTCCGTGTTTTGTGAGGCAGCTTAATGCGGGGTATTGTGCTGACTGTGGTTTACCTCGCAACGTTAGTAAAAATGGTTTTGTTTGATTTACAGTCGTTTATTGAGCATCCCTCCATAGAGCAGTTTGATAATTGCAGAAAAGATGATTTACTGAAGATTGCGGACCGCTATAACATTTCTGTGGCGAGGCAAGCTCTTAAGAAAAATATTAAGAGCGCCATCTTCGAGAGCCCAGATAGCATGTATAATCGGCCCGAGCTCGGCTGCCCCGCGGCGCCTGCGGCTCAGACTCGGCATCGGCGTGTGTTAACCGGGCCGATTGTGGCCCGCAGCTCGCTCTGGCACATGCATTTTTGTTACGGCTGTAAAGCACTGGGCCGATTCATGTTCACCGTAACTGGTAACTCGGCTCTGCTGTATGATCTGGACCACTTCTGGAAATGACTCGGCTTAGGTTAAATCAAGGATGGTTTTAATGTAGCAATAATTAACATAAAAATTATTTTAAAATTGACGTAAATTCCTGACTGTATCTTAGGATGTTATACTCGTCGAATGTCGTTGTCCAAAACAAAATATCTGCGGTAAATAATAATAATAATAGAGTCATTTTGCACAGAGCAATTTTTAATATTTATAACCATAGCAAAAATATTTAGTTGTCATGAAGATTCTTTACGTGTATTTTAAAAATGCATGGCCGCTTGACATCACTCGCACAGTCATGGTGATTGCAGTCGCGCATCGGCTGAGTAGTTGGGTAGTCTAAAATTAACACTGAGTCTAAAATTCATTTTACTGGCTATTTCAAATGTTTACCAGCAGTGACGGTTAAACTCGCTCGGCTCAGATGCGTTTACCGGTATGAAGCCGATTTCAACAGTTGCTGCAGCGAGCGTCAGCACGCAAGACGTGTGCACAACTTTCGGTGAGATAAAACTCAACGCCTGACTTAAAATCATCCCTTTTCGATCATGCGTCATTACAGTGAACTTGAGGTAAGTTGTGTTCAATTTCCTTAAAAAGCATCAACATTTCACGCCGAGCATATCAATCGAGTTACGTCGACCTACATATTTCGAACTGTTGCTGATTAAATGTTGAAAGAAAAAGAAAGAATTCAGAACTCGAATTCTATTAATTAGGACAACAATATATAAAAAAAATTCTGAGTAAAGTAGTGCAAATGGGGGTAATATGAAAGCTTTTATGGCGCGAACGAAGCTAACATTGACTAACGTTAGCTGCGCTGTTTTTGCGCTAGCAGCTCATATTTTCGTTCTGCTAGTTGGCAAAGAATTAGTTGCTAGGCTAGACACCATTTTTATTGAATGCAATTTACGTGAATAATATTTACGAGCACAGTCTTTGATCTGTGGAAGAAAATAAAGTGGAACAAATGTTAGCTGGCTTAAGGCCAATTCCGCACAGACAAACGCCAACAAACACGTTTTGTCCTAAAGTATGTGCACATTTTGATCCTGTAAGAAAATATTTATTTTACTTATGTAAATAGAGGAATGATGTGGGACTTTGGTCTGCTGAAAGCTGGGTCATGTCTGTTGCTGAGTGAGATCGGGACTTATGAAAATGAACTGAGGACTCTTATAACGGTAGAGGAGCAGCTGCGCCTGCGCCGGCGACCTCACAGTTGCTGGGGATTATGATTACGCTGACACGTTGCTCCTGGTTTTACAGGTATGATACAACATATGTTCATGCTGCAAATATTTTGTGTATTAATGTTCTGGGTTGTGAAGATCTATGTGCAGACCGTCCGCCATTTTGTGAACGCTGTGTATGACGTCGTGAAGTGCATTTAATGGCCTTTTGCACAGGGGCCTGTAACAGATGCACTCTCGACATTTAACAATATAAAACGAGAAGAAAGTCGTGTCTGAAAGCAGCAATCTTTTACTTGTATTGCTAAAATGAATGAATATCTCGTGTTTTTCCATGGGTGCTTGAGTTTGTCGGTGTCGGTTGGGGCAGTGTGAACATGACGCTTATTTTTCATAACATTCTGAATACAACGACCAACTTTTGTTGGTGACTTTTTTTTTGTTGGTGTTTGCTGGCGTTTGTCTGCGGTGTGAATTGGCCTCTAGTTGTACTTTTATGGCGCAAACTGAAATCGCACTTTATAGCTAACATCAACATTACCTTTGGCTAAATGCGGTCTGTACAGACAGGTTTGAAAAGTTTATTAGCTACCCTAGGGCTGGGCGATATGACTGAAAACTGTATCATGATGTAAGCGTTTCATATCAGTCGATAATATTGATATTTTTTATGACCTATTTAAAATAAGGACCAGGAGAAAAATATATTACATTCAACATTTTTATTTTAAACTTAACCTTCCTCTGATTATAATCCCCTCAGTTATAAAGGCAGAAATGTCAACACAACCATGGAAAGCAACACCATGGAAGACACAAAAAACAGGTCTTCTCGGGAGGCTGTGCCTACAGGTAGGAATTCTACAAAGTGATCTCTCTCGGTTTACTCTGATCTACGTACAATGTTTTGCTACTAATCTGTTATGCCTGCTTTTTCTTGTGTCTTACAGCAATTGCTAAGGAGATCCTCATCCAGCTTGATTCTATCAGACAGCAGCAGTTGCTCATCCTGATGCAGCTCCTACAAATCTCCAGCAGTTCCAGACTTCATGCCAGACCCAACACATTTTGGGCTCCTACTTTCAACTATTGAGGATCTACAATGTTTGGAGGAGATGTTAAAGAATCCAGAGGAGAAGAAGAATTTGGTGAGTTAAATTATGCATTAATCAGATCATTCCTAAAAGTCAGTCCCCACTCTCACTCATGCTATATTCCTTAAATAACTAATGAGGTACATGTCTTTGTTTCAGACTGTTCTCCTTGGAATGGTCGGAGGCATGACTCTTAAAGACACTGTGGGGCAGGTCCTGAAAAGAGCAATGAACACTTCGCTGGCGAGACACACATTAAAAGTGTGGTTCTGGGTGAGTGTCAGTGCTGGATAACTGCACTGTGGTGACATCCCATGGCTCTACAGTGCAACCTATTTATTTATTTATTTATTTACTGGCTGTGACGGTGACAAAGTATTTAGGAGCACCAGTGCGACTGACCTGATCAGGTTCTATGGGTGCACCCTCCATTGAAACTAGAGCTGCAACGATTCCTCGATTAAAGTCGAGCACTCGATTTAAAAAAATCCTCAATTGCAATTTACCCGTGTTGAGTAACCGGCAAAATACCGGAAGTGGCGCATTCCACAGACGAGAATCCATGAATAACATTATTACACCGTTTTCTAAGGCTACACGATCTATTTAAAACCATTTACAATCATAATATAGCATAGTGCTATCATGAAATCACAAAGGCTGTGATTTAGTTAAGAATATGCGCTTTAAAAAAAAAAATGCCCCGGCAAGTCATTTTATCAAATATCGCCTTTTAATGGGTAGGTTAATTTGTCATTGATCAGAAGGTGCTCCTAAATTTTTGACTGTGCTCCTAAACTTTTTAAATTAAAAAGAAATGTAAGTGTAGAGCCCTGCATCCAAATTAAGTTTTGGTGGTTGCTGAGTAACATCACATGGTCATGCTGCTCTCTTCTATCTTGTGTTTTTCTCAGATGCAGTCCGCCGGAATGCCCTGACCAAAGATTTTACAGAAGAGGAAACCGAGCTGCTCATCACCAGGTGGCTGTGGCTAGCCTCTGATAGGGATGGTGGCCGAAGCCAAAGAGGGCGAACAGGCAGACAACGTAGACAACTCAAAAATCGCGGTGGGCCAGAATTAAATGTTTCAAAGTTAAAAATGTTGATATTGGAAAATGGTATTTGAACTCCTTGATTCTACATAATGCTGTGATATTATTTCTATTCTATTCTATTCTTTTCAATTCAAATCTGTTATTAAAAAGTGTGTGCGTAGACTACTCAAAAACGCATCTGGGCCAGAATTAAATGTTTCAAAGTGAAAATGTTGATATTGGAAAATGGTATTTGAACTCCTTGATTCTACAATTAATGCTGTGATATTATTTCTATTCTATTCTGTTCTATTCTATTCTATTCTTTTCAATTCAAATCTGTTATTAAAAAGTGTGTGTGCGTAGACAACTCAAATGCAGTGGGCCAGAATTAAATGTTTCAAAGTTAAAAATGTTGATATTGGAAAATGGTATTTGAACTCCTTGATTCTACATTAATGCTGTGATATTATTTATATTCTATTCAAATCTGTTATTAAAAAGTGTGTTTATCCTATTTTTGTAGTGTGGTCCAATAAAACATGCATTAAACATGAAACCTGTCTTCCTTGTGCTGTTTTACTTTGTTTATCTTGCATAAATAACGGCTGCTAAGCAATTTTAGTATTAACCTGATATGAATGGAAATCATAGTTCAAAGTTCAAATAAGCCCAAATAAGGAACGGGATTGGAGGCGAGCTTACGTCCTCTCACTCGGGGTTCCGCAATCGGGCCGCGTTAAAACCGAGCGCTCGCAGAGCAATCGGACCTAGATTCATGCCGAGCATTGGCCGAGTGTTTTAGCCTTAATCGGGCCGCGTTAAAACCGAGCGCTCGCAGAGCAATCGGACCTAGATTCATGCCGAGCATTGGCCGAGTGTTTTAGCCTTAATCGGGCCGCTTTCGGCCCGCACAATTTTTGCTAGCTGGGAGGTTGGTTGAGTTTAAATTTTTTTCGATGCCTGGCGTAAATGCTGGAGAGACCGGGCCACTTGGTGCTGGCGCGCGGGCTTCTAGTGACGGGGTATCGGACGAAGAGCTGAGCGAGACAGTTGCCGAGGTTGACGCCGAGGCTGATACTAAGGCCGTCTTGCTGCCTTTTGATCCGTCTTCCCCTGCTTCTATTGGGTCTGGGAACAGGCACCTGAGAGTCCGCCTGGCCCGTTTACAGTATGAGTCACAGGAAAGGGCTCAGGTGCGTCAGGCTGAGTTGGACCTGAAGCTCGAAATATGCAGGCTGGAGGTTGAAGCCGAGAAGGAGGTGAATCTGCGACAGCTTGAGCTAGAGGCACTGAAAGTGGCCTCTGGATCGGCTGTGCGGTCCACCCGTGCTGAGGCTTCCGTGGCGGCTCCGATGGGAGATCCCTCTTCAACCTTCGATGTTAGCAAGCATATTGCTTTAGTGCCTCCATTTAGGGAAACGGAGGTAGATACGTATTTTAACGCCTTTGAGCGTATCGCATCTTCCCTCCGTTGGCCTAAAGATGTGTGGTCCCTTTTACTTCAATGTAAATTAACTGGTAAGGCTCAGGAGGTTTGTTCAACGCTGTCTTTAGAAGAAAGCTTACAATATGACACGGTTAAATCTGCCATTCTCCGTTCATATGAACTGGTTCCTGAAGCATATAGACAGCGGTTTAGAAACCATAAGAAGCTTCCCAGTCAGACTTTAGTTGAGTTTGCTCACGAAAAGGGCAATCTGTTTGATAAGTGGTGTAACGCGAGTAAACTGACAGATTTTAATTCGTTAAGAGAATTAATTTTGTTAGAAGAATTTAAAGATTGTTTGCCAGAACGTGTTGTTGTATACTTGAACGAACAGAAAGTAATTTCTCTGTCACAAGCAGCTGTGCTTGCAGATGAATTTGTGCTTACGCACAAAACGGTGTTCAGCTCAGCTCGTTTTGAGAAAAATCCTACGGTTCAGTCTACTCATTCTCAGCCTTCTAGTGCGAAATCTCCTTCCACACGTCCTAAAGAGGTAAGGGAATGTTTTTACTGTCATAAGCAGGGGCATGTAATTGCAGATTGTCTCACGCTGAAGCGCAAGCAGCAGCAACAGTATGGGATGATTATAGTCTCAAAAAGATTAACACGTGTAAGCACACTTATTAATGAACTTGATACATGTTGCAGAAATGTTTTATCCATGCCTTTCAACTTGCGTGTGCAAAATTCAAAATTGAATGAATGTGAAGCAATTTGTACAAATAGAGACATTTTTGTGAATACAAATGTTTTCCTTTGTATTAGTGTATCATAATTTGCGCATGCAACACAGAAGATGTGCATGTGTGGATCAGGTGACGCGCGTGCATTCATTGACATCTTTTCTGAGTCGATCTCATTTGATTCATTTGGATTTTGAGACTTTCTTTTCGCGGTTTTTAAGCATTTCACAACCCACACACAAACAACTACAAATGAATAGGCATGGTGCTAATTATTAATGTGTGCACAACTACCCATCTATTTGACAAATTCACAAATGTGCGTCACTACATTTAAACTAATACAATACAACTTGTGTGTGCAAAATCCAAAATCACATGAATGTGCAGCATTTTGTACAAATAGAGACATAGTTGTTAATACAAAACCTCGATTTTGTATTAATGTAGGCCAGAATTTGTGCATGCAACAAGTAAGATGTGCATTTGTGGATGAGGTGACACGCGTGCATTCATTGACTCGTTTCTGAGTCGATCCTATTTGATTCATTTGGATTTTGAGACTTTCATTTCACAGGTTTCGCTTGCACGATCCACACACAGCTGTCTGAGAAAACCTGCTGCCACTAGATGGCAGTATTCCGCTAAAACAGACAACGGCAGCATAATAAAGCGTTCTTCCCCATTTAAGACGCTTAATGTGAGTGATATTGAAGCACCAAATTTAGTACACAATATAGGCCTACCTTATTAATAAAGCATAGCCTACTTTATAGAGGCAGATTACATCAGATTATGAACAACACCCATAGAAAACCACTATAAAACGCTTAACGTGCAATCGCGCGTTGCATGTTCAATAAGGTGTATAGGCTACTGAGTTTAAATATCACCGTCATTACTGCATTGACGTTAAGCTTTTTCTTTATAATATGCGCTATGGGAGGAAAACTATAGAGCCTACAGACAAGCGCCTATGAACGCGACGCGCGGCGTTTCATGTTAATGGCATTTCCCTTCCTGAGCCTGTAAAAAGAAGCTTAACATGAAATTCTGCAGTTGCGTTTAACTTTGCATGTGTATGGGAGAGCAACGGGTCCGAGAGCTGAAGTACGTTTTTGATATTCGCCGCATTTTCTAAAGGGACCATCTGCAAATTCCACTCACAGTCAAAAAATATAAACGTCCAGTCATTCATTCAAATTAATACTTCCAAGGTTGTGGTAAATGCCTAGTGGGCAGACTGACTTAGCCTAGTGTATGTCCAGCCAATATCCCGATTGAACAGTACGAGTTTTTAAATTAGCCTACTGTAAATTGTTTTTCTATTCATGTTCCAAAGGTTGTAGTACGTTAGTGATAGTCAGGTGAGATTTTGCATTATTCACCTGTAGTAAGTCACCAAAAACCTGTTTGGTTAATTACAGTAATTTTTGTTTAAAAAAAATATTGTTTACTGTAAATAGGCAAGGGCGGTATTTGGACAATTTCACCTGTAGTAAGCCAGTCTAGTCACTAGGAACATACTACAGCCATTTTGAACATGAAAAAACCCTTTTAGTGAATTACAGTATTTTTCTGCAGAATGCAGGCTACATACAGTACATGAAGTAAAGTAAGAAAGTAATTAAGTACATTTTATTTATAAAGCACATTTAAACATAGCAGGGCTATCCAAAGTGCTGAACAAAGTAAAAACAAATAGAATAAAGCATAGAAACAACCAAACAGAACAGGCAGAAACAGCATCAGGAGATCATTAAAATGCCAGGGAATAAAAATAAGTTTTCAATTTAGATTTAAAAATAGCAATTTAAAAATGAAGGGAAGACTTGTCCAAATTTTACTTGTAAATCCGTCTTACAGGAACCTTCTACAAGCTTTGGAATTTGAAAATGTCTGTTTTTAAATATTAAAAGTAATTTGAATGAAAACAAATTATGTTTTAACGCAGTGGAATTGGCCGACGTTCCCTTGTGCATCACGAGCCGTGGTTAGCGCGTCAAAGCATTCTCATGTACAAATATGCAGCTACACACGTAGGGCCAGTTGATTTTCAATTAATATTTCATGTCGATATACAATGGTTGCATATAGTTAAAACTAATCGTGCTATAGTAAGACTAGCCTATATCAATGGCTTAAGTGTCAAGGGAAAACAAATGTAGCCTACTGTGAAAATCGTCTTTAACATTTAAAAACAGACATTTTCAAATTCCAAAGCTTGTATACTATGTATATTATGTGTAGTCAGATAAAAATAAGCATAATATGAACGCAACTGCGAAACATTTTTTTTTTTTTTTTACAGGAAGGCTCAAGCCCCTGCCCCTTTTGTCTCAAAATGTATTGTGCCCCTCTCTGATAAATGTAAATAATAATTATTATTAAAATAAATATTATAATAAATAACAATACACTTATACACCATTGCCACGAACAATAATAATACAAACAAATATTAAATATTATTTTTTTGGCGGAAGCATTTGGCGGAGGTGAAGTGGCAGTAGGCGGAGTTCTTTTTTTCAGCGCTATGTACGCAGCAGTTCGCCGCGAGTCTTCAAACTGCACGGGCAGCAGGTAATATTAAGCTAATACGGAAAAGTTACATTTATCCTACCATGCTACTGTAAAAGTTGCGGCAGCATGTGAGTTATGCTTAACAATCATAAAAGTATTACTCAATTTCAGCCGCATTCTGAGTCTGACAATGTCATTCGTTTTTGTCCAGGCCATAGCAAGTGTTCTTAGCTTGGGGAAATACATCTAGTGAAAGGAAATTTCATGTCCAAGGAAAAGTCCATGTCCAGCTCTAAATTGTAAGGAATTTATATCTTTGATTTCATAGTAGGCCTACACTTTACAATGAGGTTTATTTGTTTATTATTCATATTAACTAACATTAACTAATCATGCAAAACAACTAAAAACATTACAGATCATGTACAAAGTAAAAAATCATCAATTGCCAGAAAGTATCCAAGGGTTGTTCACAGAAAGAGAATGCCAACATAAGGGGAACTTGTACAATTCAAAAAGAACATAGGACCAATGCAAAATACCATTGTATTTCAGTTAAAGGTGTAAATCTATGGAATAGCTGTCATGAGGAACTTAAAAAAAATATGTGGGGCACTTAATAAGTTAAAGAAACTATTTAAAAAAGAATGCACTGAAACTATATGAAACCATTTAAAGAATGTTAAATGAACAAGCTGCTTTTGTTGTATTTGGATTGTGCAATGGTATTGCACAGGAAATACTAATGTTTTTGTATTCTGTTTATATTTGTTTGTCAACATTATAATGATGTAAGACAATAATTATTTTTTATTTTTTATTAAAATATGAGATGTTTTAAAAAGGTAGGCTAGGCATTATAAGCAAGAGCTTCAGCCTACACCTGTTTCAGACTGTGCTGTTGTTTGTTAGCTCAACTGTGTCTGAAACTAAACTAAACATTTGTTAGGCTACTGTATAGGCCTATTTGTTAATCTTAGTTAATAATAATACAACTTTTAATTGTTTGTTCATGTTATGTCACAGTCAGTGCATTAACTAATGTTAACAAATACAACTTTTGATTTTAATAATGTTTTAGTAAAGGCTGAAATTAATATTAATTAAGATTAATAAATTGTGTAGAAGTGTAGTTCATTATTAGTTCATGTTAACAAATTTAACTAATGAAACCTTATTGTAAAGTGTTACTGATTTCATGATAGCTAACACTTTATTGAATACATAGGCCTACAATTTATAACATCAACATAACTAAACATGAATTCCTCATAATTACCGACTTGATTCTCTGTTTTGTTTGGTAAAGTAAATAATATTTAGTTATAGTATCATCATTTCCGAGAGAGGCTCTCTGACCGACTGCTGCTCTCCATCGAGTGAGATATTCCAAATAATTGTGAGGAAGTCATTAAAATATATAAAACACAACAGACAGACGGGTGCTGCTTTAAATGCAGGTGATTTATTTTAAAAATAAATGTTTTTTTTTTAAAAGTGCCCTTTTTGGTCCTTCCGCCCCTGCCCCTGAGGAGGTCTGTGCACGCCACTGTTGTTCATAATCTGATGTAATCTGTTTGCCTCTATAAAGTAGGCTATGCTTTATTAATAAGGTAGGCCTATATTGTGTAGGCTACTAAATTTGGTGCTTCAATATCACTCACATTAAGCGTCTTAAATGGGGAAGAACGCTTTATTATGCTGCCGTTGTCTGTTTTAGCGGAATACTGCCATCTAGTGGTAGCAGGTTTTCTCAGACAGCTGTGTGTGGATCGTGCAAGCGAAACCTGCGAAATGAAAGTCTCAAAATCCAAATGAATCAAATAGGTTCGACTCAGAAACGAGTCAATGAATGCACGCGTGTCACCTGATCCACAAATGCACATCTTACTTGTTGCATGCACAAATTCTGGCCTACATTAATACAAAATCGAGGTTTTGTATTAACAACTATGTCTCTATTTGTACAAAATGCTGCACATTCATGTGATTTTGCACACACAAGTTGTATTGTATTAGTTTAAATGTAGTGACGCACATTTGTGAATTTGTCAAATAGATGGGTAGCTGTGCACACATTAATAATTAGCACCATGCCTAATCATTTGTAGTTGTTTGTGTGTGGGTTGTGAAATGCTTAAAAACCGCGAAAAGAAAGTCTCAAAATCCAAATAAATCAAATGAGATCGACTCAGAAAAGATGTCAATGAATGCACGCGCGTCACCTGATCCACACATGCACATCTTCTGTGTTGCATGCGCAAATTATGATACACTAATACAAAGGAAAACATTTGTATTCACAAAAATGTCTCTATTTGTACAAATTGCTTCACATTCATTCAATTTTGAATTTTGCACACGCAAGTTGAAAGGCATGGATAAAACATTTCTGCAACATGTATCAAGTTCATTAATAAGTGTGCTTACACGTGTTAATCTTTTTGAGACTATAATCATCCCATACAACAGCCGTCTAAAAGTGTGGGTTTTGTTAATTCTGTTCTTGAGACTACTGATAATTTCTCTGGTGCGGGCTGTGTTGATTCCGGCTACAGTCCGTTTGTGCTTAAGGCAGTGGTTCCCAATCCTGGTCCTGGGGACCCACAGCTCTGCACAGTTTGTATGTCTCCCTCATTTAACACACCTGATTCAGATCATCATCTCGTTAGGAAAGAGCTGAAACTGGAACTGGGTGTGTCAGATAAAGGAGACATATAAAATGTGCAGAGCTGTGGGTCCCCAGGACCAGCATTGGGAACCACTGGCTTAAGGGATTAATTTCGTTAACCGGTAAAACTGAAGATCAACATGAGATTCAGATGTTGCGCGATACTGGCGCCGCTCACTCATTTATGATCGAAAATGCTTTGCCTTTGTTTGAACAGTCATTTTGTGGCTCTAGTATTTTGGTTCAGGATATTGAAATGGGTTTCGTAAGGGCACCGTTACATCGAGTACATTTAAAGAGTGACCTTGTAACCGGCTTTGTGTCGGTCGGTGTTCGTCCTTCTCTCCCCATTAAAGGTGTTTCCTTTATTCTTGGTAATGATCTGGCTGGCGGTAAAGTGATGCCTGTGTTGGAGGTTATGGATCAGCCTAACTTTGTCTCTTGTGATGAGCTATCTGTGAATTACCCTGATACTTTCCCTGCGTGCGTTTTAACGCGTGCTCAGTCAAAAAAAAGTGGATAATGTTGCTGATTTATCAGAGTCGTTTATTGCCCCTGTATTTGCTGAAAATGTATTTCCACAACCGCTTGAAAATACCAGCCCTCCTAAAGGACACATCAAATCAGAAGTTTTGAGGTTAGACAGTGATACTTTGAATTTGCCTATGTCTCGTAAACAGATTATTGCTGCGCAGAAAGAGGATGAGTCTTTGGTCAAATGTTTTACCTCAGTTGTTTCTTCAGACAAGATTAGCGAGGAGAAAGTGACTTATTTTATGGAGGATAATTTGTTGATGCGAAAATGGTGTCCAAATACTGAAAAGGACGGTGATTGGAATGTTGTATATCAGATCGTTATCCCCTCTTGTTACCGTCATCACGTATTATGTTTAGCGCATGATCATGTGTTGTCAGGTCATCTAGGTGTCACAAAGACCTATAATAGGATCCTTAAACATTTCTTTTGGCCTGGGTTAAAGAAGGATGTTGTGCAATTTTGCCGCACCTGTCATACTTGCCAGTGCATGGGGAAACCTAATCAAGTAATTCCCCCGGCTCCGCTCTGTCCTATTCCGGTGATTGGAGAACCTTTCGAACATGTAATTATCGATTGTGTCGGGCCATTGCCTAAATCAAAGTCGGGTAACCAGTTCCTGTTAACGATAATGTGTACGGCCACTCGGTTTCCAGAGGCAATACCCCTCCGCAAAATTACTGCTTCTGTCATCATCAAAGCATTGATTAAATTCTTCGCTACATTTGGCTTACCGAAAATCATACAAACGGACCAAGGGACAAATTTCATGTCTAAGATTTTTAATCAGGTCTTGCAATCACTTTCCGTCACCCACAGAGTTGCCAGTGCCTATCATCCGGAGAGTCAGGGTTCATTGGAACGGTTCCACCAGACGTCTATGTTAGGGAAGTACTGCGAAGACACTGGTAAAGATTGGGATGAAGGCGTCCCGTTGATGTTGTTTGCGGTGCGCAAAACTGTTCAGGAGTCACTCTGGTTCAGTCCCGCTGACCTCGTTTTCGGCACAATGTTAGGGGGCCACTTAAGCTCCTAAAAGAAAACGTATTGGAAATTGATGCAAGTCCTAAGACTAATGTGCTGAATTACGTTAGTCGTTTTAGAGAGCGTTTGCATAATACTTGGGCACAGGCAAGGGAGTCACTTACAGCCGCCCAAAAAGTCATGAAACGTCAATATGACGCCAAAGCCGTCCCTCGTTCTTTTAATGCCGGTGACCAAGTGCTCGTATTACTGCCAACATTAGGATCAGCTTTGTCTGCCCGTTTTTCGGGTCGCTATGTATTGCAGAATAAATTGAGTGAGACAGACTATGTTGTAGCGTTTATACGCCCACGTATAAATTTAATTAATTATTATTCAATAATTTAATTATTTTCATAATTTACTGTAGCAGAATCAATAGTATGATCATTTTATCAGTTCATCCTACGAACAGAAAGCATAACCAATTATTAACTCTAGGAAATATAATATCTTCCTGGCCAAGAAAGAATAATCCCCAGCTAACAATAAATTAAGAAATAAATTAAGGGTAAAAGCATAGGTAACTTAAAATCGAAGTTCAAGACAATAAATTTGTAAGCAGATACACAAGCAATCTCTTTTCAAACACAAACAATGCTTTATTGATTATATACTAACACATACCGCTAATGTCTAACACAAACACACACACACACACACACACACACACACACACACATTCATACGAGTTGAAGAAAGGAAGAGAGTGAGGAAAGAGTGGGTTTAAGAGTGAAAGGATGAAATCTCACGATTCCATATTTTTTTTTTTTTTTTTTTTTTTTTTTTTTTGAGGCATTTATATAGCGCTTTCATATGTACTACTGTACACCCAAAGCGCTTTACAATCATATCAGGGGTCTCTCCTCAACCACCACCAGTGTGCAGCATCCACTTGGATGATGCGACGGCAGCCACAGAACAACGGCGCCAGTGCGCTCACCACACACCAGCTATAGGTGGAGAGAGGAGAGAGAGTGATAGAGCCAATTCAATGTAAGGGGATTATTAGGAGGCCATGATTGGTAAGGGCCAATGTGTGGAATGTGGCCAGGACACCGGGGTTACACCCCTACTCTTTTACGAGAAATGCCATGGGATATGCATATGCACTTAGACATGACCTGAACGAACCATCAAACATTAATTTAACCCTTCTATCATTTTAGGCAGGTTATTAAAGTTATATAAATACACCAGTTGAGTTTTAGTCTGGAGGTACTTGCGTCTTTGCTTTTGCGTTCCTTTTGGGAATTCCTTTGGTCAGCGTCAAAGGGGTTCGTTCGTTGGTTGTCTCCTCGTGCCTGGGTCTGCGGCGTTCCAGTCACGTGTTGTGCTGGCGGATGAATTGAAAGTCTTTGTCTGAAGCTGGCTTTGCAGAAGAAACGTGGCTCGAAATCTTGTCGCAAAACTTAACTTAGAACCAAGACTCACAACGGAAAATAAAGGAAATGATAACTCAGAAAAGAAAAGAAAATTTAGACGAGAGTAGTAAGATGGCTTGAATAAATCTAACCCATCTGATCTTAATTTGGGTTGGTCTGCTCCTCAGTTACATGGTTACTCTGGTTCAGATCTTCATCTTTTTCTGCCCATCTCTCTTGAGAGTGATAGCAGAGCGTTTCTTGAGGGTGAACCCAGAGAGCGAGAGCACAGAGAGAGCTTCGAGAGCAGCGAGAGAGAGAGAGAGAGAGAGAGTTTTTGGGTCTAAGGTTTTTAAACTAAAAGTTTGTCCCCCCTCCTGAAGAGATCGGACAAATTAGACACTGGCTTTGTTTTCAAAGTAATAAATCATGCATTATCTGGGGTGTTGGTGTGTTCTCTAGCTCTTAAGCAGACAGGACAGAGGCCACAGTTTAGACATGATTTCTAATTAAAAGAAGATCAAAACATATTACACAGATATCATTCAAGCCATCTTTTGAATCACGAGCATACGATCATACTGATATGAAACACAACACACTTTCATTCAAACATCTAACAGTTATAACCGTTAAATGACTTACAGATTAAAGCATATTAAATGGACACATATATCGTAGAAACACATAGTATGATGTATGATGTTTTTATAAGTCCATTGAAAATTGTTCTTGAATGAGTTTTACGTATACTGTAGGAAGAATCTCAGTTTTCTGGTTTTAGAGAGAAAGAACTCTGTTTGTTCGTTCAGAGGTCTCAACGGGGGAGGGGTCAGGAATGCTGTGGTGTCATTTCTGAACCAATTTGTCTTTTAAAAAACCCCTCATATTGACAAGCTTTTCCGTTAGTTTGGTCATTAGAAGTTCTTAGTTGGGGGTTTTCGTTGGTTAGCGTAGACCAGCTGGAGCCTGATTTTATGGCCCCGGATTGGTGATTTGACCCTGGAATGTGAGGACTCTTGTGTGAGACCTTGGTCTCTGTCTTTCTCTTAAACAGTCAGCGTTTTGGCAACAAAGCTTAGTATTGACCAGCTATTTAGTTAGTGTTGGGGGGAGGCTCTTTTAAATAGCCAGAGTGATGAGGATCATTTGACGTTCTGAACAAATCTTCTGTTTTGTTCGGCAGGAAGTAGAGAGTTTGAATAAATTTTCTGGAAGAAAATTAGTCTGTGGTTGGTTTCTTCTCATTGTCGTTACAATGTGGTTTGCACTCCTGATAGGAAACGCAAGTCACGGGTCTGCCATATCAATATGTTGAAAGCATATCATTGTAGGGAGGGTCCACAGAAAAAAACTGCTGAGGAAACATCCGTGCCTGTTGTCTCGTCTGTTGCAGTAGTTGGCGAGGTTTCATCTTCAGTCGGAAAGGCTGGTGCTGATGAAGATGGTCTCGTGCTGCGCAATGCACCGCAGCAATGTACTAGACTGAGTAACTCAGAATTGTTGAAGGAATTGTCTTCCTATTTAACTCATCTATCTGAATCTCAAAGACAGGACATTATGCAGTTGATTAAAAAATTTCCCACTCTTTTCAATGACACACCTACTAAAACTTCGGTGTTACAACATGATATTAATGTTAACAATTCTCCTCCTATCAAACAACATGCCTACCATGTTAATGCATACAAGCGGGCTATTATGAAAGAAGAAGTTGAATATTTAGTAGAAAATGGTTTAGCCATTCCTAGTTATAGTCCGTGGAGTTCGCCGTGTGTGCTTGTTCCTAAACCAGACGGAACATTCAGTTTCTGCACGGATTATCGTAAAGTCAACGCTGTAACTATGCCAGATTGCTTTCCTCTTCCTCGTATGGAGGATTGCATTGATAACCTTGGTTCTGCACGTTTCGTTACTAAATTGGATTTATTAAAGGGATACTGGCAGGTGCCGTTAACTCCTTGTGCATCGCATATTTCTGCATTTGTAACACCCGATCACCTCATGCAATACAAGGTTATGGCGTTCGGGTTGCGTAACGCACCCGCTACCTTTCAAAGGTTGGTTAATCTGGTGTTGGCGGGTGTGCCAAATTGTAACGCATATTTGGATGATTTAGTAGTGTACTCTTCAGAATGGTCAGAACACATATCTTTGTTACAAACTGTGTTTGAACGGTTGGCCAAAGCTACATTAACACTTAATCTAGCTAAATGCGAATTTGCCCAAGCAACGGTTACCTATCTTGGCAAGGAGGTTGGACAGGGTCAAGTTCGATCTGTAGCAGCTAAGGTTTCTGCTATAGCCGAATTTCCCATTCCCACAACAAAACGCGAGTTGCGCCGATTTTTGGGCATGGCGGGATACTACCGCAGTTTCTGTCGAAATTTTTCCAGTGTGGTCCACCCCCTCACGAGTTTACTGAGTCCATCCAAACAATTTGTTTGGTCAGTTGAGTGTCAGCATGCATTTGAAAGTGTAAAGGCTTTGTTGTGTAGTGCTCCCGTCCTAGCAGCTCCAGACTTTGCCTTGCCTTTTAAACTGGAGGTCGATGCAAGTGCCGTAGGTGCTGGTGCGGTACTCCTTCAAGAGGACAAAAATAGCATCGAACATCCTGTGTGTTATTTTTCTCGAAAATTTAATAAACACCAGTGTAACTATTTCGACCATTGAGAAGGAGGCTTTGGCGTTACTGTTGGCACTACAATACTTCGAGGTTTACGTAGGCTCCAGTTCTCTCCCTGTCACTGTTTATACGGATCACAATCCGTTAGTTTTTCTTTCTCGTATGTACAATCAGAATCAGCGCTCATGCGCTGGTCTCTGATCGTGCAAAATTATAATTTGGAAATCCGTCACAAGAAAGGAGCAGAAAATGTAGTGGCTGATGCCCTTTCTATGTGTGGTTAGTTTCCTGACTTGGGTTAGACTTATACTTTTTTTTTTCTCTCTCTCTCTCTATTTTATTATTATTATTATTATTTTTTCTCTCTCTTCTGGATTGTAACAAACTATAATTATCATATGTTTGTTCTTATGGGTAGGGGTGTTACGTCCCTGTGTTGCGTGTGTTTTGTTTTTGTTTCTCTCCCCGCGTCTACTTTCACTTCTTAGGTACCCGTGATTGGTCCGGTAATCTGTCAATCATCATCAGCGCTGACGTCATCAATCATCTCTGTCGCCAATGGGAAAAGACCACCTCGGATAAAAGAGAACGCCAGACGTTTTTTTTCCCACGCACGGCTTTCTGTTGAAATCTTGCACAAATTACCTTGCTCTTGTTTCTGTAACCCTTTTGTTTTTGTGTTGCTTGATTTTAGTGTATGATTCCATTCTTCTTGTATTCGTTTCTTTTTGTTTTATGTAACTTGAGTATACAGTGTCCCACTGTATGTTACTAGTCCTGAAAGAGGCGGACAGGTAAGAATGTCACGTGACATACACTGCAACAAGTAGGGTTTTTGAGCTGTCTAGTACAGTAGTTCCCAAACCTGTCGTGCCGGCACCCCAACACTGCACATTTTCTTTGTCTCCCTAATCAAACACACCTGATTCAACTCATCAGCTAATTATCACATGGGTTAATGAGCTGATGAGTTGAATCAGGTGTGTTTGATTAGGGAGACAAAGAAAATGTGCAGTGTTGGGGTGCCGGCAGGACAGGTTTGGGAACCACTGGTCTAGTACACTAGGTTTGGGGCGAGTGCCACCCCATGTACTTTTGGTTATGGGTAGTTAGTGGAGACTAGATAGGGTGTCCTGGATGCTGAAGATCTTTGTTTTCTTTCTTTCTTTTCTTAGTTAGGATTAGAGGTTATCTACAAGTTAGACTTCGTTTGATTTTGTTACTTTATTTTCTTTGGCGCCGTCCACGTCCCCTCTTTCTCTTTTGTGGTATTGACCAGCTTACAGAAATTCTGTATCCACTGTAAATATTTATTGAACACCTTACAGAAACTCTGTATCCACTGTATATATTTATATTCTTTATTGTGTTTGCCTTATCCTATTTCACCTTTTGCCTATTACCTTTTTGTACAGAATAAAGGTGTTGGCTTTTTGCACAGCTACTGGATTGGTGGATGTTTTTTTTTTTGCACAACATGTGGGTTATATATGTTTCTCTATAATGTCAATTTTAAATGTTGGACCCCCGAACTCCTAGACTATATCGGGGGTCGTAACAGGCACGTAACCTTGCTCGATGAAGAATGAGACGGCCCAACGGTCGCTTGAAATTGAAAAGGCTGATTTGCGCTTCAGGGCAGTGACGAGTACACATGTCGTCCAGTGGTTGTCCAGACACCCTGGCACAACCGCCCTGAACAGTGGTTCAGTGTCAACATTGTGACAACGCTGTAACAACCTTCACCACACAATGTAGTTATAGCAACCTTTTGGTCATGTTGTTAAAATGTTGTTAGAAGGTTGGGTATGTGTGCTGGGATTCTTACACCCAACAACAAAACACCTCAAAATCTTAGGAGACGTTCTTGTCTACACCTGCTCTAGCATCGAAACAATGTTGAACTGTGTACAGCTCACTCAGGGCGGGTCTATGCTAATACGGCAGTGTCCGTCAACAGTCGTGGGAAGGGCCCGTGCAAAGTGACATCACTTTGTCCAGAATGGCGAACGTCTTACACTGCTTATGATTTATGGGGATTTAAAAAAAAAAGCATTGGGTGGATTTTTATCATTATAGGGTGGTTGTGTACACACACTGCCAACACACATGTATGTTCAAATACTGTACCATGTAAAAGTGAATTGTGCATAATAGGTCCCCAGTGCATAATTTTAACATATAACACATTTTTTATATATATAAAAAGAGAGAATATTTACCTAAATAGTACAAATGAATATGTTTAGAATCAAAACACAAATATTCAAAAACTTAAATGCACCACATATTATGCAATAATTGTCACTGAACATAAGCAAAATTATGTATGGAAGTAAAATAATGCTATATGTTTTTGAAACCAAAAAGCCTGTTGAAAAAAATAGGCATTAACCATTTTAATTCATTGTATTTTAAGGGCTTGCATTTTTATGGTCTGAAATTCAACATGGTTGAATATTTAAGCAGTGAATATTTCAATTCAAACCATTTCAAACACATTTTCATTTATAAAAATTCAATAACCCATGTTCACCTTTCATATTTTACTTCCAAAATATTCAAACTGTTTAAAAATACAACCTATAATATTCAACAGGCAATTTTCGGTCCATTTTATTTCGCTTTGCAAATTTACTTCCACAAATTCAGTGGTTCAAATTCAACAGTAAATTCAACATTGACATCCAGGAACTGCAGGAAAAGCAGTAGATTGCAGAGCATACCAGCAGGGGGTGCAACAGTTAGAGCAAGCCATTCATTCATTAAATGGAAATGATTATCTGGGTCAGTATATATGCAAAGGATGATAAAGACACAAAAACTGTGTTTATGTTTCATTCACTATCTGTATTGTTACTTTCCCTGTGTAGCCTGCATGTTATCAGCTTTCTCTACCATGAACAGGATTATAATCGGTTTCCCTCAATACCTCATACTCAAGGATTCCCCTTCCGTCGGGACAAAACACTTAACGTAGTTTTATGGACTAATACAGTGATATAAAAGACCAAACTCGCACCTTATTGGAGATGTAGGCTGTCGGCTATGCTATAGGCAAGCAGATGGACTCAGAAACTCAGAATATCAACACTTGATTTCAGCATTAAACTTTGCACGTTATGTTCATATTCTGAGTCCATCTGCTTGCCTGAAAGTTTGGTCTTTTATATCACCGTATTAGTCCATTAAGCTACGTTAAGTGTTTTATATGTCTAGCAGGGGAATCCTGAAGTATTGAGGGAAACCATCCTACAATATAGTAGCCATCGCCACAATATAAAGTTAAGGCAACTAAACAACCAAGAGAAATATATGTCAACCTCAAATGTAACATTGGATCTGTATATCCGCATCGGGGAATAACATTATAATCTCGTTCACGGTAGAGAAAGATGCTTGTAGGCTACACAGGAAAAGTAACCGTGAAGACACTGAATTTAACATAAAACAGCCGTCATAATAATCACAAATACACTTACATTGCTGTAAATGAGTTTTATGAATGAATGTTTTGCTCTAACTGTTTATTTCATCAACAACACACGCTTTTGCACCCCCTGCTAGTGAGGCCGACTAATAGCAGATGGAGAGTATGCTTGGCAATCTACTGCTTATCCTGCAGTTCCTGGATGTCAACGTAGAATTTTCTTTTGAATTTGATCCACTGAATTTGTGGAAGTGAATTTGCAAAGCGAAATAAAAAATTTCCTGTTGAATATTATAGGCTGTATTTTTAAACAGTTTGAATATTTTGGAAGTGAAATATGAAAGGTGAATATGGATTATTTAATTTTTAATAATGAAAATGTGTTTGAAATGTTTTGAATTGAAATATTCATAGCTTAAATATTCAACCATGTTGAATTACAGCCCATAAAAATGCAAGCCCTAAAAATACAATGCATTAAAATACAAGCATGGTTAATGCAATGCATTTTTTTTTTTCAAGTAGTGCAATTCAACAGGCTTTTTTTGTTTCAAAAACATTTGGCATTATTTTACTTCCATAATTATGCTCCTGCAATGAGGGTGAATAAAGATGACAGAATTTCTGTTTTTGGGAGAACTATCACTTTAAGAAGGTTGATTTAAGTACAGTGGGGGAAATAATTATTTGATCCCCTGCTGATTTTGTATTTTGACATTAGTCCTGTCGCTTTAAGAAAGTACTCCTGATTGCCAACAAAGGTTTCTCCACCAAGTACTAAGGCATGTTTTGCTTGGAGATCAAATACTTATTTCACTTACTGAAATGCAAATCAATTTATAACCTTTATTTAATGTTTTTTAAATAATGTTTCCAAAAATTTAATGTTTTTGGACTTTTTGGTTGATAGTCTCTATCCATTAAATAAACCTACCATAAAAATTATAGACCCTTAATTTCTTTGTAAGTGGGAACTTACAAAATTAGCAGGGGATCAAATAATTATTTACACTGTAGACTATTTCTTGGAAATCCTCATTAAATTTTCCTTTATCTTTACCTGTCAAATGTGAGATTAAGTTTCTGTTTCAAGAAATGTCTACTTCTGTTAAACTTTAATTTTCTCATAAAGATCCTCCCCTTTTGCTATGCTATAAAATGAGCGCTGAAACAGGCACATTATTTCATTCACCTCCTGATCAAAGATGGATCTGCAAATCTCAGTTTTTCTTCTCTTCCTTTTTTTCACTGCAGGTACAAAGACAAATAACACTTGTAAGTTACTGGGTACAAATACAGATAATTGATGTCTCTTTCTCTCTTTTTTATTACTCAAGGACACTCTCTCCAGTGTTATGAGTGCGACAGTCAGACGGGTTCTTGTGCAGATCAAAAGGAAATAGCATGTCCACCTGGATCTTCTTGGTGCAGGAGTTCAACAACAGTAGCACAAGTTGGTATGAGTCCAATATGATTTAAAGTTGGAGATGCTGCTTTTATTTAATGGACAGAACAAATACTTGTTTTTCTGATGGAATTTACAATTTCAATCACAAAATATTCTACAAAGATTTTTTTTTTTCTCTCAGACTGTTATGATCTGTATTTAAAAAATGTAAATAAGAAAAGTTCTAAATGTTGACATTTATAAATAAATTTTCCTGTTTAATTGGTCTTTCCTGTGTCATTCATATTTTTTAGGTGGCATTAAGATGTCTAAAGGGTGTTCTTCTGTCTGTCAAAGTGGATCCTCAAACAACGGCTATGAAAGGACGATTACTTCCTGCTGTAACACAGACCTGTGTAACCACCCAGATCTTCCAGGTATTGTACTTAAATGACAACATGCAAATCTTCTGTAAAGTCTACACTCATTTTACTTCCAAATGACATTCAATCAGAAAATAAAATGCAGGGTGTGGCTGTCTGTCGTGAACTGATTGAATGGAGCAGATAAAGGAGTGTTGTTTCATTGGATATTTTGTACAGAATTTTTTTGTTTTCCTTCTGTAGATCCCGTCCCGAATGGAAAGAAATGTTACACTTGTGATGAAAAGGGCTGCTCAAAAACACTGAGCTGTTCAGGGGACGAAGACAACTGCTTTACAATATTAGGTGAGAATCTGGAAAAGGAAGATCATTATCTTTTAAACTCTCTTAGGTTTAAACATTTGATACAGATCGCAAATACCAATGTACAGCTTAGACTTAATCAGCCTTTGTTTTTCTTCTTTCTTTACATCAGGGAATTTTGGTGGCCCATTAACAGTTAGCAAAGGCTGTGTCTCTAAATCTCGTTGTGATGTCATATCATCGGTTAAAAATGTTCGGAGCCTCTCATGTTGTGAGGGGAACCTGTGTAACGGTGCTCAGAGTGTCACCCAGAGCTTCCTGTTCCTCTGCTGTTCTCTGCTCTCCTACTTCCTGCTGCACTGAATCCAGCAGCTCGACACAGTCTACAATCAGACACGCTGTAATCAATAACTTTTCTCTGAAACTTTGGTGTTCTGATGTGATGTTTTTGCTCTGCAATTCTAATGTGACATTTTACGAAATAAAATACTACCTTGTTCCTGAGGTCATAATAAAGCTGGTCATGCTGTGAAAAAGTCAGATAAAACTCTGCAATATTAAACATCTTTTATTTCTTAAAAAAAAAAAGATTAAAGATTAATTTGTTCATCAAATTAAAATGGGATTTTTTTTATAATTTTTTTTACTCACCCTGGTGATGTTCTGATGCCATATGTCGTTCTTTCTTTTTCAGACCACAAAAAGAGAAATATAAAAAAAACGAAATCTGCTTCTGCTCGTCCAGATAATGGCAGTGAATAGTGACCAGCATCAAGATTTTTAAAAGATTCAGAAGTATCAGAGAATGGTCCCTGTAGATTTAAAAAAAAAAATCATTATGGTTGAATAACGGAAGCTACACCAGTTACTTTTGCCAAGAGATTTATTATTAATACATGTGTCAGCATAGGAGAGAAACAGGCATATAAGAATAAGGCTATGAGAGGTGGTCTTCATTCTAGATTTCTCTGTTCCCCATTTCTCTATCTTCTCACCCCATCATACTAGCTGTAAATGGTTTCTCTGGGTTTCTCCTTCCTTACCCCATCATCTCTATGTTTCCTTCCTCTCACGCCCTCATGCCTTTATGCTGACTTGACTAAATACATTATGAAATTATTATGAAAATGAATAAAGAGTAGAAATAATAAAGAAGAAAAATAATACTTATATATAACATTAAACAGTAAATTTTTTAGTCTTCACTGAACACAAGCTCTCATTCTTATCATTAAAGTCTTCAGTACTTATATATAAAGTCTTAAGTACCATATTAAAATACTTTAAGTCTTTAAATTCATTTAAAATTGATATTATCACCTGTGTACCTAATTACTGTTTGTCTGATGAGTTCCCAATCTCTGAACAAAAAGGTTTCAATAAGCACCTACTTGCGATAGCTGTAAATGTTAGCACAACAAAAGCTCACGTTGTTTTCCAAAGATAGATATTGATTACAGTGGTCTGTATCTTAAATCTGCATTGATTGCTTACCTCCACTGGAACTGATTTCTTTGATGTTAAAGGGACACTTCACCCATTTGCATTAATCTTTGTATTGTTAGAAACCCAGTCATATATTATAATAAACGTGGATTTTTCATAAATTTTTCCCTGAGATGGGAGAAATAAGGATTTAAGTGTTTTACTTCCTGCTTATTATGACGTAAAAATCATCATTTTGCGTCATAATAAGCAGGAAGTCACATTTCATTGAAAAGTGTAGAGACTACAAACACTAGCTCCTCATTATTCCAGGGGGCGGGACCCGCTCACGCTACAGGCCTATTACAGATCAGTGGGTGGGACTTCACTTTCTGAAACTAAATGCAATATCCTCCATCTTGTTTGGAAGCTAAGCTAACAGGCGCTGTGGAGACAGATGTAAAGTAATGACAATAGCGGAGGAGAGTGCTCAATATGATATAGAAGAAGAGGATTTCAGAAGTCTGATGCTTGAATCAGGTGTTTGTGGCTACCTTTACAAGCCGCATTATAGCGAAGAGCAGCCGAGGCAGAAGACCTGCCTGTCGCGGACGAGAAGCCCAGACTGGCTCGAGCTGGGGGCGGACTGGTGGCGCCGGTGATCTCACTATGCAACTACGAACACAGAGATAGAGTCCGTCTGCTGCAAAGAATTTAAACGATGCCAATTTCTCCTGGACGAAATCTCTGAATCAGACGAGGACACGGACGTTTGTGTTGTGAACCATCCTAGTTTCGCACCGCATCTGACTGAACATCCCGGTAACGTTACCATGCAATAATTCACCACTTCGAAAGAAATACAAATGAGGAGTAATTCACAAATGAGTTCGCCAACTAACTAACGTTAGACATTTTGTGTGAAATGAATTTCAAGCTCCGGTGGTAGCTAGCCTTATAGACGGATGAGTGATTCATATGCTGTTCTGGATTAGTGGGAGTGGCTTGCGCAGCTGTGCAATGTGGTGCATTGTGGGAGTTGTTGTCTTTCATACAAATGCGTCCTGAAGTTACTTTCTTTCTTTCCTCGGTCAAGAAGGCACCAAATTCAAAATTTATTTTACATTTCGACTACATATATGACCCACTTTCAATAAAGATCAATGTTCCCATGGGTGAAATGCTCCTTTAAAGCTAGAATGTCCACTAATGTGTTTATTTACAAAAAAGCATGAGTGTAGAAAAACAAAGCTAAATTTTCATAAAACTGCTATTTAAATATATTTCTATAGGTTATACAAAAAAAAAGGACAAAATTTGTGTACCTAAAGGGAATTTGTGTACCTAAAAACTTCATCAGCTTTGAAGTGGGGCGTGTTAGGTGGGTGGGGTCTGCATGGGGCATCTTACTGTACCCCAAATCTGTCATTCATGGTTTTGGTATAGGGCTTAATGGACGTATTTCACTGAGCTCCCTCACGAGGAGCTGCATAAGAGTTTTGTTCTTCTTTAACAACGGAAATGTAAAACATAAGGCTATTTTTGATACTGTAATTTTTAACATGTTGTTTTAGATGTTTTTAATACTAGAATGTGTTTGAACACTTTTTAGAAGATGCAAATTGTGTATCTTCATTGTAAAATGTATATGTTACCCTCGTCAAGTCTGGGAAGCCTGAGAGAGTAAGCTGAATGTACAACACTGGCCAGTACTGTAAAATAATAACAAGAGATGCTATAAAACAGGAGTACTGGCTGCAGTCTTCGACAATATTTAATTGACTCTTTTCATTTCAATGCATTTACAACATTAACATATTTCAATAAAGATAGTTACATTTTAATCAAGGCTTTTCAGAGATACATTTTCCTTTTTCAACCGAATATCATGTATTTCACATCACGATAACATTCACGAGACATTTCTCTCATTTTTAAACAAATGAACAAATGAATATTGCATTTCGCTTCATGCAATCCTCGTGTTTTACATGTACGTCGCCATTTTGGCTCTAACTCACTCATGCTTACACCGGCATTTTGGCTCGGGATACTTCCAGTTGCGAACGCTTATTAAACTCACTCAAACTTTCTCATCCAATAACAATCAACATTATAAACTCTTTAAAAACATCCATGAACGCTTTTCACATGTATATAGGGCTGTAACGATACCCTAATTTCACGATTCGATACATATCACAATACTGAACTCACGATACGATATTATTGCGATACTCCAAGACATATAATAAAAGGTTAAGAAAAAATTTACTGTTGATTAAATGCTAAATTTGATATAACATTGTGGGTGTAAATTAATAGGCTTGGACAATGGTGACACCAGAATAAATATATTCATGATTCTGAACCTGAAAATACAGGATTATTTTAGACGAATATGCTTGCACTCTTGTCACTGTAATGTTTCCTGTCTTGTGTTTCCCTCGTCTTGTGTGGACTTTAGTTATTTCCTGTTCTGTGTCATGTTTTGTAGTCCTTTGTAGTTTTTCTTGCTTATTAGTTCTCCCAGGTGTTTCTAATTAGCCACACCCCCTTGTTATCTTGTTTAGCTTGTTTGCCTGTGTATTTAAACCTCTGTGCTTCAGTTGTTGGTTGTTGGTCGTTGTTTTATGTAGCTGTTACCTGTTCTTGTCCTGAGTTCTGTGTTCCGCCTGGATTACCTGTTTGTTTTATTAAATGTCTGTCACGCTGAGGCAAGGATGAAGCAGAGAGAGAATCCATATGCAAGCATACATTTAATAAAACAAACAGGTAATCCAGGCGGAACACAGAACTCAGGACAAGAACAGGTAACAGCTACATAAAACAAGGACCGACAACCAACAACTGAAGCACAGAGGTTTAAATACACAGGCAAACAAGCTAAACAAGATAACAAGGGGGTGTGGCTAATTAGAAACACCTGGGAGAACTAATAAGCAAGAAAAACTACAAAGGACTACAAAACATGACACAGAACAGGAAATAACTAAAGTCCACACAAGACGAGGGAAACACAAGACAGGAAACATTACAGTCACTGGCTAGATTTAAAATAATGTAGGCCACTTTTTACTGGTAACATATGACTTATAACATAAGCATTATCAGGACCCACTAATATTCCCCCATTATTATACATTATATTCAACACAATATATTGTAGTTTAATGTAGTACTGACTCTGAAAACTTAAATTTTGATAAATTTTGGGTGAACTATCCACGATACATATTGTTGCATTTTTGTATTGCGATATATTGTGACACGATATACAGTATTGTTACACCCCTAATATTTTCTCATATTTCACTTCACATTAACCTATTTGTCCCTCTTATGTCTAATACATAACCCAGTAATACTGAATGTGTCTTACAGTTTTTCTCGATTGTTTACACACATTTTCTGGTACTTGAGACACAATGACCACAACATGTAACTCATTCGCCAACCCCCTGAACCAATTCTGCTGAACTACAAGCTCAGTTCCTGCTTTACACTCAAATTGCACTTCTAAAACACACTTTTTTCAAAACACTACACACAATTCTCTGCTTTTGGCACAATTTTCATGCAGAAAATCTCTTGTTTTCACAAGGAACACACTGCCATTCAAATATGCACACTGACTCATCGCATGGGCAAACACCCGTCACACAGTTTTACAATTAGCAATCAGAGCTTTAGCATAAAAGGGCAACAGGTGAGCTCTTCAATGGAGCAATGGATGCCAACTTTGTATTTTTTTTATTTTTTTTTACTGTAACTGTATACAGTAAATTCTTCTGTTGTTTTGTAGACCATGTAGTCCACTGTATGTACAACTTCGTGTTGGTTGGGGATGTACACTGTGTACATTGTTTTTGTGGAAAAAATAAAATATATTTGTTACCGTGTATTTGTGTGTTCTGAGTATAAAAACAATATTCTCAAATATTTTACAACACACTTATGTATGTACTGTCTGTAGTAAGTGTAACACTGAACAAAAAAAGGCCTAAGTCATTATGATGAATGGAGAATAAGTGTTTTCCATTCATCATAGTGTTTTACATTGAGCACATCAGTGTTCAACTGGTTCTTATAAATGTCTATTCATGTGATGGTTTGTGTGTGTCATTTGAAAACAAAATACCATTTTGAGAAGAAATAACATTGTTTTGAATGTAAAGTTTCATTTTGCAGGAGAATTGAGGGGTTTTGCCCATTGTGTGTGTGTTTTTGGATTTGTGTGTAGAGTTCTGAGAATATGAGGCATGCTTTCAGAAAATGTGTGTAAACAATCGAGAAAAACTGTAATAAACAGTCTTTCTCAGTAATCTAACAAAAATAAACACATATGTCTTTTTTTTGTTTGGATATTTTTATTGAAAAATATGGCACATTGAAAAATACATAACAATGAGGTAGAGATGACACAACAATAGAGCCATACTTAGCTGTTTTTCCTTTTTTTTTTTTTTTACGTACAATATGTATCCATCAATCAGGGGGTAAAGAGGGAAGATATTTAAAGAAAGTTAAAAAGGGCTGCCATTTACTGTAAAACTTGTTGGAATCACCTCTCAGAGAATATTTAATCTTTTCTAATTTCAGAAAAAACATAACATCCCTTAGCCATTGAGCGCTGGAAGGGGCTTTTGTAGATTTCCAGTGGAGGAGATGTCGTCTCGCCAGTAAAGATGTGAAAGCAAAAATGTCTAATTGCTTTGATGTAAATCTATTATAATCCTCTGGGCATCCGAATATGGCAATATGGGGAGAGATAGTTACAGTCGTCACAAGTATTTCAGAGATAATATCAAAGTACCTCTGCCAGAAAGAAAAAACTAACGGGCAAGAATAAAACATATGCGTTAGATTGCAGGGAGAGGTATGGCATTTGTCACAGCTGTCGGTGACAGTGGGAAAAATTTGTGACAGGCGTGCCTTGGAGAAATGGATCCTGTACAATACTTTGAATTGTATCAAAGTTAGACGGGCACAGGTTGAGCTAGAGTGGATTTTGTTGAGGGCAACGTCCCACCAAGTGTCATGCAACTCCAACCCAAGTTCACCCTCCCAGACAGCCTTAACTTTGGTGATGGATGAGGTAATAATGATTCAGGAGTTTGTTATAGATTTCTGAAATGAAAGACTTCTGAGGGGGGTCTGGAGAGAGAAATTCTTCCCACAATTGGAGTGGGGGTGATGAGGGAAAGGCCGGGAACAAGGATTTGGCGCAGTGCCTGATTTGGAAATAGCGGAAAAGGTGAGATGGCGGGAGTTGAAATTCACTAGACAAATCTGCAAAGCTACGGAAAGTACCATCTCTATAGAAATCTTTAAAAGTTTTCAGGCCTTTGTCATACCATGTAGAAAACGTGGGATCAGATAGTGCAGGTTGAAACAAATGATTTTTTAGCAAAGGAGCTGAAATAGATGGAGAAGTAGATTTAAGATACCTTCTAAGTTGGAACCAGATTTGGAAATTACCACTGGGTTATCTGTAAAGCCAGAAAAGTTGGTAGGGATAGAGGAGGTCAGCAAAGCCGGCAAAGAGGACGCATGAATGTATCTCTAACTTGCACTATGGGGGATGCGTCGATTTGGACCAAAATGAGATCTTATGAATATGTGCTGCCCAGTAGTATAATTGGATATTTGGGAGACAGAGTTTACATCTCTGAAGAATTGATTTACTTATTCTGGATGCCTTTCCACACTATAAAAAGCTAGATATATCCTGATCAATAGTTTTAAAAAAGCGCTTAGATAGGAATAGAGGGAGACATTGGAATAGAAACAAGAACTTGGGTAAAATGTTCATTTTAACTGTGTTGATCCTACCTATAAGCGATAATGGCAAGCCCCTCCATCTTTGAAAGTCAGACTTAATTTTAGACATTAAAGGGGAGAAATTGGCAGAAAAAAGGGAGGTTAGCTTTCTGGTTACATTAACTCCTAAATACTTAAAACCTAAGGGGCTCAATTTGAAGGGGATATCAGACTGACTCAGTTGACAGGCTAGAGTGTTAACAGGATAACATTCGCTTTTGGAGATATTAACTTTGTAACCTGAAAAAGAACCAAATTTCTGAATAAAGGACAAAATTACTGGTATAGAGCAGCCGGGGTCGGAGACATATAACAACAAGTCGTCCGCGTAAAGAGAAAGTTTAAATTCCATTCCAAAACGTGATATACCAGAAAAAATGGAGGAGGATCTCAGATAGATAGACAAAGGCTCTATGGCCAGCGCAAAGAGTAAAGGAGATAATGGACAACCCTGTCGGGTGCCTCGAGATCAAGGAAAATAAGCAGATTGAACGCCATTGGTGGAGATACTAGCTTGTGGAGATGTATCACCCAACCCAAATTTATTTAGTATGGCAAGCAGGAAGTTCCATTCGACCCTGTCGAATGCCTTTTCAGCGTCAACTGAAATGACCACTTCAGGGGTTATAGTGGAATTTTTCGAGTATATTATATTTAAAAGGGTGCGGACGTTGTAAAATAACTGACGGCCCTTTATAAAGCCAGTTTGCTCTTCTGAAATCATGGCCGGAAGAAATCTTTCCAAGCGGCTGGCCAGAGCCTTAGCAAAGATTTTTGCATCCACGTTTAGTAAAGATAAGGGTCTGTAAGAACCACAGAGGTCGGGATCCTTGTCTTTCTTTAACAGCAGACTTATGGAGGCTTGTCTTAAAGTAAGAGGGAGAGAGCCAACCTGCAGAGATTCCTTATATACAGAAAGCAATATCGGGGCCAATTTAGATTGAAATCTTTTAAAAAATTCCACTGGGAATCCATCCGGGCCAGGAGCTTTAGAATTCTGCATGTTGTTTATAGCAGTGTTGATTTCATCAACTGATAGCAAGGCAAGGCAAGGCAAGTTTATTTATATAGCACATTTCATACACAATGGCAATTCAAAGTGCTTTACATAGAAGAAATTAAAATAATAAAAAGAAATAAGAATAATTAAAACAGTTTAAATTTAGAAAAATAAAAAATAAAATACGGTACAGTACAAACAGTCGGACGAACATTGGCACAGTGCTCATTCAGTAAATGCATAGTTAAACATATGTGTTTTGAGTCTTGATTTGAATGTGACTACTGTAGGAGCACATCTGATCTCCTCTGGAAGCTGGTTCCAGCTGCGGCTTGCATAATAGCTAAAAGCAGATTCACCATGCTTAGAGTGAACCCTTGGTATTTCTAGCTGATCCTAGTGATCTGAGTGATCTGTTGGGTTTATATTCAGTGAGCATATCTGCAATGTATTGAGGTCCTAGGCCATTGAATGATTTATATACCAGTAATAATACTTTAAAATCAATCCTAAATTTAACTGGGAGCCAATGTAAAGACCTGAGGACTGGTGTGATATGTTCATATTTTCTAGTTCTGCTCAGAATCCTGGCGGCAGCGATCTGTATGAGCTGCAACTGTCTTATGGTCTTTTTGGGAAGGCCATTGAGGAGTTCATTACAATAATCCACCCTGCTGGTGATGAAAGCATGCACAAGTTTCTCTAAGTCTTGTCTGGAAACAAAGCATCTAATTCTTGCAATATTTTTCAGATGATAGTATGCTGATTTAGTTATTGCTTTGACATGACTACTGAAACTAAGGTCTGACTCTAGTGTCACACCAATATTCCTGACTTGATTTTTAGTTGTTTGACCCCTAGAGTGAAGGTATGCGTTCACCTTGAGAACTTCATCTTTGTTTCCAAATACAATGACTTCAGTTTTGTCTTTGTTTAACTGAAGAAAGTTTTGACACATCCAACTGTTGACTTCATCAATGCACTGGCACAGGGAGTCAATGGGGCTGTAATCGTTAGGCGATAGGGCTAAGTAGAGCTGTGTGTCGTCTGCATAGCTGTGGTAAGCAATTTGGTTCTTTCTCATTATTTGGCTCATTGGGAGCAAATACAGGTTGAACAGGAATGGCGCAAGAATTGAGCCTTGAGGGACTCTGCATGTCATGGATGTCCACTCAGACTTATGGTCTCCTATACTCACATAATAACCTCTCACTTCTAAGTATGACCTGAACCATTTTAGGACTATCCCAGAAAGCCCCACCCAGTTTTCCAGCCTGTCAAGAAGTATGTTATGATCAACAGTGTCAAATGCAGCACTGAGGTCGAGTAGTACCAGCACTGATAATTGGCCTGAATCAGTATTTAAGCGAATATCGTTTATTATCTTTATGAGCGCTGTCTCTGTGCTGTGGTGCGGTCGGAAACCAGATTGAAAATTGTCAAAGTATCCATTCGAGCATAAGAATTTGTTCAGCTGATTGAAGACAACTTTTTCAATGATCTTGGCTATGAAAGGAAGATTTGAGATCGGCCTATAGTTGCTTAATATGGTCTTATCCAGATTGTTCTTTTTCAGGAGGGGCTTGACAACTGCAGTTTTCAGGGAGTTTGGAAAACTCCCAGAGAGAAGTGAGGCATTTACCACTTCTATAAGATCTGCTTCTAAACTGTTTAACACACTTTTGAAAAATGATGTGGGAAGTGTGTCAAGAGCGCAGGTTGATGTTTTAAGGTGCTGTACGGTTTCTTCCAAAATTTTGCCATCAATTTCTTTGAAGTCAGACATAGTAACTACTTTCTCAGGTGGTCTGATCTGTCTGACCTCAGTGCAACTCAAGGATGTGCTGATCACCTTTCTGATATTATTGATTTTCTCAGAGAAGAAAGAAGCAAACTCCCTGCACTTGTTCTCTGAGAGCATTTCACTCGGAATCTGGCTTGGGGGGTTTGTCAGTCTCTCTACAGTAGCAAAAAGAGTGCGTGTGTTGTTTAAATAACTGTTTATAATATTTGAGAAGAAAGTCTGTCTAGCTTTGCCTAGTTCCATATTGAAAGCATGAAGGCTGTCTTTGTAGATGTTATAATGGACTACAAGTTTTGTCTTCCGCCACATGCGCTCTACTTTTCTGCATTGTCTTTTCATAATTTGCACTGCTGTTGAGTTTCTCCAAGGTGCTTTTTGTCTGCCACTCTTCTTCCTGACTTTAACAGGAGCAATATCATAGCAGCAGATCAAGATCTTTGGTAACATGTGGGCTAATAGTAGGAAAGTCGAGGCTATCTAAAAAAGCACCCATGTCAGAAGCGTCAGATGAGGACTCTGACTTATACAGAGAAGAATAGAATGAGCAGAATACAGAGTTAATGGAATTAGGGTCAGTATGCAGTGTGCCTGAGGGATCCTTGATTTGAAGAATCATACGTGAGGCAGCCTGGCGACGCAAATGATGGGCCAGGAGCCGGCCCGCCTTATCGCCATGCTCATAATATGTGGAACGCGAGCGCAAAATAAGGCGCTCTGCCTCAGTAGTTGTAACGAGGTCAAATTCAGTTTGTAAATCAACACGGTCTTTGAGCAGGTTAGGGGAGGGGCAAGTGGCTAGTTGTTGATCTAATTTGTCCAATCTAGTTGAAAGCTCTTGAAGTTTGGCTATTCGAGTTTTATTTAAATGTGCAGAGTAGGAAATTATTTGACCTCGCAAGTATGCTTTGAGTGATTCCCATAGCAGTGAACAAGAAATAGGATCAGCTTTGTTTTGATTGATCATGATAAAATCATCAATTGAAGATACAATAAAAGAGTTAAATTTATCATCTGATAAGAGCAGAGTATTTAACCTCCATGGTGAGGAGTATCGGGATTGCGGAGAGAGCTGAATATCCAAAGAGAGGGGGGCATGGTCAGAGATAACTATAGGATGATATTTAATCGTTGACACCTTGGAGATAAGTTTAGCATCAATGAAAAAATAATCAATCCGAGAGATGGATTTATGCATATGTGAAAAAAAGGAATACTCCTTGATGGTAGGGTTGTAGAATCTCCAGGGATCAATGCAACCATTCTTGGCCATGAAGTCAGAGAGCGACCTGGACATATTTCCAGTGTTAGTAGACATTTATGGATTATTAACAAAGGCTGCATTTACACTGCAGGTCTTGATGCCCAATTCCGATTTGCTGACTATATCCGATCTTTTTGACGACCCGCTTACATCATCTTTTAAAAGTGACCCGTATCCGATATTTGCACTTACACTATACATTGCCAAAACAACCAAATGTAGACGTTCTGGCCCGGAAAATGAAGTAAAACAGCTCGATATGCAATGGATGCAGAAGCAGACAAAATTATTATAGTGATGCGCGGATCGCGGTCATATCCGCGGGGGCTCTGTGGATAATCCGCGGATCGGGCGGGTCAAGTAGGCTAATAAAAATAACATTCTGATTAATTTCGGGTGGGTCGCGAGTGGATATGATAAATCATTATTAACGAAAATATTAATTACATTCTCTAAAATATGAGTAGCCTATGTTCCATTCCAGTTTAAGTTTCAAGGGAGTAAAGCCTGTTTATGCCATTAAGAAAATTAAATTCTGTCAAATAAATTTTGTTTGAAAGAAATGTTCATTTAAAAGCAGCGCTCATTCAGATGCGCGCATCAACCGTCGAGTCCGCTGTTGAAGGTGACGATCATCCTCACGCGTAATAACACATACGAATACATAATTTGACCATCGGGTACGGATACTTAATTCAGAGAAAATTATTGGTGCGGGTGAATGATTTGTTTTTGGCTGCGGATTCGGGTGACGTTGGAGCTCATCCGCGCACCTCTAATTATTCAGTGTTTTGCTTTCCGCACTATTTTCAAAAATCAGCAAAACATTGCTCTCGTAAGGCGGAGAAAAAAATACTCCACTGTGTTGAGCCTTCGTCCTCCATCGCACCATTAATAAGTCACGTGATCGCAGTTGGTGGTGTCCACCTGAGTTGACGTCCCTTTTTTAATGACGTACGACTCGCATTTACTAGGGAATATCCGATTTGTCTGCTTACATGGCACACGCAAATGCACGTATCCGATTCATATCCGATTTATTACCACATATGAATGAGGCCTGAATCCGATCTGAGAAAATCGGAATCCATGCGGTTTTTTCCTGCTTACACGTTCACTGGTCATATCAGATCTGTGCCACATGAGAGGAAAAAATCGGAATTGGGTCACTTGAACCATGCAGTGTAAATGGGACCTAAGAGCCGTAGATGAATGCAGAACACCACCCCAGAAAGAAAGAGAGAAGAGAAAGGAGAAAGAGAAAAAAAAAAGAAAAAAAGGGGGGTGGGGGTGGGGGGGATAACGACAAACACACGCACAGACACACACACACACATAAACTGGATGGCCAAACAGGCTGAACATTAGCCACACCCCTCCCACCCTCACCAAAGCACTTACATCGACCCCATCCCCAAACGATGGAGAACCCAGTGCTAACTCCACTAGGAGTAAATTCCCTACGGACAAGGTTACCGGCTTTTGCCTAATGGGAACAGTTAAGCTTAAGACGGGCTCCCGCAACTTACAACAATAAAGAACAAGGCACCCATGATGAACATCAGCTGTAACAAAGCACTTAGTGTGTTAAGTAAAAAGATCGTAATTGTCCATACCACTTCCACGATGGTAAAACTGCTTGAAAAGATACCAGATCTCTTACTTGGTTAATGTCTTAATGTATGCTCTGACGTCCTCCGGTGATTCGAACTCTCTCTCGGTACCATCAAATGTAACACGGAGGCGAGCCGGGTAAAGAAGGCCATACCATAACCCAGGCAATGTTATCTCACGGAGCTGGCGGCGGATGTCATTGAAGGCAGCACGGGCATGGGCAGTCTTCGCGGTATGGTCAGGGAAGATATGTATAGCCATATCACCGATCTTTATTCTTTGTTAGGCTCTAGCTCGCTGCAGAATGTCCACACAGTCTGTATGATTAGTGCAGTCGGGCGATTATGGGACGTGGGCGTTCCCCGGGTTTGGGCTTGGCCTGCAGGGTGCGGTGAGCGTGGTCCAAAATGGGCTCTTTATCCAGCTGAAAGGCCTCTTTGAGCAGAGTGGAAACAGCCGACATCATGGAAGAGCTGGTTGAGTCTTCGGGCACACCTATGATCCTAATATAATTGCGACGCGATCTGGCCTCGAGATCCTCACATTTATTGTCCACTCTTAGCAGCCCGGCAGACAGATGTTCCACTTTAGACTGTAGCGAAGCAATGCCATCACTGCAGGTCGAGAGTGAAGTTTCCATTTCAACTACCGTGCTCTCCAAGGCGCTCACTTTAGCCTGGATGTTTGTAATAGTACCAGTCAATTCGGATTTAACTGCCTGCAACTCAGTCTTGATAGACGTAAAATGTTCGCTTAGGGCAGCCTGGAGCTCGGTTTTGAAAATAGCCGCCATCTCTTTACGAAGTGTTGCGAGCAGCTCCTCCTTGAAATCGGGTGGGGCAGCGGGCATTACAGCACTGTCGCAAGGGGAGGAGGAATCACTTCCAGGCGGGGATGAAGCGTGTGCAGCAGGCCGCTGAAGCACAGCAGATGGAGCATTGCCAGATTTGAGTTTAGCAGGCATTTTACTCAGCAATAGTTAACCCTCTGGGGTCTGGGCTGTTTTTGGGGCCCTTGAGATATTCTGACATGCCCTGACATTTGTGCTTTTTTCAGTTGCTTATAAACATATTAATGGCAAAGGTGTAAATTCACTCTATAAAGCACAAACAGGGCTACCATAATATGTGAGCCATGTCTATGTACATGTTTTCATTTTTGAGAGAATAATGTTTATGCATGGTTATTGAAAAAAATAAAAAATAAAATTTCTGAAATAAGGCCACAAAACACATAGTAAATATGTGTCAATTAGACTTTTGACTAATGGATGTCCTCGCCTAGTGTTTTTTCTTCAAAATTATGTGAAAATAGTCTTGCTTTATCGTTCACATAAAACCATACATTGATTTAAATTGATGTAAAACAGGTTTTGCTTGGAAAGCCAATATGCGAGGGGGAGGAGTAGTTTACACCTTAGATTAATTACAATGCCCCACCCACTCTGCATAATGACTCTGCATAATTAGCCATTCATTCAGGTGTGAAACTGACTGAGCCACAATACAAGGACAAAAGATATATTTAGAAGACTTATATTGACCATTTAAGATTTTGCTTACATCTATCTTGTAAATATGTTTTGCTATTTTATTAAAAAGGTTACAATTACAACAATAATTACAATTTCAACAATATTTCAAGTGTACTCTTTCTTTGTAAAAAAAAAAATATATATATAGGCCTACATTTTATCTATGTATTCATATTTCAGTCGATTTTTACTCATCTCAGTAGCAATACAGTTTGCTAAAACATCATCATTCATTCACACACGCGATTTAAATTTAACTTCTGGCAAAGATGAAGTTGACGATAGGCAATTGACGCGCGATCTTCGCAGTATGCTAGTGTTTTGGATGGTTTTGTTTAGAACCAGCTTTCTGTAAATATATTTCACATTTTTTAGACATGTGAGGCGAGTAGGCTACGGTCTGGTTCATGATGATCTCCAGTTCAAGCACCTTATGTTGTGATTTAAATCCAGGAAATTTGTTAATGAAAAAATTATTAAAATTAAGATACAATTGATACAAAACGAAATTCGTTTTAAAGAAAGGATTTGTACTTTCTGTTTTGAGGTCTCTGTGAAAGTTTGAAAGTCTTTTAGTGCTTTTTTTAGAGCGCTCGCGTCCATAATGGAGAACTGTCACGTAGGCCTAATATTGTTTTTTCCTCATAAATGCGAACACGAAAAATAAAAGACAAAAGACTTTTAAGTAAAACTTACTCCGAAATTGTGTTCTCGGCGGAATTCGCTCTTCAAAATGCTGCCGTTTGTCCTCTGAGGAAAAGGTGCATTCTTCCTCGCTGTCCAGAATCATCTGAAGGGCGTCTTTATTACCGGAGAAGCGTGTCATACTCAAAACGCGATGAACTATCAGTAAGTCTAATGAACAAACTGTGTTTTTATGGCATTGATCGGGGGGCGTATGCGATGCATACTAGATCAAGTAAACTATTTACATGTGAATCGCGCCGGGGGCGGGGCAGCCGCAGCTCATTTAGAGATAATGAAGGGAGAAGGCAAAACGGTACCTCTCCTTGCTTTCAAAGGGATTACATGAGTTAAAAACATTTGTTTTTTATATAAATTACTTCATTTAAAAGAAGAGATTTCAAGCTTCATAAAGACATATCTCACGTGCCTGTGTGAGAAGTATTCGCTGAGTTATGATTCATTTTCGGACGCGTTTCAGAATGGACTACACGGACAGAGAGAAGGCAGAACTCGCTTCGTGTTTATTTTTCTTTATTTGGCGAAAAGCACAACACTTTGTTTTTATTGTGAGTATACACAAAAATAATACACATTTAACAGAATCGATTGATGTATGAAACTCCTATGGAAAATCAAAGTCAACAGAGTATTTATGAGTTTCTTTTACACTGATAAAAAAAAAAAAGCGAGCTGGTATCGCCGGCGATACCGTCGACCTCAGGGGGTTAAAGAAGAAGTGTTAGATAGAACACACACCAAGAAAAATAACACGAAAATGTGCCAATGAACGTAATTTAATGCTAACTGCAGGAGCTCCGAAAGTTGCGTCCTACTCCATAGATCGTTAAGCCGGAAGTCCTAAACACATACGTCTTTGAAGCACATTGTTTTACATTAGTTTCAACCAGTTTCTGAAACAGTTTTTCTCAAAGGTAAATCATTGGCAACGAGCAGGAGATTACGATGAAGCACACAAAGGGTCTTGGAACCTGTCTCGGATTGTATCTTGTACACTGGGCCATCACCGATGCGCTCTACAACCTGATGTACATCCTTTTCCCAGTATGCACGTAACTTTCCCGGGCCACCTCTTTCCGAAAGGTTTCTTACCAACACCCGGTCTCCTGGGACAGAATGGCACCTCTTACTGCTCGGTCATAGTATTTCTTGCCCTTTGCTGAAGACTTTTGACTGTTCTCTTTATGCTTTCCTCATTCTGTCTTCCCATTTCCATGCAAAAGCTTGTTGATTTGAACTCTCTGTCTTGTGTTCCAGGTTAAACAGCAAGTTGACAGGCAATCGGGGTGATCTGCCGTACAAGAGGAAGAATGTAGAGTAGCCGGTCGCTTCATGCCTGGTACAATTATAAGCATGCACAATGTGAGGCAAGTAGTCTTTCCATTCCTTTTTTTTTTCCTCCTCCAGAGTCCTGAGCATTTGCAGAATTGTCCGATTTAACTTCTCCACAGGGTTATACTGAGGATGATATGGTGTGGTTCTCGAATGGGCTATTCCTGACAGCTGTTGTAACCTCTGAAACAGGTGGTTCTCAAACTCTCTGCCCTGGTCATGGTGGAGTTTTTTGGGATACCTGAACCAAGGAATGAAGTCCTGGAAAATATTTTCTGCGGCGATCTTACCGGACTTGTTTCTCGTTGGATACACCTGTGCAAAGCAGGTCAAGTGGTCTACCAGCAGAAGAATATACTCACAACCACCCTTACTTGGCTCAAGATGTAAGTAGTCCACGCTCACACGGGGAACTAGATGTAATGGATCCCATGGGTGCTCGTTGGTGGAAATGCGGATGCTTTTGTTTTATGCAAGCACACTTGGTTGTTACATACTCCTCGATCTCCTTCCTCATTGAGGGCCAATAGAAGCGTTCACGAGCAAGATAGAGCACTTTCTCCACTCCTACATGTCCCATTTCATTGTGCACATTTTTAAGTACTGTTGTTTTGAACCGCGGAAGGAGAACTAATTGTCTGGTCTGTCCTGTTTTACGGTACAAAATCCCATCCTCTAGCTCCAATTTGGTCCATTCAAAGAGAAGTCGCCTTGTTCATTTTTTCATGTTATTCTTGTCTTTTTCGTTTGGTGTCCATCCCTGTTCTTTCAACGTGATTATTTCACCTATCGCTGGCCACAGCTTTACTACCCTGCCAAACAGCAGACACAGTTTCAGGTGATAAGGATTCTGTGTGTTCACCCATGACTTCTATCTGTTTCAGGGGCTGTCTTGACAGTGTATCGGCATCGACATTGGCTTTACCAGGTCTGTATCGAATGTCAAAGTGAAAGTCCGCTAACTCACCCACCCAGCGCTGCCATACTGCATTCAACCTTGCTGTGCTGAGGACATAGGTCAGTGGATTGTTATCGGTGTAAACTGTGAATGTTGGAGCATAGTAGAGATAGTCTCTAAACTTATCACAGATGGCCTATTTGAGTGCCAAAAATTCCAGTTTACCCGAGTGTAGGTGGTAGTTCTTTTCCACCGGGGTTAATGTGCAGGACCCATACCCAATGACAGAGTTTATTGCCCTGTTGCTGATAAAGCACAGCCCCTAAACCTTCATTTGAAGCATCAGTGTGTAATACAAAGGGCAGATCAAAATTTGGGTAAGCTAGCACTGGCGGGCTTGTCAACATGTCAACAAATTTGGAAACAACACTCTGATGTTCTGCAGTCCAAACGATTGGGGTTCTGGAGTTAAGCTGCCCTTTTTCACTCTTTCTTAGTGCACCTCGACGACTGAGAACCTGGGGGTTTTGTGTACTCTCACTTGTTCCAGGTGGCGTTTGGAGAAGCTCAAAGAGTGGGTTGGCCGAGAGTCCTGCACAGGTCCATTTTTGGAGACCAGTCCCCGCCCGTACCCGCAAAGTTCAGCACCAGATCCGACCCGTCACCCGTGATAATATCAAAATTAAATCCGCACCCGCCCAGACCCGTTAATATTTGGCCGGTTACCCGACCTGTGCCCGCGATAAATCACACACAAGCTAAAATCATTCCAATTAAAGTGTTTTATTTTTAAAAAACAAATTCAATATTATAATATTATTATTAAATAGCCTAATCGTTTTTTAATGACATTTTTAATAAAATATTTTAATATATGTGTGCACCTTAATAAAATTTCAAAATTTCATGTTGATTGTTAACTAGTGGTGGGCCGTTATCGGCGTTAACGAGACTCTTATCGCGCGATAAAAAAAATATCGCCGTTAATCTATTCTCCAAGTTGGGTTGGGAGCTATGATGACGCAATCTACCCGCGGCCGCGAGGAACACCCGGCTGCAACGCATCATATTCGTCGTCATCTTAAGTAAACACGGCTGAAAGTGAAAGCTGGTGAAAAAGATCGGTGCAACCCTTATTTGGACTTGTTTCGGATTTAAGCCGTCCGACGTAGACTGTGTGGGGTAACAGTTCGGTAAGTTAACACACGACTAATCCGTTCTACCACCTCAAATTCAAAATGAAACATATCACTCAGGGCCGGCCCGAGGCATAAGCGAACTAAGCGGCTGCTTGGGGCCCCCTCGCCACCAGGGGGCCCCCAAGCGAGTTTTTTTTTTTTTTTTTTTTTACATATTAATTAAATTAAACAAGTGACATAAATGAATGAATGGATTAATAATTCAAGGCAAGAAAATTCTTATTTCATGATCAATATAGCCTACCTGCCTACAACTGCTGCTGTGTCTGCCAGTGTTTGAGTCATATGCGCATAACCTCGCGTGCATAGACAATTCGTGCGCAAAGTCACGGTAATGTTAAGCCATTTCACACAAATTTGATTTGATCAATGATTTATCCTTTAAATTTAATGATATTCAGAACAGAACAAGAATAAAAAAGTAACTATAAACAAGCCAAAACGAAATAATTTAAAGCGAAAGTGAAAGCGGATCTCTCTCATTAGAATCAAAATGTTTCAACATTCGCGATGGATTTGGATGGTAAACTATTCTTTATTATAGGCTTCTTTGTACTTCACCCACGTTCCAATATCGAGGGAAAAAATCATCCTCTTCACAAGCGCAAAAATGTGCTTGAAATCCAATATCGAGGGAAAAAATCATTCTCTTCACATGCGCAAAAATGTGCTTGGAAACATCACAGTGGAGCGGTGCTTAAGCTACGCAGCGCTGAATGGTACGAATTGTAGGCTACTACTGACTATTTAAAAAGAGCAGTGTAATTTTCATATGTTAGTTTGACTATTTTATTATTATATTTTATTACGGTTATAACGAACAGGTTATGCGATGTCAAGATTGCAGTGCTGGAATATGTTGTGTGTGTGTGTGTGTGTGTGTGAGGCGCAGGCGCGATCGAACAGTGGAAACATAAACACATACTCCGTCATGTTCATATAAGACATCATTCAAACTGCAAAGGGTTGCAAAACGTTGGAGGATATTTTGCTAATAATTTTTTTTTTAATATGTTTTTTGACAGTTTGTTTTCAGAAGTTTCAAAGAGTTAGTAAAAGAGTAAAGAAAAAGTTAAAACATTTTTAAGTATCTATTTTTTATTAAGTAGGCTATTTATTTTGTATTAATACATAACCTCATTGTATTAATTTATAATGTAACATTATAGAGTGACATTGTGTCAATAATCGTCAAACAGGTGACTCCGCGTGGTGGGAGGGGGCCCCCAAATCAAATTCTGCTTAGGGCCCCCAAAAGGCTCGGGCCGGCACTGATATCACTGAATACCAGCGCGCGCGTATTATTCCCAATATATCTTAGTGGTGTAGCACATAATCTCTGTCTGCGTCCGATTTTAAGAATCGTTGTTGTGTTTCTTTTTAACTGAAAAGACATCAGTTAGACAATATTATAATTTTTAATTTGGGGTTTCATAAGCTCCAAGCCATAATAAACATTAGACCTACTTAAGTCTCTGCAGCTAGTGTACTTAAATTTTATTTATCTGCAAAATTATGTTGTATACTTACAGTTTTGCACATTATATGTTCTCAAAACTACACCCTTTCAAAAAATAAAATAAAAAATAAATAAATAAAATACATTTAGCAGTTGTTTAGCAGGGTCTGTGTAACCTGTTCTGAAATGGTTTTATTTTAATATCGTTATCGCAAGAGGCTGCAATGTATATCACAATATGGATTTTAGGCCATATCGCCCATCCCTAATTGATAGCCTATAGTAGTTGATAACAACATAGGCCTACCTAATGTTGCCTGCGTACGGTAACAGTACAGTAGTAACCTTTTACAGTCTATGATTAGAACAGCTTTCTCAAGCATTTTCTGATGCATTTTGGAAACAGGAGATGAGCCCCTGGTCTAATGCGCCACCTGGCTTGAGAAACCCGTTCTCAAAGACTTACTTTTATAGTCATTATTTGGGTAGCACACATATTCTGAATGCCTTCGGCAGAATTCAAATGAGCCATTTTAATCTAGATTAATCTAGATTAATTTCAAAATTAATCTAGATTAATCTAGATTAAAAAAATTAATCTATGCCCACCTCTATTATTAACGCAATAATAATTCACCTAAAAGCTGTCACAAAGAACTGGGAAAAGTAATGATTATTAATATGTCAAATATAGCAAGGAGACATTTCAATTGTTTATTAATAAACAAGTGTTTTCTGTGTCAAAGATGAAGTTTACGATGCTGACTCGCGATCTTCGCAGTAGTGAACGCGCCAGAGAGAAATTCACATTTCATACGGATTACATAAGCAGAGAGCAGTCTGTTTTCTTTCGTTTTGAATTGTTTTGTTTAAAAGTACACATTTTACGCTTTCTATTTCTCAGGTCTGAGAGGCAAGTACTCTAGTTGAGCTCCAGTCCAGTTCACGCGCCGGCGCCTCCGTGTCCTGATTATATTGCCTGCTATATTTAGCCTACCTCTTATTTATTAAATAAAGAAATTGGTTGATGAAACATTGATTAAAATTAAGATACAATTAATACAAAACTCACTTTAAAGTAACTCACTTACAATTAATAATAAATTCACTTTAAAGAAAGGCTTTCTACAAAAACAAACTTAATGAAGAGGTCAAAATCATGTCTGCCAACTCGATTTGTCTCCCGATATTTGGGATCGTCTTATCTTATTCATGCTTTTCACTTTTCATATAATCAACATGAAATTTTTTAAAAAATATTATTTTATTTAAACATGAATATGAAATTAAATTGTTTTTTAATGACTGGGCTACAACACTGTAGCGTTTATACGCCCGTATATATCTAATTAATTATTATTCATAACGAATTATGATCAATAATTAATAATTGAATTATTTTCAGAATTTACTGTAGCAGAATCAATAGTATGATTAGTCTATCAGTTCATCCAATGAACAGAAAGCATAAACAGTTATTAACTCTAGGAAATATAATATCTTCCTGGCCAAGAAAGAATAATTCCCAGCTAACAATAAATTACGAAGTAAATTAAGGGTAACAGCATAGGTAACTTAAATCGAAGTTCAAGACAATAAATTTGATAAGCACATACACAAGCAATCTCTTTTCAAATACAAACAATACTTTATTGATTATATACTAACACATAACTAACACAAACAAGACTCTATTGATTATTCTAACAACTAATGTCTAACACAAACACACGCGCACGCATACACACACATTCATACAGGTTGCAGAAAGGAAGAGAGTAATAAAGAAAGAAATAAAGAAAGAATGAGTTTGGAAAGAATGAGTTAAAGGAGAAGAGGAAGAAAATTCCGAATCTCTATATGCACTTGTAAGACATGACCTGAACGAACCATCAATCATTAATTTAACCCTTCTATCGTTTCTTAGACAGGTTATTACATTTATCAATACACCAGTTCAGCTCAAGAGTCTGGAGGTAGTCTACTTGCGTTTCCGTTTGAGGGTTCCCTTTTGTTGGGTAAAAAGGGTGTTTTTCTCCGTTCGTTCGTCGGCTGGCCTCCTCGTGCTTGGATAAATGTCTGTGGCGTGGATGCCGGATGGTTGAAGGTCTTTGAAGTTGAAAGCGTGCGTTGCCGTGAATCGTGGACCGAAACTTTGCAGCAAAACTTAACTTAAAACCGAGACTTTCAATCGGAAAAGAAAGAATAACACAAAGAAAGAAAGAAAATGAGATACGGAAAAGAGCTAGATGACTGGAAATGAATCTAACCTAATCTAATTTGGGTTGATCTGCTCGTCTGTTAACGTTACATGGTTACTAAACCATCGTCTGCCGTCTCCGTCTTTGTTCTGCACTCGTTGAGAGCTCTTCTGTATCAGAACATTTTGAACGAACTAACTTTTTTTCCCCAACGCTCTGCGCTGGTTTTTAAAGGGTTTTTTTAAAACAAAAAAGGTTTGTTAGGCTACTCCTACAAGTATGTCATGACTGCTGCTTTGTTTGCAAAGTCATAAATCATGTCTTCCCTGGGGTTTCTCTAATTTAAAGACCAGATGCAACAGTTTAGGCATGATTTCTAATTATCAGAATATGAAACATTTTACACAGATTTAATTCCAGCCATCTTGCTAGTTGTGTTCGTAATATAGCATTGATATGAAACAGTACACACTTTCATTCACACATCTAATAATTATAATTATAACAATTACATGAATTATATGGGATTAAAGCATATTAAACGGACATATCGTAGAAACACATAGAATGATGTATGATGTTGTCCATTGAAAATTGTTCTTGAATGAGTTTTATGGATTTTGATATGTAAAAGTCTTTTGGTGTGTAAAGTGTATGGGCTTGAAAATACCCTGAGGTCATGGGTATTTCCTGCTGAAATCTGTTTGTCTCTCTCATGGGACCTTGGGTCTCGGTCATCTCTTAACCAGTCAGCGCTTCGGCAACAAAGCTTGTATTGACCAGTTATTTCGTTAGTGCTGGGGGTCAGTTTTAAACAGCCCGACTGGTTGGCGCCTTGCCCCGATGACAAGATGGATGAGGATCATGAGACGTTCTGAACAAATCTTCCTTCACCAATAGAAGTCTTTGGTTACAGACTCTCTGGAGCCTGGGTGAGTTATGGCTCTGGTTTGTGATTTGAGTCTGGGATGTGAAGACTCTTTGTGGGATTATGTATAAACAAAATCACCTAAAAGCTTCAATTGTGTTTGGTTCGCTCTCGTAGTTGTTACAACACATAGGCCTATTAGCCTACAGTACAGAGAAATTTAATGTCGGAGCGTTGCCGGTGAGCATGTGGGGGGAGGGATACGATTTTCGATCAATCATCAAATATTATTTTGCTTGATATGCCAATTCTTAATATTTGGTGTTTTAAATGCCTGTTTGAGATCTCTATGAAAGTTTTAATTGTAGGTTCGACGTGGCCCTGAGTGTCGCAATTTCGGTTTCATTTCGCATATAGCCTACAGCCCTTATAATCATAGATGACGCCACAGGTTTTTATTTAAAAGAAAGAGCGTAGCCTACGTTTGTATGTACTATGTAGGTCTATATATGGGCAATTTATATACACAATACTTACTAAAATATAATTAATATCATTTTATTGTATTTGTATTAGTTGTTTGAAGAGTAAAAAAAATAAAAAATCGGTCGGTCTTAACGCAAGTTTACAACCGGCAAGTCGGTCAGACTAAAAGGGGGAAAATTGTTTTATTCGGTCGGTCCTAAATTGACAGGGTCGGTCGGGTTACGGCAAACAAGAATATTTTTAAGGATGGCCTGACTAAAACACATACAGTATTTGCGTATGTGTAATGGTAATTTAGACATAGGCCAGAAATATTGCACATATTTTTCATCCGCTACCCGCCCGCAAGGAGTTCATTATCCGCCCGCATCACCGCCCGTGAATTTTAGGAATGTCACAATCCACCCATTTTAGCCACTTTTATGCGGGTACCCATCGGGTACCCGCGGATACCCGACCCGTTGCAGGACTCTGGCTTGGCCAGTCTCGAGAAATCTTGGATATAGGACCTGTAATAGCTCAGGAATCCCAGCAGCGTCCGCACTTATCCCACTGTGCGGGGTTCCTTATTCTTCAGGGCCCTGACAGCCTCCAAATCTGCTGGGTCTATCTGGATTCCATCTCCCGACACCAAGCGACCAATGTATCGCAATTGACTTTTAACCCTCTGGGGTCTGAGGTGTTTTTGGGGCCCTAGAGATGTTTTGACATGACCTGACATTTGTGCTTATTTCAGCTACTTACAACATACTATTGGCCAATATGTAAGCAAAATGGATGTACATGTTTGCATTTTATAGAAAAAAAATATTATGCGTGGTTAGTATGTTTTGGGAAAAACATTGTTACTGCAATAAGGCCATTTAACACATACTGAATAGTTGTCCACAAGACTTTGGAATTACTATTCTTGTAGGCTAGAATTTTTTCTACAAAATGATGTGAAAATCATTCTGACCACTCTTTCACAAACAACAATATAATGATTTTAATTTTGCATGCCAGTTTTTGTGTCAGCACTGCTGTATGCGTGGGCCATGAATATTAATGTGATTCACACCAGGGGTGTGAAGACACTCCCCCCATGGCTAATGGGCCATCAAGGTGCTGTGAGGCAGCCTGAACAAAGAATGATGACCTAAGAATGATTCACTGATGAATAAAAAGTTAAAAAGAACAGCATTTATTCAAAATAGAAATCTTTTCTAACAATGGATAGACTTAAAGTTATTACTATCACTTAATACATCCTTTCCAAAAAAGAAAGAAAAAAAGACCAAACTTTTTTTTTTATATTAAAAAAAAAATTTATTCAAAGAATCCTGAAAAAGCTATCACAGCTTATAAAAAAATATATTAAGCAGCACAACGGTTTCCCACACTGATCTAAAAATCATTGCCGTTTTCTGTGACGCACCACAGAGCTCTGTTATAAGTTGCTCCATAAACTCTTTATGGGACAAGTTACCGTGTAGCTCTTTGTGCACAATGAAAGAGTTGATGGAAGCAATGTCCAAGAAGTGTAGAAAAATCTTACTGTATCACTTAATGGTTATGTGCTGTGTCGTGTAGTACTGTAACAGCTGATCAGACAGGTCAACATCCCCCATGTGTTTGTTGTATGCAGTCACAGGTGCAGGACATGGAAATGTCTTTGTCCTCCATGTATCTTGTGTTTTCACCCTCCTCTGCGCAGTGTCTCGTGTATAAGCAGAATAGGTGGTTTTTGTCATTTCACACAAGAATAGGTAGGCTACTTTTATATTATGACGATGTAAACACAATCGTCACCGCGAGTATCTGTTGATGGGTATCCGCACGCATTTAGTGACACGCAATGAACGGATCGTTCACGAACGACACACATCACTACATTTCAAACATTTACACCTGTATTCACAAACATCTGTGCATAAGGCAGTATTGAAGCGTGTCATAGGCTAACCAAAACCAAACATTTATTTAAAATTATAATGTAGACAGTATCACATATTTTACCGGAGGCTGAAATATATTTGCACTAAATCACAGTATATAACCTAAGCAGATATTCGCAAACAAGCTACATTACGCATAAGGACGTATTTTAGCATTATAATCAGTGTCATAAGCTAATCAAAACTGAGTGCAATATATGAAGTATTTACATTTAGCACTGAAAGGTTGCCTACCAGTCTAGTTCACATTTCAACATGTTTCTGTCTATTTATAGATGCATATACATGTACGATATTAGGCTTAGTTCATGTTTTTACTCCAAACTCATTTCATAACATACATTTTAATCTGGCACGACCAGTTTAACATGTCTTACCTTAAAAATCTTCTCATCTTCAAATCGCGTTCTTCTGAGATAAATCCAAGGTAAATAGCACAGCACAGCACAACACAGTCTTCCAAACTCGATGAAAAGCAGAGAGGAGTAATTTACCGAAGTCTCTAATTCTTTGTTTTGAGGAGAAGCGTTTACAGGTCTGCGTTCTGCCGCGTGGATTATTTGCATGTCAATCGCTCGTGCGCGCGTGTGGGTGTGGTCACATTATAGTTAATTAGGACGCGTTTGAGAAACTGTACATGCAGCTGCTTTCTTACGGATTACTTAAACAGAGAATATTTGTTTTTTATATAATGTACATACTTTAAAAATAGAGACTCCAAGCGTTGTATAGACATGTGTTTTAAGTCTGTGTGACAAACATTCGCTGAGTTACAGGTCATTTTCTGTCGCATTTCAGAATGAGTTTCACATTGAGAGAGATGGCAGAACGCGCATCATGTTTATTTTTCTTTATTTGGCGAAAAGCACAACACTTTGTTTTTATTATGAGTATACACAAAAAAATACACACTTAACAGGATCGATTAATGTATAACACAAGCATATAAGATAAAAATTAATATTAGTATTTTGATTTTTTTTTGCACTGATAAGGAAAAAAATTATATCGCGCCGGCGCGATAGGCGACCTCAGGGGGTTAAATAGCTCACATTTTTTGGGTCGGAGTTTAATTCCATGCTCCCTCATTTTACAAAACACATTTCGGAGATGGTCAACATGATCGCTGAAGGACTTTGAGTAGCACAGTACATCATCTAAATAGGGGGTGCAGCACTCATCTCTAATACCCTCCAACATTCCTACCATGCATCGCTGAAATGCAGCTGGGTCATTCATTAGCCCAAAGGGAATACGCACCCACTCGTATAATCCCCATGGAGTGTTAAAGGCAGTGACATGTCTAGAGTCCTCACTCACAAATCCCTGATAGTATGCGCTTCCCTGTTCCAGAATAGAAAACCACGAATTTCCCCCAAGGCTGTCTAACAGATCTTGAATTCTGGGAAGGGGATGTCGAAAATTGACACACAAGCGCAAGCTACTGTCTTTCTTTCTAACGCATACCACTGGTGACGAATATGATGAGGATGACTTCTTGATCCAACCTCTGTTCAACAGATTTTGCACATAGTCTTTGACCTCCTTATAAAGGGGTTTTGGGATGGCATTATAACACCTATGGACTGGTGTGTTATCTGATAGACGGATTTCAGCTGCAGATCAGGAATACACCCGATGTCTCCCTCAACCTGAGCAAACATATCTGACTCCTCAAACAACATTTTCCTCACAATATCTTGTTCCTGTTTATTGAGGTGTTCAAGAGCAACAGGTGGGTGCCATTTTTCTCCAACTCTCCTCTCATGATGTTCTTCTCTTTTACAGACATTGTCTTCTGACGTAAGCTGAGATGAACACAAAAGCGCACCATTGATCTGTTTATCCGAATGTTGAATGCTGGAGGACGGGCATATTGGTCTAATTTCACTGATGGGTTCGATATTACCTAACACAAGTCTCTGAGGTAGGTAAGTGTTATGGTTTGTGGAATTTTTAACTGGAATTTTCACTGTCTTTGAGGCACTAGGAGGCACATTTATAACAGCAGGAAATAACTCCAACCCTTCTGGGATGAAACTTTCTGCAGGCCCGTCGCGACAAGGCAGGCAAACCAAGCAATTGCTTGGGGCCCCGAGCTGGCCTGGGGCCCCAAGACAACGACTGGTTAAGAATAAAATGCAACGACATACTGTGTGAGCGCCCCTTTGATAGTCAATGCAGTAAAGTGCAATGACACTGTTATCGGGATCCCCCTCAAGGGGGCCCCTCTCAGTAGTCGCTGACAGCAGCCAGCCAACCACGTGATCTCTGCTGCCGGCAAAATACAAAAACTCCTCGGCAGTCATCATGAAACGGAATTATGCTTCAGCAAGCCAGAAAAGAATGAAGAGAAAGGAAGAGGAGGATAAGAAAAAACAAGATAGTGGTAAGTAGGGGTGTAACGATACACGTATTCGTATTGAACCGTTCGGTACGAGGCTTTCGGTTCGGTTCGGACCAAAATTTCGTCATTTCAAATGTAGGCGCGTTGCGCGTGGCAAGCGCGCTCATAATGTAGAGACGCCGGCGCGACCACAACATTGCCCAACATCAAATGGCAAACGAAATGTAAGCGGAACGAAACTGGGCTACTCGTTATTGTGTGGTTGACGGACCGTTGTTTATCAATCGTGATCATGCGACACTGTTACTACACAGCACTAATAAGAGATCCAGTAAAGAAAGCATTTGAATTCGCCACAGAAGTAATAACATCGCTGCGAGATCTAGTGAGAAACATTCACATAGTTTGGCAGGAATAGGCTATAATGCCTTCAAGTAACATTACATCGGTTTTATTTTGACATTATGAATACAATGCCCTCAAATGTTAATCTTAACTAAAATAAACATTTGTTTATAACTACTACAATATTACATTTTTTTTTTTTCCAAGGAGCTGTTTTGTTTTATATGCTCCTAAGAAGAGTCAAGTATAGCTCCAGAATTGCTCAAAGTAAAGAAATCATATTTTATGATGCTAGTTTTAATTAAAAAAAGAAGAAAAATAAATAAATCAAGGGAATTTTCATTTCTTTCTTTTTGCTGTATCGAAAACATACCAAACCGTAACACATGAGTATCGTATTGAACCGAACCGTGAATTTTGTTACACCCCTAGTGGTAAGTGATAAATTACACTGGATAAAATAGCTCCACTTGTCTTGTACAAATGGTGTAATTTTGCAGCATGTAGGCTAGAAAAAATATGTATGTTAGCTACCTGCCTGACGGCAAATGCTGCTTGTAACAAACAGTTAGTGCAACTTTTTTTTCGAACGGACGGAATATGGTTACATATTATAATATGTTTTTTATTGGGGGGGCCTCCATGTCCATTTTGCTTGGGGCCCCCAAATTCCTTCAAACGGCCCTGACTTTCTGACACTGGTTCAAACATCATGGTCCCACCCTTGTGCCATGCTTTTACTCTGCATTTTACCTCTAGGACTTGACCACAGGGGAAATAGACTCGGTGCAGAAACGATTGCAGCATCCGCGTGCAGTGTGAAAGCTTTACCTGTTAACATGGGTGCGAAAAAAAAAAGCACTGTAAACGGACTATGGAGTATATGTGAAACGGGCGTGAATGACGCTTATATATTATATACGCTGACATATGTATGCTTATTAATCTAAGAGGCATTTAGCTGTGAGTGAGGTCTCCCACACTGCTTAATCCATTGTCGGCATCTTTCCGCTTGGGTCTTGGGTTTTGGAAAGGCGAAAAAAAACGACCCCTCCCTCTAAACTTTTGGGGTACCTAGTGTCAGGCTTGCAGGTGCCATAGGCGCATCGTTTCACCATGTGCTGAAATCGCAATGTTTGACGGAGGTCCTTCTCCTTAGTTACAGTTGCTAAGCTAGGATTGGACGAGGACCGTTCGAGGGCGGGTTTTTGGGAACGGTCAATTACATTGAACCCAAGCAGTGGACAGTCCATGCACCCTTGACTCACCAAAAGGGGCACTTGGATTGCAATTTTGTTTTGTTTGCCACTTGAGATCTCTAATAAAACCTCAACCCATCCATCAAAGGGTACGGCTGTCCCATTTACTGCAGTGACGTGAAGCTGGCTATCTGCTAGTAGAGATTCTAGTGGTTGGATTTCAATGTTTGGTAAGTACTTTTTTTAGCCACACCCATCCAGCCATACTGACCTGGGCTCCACTGTCCAAAAGCATTTGAGTCTGGACACCATTTAAATGGCAAGTTATCATGCAATGACCGCCAGTCAGCTGTGCAACTCTCCAAACACTCTCCAATCTCCTTTGCTCTGTTGGATGCGTCCTGTGTTACAGGTTGCTCACCTCTGGATGCACGGGAGGAAGGTTGAGACACAAGATCTTCCTCGGTCACTGGTGGTCCCTCCCCAGTGACCTCCTCTCTTTTAACCCTTTAAAACCGGATGTGTCGTCGACGACACAGTCAACCAAGCTGTATTCATGTCACTGTAACTCTTCAACCGTTTGCACTATCAAAATAATTCAAATAGTTCCTGAAAGTAGACATCAAGTGCTTTTCGCCAATATACGGCTTATTACGGTAATGTCATGCTTTCCGTCTGCAAATGACAGCAGCGAGGGAAGGAAGGATTTGAACAGAGAGATACGACGCGCGACAGGTTAGAGTGTTTTGGATTGCATAAAATAATAAAAGAAACGAACAAATACATGGCGAAAGAAGTGTTAGACAGCAGAAGAGGGGATTAGGATGATTTTTAATGAAATTTGGGAGGCGGATGGCCGTTACTCTTTCACGTATCTAAGCATGTAGTGCGTGCATGTGTATGTGTGTGCGCCTATGAATGCATGCATTTGTATGTGTGCGTGTATGAAAAAAAATGTCCTAAATGAAAACTGTGCAACCCAGTGTCACAAAAAAAGACTTGTATATATGTATTATAGTTCATTTTTTAACTTCAAAGTGTTAGTTTCTTTCGTTAATGATTTTTTCTGTTTTTGTTCTAAATAAAAATCAGTAAATTTATTCTCGTTTTTTTATTTTTGTCTATTTAAATTCTATTTACAAACTCACCACACACAATAATGGTCAATAACTGTAATTTGTTGAAAGCTAATCTTTTTCTGAAAAAGATGACACCTTGCACATGAAGATAGCACATTGTTTTAGAATTTTACAGTCACAAAATCAAATTATGTGAAAAACACCTATTTTAGCTTCAGGTTCTAAAGGGTTAAAGCCCGACTTTTCATGAGACAGCCCACAGCTCATTGCCCTGCTTGACCACACAAGAAACAGTAAGTACACACAACATTTTGGGATATACACTGTTTGCATCTACCCTTTGCCTCTGATTTTAATGGTTGTTGTGCACCTGCCGCGACTGTTTGGGTTTGCTGTTGAACACCAGGGCCCATTGACATGACAACTTTCTCTAGATTCTTGGTAAACGCAGATACTTGTGCAGAAAGTTCATGAATGGCATCACAATTGGCTTTAACCCTCTGGGGTCTGAGGGGTTTTCTGGCCCTGGAGGTGTTCTGACATGCTCTGACATTTGTGCTTATTTCTGTTACTTGTGTCATTTTCATGGCTAAAGTCTGATTACACTGTATTCAGCACAAACTCTGCTACAATAATATGTCAGCAGCAAGTATGTAAAAGTTTGTAGTTTTGAGATAATAACATTTATGTGTGGTTTGTGAAAAAAAAAAATTGTCACTGAAATAAGCTCATGAAACCCCTACTGATTATTTCTTCACAAGACTTTTGAAAATTGTATGACGTAGCCTAGAATATTTGCTCTAAAACTATGTGAAAATCACCCTGACTGCTCATTCAGATAAGACAATATATTTATTTAAAAAATTTGCGACGTGTTTTGTGTGAGAAAGCCTTATGCGGGAGCTCATTAATATGTAAGCTTTTCTCACCTGAGAAAGACAAAGACCCTCCCCTAACGGCCCTATTAGGAGCTATCAGGCCCAGTCATTCTGAGCAACCTTACACAAAGAATGAGATTGTTTTTTTAGAAAAGAAACAATCTTTTAGATTGTTTGGATTTATTTACAACACAACATAATCCAAAGATACACAACAAATGACAAAAAAGCACTCATTGAAAACAATGATCCAAAGACAGAGACCTTTGTGCCATTCCTAAAAACACTGTACATACCTTTCATTTCCAAGGTGTTTGATTTTCACTTTACCATGTTCATGTACAGAGACTCATGTGAATGTTGAAGTCAGCAGGACTCTGGCATCTGGGCCCTGAAAGGAAAAAAATGAACATACTGATATCAAGAGAAAGGCCTGCACGATTTTGGGAATACATTTTAGATTTTTCTGGTTAAAATTGCTTTTTAAAATTCACAGAATACACACACACAAATGTTTCCAACAATATATAATATAATGAACACCAGGTTTGTTGTGCCTTGTAGGCATAGGCTATGTGCAGTGCTGCATAAAGTAAAATAATAATAACAATAACCTATAGCAGCCTATAAATCTTCCAAAAGATTTCAGTAACAACTAAGCTAGAGAAAAATATATTGATTATCACGCGATCGCGATCCAAATTATGATACATTCAAACGCGATCGCGCTCAAATATAAAACATTATGGTTACCATATACATATCTACGTTTGAGCAGATATCCACAAACACAGTAACAGTAAAAACGGGTCTAAATATTATAATAGTCACCATATATCTAGCAACAGTTCAACTGCAATGTGAAATTTATGCAACAATAACAAAATAATATGTAAGAATTTCTTACCTTACATCTTTCTTGTCTTCAAATCGTGTTCTTCTTCTTCTGAGGTAGCCTAAATCCAATGTAAGTTCACGGCACGTCTTTCAAACTCGACGAAAAGCAGAGACTTGTGAAGTGTTTTGGTGTTTTGTTTTTGAGGTAATGAGCGCGTTCGCGTTCCATGTGGAGATTTGCATGTCAATCTCTTTTGCGCGAGTGGGCGTGGTCGAATTAAAAATATCATCATTTAAAAGTACACACTTAAATGTTTATAAAGGTATATAGCCCATACATGTGTGACAAGTATTCGCTGAGTTTTGTTTCAGTTTATAGACGTGCTCAAGAAAAAAAAGTTCACCGCGACGGAGAGGCAGAACGCACACCCTGTTTATTTTCTGCTTTATTTATTTATTTTACAAAAGCACAATGTTTTGATTTGATTGTAAGTGGACACATACAAAAGTAGAAATATCACAGAATCTTTTTTTATATTTCGTTTTTCTGTATGACCATAAATGACGGAGTAATTTAAGTTTATAATGCTACAATGTGAAGAAATTCCAGCAAAACGCGCTGGCGCGTTTGCCGACCTCAGAGGGTTAACAGTTTTGAATGATGTACAAACACAAGTATATAAAATCAAAATCAACAGAGTATTTTTGCACTGATATGAAAAAAAAAACTTGCAGATCACGCCAGCGTGATTGCTGACCTCAGGGGGTTAACTTTTGCGTGATTCAGGGGAGAATATTGCCCATTCACATCATCCTGCTGTGTCACACTTGAAGTTGTGACTTTGGATTTGTAGGTGTGACCTATTCGTTTTTGTCTTTCAGTTTCCTCACTAGCAGACTGTGTAATCAGTTCTAGGATCTGATCATCTGAAGTTTCCTGTGTCACTATTGCTGCTTTAATGTCCCTCTGGACAAACGTGTATTTTTCATTCAGACCCTGATACAGTGAGTGTAGAAAAACACCTTGGACCAGTTTACTATCATACTGAAACTCAGATTCTGTTTGTTCTGAAGCAAACAACACCCTCTGCTTAAGCCCCATTAACCTATACATAAACTGTTGAGGGGATTCTTTGTCCTGTTGTTTTGCATTGCTCAGTTCCTGAAATACTTCAGTACTACTTTTGTCCTCTAAGGAACTGTTTCAACTTTTGTAATAAGAATCTCTTTGAAGGTACCAGGTTCCCTTACGAGAACGTTCTCTCGTACTGCGTTGCAAACGCTGTGGGAAAACTCCTTTTCTCGAGAATATTGAAGCCTTTATTTTAAAACGCATTGCTGCAGCACAGGCGAGAGCATCAGGCTCGCTCGAGCGTGCTGATAGGCTGTGCTGTGGGCAACTGCACGAACCAATGGTGGATCGGCAGAGGCGCGCGAACCAATCAGGGCGCTTGGCGCACTGCCAGTGTCAAGCGCGCGAAACTGCACGTGACAACAGAGTATAAATACAGGAAGAATCCGCCATTTGACAGATTTAATCTCCTTCAGCTCTCGACTCACCTCGTCGCTGATCTTCTCCGGATTAAAGCCGCTCGTCGTCGAAAGGCCTTCCAGCGGAACAGCTTCGCATCCCGGCATCTGCCAGCTGAGCGTTTCCCTGTGGCATCCGACGAGTATCCTTTTCGCTATCTAAAAGAGCAAATCGCTGTTTTCACAGCGCGCGGCAATGCCGCTCTCCATCTGCGAATCCTTTGGGGTTCCCCTGCACGTGTCTGATAGACACACACAGTGTGCTGCCTGCCTCGGCCCTGAGCACGCCGAGTCAGCGCTCACTAAAGGCGGCTGCCTTTTCTGTGACGGGATGCCTGTTTCTACTCTCCGCTCGAGACTCGCTCTCGCTTCGTCGGTGAGTGATCCCGCCCATCTTCCGTCTTCGGCGCCTCGCGAGCCCCGTAGGAAGAAGCGGCGCGATCAGAGGCGTCCTGAACGGTGAGTTTAGCGGATGCACGCTGGGCCTTTCTCCACGTGCTTCGCCCACGCCCTCTTCTCCAGTTCTGTTCTCTCAGAGCGACCAACGCCCCTCGCTTGAAGCGGCTGGACTCGTCTCTTTTGGCGGATCTGCTGATGAGATGGATGACGCAGTTTCCGTGGCGGCATCTGAGAGCGAGGGTTGGTCGGGCTCCACGGACCCCGCCCCCCCCTCTCAGTTAGATCCTTCTGACACTCGAGCGAACATTGACGCCGAACTCTTCCGTGTCATGTCTCGCGCTGTCAACGAGTTGGGACTCGACTGGCTTTCTCCAGCTGAGCCTGCCAGAAGCCGCCTCGACGAGTGGTACCTGCCGGGGCGCCAACAGGCCCCTCCTCAGCGTGCCGCTCCTTTTCTACCTGAGGTCCATCAAGAGCTCACTAAAAGCTGGCGCACGCCCTTTTCAGCGCGAACGCGCTCATCTGCTTCTTCAATGCTCTCCACTGTTGACGGCGCTGAAGAAAAGGGTTATGTGTCTCTCCCTCCACTGGAGGAGGCGGTCGCCGCACACTTATGCCCTCCCACTGCAGGTAGTTGGAGGTCTAAAACCGTGCACCCGTCCAAGCCGTGCAGGACCACTTCGGCCATTGCCAGCCGCGCTTATGCTGCCGCCGGTCAAGCCGCCTCTGCACTTCACGCCATGGCGACCCTTCAAGTCTTCCAGGCTAAGCTCCTCCGCTCGATGGATGAGTCAGGCCCTGACCCAGACACCTTTAAGGACCTCAGAAGTGCGACGGATCTGGCGCTACGGGCCACAAAGACCACTGCTCAAGCCCTGGGCCGCAACATGGCCAGCCTGGTGGTTTTAGAGCGCCACTTGTGGCTGAATTTAACCGAGATCAGGGACGCAGACAAGACCGCCTTCCTCGATTCTCCAGTTACAGCATCTGGTCTCTTCGGCCCATCTGTCAGCGGCTTCGCAGAACGCTTCACAGAGGCTCAGAAAGCTTCCAGCGCTATGAAGCACTTTCTACCCAAGCGCTCTAGCTCGGTCCAATGGCGCCCCAAGAGCACGTCGCGACCTGAGAGGGTGGTATCACAGGTCCTCCAGCCCCGCCCAGCGGCTGAGACCAGTCAGCGCCTGAAGCCTACAAAGCGGTTCCCGTTCCCTAAGCGCCAGGGCCCGCGGCCGAAGCTCACGCTCGATCACGAGCCCAAGAAGCCGTCCTAACCGGCATAAAGAGGGGTCATTGTCCCGCCGCGGCTGGACCAGCCCCGAAGATCGCTCGAGTGCTACTCTCAGACCCCTCTTCAGTTCAGGTGGTTGGAGCAGTTTTAAATGCAGTAAATGGGCCCGTCACTTGTCACGCACCCCTGCACACAAACGCTGTTTTAACAGCGACCCACAAAAAGCACAAATCGAGCAAAATTTCTCACTTGCATACATGTCAGTTCGAGCCCCCGACTTCGGGCGTTCCAGATATAATAATGCCTCTGGCTCTGCGGGCTCTAGCTTGGCAAGCTATCCCGGGAGTCTCAGAATGGGTGATGAACATCATAAAGCGCGGTTACTCGCTTCAGTTTGCCCGCAGACCACCGCGTTTTCGCGCGGTTATACAAACCACGGTAAGGAGCACACTGAGTCATGTCCTCCGCACCGAAGTGTTAAGTCTGCTGGCAAAAGGGGCCATCGAGAAGATCCCCCCTTCTCAGAGCGAGTCAGGTTTTTACAGCCGTTACTTTCTTGTTCCAAAGAAAGACGGCGGCCTGAGACCCATCTTAGATCTCAGACATCTGAACAAGGCTCTCATGTCACGGCCGTTCAGAATGCTCACTACCAGACATATCCTGGCGCAAATTCGCCCAGGCGACTGGTTCTTCTCAGTGGATCTAAAAGACGCTTACTTTCACATTCAAGTGAACCCCCACCACAGGCCATTCTTGAGATTCGCCTTCGAGGGGCAGACATACCAGTACACAGTTCTACCATTTGGACTGGCACTGGCACCTCGAACATTCACGAAGTGCATGGATGCAGCTCTCTCCCCCCTGAGACAGCGCGGAATGCGCATTCTGAACTACCTCGACGACTGGCTCATACTGACTCAGTCAGAGGCGGAGTCCCATACTCACAAAGCCTGGCTCCTCAGCCATCTGGAATGCCTAGGGCTCAGGGTGAATTTTTCCAAGAGTATTCTGTTGCCCAGCCAACGTATCACGTTCCTGGGAACAGTTCTCGACTCCGTACTTATGAGAGCATGGCCCACATCGGCCCGTGCCCTATCAATTCAGCGGCTCGCCGCGTCGTTCATAGAGGGCTCTCACGTACCCCTCAGAACGTTTCAGAGGATCCTTGGCCTGATGGCCTCAGCATCATCAGTACTCCAACTTGGCCTACTGCACATGCGTCCTCTTCAGCTGTGGCTAGCACCTCAGGTACCACCCCACGCCTGGCACTCAGGCCGCTTGAATATCAAGGTGGATCAGCGCTGTATTCGAGCCCTGGCCCCTTGGAAAAACGCCAGCTGGTTCCAGCAGGGCGTAAGCGTGGGGGTGGTCTCAGAGAGGAGGGTTATTTCGACAGACGCTTCCAACTCAGGTTGGGGAGCCCTGTACGAGGGCAGGCCTGCCTCTGGCCTCTGGTCGAGCTTGGAGAAACGCCTACACATCAACTGCCTCGAGATGAGAGCAGTTTTTCTAGCCCTGTAAACCTTCCTCCCATACCTGGCTGGACACCACGTTTTGGTCCGGACGGACAATATGTCGGTGGTCTCTTACATAAATCGCCAGGGCGGTCTCAGGTCCCACAACCTGTTTGCCATAGCCACACAGCTCCTGCTATGGGCTCACGCCAACCTGCGCTCGCTCAGGGCAGCTCACGTGCCGGGCACGTTGAACACAGGAGCAGACATGCTCTCTCGGGGCAGAGTTCCCCCAGAAGAATGGTCTCTCCACCCTCAGACAGTTCTCCTGCTTTGGGAGGTCTTCGGGAAGGCAGAAGTAGATCTTTTCGCCTCAGAAGACAACTGTCACTGCCCAATCTTCTTTTCAAAGAGCAGGGATGCGTTGGCCCACGAATGGCCCAACCTTCCTCTCTATTTGTTTCCTCCGGTCTCGATGCTCCCTCAGGTCATCGAACGGATCAGGAACACGAAAAGCGCAGTTCTCTTAGTAGCTCCTCTCTGGCGAACCCAGATTTGGTTTCCAGAGTTGATGCAACTGTCTGTAACAGACCTGTGGGCAATCCCAGTGAGGTGCGACCTTCTGGCTCAGGCCAACAGGACAATCTGGCATCCCCGTCCCGACTTGTGGGCCCTACATGTATGGCCACTCAAGGGGTACCCCAGGATCTCCCAGAGGGTGTTCTGAACACTATTAAGGAGGCTAGAGCTCCGTCTACTAGACGCCTCTATCACCTTAAATGGTCAGTGTTCTCCAGCTGGTGTTTGGCTCGAAACCTCGACCCACACACTTGCGAAGTACCAAAAGTGCTTTCCTTTCTACAGGAGATGTTGGACGCGGGTCGCTCCCCCTCCACTCTCAAGGTGTACGTGGCAGCTATTGCTGCTTATCACGTATTGGAAGCCGGAGCCTCCTTAGGTAAAAGCGACCTTATAGTTCGTTTCCTTAAGGGCGCCAGAAGGCTTAACCCGCCTCGGCCACCGTCTGTACCGGCCTGGGACCTTTCACTGGTCCTGCGGGCTCTTAGGGGACCTCCCTTTGAACCACTTCAGTCAGCTGATCTTAAGCCCCTCTCCCTGAAAACCGCCCTGCTTCTGGCACTGGTGTCAGTGAAGAGAGTAGGGGACTTGCAGGCGCTTTCTACTAACGCTTCCTGTCTGGAGTTTGGCCCCAATGACTCCAAGGTCATTCTTAGGCCAAGACATGGATATGTTCCTAAGGTGCTCTCAACTCCGTTCAGAGCCCAGGTTATTTCTCTGTCAGCTCTTCCCTCCTCTGAAGAGGACAGTGATTCTCTCACGCTTTGCCCCGTCAGAGCTTTGAGAGTTTATCTGGAGCGTTCGGCCTCTTTTAGACAGTCTGAACAGCTCTTTGTTTGTGTCGGGGGCCGAACCAAGGGCCTTCCGGTCACTAAGCTCACGCTGTCCAGATGGATAGTTGACGCCATTGCTCTGGCTTACACCTCACTGGGCCTCTCTTGTCCCATAGGTGTTAGAGCTCACTCCACGAGAGGTGTCGCCTCTTCTTGGGCTTGGTCGAGTGGTGTTCCTATCGAGGACATTTATGCGGCGGCCGGCTGGTCCGTTCCTTACTTACTTACTTACGTAACCTCGGTTCCCTTAGAGATAAGGGAACGAGTACTGCGTTGCCTTGCCGTGCTATTTCTCTTATGTCAGGTGTTTTTCGCTTCAGTCGATTAGACCTGTCAAATGGCGGATTCTTCCTGTATTTATACTCTGTTGTCACGTGCAGTTTCGCGCGCTTGACACTGGCAGTGCGCCAAGCGCCCTGATTGGTTCGCGCGCCTCTGCCGATCCGCCATTGGTTCGTGCAGTTGCCCACAGCACAGCCTATCAGCACGCTCGCGCGAGCCTGATGCTCTCGCCTGTGCTGCAGCAATGCGTTTTAAAATAAAGGCTTCAATATTCTCGAGAAAAGGAGTTTTCCCACAGCGTTTGCAACGCAGTACTCGTTCCCTTATCTCTAAGGGAACCGAGGTTACGTAAGTAACCAAGTACGTTTGATGACCTTGAACACTGTTCGAATAACTTCTGACTTTTTCTGAAATTTTCTGCTATACCTTCATCAATTTGCTTACAAATGCTGTTGTAACTCAAGTCTGAATTTGAATCAGAAATTTGACCACCGTAAATTTTGAACTCTCTACGTGGCAAATATGATGCAACATCAGAGAATTTGATCAGACCAGTCATTTGTTCAGACACTCTAGGCAGTGGAACAGTTTGTTCAGCTCTTGAATGTGATGTCAGACCTGTAGCTTGTGCTACCTGCACCCTTGCAGCTGCTGATGTCGATGCAGATTGCGATACCAGTCCCTTCATTTCAGTCTCTTCGTTTTCTGCGACATCCGAAGCAGAATCTTGTTCTGTAGCGGTCAATTCACGAAGGAGGTCATGAAGGGTCAGCAAGCGGGCCATTCCTTGGTCCTCTAAACTCTGCAGTTGTTCTCCTGGCATGAAATCAACGATGAAGTCATATAGTTCCACTTCTGTTGCATCCCCGTCTGGGACCCCCTCTCCTTCCTCCTCCGCGCAACACAGGGCTACCTTGTAGAGTGCTTTGCAGTTCGAAGAGCTGACCAGCAGGTGGAGCTGCTTCTCGATCTCCCACTGTAGTTCTCGAAGAGTAGACATGACTGGACTGCTGGTGTCTGCCGTTTAACTCGCTGGTCTGGGACGAATGACGTTTAACCACTGTGTTTCTTTACTGATCAGTGCTCGACCACCAGGTGGCGCTGATCCCGGACGAGCCCCCAAATTGTTACCCTCCTCAAGTCTGGGAAGCCTGAGAGAGTAAGCTGAATGTACAACACTGGCCAGCACAGTAAAATAATAACAAGAGACGCTGTAAAACAGGAGTACTGGCTGTGGTCTTCGACAATATTTAATTGACTCTGACTGGCCCAGTGCATTACCTTAAACCAATAGCGTTCAGTGCCCTCTACAGGCAGCAAGCATAACAGAAACAAAGCATTCTTTTCTACACAATGAACTGATGAATGAAAATGAAAATGATGAATTCACACCAATTTATATCAGTAAAAATTATGTTGTTAACACACAAATGCCATACAACATTTAAAGGGTTGTCTTTTTTTTTCTCTACACATATACACATGCATTTTTAAGAGCATTAATTTTTACCAACTCACTACATATACAAATTATATTTTAGTATATTTATTTTTCACTAGGGTAGACATGATGCAAAGAAAAATATATTCAATATTCTACATAGTTATTGTGATAGCCTATCTATTGGAATTTGCAGTTGTGAATCATAGCATAAACTTTGTTAATCATTAATAAACCTTTATTTGAGAGTAAGATGGAGCTAAACATTTACATTTACATATTTGGCAATCGCTTTTATCCAAAGCAATTTACATTGCATTTCAAGGTACACATTTACATTCTTATCAGTTCTGATAAGATACGTTCTGATAAGTCCTGATTGTCATGGTTCTGTTCAGTTAGTTTCATTTTCATAAACTTCTAGTTTCTTTTCAATTGTCACACGTGTCCCTTTGTTCTATTTTCCCACCACTCGTACTGTCGTTATGTGTTTCAGCTGTGTTTGATTATCATCTCGTTTGTGTTTGCTTAATGAGTTGTACCCTCAGTCACTCTGAGAGTTGTGTCCAGTCACCCTCTATGTTAGAGGTTGATTTGTTTGCCTGCCTGTTTGGGTTGCCTTCGAAGTGGATTATTAAAGACTTTTGAAACTTGATCATCTTATTTTCTTGTTCTTCCTTCAACCTTGTGTGACACTGATATTATACTGATATCATGGAAATGTTAACTGATAATTCACACATGTGTCTGTGACAGACATTGACTTTGTGCAGATAATGTTTCAGAGGCAAAAGTGCTATTGACTCCCTTGAGATCAATCAAATTGAAATACCTTGAAAGTGAGCCACGATTTACTGACCCCTTAGGCCTCGTTTACACTGCAGGTCTTGATGCCCAATTCTGATTTGTTACCTTTATCCAATTTTTTTGACCGTCCGTTTTCACGTTCTTTCAACTGTGACCCATATCCGATGTGTTTACACTTTCCATACTATCTGAAACATTGTGAATGCTTAAAGGGTTAAATTATCTTGCACAGATGGGCGGACGCGAAATATGCTTGATGCTAGCTCTGCGATATATGCAAAGTTCGCCAAACATCACCATGATTTTGAGGCGAAGGAGCACGAAAAGTGCCATCATTGCGCATATGCTTCAGTTATTGTGTGTGAGATAGATCTCAGGACTGGTGGGAGCATATTGTGTTTAAATATTGGTTTTAACGAGGAGCATTGGATCCGAAATTTTGTTGTGTACAACAATATGTTGTGTCAACATTTTTTCACATTCCTCTCCTACGATGACACAACGTTTCGTCGGGCCATCCATCCCTTTGCAGATGCACGTCGGGGTTTCTCTCGTCATTAAACCGCGGAGACGTTGCCTAATGCCTCAGAAAATCTGATCTGCCTGTTTACATGACAGTCGCATTGGCACATATCCGATTTATTTCCACATATGAATGAGGCCTGAAACCGATCTCCAAATATCCGAATGCATGCGTTTTTTTCCTGTTTACACATTCATAGATCACATCGGAACTGTGTCACATATGAGTAAAAAATCGGAATTGGGTTGCATTTCACTGACAGTGTAAACGAGGCCTTAGTTTGGTTCATTATGACACCTTACTGAGGTTTTGATCCCAAAAAAGTGGTCATATTAGCAGGGGTGCACATAACTCTTTTGGTCTGGTTCTCATCTCACCTCTCTGGAGATGTTGCTTGGTACTCAGACTTTACATGGCACACTTATTCTACAAGCTCCCTAAATGTAAAATAACACTTTACTGTTTGTTCACTGTAGAAATTAAATATAGGTTCATCTTTGTTAATTTGATTAACATTAATGGCACAGACAACAGAAGGAATTTTAGGCTGCTGTCACTTTAAGACCGAATGCACGGACCGAATATACTGCACATCCGGTTTCTTTCTCAACTGTTCACTTATGACATAACCAAGAGAATACTTGCCAAGACGGGTATTTTGATATAGGAATATAGGATATTATACATATATAAGCTCCTTCAGTTTTATCAGCAGCTAGTTATCATCATGATTTCTATCTTACCAGAGATTGAGAAAAGTCCTACTCCAGTAAGTAAACCTGTCCCCAAAAATGTTGGGACTCAAAAGCGCTTCCCTTCACGTTTTCTGCTGAACATCATATATGCGCCATTTTATGCATTTGCATATGTTATAGGTTTAAGACCTATGTGAATTATGCGTTTATGCACATGCATTTTTCCATGTATGCGTCCCTGCGCACCAGTTATGAACGCCCCTGTATATTAGGAAAAATCTGCGCAGAACCAATCACCGCTAGATGCATACCAGTTAGAAATGTGTCTGAGTGTGGTCCAACATGCTCTGATGTCATGCTGTAATAATAATGTAAAGTAATAAATAATGTAATGTAAAGTGTAAATGTAATAATAATGGAATATTTTGATTTGTATACATTAGGGGTGTAACGGTACATGTATTTGTCCCGAACTGTCACTGTACTGATGTCTCAGGTCAGTCCATACAGTCAGACGACGAATACAGTCAGTCACAGGCGAACCTCGCTACACTCCAGAAGGGCGCGCACAGCAATGCTTCTTACTAACTGCCACAACAGGAAAAAGAGCAGAAGAAGAGACGATCATTAGCTGTATCCCAATTCTGGTGCTGCATCCTTCGAAGGCCGCATTTGAAGGCCCATTTTGTTACCGTGGCGTGACGAAAGCTGTCCCAATTTGAAGGGTCTTTCAAATGCAGCCGACCTTCAGTGTTGCCAAGACTTGGGCTACTTTTAAGTTGTTGCTACGGGTAAAAAAATGTTTTACGTGGGTTGATTTCTACCCCCATTAGTACAATGTTGGCGCTCCAACACCCCCAAAACACCCTCACACGTACAAATTTAGTGGAGAATTAGGCCACTAGATGGAGAAAAACGCATTGGGCTACTTTTGTTGCACAGACCTGGCAACCCTGCCTACCATCCTTCTTTCCCCGGGCCACGAAGGATAGAATGAGTCGATTCTTTGCAGCCTAGCCTATTATTGCTCGCTGGTGACGACAGGATTCATTTTTTTTAAAGAAAATGGCAGGTAAATGCAAGTATTGTGTTTTAATTTACTCAAATAGCTAGAGTGTAAAGGATACATCATGCAGATGCACTGGGACACATCCTCAGTGATGTAACCTGGGGTCATTGGGTGTTTCGGGTCTTTCAACATCAGACACCCTCGCCCAGGCGACCCGACCGGAGGTGATCAGACCCCGGCCTGTGTCCCAGCAGCAATTGCCCACGGTTCTGCCCTCTTAATCCACAGCCAACGTGTGGCTTTCTCTGCAGCTTCAGTTGCGGATCTGATCGCCTTTCTTTTAGCTTCCCCTGTGATGCCTAGGGTTTTAAACACATTGCAGAGTGATCGCCCTGCAAATCCTCTGCAGCCCACCTCCAGAGGCTCACAACGGGTTTGCCAGCCCTGCCTTCTACACTCTTCAACTAGCTCCTGGTACTTGGCGCGCTTTCTCTCATTGGCCTCGTCCATGCGCTCTTCCCAAGGCACAGTGAGCTCCAACAAGATCAACTGCTTGGTAGAATCTGAGAATATAATCATGTCTGGACGAAGCCTTGTGGATATTATTCTGGTTGGGATCTTTAGCTGTTTTCCAATATCCACTTCCAGTTGCCAATCAGTGGCAGTAGTGAGGAGGCCAGACTTTGCTCTGGGTTGTGGAAGGGCTTTCTCTCCAGCTCTAAGAAACTTGATGCTCCTTGGATTGTGGTGGCCCTTGATGGTGTTAATGGCTGTGGCTATGCTCTCAGCAACTGCCTTAAGCACCTGGTCGTGGCGCCAGCGATAACGGCCATCTCCGATGGCTTTTGGACAGCTACTAAGGAGGTGCTCTAGGGATCCCCTTCCTGGACAAAGGGGACAGGAAGGTGTCTCGATTTTGCCCCAGATGTTATTTATTTATTTATTTGAATGGGACAATGCATATGAATGAACATAGCTTTTCAGCGACGTACATATGCCAAAGTTAGCCCCCAGGCTATTTTACATTTGTAGTCCCAAGTGAGGTCATCAACAATACCTAGTGACACAGCTAGACAACAAATTTAAACATGATTCGACTTAATTTAAAAGACACTATAATTAACAACCACATATAAGAAATGCCGCAACTAGCAGACAGGGCATCTAATATGGCATACTCATATGACAAACACACACATATACACATACACAATAAAGTGCTACTCAAAGTGCATTAAGTGCATTATCAATTTCTTAAAGTGCTATTAGATGCTACAAAGTGCTGGACCTAGTTTGGTATACATACATACACGAATAAAATGATACAATGAACCGTTCCCATTTATCTAAATTACAACAATTATCATTAGTGGGCACATACTTGATTTATTTTAAGCCATTGTTTAAGTTGGTTCTTAAAACTGGGGAAAGTCGGACTTTCTCTCACAGCAACCGGTAATTTGTTCCAGATCTCTGTCCCCTTAATTGATAGTACATATTGTCCGAAAACTGTACGTCTGTGAGGCACCACACAGTCACCTCTCGTGCAGGCCCTGGTTACACTTCTGCCTCCGCCCGTTGTTTTCACTTTAATGTAATCACTTAGTGGGGGTGGGGCAAGACCATGTAGGATCTTATATATAGCACATGCATATTTGAGCTTTAAGAAATTTGCAAAGCTTAATAGGTTATATTTTTGTAATATTAAACAATGATGATATGAAAATGGTTTCCGGTCTAAAACCTTTAGAGCTTGTTTGAAGAGTGACTCCATTTTTTTGAGCGTTGTGGCGTTTATGAGTGACCAGTTTGTAAAACCATATTCAATATGAGAAAGGATCATAGAGTGAAGAAACATTTTGGCTGCTTTATGTGACAGAGATGGTCTGATATATCTAAAGTTTGCAAGATTAAATTTAACAATTTTTGATAAGTTTTTTATGTGATTTTTAAAAGACAGTGTTGGATCTAATACAATGCCAAGGTATTTAAATTTGTGTACAATCTGTAGTTCTTCTCGGTTTAGAAATATATTTGAGCGAGTCATATTAATCTGCCGCTTAGAAAACATCATACAAACAGTTTTTTTAGGGTTCAGTAGTAGACATGATTTAATGAGCCATTCCTGTACCCGGCTCAGTGCAGATGTAAGTGACTGAGAAGCTTCTTGAACAGTTTTTGCATGTGTAAAAATTACTGCGTCATCTGCATACATTAAAATATTGATGTTTTGGCATACTGTAGGCAGGTCGTTAATGTATAAAGAAAAAAGAATAGGTGCAAGTATGGAGCCTTGAGGAACACCTACTGGACATTCTAGATAGGAAGATTTAATGTTGTCAATTGAGACACAGTGTATTCTATTGGCTAAATACGAATTCATCCAGCTAATAGCTTGTTCGTAAAAATTGAAATGTGTTAATCTAGACAGGAGCATCTGATGATTGACAGAATCAAATGCCCTTTTCAGATCTAGAAAAACAGCACCTACAACAGGATGAGTGTCTAATGAATGTTTGACCTTTTCCATAAATACATTTACAGCTGTTTCAGTTGAATGATGAGCACGAAAACCAAATTGCATTGGATGCAAAGGGGAGCCGCATATATTTAGATGGTTTATTAATTGTTTTGTTATCCATTTTTCAATAACTTTTGATATAACTGGCAAGATGCTGATTGGTCTATAATTATTTATGTTTAATCTACTCCCGGATTTAAAAATTGGTGTGATTGTGGCCATCTTCCAGTCTGGTGGAACAACAGATTGTTTGATTGATAAATTAATCATATGTGTAATGGGGCAAACTAAAGACTCTTTATGCAATTTGAAGAAATGTGTGTCCAATCCAAACTGATCCTTAGCTTTGGAATTATTTAACTCATCAATGATGGAAGCCACATCTGGTTCCGTAATGTCTTTTATCATAAACATAGGCTGTGTGCAGTTTACAGGAGAAAAAACACATTCAGGTGAGATGAATAATTGAGATATTTCTTGGACAGAATTTTTAAAAAATGAATTTAACTCAGACGCTAAAGTGAATGGATCTTTCACCACTACATTATTAATTTTAAGTTCAGTTAATTTATCTTGTTTATTCTGTTTGCTAGTTAATTTATTAATGCTTTGCCATATTTTTTTCCCATTCCCTTTTGCACTATCAATAATATTAAAAAAAAAATTAGATTTGGCCTTCCGCATTATTTGTATAACTTTATTTCTTGCTGAGGTGAATTGTTGTCTGTCTGAGGTGAGGCCAGTTTTAATCGCCTTTTTTAGTAATTGATCTCTTCTCTTCATTTGCAACCTACAATCATTATGAAGCCATGGTATGGCATTATCAATTGTTCTTCTATGCCTCACCTTTTTAATAAATGATGCCATAACCATTTTAACCTTGCTGTGGAAAATGACACTATTGTCTAGAACATCTTCGCTTGCGATTAGATCAGCCCAATCCTGCTCATTCAGGGCTATTTCCACATTTTGATGTTGACTTTTAGGGATTATATTATGATACAGAGAATTATTTGAAACAATAGAGTTGCAAGATCGTGTTTTCGTTAATTTTCGAGAAAAAAAGATTCCATTATGATCAGACAAACCAGTTAAAAGGTTGTAGGTTTTAATAATTCTTTCAGGTTTGTTTGTAAAAATTAGGTCTATTGTTGTTTTAGAGCGATTAGTTATTCGAGTTGGCGTTTTGATTAATTGTTCCAAATTAAAATAGTCAGTTATGTGTTTAAGGTTTTTCCTTTCTTTCTTATTATCCCAGTTAATATTAAAATCACCTATTAAAATTAACTCTTTTTTCAGATTAGTAAGATTGATAAGTTTTAAGATCGCTATAAAAGTCTATTTTAGCTGATGGTTTACGATGCATATGCATTTACATGCATATGACTACAAAAGTCATTTCTTTAGAAAGTATAATCTCTACTCCCACACATTCAAGGTTAATGTCATCAGACCATATAATCTCATTGCATTTAAGAGTGTCTTTAACATACAATATAACCCCCCCTCCCTTCCCCTGACCCCTATCCTTTCTAAAAACATTGTAACCGGGTATTGTTATTGCTGCCTCAGATGATGAAGAAGTTAACCACGTTTCTGTTAATCCTAAAAAGGAAATATTTGATTGAATTAAAAGATGCTCTAACTGTTCACGTTTGGGAATCATGCTTCTAATGTTTAGGTGTCCACCAAGTAGCCCTTTAGGTTTACAGCATGGATCCCAAATCATCTTTGCCTGATTTATAGTCTGAAAAATTCTTAATGCCCTATGTTTCTTGAAAACTGGGTTTTTGTGTTTGACTGTAGTTATCATAACTTGGTTGTATTCATTGCTGCAGTTTATACCTAATGAAGTAGATATCATTTGGTGATTACCGCCTAAAGTCTGTGCTACTTTGCTGGTACCTTGAGCTGGTCTCGTCATTTCTACGTTGGTGTCCGGGTGTTTCGAATCGAGGTGTATGTCCAATTGTTTGGCAACATGTTGACGGCGCAGACCCACAGGTGAAGCCGCTGCCGCTCCGCCGACCCGGCGCTTTCGGTCCACACGAGCCAGGCCCAAACCTGCCCGCGGAGCCGACCGCACGAGCGGTGCGCTGCTACTACAGCACCTCTGATCGGCATGAGCAGATCCCGCAGACCAGGCGCACTGCGGCGACGACCAAGCGCGCCGCGCCAGCAACCAGGTAAGCTGCGCCGATGGTAACCATATTAGCTGCGGTGGACGGCGGATTAGCTGTGGTGGTGGCCAGGTGAGCTGCGTCGGTGGTAGCCAGATGAGCTGCGGCGATGGTATCCAGGTTAGTGGCGATGGTATCCAGGTTAGCTGCGATGGTAGCCAGATGAGCTGCAGCGGTAGTCTACAAGACAACGGCGATGGTAGGCCGGAGAGCTGCGCCGATGGTAGGCCGGAGAGCTGCGGCGATGGTAGGCCGGAGAGCTGCGGCGATGGTAGGCCGGAAAACTGCGGCGATGGTAGGCCGGAGAAATGCGGCGATGGTAGGCCGGAGAGCTGCGGCGATGGTAGGCCGGAGAGCTGCGGCGATGGTAGGCCGGAGAGCTGCGGCGATGATAGGCCGGAGAGCTGCGGCGATGGTAGGCCGGAGAGCTGCGGCGATGGTAGGCCGGAGAGCTGCGGCGATGGTAGGCCGTGGAGCTGCGGCGATGGTAGGCCGGAGAGCTGCGGCGATGGTAGGCCGAAAAGCTGCGGCGATGGTAGGCCGGAGAGCCGCGCCGATGGTATCCAGGTTAGCTGCGACGGTAGTATCCATGTTAGCTGCGGCGGTAACCCGGTAAACTGCGCCGATGGTGGCCAGAATTGCTGCGGAAACTGCCTGGGTTGAGATGATTGAGTGATAACAAAGCTGTTTACATCCATAGGCGGTGGACCAGGATTTGTTTCTACATCACCAGCCAGTAGCAAAATAGCTGTGAAGTATACAAATCCCATGGAAGGGCTGAGTGTGTTGGTCTGCTGGTGTTTTGTTAAAGGGGGCCTTGCACGGCCATTGTCCAGGAATCTTGAAAACAGTAAATGTTGACTATATTTGGCTGAGTGGTAGACTTGATCACTATTATCGCTTTTAATACTACAAAGACGTGACACGCATAACAATAAATACACGCTTGTAACAACGGTTAAATATAGAGCAATTTGTGGAGGAGACGGAGATCTTTTTGATGGTTTTCGAGATGTTTGATACATCCACGCAGGACCTGACTGACTGCGTGAATGTGTTCCGGCGGCCATATTGCCCTGTGTTTGAATAATGTTTAAATGGTGTAATATTTGTGAAAATGTGGAGATTTGCTGGACTTGGTAGGACATCGTAGACAGTTTGGACTAAGAACCTGATACGGTGGAAGTCTCCTTTCCAGATGTCGGCCCAGGTGATCTTACGTTGCCGAACATTTTCCCATTTTGTCCAAGCTCCTTGCTGTCCCATTCCCACCATCCTGCTAGCTCTAACTTCCTCCACGCCTGCCTGCACTTCCTCCTGAACAAGATGTTGACGCTCTTTGCCTTGAGCATTGTCAACTCTTGTTACCGGGAAGTAGCCAAAGCCTGCACGCCCTGTTCCTATGGGCCCCACCAGTGCCTTCTGCCTCAGCCGTGACTCAGCCACCTCCAGCGATTTTCCTGCACTCCATTTCCTGCCTGTTCGCACCTGTATGCCAGCTGCTGCCACCTTTGGATCCCTGGACTCTCTATACTGCCATGCTTCCCGTGTTCTTGACACCATGAACTCCTCAGAAAGGCTGTTAATTGGGATTTGCAGGACATTGCTGGTGCCATACAAGGCAGCACTGCTCAGACTGCGAGGTAACCCAAGCCATCTACGCAGATAACTGCTGATCTTTCTCTCCAGGGCCTCGACCGTTGTTATGGGCACTTCGTACATCAGCAGGGGCCACAAGATCCGGGGCAGGATAGAATGCTGGTAAATCCAGGCCTTAAACTTCCCAGGTAGACCTGATTTGTCCACCCTGCTAAGCCAAGACTCAAGCTCTTTGCTGGTTTTCTGGATGGAGGCAGAATCCTTGAGGCTACAGTCGAAAACCTTGCCGAGGCTCTTGACTGGCTTCTCAGTTATGGACGGGATGGTGACTCCGGCCAGTGAAAATCGGAACTTGTCCACTACTTTCCCTCTTTTGAGCACTAGCGACCTTGATTTTTCTGGTTTAAAGCTCATCATTGCCCAGTTGATGAGCTTCTCTAGCCCTTGGAGAATCCCCCTACTGCCCGGTACGGATGTAGTGGTGACTGTCAGGTCATCCATGAAAGCTCTTATTGGGGGCTGTCGCACTCCAGATTTCATCAAGGGGCCTCTGCACTCTACCTCTGCCGACTTCACAATCATGTTCATGGAGAGGGCAAAGAGAATGACTGAGATGGTACAACCTGTAATTATGCCTTTCTCTAACCGATGCCAGTCTGATACACCTGACCCCGTAGTGGCTCTTAACCTGAACTTGCAATAATAATCCAGGATAAGGTCTGTGATTTTGCTGGGAACATAATGTCGCTGTAGGGCAAGCACAATGAGATTGTGTGGTATGGAGCCATATGCATTGGCAAGGTCCAACCATAACATTGAAAGGTCTCCTTTTCCTTCACGAGCCTCCCTAATGATTTGTGTGATGACTCCCGTGTGTTCCAAACATCCTGGCACTCCCGGGATTCCACCCTTCTGAACAGAGGTGTCAATATAGTTGTTCTTCAAGAGGAACTCAGTTAGTCGTCGTGACAAGACACTGAAGAAAAGCTTGCCTTCGACGCTCAGCAGTGAGATGACTCTAAACTGACTGATGTTCTTGGAATTTTCTTCCTTGGGGATCCATACACCTTCTGCATATCTCCACTGCTTGGCAACTCTTCCCCTACGCCAGATCACCCTCAGACTCTTCCACAGGTACCGAAGGAGTTGTGGGCAGCGCTTGTACACAGTGTATGGAACTCCACTAGGCCCTGGAGCGGAGGCTGATCTAGCTTTTTTCACCACCTCCTGCACCTCTGTCCAGCTGGGCTCTCTCATGACAAATTCAACTGTCGGAGGATGTGGGGTTATTAGGGCTGTGTGTGGTTCAAGTTCCAGGTCCCTATCTGGGTCGCTCAAGGTGTTATGCAAAAAAGAGTTCACCTCCTCGTTTGAGCATGTGAGGCTGCCACTGCGCTTGTCACCAAGAAGCTTCTTAGTGAAGGAAAAGGGGTTGGAAATAAAGGCAGCACGCTTCCTTGCTCTTTCCTTACCCCTCCTCCGGTGCCACTCTGCCCTGCGCAGGGACATGAGCTTCTTTCTTAAGATGTAACGAAGCTCAGCGAGTGGTTGCTTTTCCTCTTCTCTAGCCACCTTATACTGTTGTTTAAGACTTCGAAGCTCCTGACGCAGTTGATGGATCTGTGTGGCTCTACGGTTCCTAGCATAGGATGGCTTGGCATTTCCATTCTCAACATAGCCAAATCTCTCGACTGCGTAGCTGACTATAATTGCCATCATGGCCTCTGCGACCACATGCTTTGGTTGTTAGCTGAAGGCCACTTGATCCGCTTCTGTGGGACTATTCTGCAGGGATTGGAGGATTCCACTTCTTGGAGGGACTGGGCTCTGTGGGGTGAATCCTGGCCGGGCTCCTCCTGCGTCTCACCAGGATCAGATCCTGTGCGCTGCAGTACAATCTCCCGCTCCGTGCATTTCATCCTTGCCTGATGTATTTTCAGGCCGTGCAGGTTCTTGCATACCTTTCCGCAGATGCATCTTGCTTGCATTGTCGAATTTCCATTTGCCTGGGTCGATAACATTAGATCCGTCCTATTGGGGTTCTCATTCTCCCCCCCTCTCGTGCTCCCCTGGGGGTATATCTCAGAAGGTTTTTCCGTAGCAATTTTGGGTTTCTCCCTCACAGAAGATTCAGGTTGGGTAACTGGCCCTTCCTGTCCCGGGTGCCGTCTTCCCGGCTGCCAACTGTCTTTCCAGTAGTCACCAAACTATCCTTGGTTGCCACCCAGTCTATTCCTGGGAGTCACTGGCTGCGCCAGATGTAAATGTAAAGGATACATCATGCAGATGCACTGGGACACATCCTCAGTGATGTAACCTGGGGTCATTGGGTGTTTCGGGTCTTTCAACATCAGACACCCTCGCCCAGGCGACCCGACCGGAGTTGATCAGACCCCGGCCTGTGTCCCAGCAGCAATTGCCCACGGTTCTGCCCTCTTAATCCACAGCCAACGTGTGGCTTTCTCTGCAGCTTCAGTTGCGGATCTGATCGCTTTCTTTTAGCTTCCCCTGTGATGCCTAGGGTTTTAAACACATTGCAGAGTGATCGCCCTGCAAATCCTCTACAGCCCACCTCCAGAGGCTCACAACGGGTTTGCCAGCCCTGCCTTCTACACTCTTCAACTAGCTCCTGGTACTTGGCGCACTTTCTCTCATTGGCCTCGTCCATGCGCTCTTCCCAAGGCACAGTGAGCTCCAACAAGATCAACTGCTTGGTAAAATCTGAGAATATAATCATGTCTGGACGAAGCCTTGTGGATATTATTCTGGTTGGGATCTTTAGCTGTTTTCCAATATCCACTTCCAGTTGCCAATCAGTGGCAGTAGTGAGGAGGCCAGACTTTGCTCTGGGTTGTGGAAGGGCTTTCTCTCCAGCTCTAAGAAACTTGATGCTCCTTGGATTGTGGTGGCCCTTGATGGTGTTAATAATTATGGTGTTAATAATAGAGAAACAAGTGTTAAAAGGCAGGGGTTTCTTTCTTTCTTAAAAACATGAACTTAACCCCTGCATTACCACTGCGCGGCTTCATTTCTTAGGTGGTCTGAGGCTAAACTTGTTCTAATATTTTGTTTTGTTTTAGGGAACAAGGAGCAGACAGCTGGGTTTTTTACTTTGAATTATTTACTAGGGGGAAAAACTCCTGGAACTGTTTACAACATAACTTGCATTTAAGATCAGAAAAACAACAATTACATTTTTAATTAACAGTATATAAAACAGATTGGGGAAAAAATTCTGTAAAATTTTATTGAGCTGAGCAGGAAGACCCTGGTGGTGCTGCTGGACCGGGATAGGCTGCCACACACAATAATAAGGCTTCTGCCAGCGGGACATCATCTGGGATTAGTGCATATTTCCATAATCCACTGTGTTGTCTACCAACAAGTTGGCTAGGCTGACTTACTCGACGGCTGCCATGTCTCTAAGATGTTTTCAGAAAGAGGGAAGAATAAATGAAATGAACTAATCCTCAAAAATCAAACTTATTGTAAAAAAAAAAAAAAAATCTAACTTATTAAAAAATCTAAATTGAGTCCCGGGAGTTGTTGATGTTGATGACTACCTGTGTGCATGATGGCAAAATTGGTTTAAACATGATAAGGATTGCCAATACACAATGGATAGTCTGGTTTTGTCGCCTAGAACTGGTGACCACTGCCACTGATGAGTGGCAGTAACGTTTGAACTGGACTTTTAAAGTATTCAACTGCCTAAAAAAAAAAACAGGGTAGGAAACCTATCTAAAAATTTGTTGGCTGTTTTTGAAGGAGTCTTCAAAGGAGCCTTTGAATTGGGACAGCCTTCATCGCACCGTGGTGCAATCGGCTATACCTTCCACTTTTACAAGTCTCAGTGCGTCCAGTGATACAGCCCCTGAATTGGGACACAGCTTATGTACCAACCCAAAACAAGAATGGCGAGTTCAGATGGCACGCAAGAGCTTGATAGTAGCCTAAACGCTGAGTTTCGATTAATTTTTGTGATGTGCTCCACAAGCTCCACCGGAAAGGAAACATCCTGTTTGTTTTCTTTATTTTACAAAAGCACATTTTTTTGTTTTTATTGTGAGTGTACACAAATATAAACATACTCTTTACAGTTTCGAATGATGTCTGGCATTTGGCATTGAACCGATTTGTGTCGTGGAAGTCTAGCTACTGTCCAGTGATGAAAAATACATGTCCTGGAAATGGGAAGCCGCAGGTGCCTCTTCACTCACGGTCTCCTCCTGAAAAGGGGAAGTAGGCTCTTCTTTCTCCTTCACGCTCACCTTGAATTCTTAAATTATTTTATATTAAACTGCATCTGCCACTGTCACCACATTAATGAACTCTCATGCGCAAAGAAAACGAGAGTGTAGGCTATGCACAACACGTTAATCAAACGTTAGTAAGTTTGAAAACTTTGCATTTAACCGCACAGCTTTGGTCAATCTAGAGTAACATATCAACAATTACTTTTTTTTTTTTCATTTAAGCAAACAGGAATCTGGGGGGACGGATATGTAAATATACCGAACTCATATCGAACCATGACCCCAAAACCCAAAATGTATCTAGACACTTGATAATTCTATTTAACACTTTACTCTAATTTTACTCTTTCATTCGGATTTCAATGACACTATGGGTTTCAAGCAGCCATGTACATGGATCCAACCGTCACAAACTCGCCAGTCTTGGTCATTAGTCATGTCATGTCAGGAAAATTAATCAGTGATGCAAACAGAGCTCATTTTGGCTGTAGCCTACAGCAGCTCTAAAAGAAAATACTGTCAGTGTTGATTAACCCTCTGAGGTCTGAGCTGTTTTCTGGGCCCTGGAGGTGTTCTGACATGCTCTGACATTTGTGCTTATTTCTGTTACTTGTGACATTTTCATGGCTAAAGTCTAATTACACTGTATTCAGCACAAACTCTGCTACAATAATATATCAGCAGCATGTGTGTAAAAGTTTGTTGTTTTGAGATAATTGCATTTATGCGTGGTTTGTGAAAATACAAAAAAAAATTCTCACTGAAATAAGGTCATGAAACCCATACTGATTATTTCTTCACAAGACTTTTGAAAATTGTATGACGTAGCCTAGAATATTTGCTCTAAAACTATGTGAAAATCACCCTGACTGCTCATTCAGAGAAGAAAATATATTGATTTAAAAATTTTACGACGTGTTTTGTGTGAAAAAGCCTTATGCGGGACCTCATTAATATGTAAGCTTTTCTCACATGAGAAAGACAAAGAACCTCCCCCTAACGGCCCTATTAGGAGCTATCAGGGCCCTATCATTCTGAGCAACCTTGCACAATACTGTAAATGAGGAGATTTAAAAAAGAATGGCTTTTAAATTGTTTGGATTTATTTACAACACAACATAATCCAAAGATACAAAACAAATGACAAAAAAACACTCATTGAAAACAGTTATCCAAAGACAGAGACCTTTGTGCCATTCCTAAAAACATTGTACATACCTTTCATTTCCAAGGTGTTTGATTTTCACTTTACCATTTTCATGTACAGAGACTCATGTGAATGTTGAAGTCAGCAGGAGTGGCATCTGGGCCCTGAAAAAAAAAAAAAAGTGAACATACTGATATCAAGAGAAACTATAGGCCTGCACGATTATGGGGATACATTTTAGATTTTTATGGTTAAAATTGCTTTTTAAAATTCACAGAATACACACATACACACACACATAAATGTTTCCAATAATAATGAACATCAGGTTTATTGTGCCTTATAGGCAAAGGCTATGCACAGTGCTGCATAAAATAATAATAACAATAACCATATTAGCAGCCTATAAATCTTCCAAAATATTTCAGTAACAACTAAGCTAGAGAAAAATATATTGATTATCATGTTACTTCAAATGTTTCCATTCGTTATGATGACATGAAATGAGATAATAGTAAAAACATGAAGCGCCGTTTGGTCCTTTTCAAACGCGATCTAAATATGATACATTCAAACGCGATCGCGATCCAAATATGATGCATTCAAACGCGATCGCGATCCAAATATGATACATTCAAACGCGATCGCGCTCAAATATAAAACATTATGATTACCATATACATATCTACATTTGAGCAGATATCCACAAACAGTAACAGTAAACACGGGTCTAAATATTATAATATTCACCATATATCTAGCAACAGTTCAACTGCAATGTGAAATTTATGCAACAATAACAAACTAATATGTAAGAATTTCTTACCTTACATCTTCCTTGTCTTCAAATCGCGTTCTTCTTCTTCTGAGGTAATTCCAATGTAAGCTCACGGCGCGTCTTTCAAACTGGACGAAAAGCAGAGACTTGTGAAGTGTTTTGTTTTTGAGGTAATGAGCGCGTTCGCGTCCCATGTGGAGATTTGCATGTGAATGTCTTTTGCGCGAGTGGGCGTGGCCATATTAACTGTAATGAGCAAGCGTTTGAGAAGCTGGACATCTTGTTGGTTTTATACAAATTACTTAAACAGAGAATATTTGTTTTCAGTTTGAATCCGATCATTTAAAAGTACACACTTAAGTGTTTATAAAGGTATATGGCTCATAAATGTGTGACAAGTATTCGCTGAGTTTTGTTTCAGTTTATAGACGTGCTCAAGAAAAAAAAGTTCACCGCGACGGAGAGGCAGAACGCACACCCTGTTTATTTTCTTTATTTTACAAAAGCACAATGTTTTGATTTGATTGTAAGTGGACGCCTACCCAAGGAAAAAAATCACAGATTCTTTTTTTATATTTCTTTTTTCTGTATGACCATAAATGACGGAGTAATTTAAGTTTATAGTGCTACAATGTGAAGAAAATACGGCAAAACGCGCCGGCGCGTTTGCCGACCTCAAAGGGTTAATTTACATTGTAAAGATCTTCAATTATCAAATTAGTTTCATTTCAGAAAAAAAAAAATAATGCTGAGTTTATGAAAGACACTGAGCATTACTGGCTGATCTGGCTACAGAATTGTGCTGAGCCTTTTGCAACAATTTCTTTAAAAACCCAGACCAAGAAAACACATATTGTTAATGATGTGATTACAGATAATAACCTAGATTTGCTGTGTTTGACAGAAACCTTTGCTAAAACCAGACGATTATTTTACTTTAAATGAGTATACTTAATTTAGCCAAGGCTGCAAAGCCAACTTCCTGTTACAAATATAGTAGAACTATCACTTCTACCACTAAAGATTGTTTCATAAATAATTTTCCCGATCAGTTTCATCTCCTCAGCATGTGGTGCTCACGGACCATACCGGTTTCACACAGACAAGCACTTGTTAGTGTGGCATCATGGGTAAAAAGTTCTCAAAGCATCTTGACGCATCTCGAAGATACTCCCTGCATGCTTTTGATCAACTTGCTTCAGCCTTTCATAAGCTAGCTTTCTTTGTTCTGGGTATGCTTTGTAGTTCTGTCACACCATTGGACTGATTTCACACATGCTTCACAATGCAATCACGTAGAGACGCTCCCTGAAATTAGTGTCATGAAAACTGTTCTGAGACGCACACTTATGACTGCACATGTGCATTGGCTGGTCCAGCCTAAATTTTTTTTGTCATGATTTGAAACAGTTTTTTCATTAATGACTTATATAGCATTTAATTGTAAGCCTGGTGAATAGCTTTTTAAAATTTGATTTCAAGCATGAAACATGTTCATTTTATGTTGATTTCAGGCGTTTCAAACATGTTCGCTGAGTGAAATGACTTGATTAAAGGGACTCTAGTAAAATTAATTGATGAATTGATTAATTGATTACATTCTTTTGAGTCCCTTTCGGGATTCCAACAAGTCTGCATAATGTTAACCTTTATTTGTATGCTTCTATCTTGTTATTTAATTTGTTTTTATTAATTTTGATGTCATCTATTATTTGCTATTAGGCTCCAGCTTCCTAGTAATCCTACATAAGACAAGTGTCTTGGCAAATTCATGGATGGATATTTTTCGTATTTTGGACCAGATATATATATATATATATATATATATATATATATATATATATATATATATATATATACAGTGGGGAGAACAAGTATTTGATACACTGCTGATTTTGCAGGTTTTCCCACTTACAAAGCAAGTCTGTAATTTTTATCATAGGTACTCTTCAACTGTGAGTGACAGAATCTAAATAAAAAATCCAGAAAATCACATTATATGATTTTTAAGTAATTAATTAGCATTTTATTGCATGTCATTAGTATTTGATACATCAGAAAAACATAACTTAATATTTGGTACAGAAACCTTTGTTTGCAATTACAGAGATCATACGTTTCCTGTAGTTCTTTTTTTTTATTATTATTATTTTATTTATCAGGGACAATGCAGCGCACATTATTACATACATAATTATCATAGGCAAAGCCATAACAAAATGTGTAAATGTGTTGCATAAAAGGTTTCTAGCCAATAGGCTAATTTGCAACCCCAGTCCCTGGTCAGGCCTTTCTAAAAACATATACCAAATATATAATTTGTAAAAAACTACATAGTGTAAATTACACAATCATGCAACAAATACCTTATAAACACTAACATTAACATTTTACACAATCCCGACCACATTACACAACACAACACATCACATCCAGCACAGACAATACATTACAACAAAAATGACTCAATGTCCACATATTTGATTTTCTTTCAGCCAGTGTTTCACCTTTCTATTAAATGTTTTCAGGTTGGTTTCTGTTTTTTATTTCCGTTGGTAAATCATTCCAAAAATGGGTCCCTATCACTGAAAAACTTGACTGGCCAAAAGTGGTTTTGCGCCCCTCTGCTATGCAGTTGCCACCCACTGCTCTCCTAGTGGCAACTCTCCTTGTGTTTATTTTTGTCACAAAAGGACAGAGTACGGCTGGAGCTAGATTTTTTATGCATTTAAAAATCAGCTTAAGAAAAGAGAACTTAATAAAACTGTCAAAATTTAAAAGCTTGTATTTCTGTACAATCAAACAGTGATGCCACATAATTGGTTTCTGAACTTCTTGACCAGGTTTGCACACACTTCAGGGATTCTGGCCCACTCCTCCATACAGACCTTCTCCAGATCCTTCAGGTTTCAGGGCTGTCGCTGGGCAATACAGACTTTTTAGCTCTCTCCAAAGATTTTCTATTGGGTTCAGGTCTGGAGACTGGCTAGACCACTCCAGGACCTTGAGATGCTTCTTACGGAGCCACTCCTTAGTTGCCCTGGCTGTGTGTTTCGGGTCGTTGTCAGGCTGGAAGACCCAGCCACGACCCATCTTCAATGCTCTTACTGAGGGAAGGAGGTTGTTGGCCAAGATCTCGAGATACATGGCCCTATCCATCCTCCCCTCAATACGGTGCAGTCGTCCTGTCCCCTTTGCAGAAAAGCATCCCCAAAGAATGATGTTTCCACCTCCATGCTTCACGGTTGGGATGGTGTTCCTGGTTCATCCTTCTTCTTCCTCCAAACACGGCGAGTGGAGTTTAGACCAAAAAAGACCTATTTAGGCCTATTTTTGTCTCATCAGGCCACATGACCTTCTCTGGATCATCCAGATGGTCATTGGCAAACTTCAGACGGGCCTGGACATGTGCTGGCTTGAGCAGGGGGACCTTGCGTGCGCTGCAGGATTTTAATCTATGACGGCGTAGTGTGTTACTAATGGTTTTCTTTGAGACTGTGGTCCCAGCTCTCTTCAGGTCATTGACCAGGTCCTGCCGTGTAGTTCTGGGCTGATCCCTCACCTTCCTCATGATCATTGATGCCCCACGAGGTGAGATCTTGCATGGTGCCCCAGACCGAGGGAGATTGACCATCATCTTGAACTTCTTCCATTTTCTAATAGCGCCAAAAGTTGTTACCTTCTCACCAAGCTGCTTGCCTATTGTCCTGTAGCCCTTCCCAGCCTTGTGCAGGTCTACAATTTTATCACTGATGTCCTTACACAGCTCTCTGGTCTTGGCCATTGTGGAGAGGTTGGAGTCTGTTTGATTGAGTGTGTGGACAGGTGTCTTTTATACAGGTAACAAGTTCAAACAGGTGCAGTTAATACAGGTAATGAGTGGAGAACAGGAGGGCTTCTTAAAGAAAAACTAACAGGTCTGTGAGAGCCGGAATTCTTACTGGTTGGTAGGTCATGCAATAACATGCAAATTAATTATTTAAAAATCATACAATGTGATTTTCTGCATTTTTGTTTTAGATTCAGGCTCTCACAGATGAAGTGTACCTATGATAAAAATTACAGACCTTTACATGCTTTGTAAGTAGAAAAACCTGCAAAATCGGCAGTGTATCAAATACTTGTTCTCCCCACTGTATACAGCATATATATATATAGGTATTTGTGTGTGTGTGTGTATATATTCCTCAAAATAAGTGTTTTTTATATACAATATATATATATATATATATATATATATATATATTAGGGGTGGCACGGTTCACAAAACCCACGGTTCGGTTCGTATCACGGTTTTAGGGTCACGGTTTTCGGTTCTGTACGGTTCTTGTTGTTGTTTTTTCTTTTAATCTTTAACACTCCAAAAATTTACTTCAGCATATGATATATAGCTGAATTATCTAATTATTTATTTATTTATTTCATAAATGGGGTGTGTTTGCAAAACGCAGCTTCTCATTTCCCATTCTGAAGTAATATGAGTGAGCAGTCACCCTGAGGAAACTTTCAGTGGCCCTGGAGGTCCATCATCTGTAGTGAGAGCTACGTGGGCTGTGTCGGACAGTTATTTGTCAATTTCTCCTCGTGTCTCGTCATCATAGGCGTAATTTGCGGGTGGGACATGTCCCCACCACTTTTTGCCAGGGTTGATATTATCTCCCAGCAGCACGGATGTACCAATACAAATAAATAAAACATTTCCAGTTAACTAGCAAAGTATTCGTTTCGTTCGTTTGTTAAATAAGAAGCAATCTAGCGCTGAAATGTGTTTTTTTAATCAAGTGATCAAAGTGCTCGTTGCCGTTGCGATCAGTGGCGCTGATACAGTGTTCTCGTGGCTCGCGCACACACCGCAGCGGCCGCACATTCTTCACTCGGACGCGCGCTTCAGTCCGTTGAGGAGACTCTAGGCTACTCTATTCGTTCCGATGAAATCACAAAACAAAATTCATACAAATCTGTCCCTGCTTGATATACAACCGCTGATAAACATAATCGGTTTTGATGAAAAAGAAAAAAAAAAAAATATATATATATATATACGAGTGCAGATTATAACTAACCTTTGACACGCTTGGCAAGTTCTGCCACTGGACCATTAAAGTACATACCGGTACGTGGAACAGTCGATCTATGTAGCCTATTTATTCACATGAAAAAAAAAAAACAACATATAGGGGAGTAGATCTCATTAAATGTCTAAGTAAACTCAGTGTACTATTTAAATCGATTGCTGGACATTGTAATGTTATTCTGCATTTGTCTGATTTATGATATAGCATTGTATTAGCACGGGCACAAGGCTACATTGCGCATGCGTCGAACCGTGCGAACCGCGCGACGCACACACGCACCGAACCGAGACAAGCGAACCGAACGGTTCGGATGTTTTTTCATGTACCGTGCCACCCCTAATATATATATATATATATATATATATATATATATATATATATATATATATATAATGTGCTTGTAGCCTGGCAAGCCAAACCTACATCAAGATGTTAGGTCTGGCAACTCACCATCACCAACGGTTGTCTCTCAATATCCCTCTGCACGTAATCCGTCAGACTAATAATAATCCGTAATCCGTAATCCGTCTGCACTCTACAACCAATCAGAGCAACGAAGAAGGCTAGTTGGTATATTAAAGGTCCCGTTCTTCGTGATCCCATGTTTCAAACTTAAGTTAGTGTGTAATGTTGTTGTTAGAGTATAAATAATCTCTGTAAAATTATAAAGCTCAAAGTTCAATGCCAAGCGAGATATTTTATTTAACAGAAGTTGACTACATCGAACGGCTCGTTTGGACTACATCCCTCTACTTCCTTCTTTAATGACGTCACTAGAACCGTTTTTTTGACTAACCTCCGCCACAGAAATGCTCCCTCAACTCTACCGAAATTCGTGTATGTCTTATAACTTACTGTGTTTACTCAGCTCTTCCGGTGATTTTCTGAAGTAAAACTGACGCTTCATCTTTTGTGTGATGTACAATAAACTTTATTAAACTCATCAGTATATGTTTGATCATCATTCAGACAGCAGATTTGTAGGCTATTAATAAATAATGGATACATACAAGCAGATGACAAATACGTTATAATAACCGTAATTAAACTACTAAACTATACCTGTTTCATCTCTATACAGCACTCTGACTCTGTAGGCATTATTGTCCGACTCGAAATGAACACCGTTACTGAGAGTTTCTGATATTATCATCATTCTGTGAGATGAAATTGTCCTGAGAGACTGTGCGCGAGCTCATGAAGCTCCGCCCCCTGTGTCGTCCATCAGCAGCTCATTTGCATTTAAAGGGCACACACTAAAACAGCGCGTTTTTCTGAGCCCCAAAAAATGACAATTTAAACATGCTGTAAAAAATGATCTGGTGGGTATTTTGAGCTGAAACTTCACATACACACTCTGGGGACATCAGAGACTTATTTTACATCTTGTGAAAAGGGGCATAATACGGGACCTTTAAACTTTTTCAAAATCCAGTCGGCAAAACTCCAAACACATCTTCCTTTTTTAAAAAATGACATAAGTGCCGTTCTTTGCTCTTTTCTCAAAGAAAAGCTTAACTCCAAGTCCTCCAGAGTCGCGGCCAAAGCCGATTCGAAAGACCGTTGTTCGCCAGCAGCAGCAGCCATTCTTTGTTTGCAAGTAGCAAATTATGATGTGATTGGCCTGACCTGAGTTTGGTTTTTCCAGCTTGAAAGTCAACGGAGAGTTGCTAGACCACACTGGCTGCAAAATAAATTTTGCTGCCGCTAGGGTGCTTCTAGATTTCTAGGCTAATGTGCTTGAGAATGTGATCAAAATGATGAAACTCACTCAGATGTGTTCAAGGGTCATTTAAGATTTTGTCTTTCACAATGTCTAAAGTCTGATCGTTAATGATTTCAGAGAAAACAAAACTTATGGTTCTGTTTAAACAGGATGTATAATGTCCCATCTAGTGTGTAGGTGTTGGTCATATACTAGTAAATTGCAGGTGTGAAATACTTAATTATTTAACTAGTTTCTCTCCCATCCTCCTCACTGAATGGTAATCCCTAAAGCCTTTCCATTTAAATTGAATTTACTTCTGCAGAACAAAAGATGCTACTTCTGTGTTCTACAGAATAAAGAAAGTCATACAGGTTTTGAATGACATGAGTGTGAGTGCACATTGCAAGAGTATCAGTATCAATCAATTAACTCGTTCTCCAATAAAAACAATTCACATTCATACAATTCACTGTGAGGTGGACGGATTACCTCAGCAAAGGAGAAGTGCTCACTAACACAGATTTAGACAGATTTGTGAACAATATATGAGAGAAATAGGCCTTGTGTACATATAAAAAGTCTTAGATCTTTGAGTTCAGTTTATGAAAAATGGGGGGGGGGGGGGTAAAGTGTTGCATTTATAATTTTGTTCAGTGTATATTTTTTGTGTTAAATGTTTTTTTGCCGTTTTCGCCTTTTATTAGGATAGGACCGCAGCTAGACAGAAAGTGAGGTGGGAAAGGAAAGATCCACGAGCCGAGACTTGAACTTGGGTCTCCTGAAGCATATGTCGGTGCACTTGCCCACAAGGCTATTGTGGTGTGATGTATCTGAGTAAAAATTAATGAACTGCATACTTTGTGTTCAATAACAAATGTGCATTATTAGATAAATAAAACTTGGCCATACTATTGTATACTATATTGTATTTTGAAAGTATACTTTCAATGCATTGCTACAATGATAATTTCCAGTATATTTGCCATGTACTATTGAAAAAGGGAATATATTTCAAATACAATAAAGTATACTTTTTTTTCACTAGGGCACGTAACCTTGCTCGATGAAGAATGAGACGGCCCAACGGTCGCTTGAAATTGAAAAGGCTGATTTGCGCTTCAGGGCAGTGACGAGTACACATGTCGTCCAGTGGTTGTCCAGATACCCTGGCACAACCGCCCTGAACAGTGGTTCAGTGTCAACATTGTGACCACGCTGTAACAACCTTCACCACACAATGTAGTTACTGCAACCTTTTGGTCATGTTGTTAAAACGTTGTTAGAAGGTTGGGTATGTGTGCTGGGATTCTTACATCCAACAACAAAATACCTCAAAATCTTAGGAGACGTTCTTGTCTACACCTGCTCTAGCATCGAAACAATGTTATGCTAATACGGCAGTGTCCGTCAACAGTCGTGGGAAGGGCCTGTATAAAGTGACATCACTTTGTCCAGAATGGCGAACGGCTTACACTGCTTATGATTTATGGGGATTTTAAAGGGGTCATATAATGCCATTTTTGTACACGCTAATATGATTCTTTAGGGTCTAAATTAAAAGTTTGTAATATACTTTAATTAAAAATTCTCATTAGTATTGTAAGAAAATACACTCATTTTAGGGACCGTTCGGTATTTATGGAAGGGGCCACCGGAGGAAAATAGGGGAGAGTCATGTCTTTTTATTCTTTGTTGAGGGGAGGGTCATCCAACTTTTTTTAGTCTAGAGGGAGGGTCACCCTACTTTTATATTCATGAAAACAGCAACATTTTAAAGTGGCTTGTTTGGTGCTATTTTTTCCCATTTAGCTCCATGTTGATCTCGCGTTATCAGCCCCCCTTCGATATCAGATGGGTCTGACCCAACAAAAATCCAGTTTGGCGCTGTTTGACAGTGCGCGCTCACTTCAGTTCACACTTAGAAAAAGTGCATCATGTCAGAACAGAATGCCAAAGAAATGTTTACCCGGCAAAGCTTTAAAGCACGAGCAAATAATGAACTTTTGTGATTGCGAATAAGTGCACAGTGTCCTGTGAGTGTAACTCTACCGCTGCATTAACATATGATGTGAACGTACGTCGAGTTTTACAGTATTAGGACTGAGGCGCCAGAACTGATAGAATGTGCGCTGTAGCGCGATACTGCATATTTTAGTTTCCATTCTTATTTTGTTTCCACGATGTGTAAGATGTAGGGCTACCACATCTTTAAATTACTATTAGTATTATTTAAGTTAACATAAAATACGTAGACCTACACCACAAAAACTAGTTGAGGATAAATTCGTTAAAATTGGGCGATTCCAGTGTTATGGACGTGACATTTGCAGTCAAAACTTGAAATATAAATTCTCAGAAAATGCATTTAATACCAATATTTTGAAACGTCTGAAAGGAGTCAAGACATTAGAAAAATATCAGTCTACACATGCGTTTTATATTTAATATGAGGGAAATACACATGTGACGTGACACAAAAAATCTTAAACTTTTAGGTGGCATAATATTTTTAAGTAATTCTATAAATTAGGCTACACTGTGCAAACCAAAAGATATATACCCACCGGATGAATAAAGATCGGCCTCCACAGAACATAAAATATTATATTATTTTTATTTTATTTTTCGTGTTCGCATTTATGTGAGAAAAAAAAAAAAAATGTTACGGGCGTGACAGTTCTCCATTATGGACATGACTGCTCTGAAAGCAACTTTAAAAATTTCACAGAGACCTCAAACAGAAAGCACAAAGCCTTTCTTTAAAGTGAATTTCGTTTTTTTATTATTTGTATCTTAATTTTAATTAATGTTTCATCTGGATTTAATAAATAAGAAGTAAATATAGTAGAAAATAGATAATCATGACACGGAGGCGCGGGCGAGTGAACTGGACTCGTCTCATAAATGAACTGAAACTCAGCGTAAGGTATTCTACTTGCCTCACAGACCTGAGAAATATATAGAAAGCTTGAAATGTCTACTTTTAAACAGAACAATTCAAAACGAAGGAAAACAGACTGCTCTCTGCTTATGGAATGTTCATTTCTCTCTGTCCCGTTCTGAGAAGATCGCGACGCATCGTCAACTTCATCTTTGCAGTCGACACAGAAAACGCTTGTTTATTAATAAACAATTAAAATGTCTCCTTGCTATATTTGACATATTAATAATCATTACTTTTGCTGGTTCTTTGTGACAGCTTTTAGATGTTTTATTCACAACGTGTAGACATGTTGAACGAGTCACACCGCATCAGCACCGAAAACATGATTTTTTTTTTCAAATTTAAAATCAAAAATCTTGATACGAACCGAATCGTAGGTTTGGTCTATCGTTACAGCCCTAGTAAATTATCGGGGAGGGTCATGCCTTTTTTCACAATCATTTTGGAGGGTCATAGAAAAATTTGTTGCTGGTGAAGGGAGGGTCATATCTTTTTTGACAACAGATCTCAAAACTCCTCCGGTGGCCCCTTAAATAAGAAGCGAACAGTCCCTTACCTGGTCAAAAACAGCTCTGTTTTCAGCACGCCGTTTAAGTGCATGTGTCTTTAAATGATAATGTAAATGTAAATGTAAATGTAAATGTACTTTATTTATATAGCACCTTACATCAGCCAATAGGTGAACCAAGGTGCTTTACAACAGATTAAACAACAATTTAAAACAACACACCGAAAAACCAGTACAGTAATAAATGAAGAAATAAAAAGTAAAGAAAAATAGAATAAAGATAAATATAAAATATAAAAGTGCCACCACACTACTGGGTACTAAAAGCCATTTTAAAAAGATACGTTTTAAGTCTTGATTTAAAAGGCCCAGGTCAGTAACGATACGCATCTCACTGGGGAGCTTATTCCAGAGCTTAGGTCCAGAAACTGAAAAAGCACGGTCTCCCCAGTGTTTAAGTTTTGACCTGGGCACTTCCAACATGAGTTGATTGGACGACCTCAAAGTCCTTCCGCAATTCCGAATGGTGAGCTTTGCTCATCCCACCCCTCTGTTCTGTGCGTACACTGTTTGTAATAACCATAACGCGTTGTTCATTATAAACGTGGGATTATGAATTATATTGAGAACGTCGTACATAGAAAACATGCCGTAATGTACCCTGAGTGTAAAGCATTCATCGTGAAGCGTGCAGCAAGCTATTTGCAAAGATTAATATAAATATTAATGTAAAGGTTAATAAAACGTTACACTCACTTCAGTTATTCTAGAGGTGCAGCAGGAACACGAATAGTTGGTACCGATCCTTTTTTCAGGAGCAGCTTCAAGCCAACTTTATAACATTACTGAGCATCGAATGTAAAGCAGTCTGGTCAGGTGAGTGAAATGATTCGCGCAAACATGAAAGCATTGACGTTGATCGTGGGGAATATTCCCTTTGAAAACAAACTCAGCCACTGCGTCTTCAGCGGTTCGGATTTAGGAACATCAAAATGATGCTGTGTTCCTTATTACACTCAAGAACAGAACACCACAATCGCTTATACGCCATTCTAATAATATATAGGCTATTTTTAATTATTTTAATAATTGTTTTAATTATTACTAATAATATTATAAAAAATATAATAGGATAAGTAATAATATAATAAAGGTATAAATGTATAATTGTGTGAAATGTATTATGAAAAATACCAAGAAAGAGGTAGCAGCAGTTTATCTTTTGACTATCACTTGAAAAATCCGTGATGGGACTGAGCTCGAATAGCTTCAGCGGCAGCGACTTTTTATTGTATGAAATCGCTGTCAATCAAAAGGAGATGCAGCCCCTGCAATCATGACGCGGAAGCCCGGAGTCCGGGCCAGCCCACTCCTCATTCACCCCCAGAGACGCTGAGCGTCCGTGGGCGGGACATAATCGCATCATTTATCCAATGACCGTCTAGTTTCGAAGCGCTGAAAAAAACTGTTCAGAGCAGCCCCACTGAAGTCAATGGACTTCAACAGGGAAATGCACTGTCTGTGTCGCTACGGGAATGTTCCTGCTGCACCTCTAGAAGAAGTGAGTGTAACGTTTTATTAACCTTTATATTAATCTTTGCAAATCGCTTGCACGCTTTACGATGAATGCGGCTAAGGTTTACACTCAGGTACATTACGGCATGTTTTCTATGTACGACGTTCTCAATATAATTTTTAATCCCACGTTTATAATGAACAACGCGTAATGGTTATTGTGTTATTACAAACTGTGTACGCAGGTGTTAAAGTTAACATGGTAACACTACACTAAGCTTACTTTAATTGTTGAACTTCTTTGGGGCCGTCATCTTGTTCTGGGTCTGACTCCGGTTCAAATTGAGACAGTTGCACAGATGTGTCCTCAGAGACTCCCGCTGCCATTCTTTCTCCAAAATATACCCTCAACTGTTGTCAAGGCAACACTCCACGTGTGTTGTGTCAACGCCCCACAGAACAGAGGGGCGGGGTGAGCAAAGCTCATTATCATTTAAAGACACATGCACTTAAATGGTGTGCTGAAAACAGAGCTGTTTTTGACCAGGTAAAATGAGTGTTTTCTTACAATACTGTTGTGAACTTAGAATCGAACGACCAGGAGACTTGGTTGTATCTTTCAGCAGGATTCTTTATTGAGAACACGAGCTGTCGGTAGCTGCAGTCACCAAGTCTGACGTGAATGTTCTCTTACAGTTTATATACATTTAGGGGCAGGAACCGAAAAAGACAGGTTTAGGAACCGGTTTTAGACTGAGAGCATTGCCCACCCTAATCCACTCAGCATATCTATTCAAACACTGAGACCCGAGTACAGGACTGGCTGGACTTTCTTGCTAAAACACAAACTCCAAGAGTTTCAGTAAAACAGGACTGACCAGAGTCTTTTGCTAGAAAACTCTGATAATCATAATTTATACCTAACCTTAACATGCTAAATCCAATGTAAACCTAAATTAAACATTTTAATAAATTTGCATTTCCACAATACTAATGAGAATTTTTAATTAAAGTATATTACAAACTTTTCATTTAGACCATAAAGAATCATATTAACTTGTACAAAAATGGCATTATACGACCCCTTTAAAAATACAACCTATAATATTCCATAGGCAATTTTCGGTCCATTTTATTTCGCTTTGCAAATTCGATTCCACAAATTCAGTGGTTAAAATTAAACAGTAAATTCAACATTGACATCCAGGAACTGCAGGAAAAGCAGTCGATTGCCAAGCATACTCTCCATCTGCTGTTAGCCGAACTCACCAGCAGGGGGTGCAAAAGCGCATGCTGTTGACGAAGACCAGCAACAGTTAGAACAAGCCATTCATTCATAAAATGGAAATGAATATCTGGGTCAGTATGCAAAAGATGATAAAGACATAAAAGCTGTGTTTATGTTTCATTCAATATCTTCATTGTTACTTTCCCTGTGTAGCCTGCATGTTATCAGCTTTCTCTACCATGAACGGGATTATAATCGGTTTCCCTCAATACCTCATACTCAAGGATTCCCCTTCCGTCGGGACAAAACACTTAACGTAGCTTAATGGACTAATACAGTGATATAAAAGACCAAACTCGCACCTTATTGGAGATGTAGGCTGTCGGCTACTATATAGGCTATAGGCAAGCAGATGGACTAAGACTATGAACTTAACGCGCAACGTTGCATGTTGAGCATTTCCCAGTGATATACTGACATAAAATCAACACTTAATTTCAGCATTAAACTTTGCGCGTTATGTTCATATTCTGAGTCCATCTGCTTGCCTGAAAGTTTGGTCTTTTATATCACTGTATTAGTCCATTAAGTTATACGTTTAGCATTTTATATGTCGAGCAGGAGAATCCTGTTGTATTGATGGAAACTCTAGTAGCCATCGTCGCAATATAAAGTTAAAGCAACTAAAAAACCAAGAGAAATATATGTCAACCTCAAATGTAACATTGGATCTGTACACCCGCATCGGAGGAATAACATTATAATCTCGTTCACGGTAGAGAAAGATGCTTGTAGGCTACACAGGAAAAGTAACCGTGAAGACACTGAATTTAACATAAAACAGCCGTCATAATAATCACAAATACACTTACATTGCTGTAAATGAGTTTTATGAATGAATGGCTTGCTGTTGTGTTGTTTATTTTGTCAACAACACACGCTTTTGCACCCCCTGCTGGTGAGGTCGACTAACAGCAGATGGAGAGTATGCTCGGCAATCTACTGCTTTCCCTGCAGTTCCTGGATGTCAACGTAGAATTTTCTGTCGAATTTGAACCACTGAATTTGTGGAAGTGAATTTGCAAAGCGAAATAAAATGGACCGAAAATTGCCTGTTGAATATTATAGGTTGTATTTTTAAACAGTTTGAATATTTTGGAAGTGAAATATGAAAGGTGAATATGGATAATTGAATTTCTAATAATGAAAATGTGTTTGAAATGTTTTGAATTGAAATATTCATAGCTTAAATATTCAACCATGCTGAATTTCAGCCCATAAAAATGCAAGCCCTAAAAATACAATGCATTAAAATGCAAGCATGGTTAATGTAACACAGTCTCACCCCAAAACGTCACATACTGACGCGTCTTGACCATACGGCAACATACGACGAAAAGGGTACCCCTAAAACGTCCATATGTGACGATTCGGATTATGGGTAGGTTTAGGTATGCGTTAGGGTACCGCTAAGAGGCGCTGCTGGTGCGCCTATGTCTTCGTCTCATATGGACGTTTTAGGGGTACCCTTTTCGTCGTATATTGCCGTATGGTCAAGACCCGTCACTACATGACGTTTTGGGGTGAGACCGGGCTGGTTAATGCAATGGATATTTTAGTAGTGCAATTCAACAGGCTTTTTACTTCCATAATTATGCTCCTGCAATGAGGGTAAATAAAGATGACAGAATTTATGTTTTTGGGATAACTATCACTTTAAGAAGGTTGATTTAAGTACAGTGGGGGAAATAATTATTTGATCCCCTGCTGATTTTGTAAGTTCGCCCACTTATGCCCTACCAACCAGCAAGGATTGGTTATGTGCCCATGTGGAACACAGATTAGTCCTGTCGCTTTAAGAAAGTACTCCTAATTGCCAACAAAGGTTTGTTCACCAAGTACTAAGGCATGTTTTGCTTGGAGATAAAATACTTATTTTACTTACTGAAATGCAAATCAATTTATAACCTTTATATAATGTTTTTTTTTTTTTTTTTTTGGTTGATATTCTCTATCCATTAAATAAACATACCATACAAATTATAGACTCTTAATTTCTTTGTAAGTGGGAACTTAATAAATCAGCAGGGGATCAAATAATTATTTACACTGTAGACTACATTTCTTGGAAATCCTCATTAAATTGTCCTTTATCTTTAACTGTCAAATGTGAGCTTAAGTTTCTGTTTCAAGAAATGTCTACTTCTGTTAAACTTTAATTTTCTCATAAAGATCCTCCCCTTTTGCTACACTATAAAATGAGCGCTGAAACAGGCACATTATTTCATTCACCTCCTGATCAAAGATGGATCTGCAGATCTCAGTTTTTCTTCTCTTCATTATTTTCACTGCAGGTACAAAGACAAATAACACTTGTAAGTTACTGGGTACAAATACAGATAATTCATGTCTCTTTCTCTCTTTTCTATTACTCAAGGACATTCTCTCAGTTGTTATAGGTGCAGCAGTCAGACGAATCCTTGTGCAGATCAAAAGGAAATAGCATGTCCAGCTGGATCTTCTTGGTGCTGGAGTTCAACAACAGTATCACAAGTTGGTAAGTTCAATATGATTTAAAGTTGGAGATGCTGCTTTTATTTAATGGACAGAACAAATACTTGTTTTTCTGATGGAATTTACAATTTCAATCACAAAATATTCTACAAAGATTTTTTTTTTTTCTCAGACTGTTATGATCTGTATTTAAAAAATGTAAATAAGAAAAGTTTTAAATGTTGACATTTATAAATTAATTTTCCAGTTTAATTGGTCTTTCCTGTGTCATTCATAATTTTAGGTGGCATTACTTCTAAAGACATGTCTAAAGATTGTGCTACTGACTGTCTAAGTATATCCTCAAACTTTGGCTATGAAAGGGCGAATACTTCCTGCTGTAACACAGACTGGTGTAACCTCCCAGATCTTCCAGGTATTGTACTTGTACAATGTGCAAATCTTCTGTAAAGTCTACACTCATTTTACTTCCAAATGACATTCAATCAGAAAATAAAATGCAGGGTGTGGCTGTCTGTCGTGAACTGATTGAATGGAGCAGATAAAGGAGTGTTGTTTCATTGGATATTTTGTACAGAAAATAAAATAAATAATTTTTTTGTTTTCCTTCTGTAGATCCCGTCCCGAATGGAAAGAAATGTTACACTTGTGATGAAAAGGGCTGCTCAAAAACATTGAGCTGTTCAGGGGACGAAGACAACTGCTTAACAATGTTAGGTGAGAATCTGGAAAAGGAAGATCATTATCTTTTAAACTCTCTTAGGTTTAAACATTTGAAACAGATCGCAAATACCAATGTACAGCTTAGACTGAATCAGCCTTTGTTTTTTGTTTTTCTTCTTTTTTTTCATCAGATAATGTTGAAGGCTCGTTAATTGTTAGAAAAGGCTGTGTCTCTAAATCTTTTTGTGATGCCACATCACATGGTCAGAGGCTGAGCTACTCATGTTGTGAGGGGAACCTGTGTAATGGTGCTCAGAGTGTCACCCAGAGCTTCCTGTTCCTCTGCTGTTCTCTGCTCTCCTACTTCCTGCTGCACTGAATCCAGCAGCTCGACACAGTCTACAATCAGACATGCTGTATTCACTAACTTTTCCCTGTAGCTTTGGTGTTCTGATGTGATGTTTTTGCTGTGAATATCTGATGTGACATTTTACGAAATAAAATACTACCTTGTTCCTGGGGTCATAATAAAGCTGGTTATGCTGTGAAAAAGTCAGTTAATACTGCAATATTAAAAATATTTTATTTCTTAAAAAAAAAATGATCAAAGGGATAGTTCATCAAAAAAAAAAAAAAAAAAAAAAAAAAAATATATATATATATATATATATATATATATGGGATAGTTCATCAAAAAAAAAAAAAAAAAATATATATTATTTTTTTACTCACCCTGGTGTTGTTCTACCGCCGTGGTAAGTTGATGATGAACTAATCATTTACAGAACATTCATAAATGATTAGCAAGTGATATACTAACATTTTATGTATGTTTTGTAAATTCCGTTACAAGTCATTTACTAGTGATTAGTAAATAATTATTTAATTATTTACGAAACATGACTATGCGTTCATACATGATTAATAAGTGATATGTTCATTACTGTATGTATGTTTTGTAGATTCAGTTAGAAGTCATTTACAATTGATTAGTAAATGATTAACTAATCATATACAAATGTTTAATAAACTAGATGTTTAATAAAAAAGTAGTAGTATGTGCATGTCTGTCTGTGTGTGTGTGTATGTGTGTGTGTTTGTGTATGTGTGTGTCTCTGTGTGTGTCTGTGCTTGTATGTATGCGTGCGTACATGTGTGTGCGCGTGTGTGTTTGTGTCTGTGCATGTGGATTTGTATGTGTGTGTATGGGTGTGTGTCTGTGCGTGTGGATGTCAGTGTGTGTGCATGCTTGCGTTTGTTTGTATTCCTGCATGTGTGTGTGTGTGTGTGTGTGTGTGTGTGTGTGTGTGTGTGTGTGACAGTTAGGGTTGCCAACTTCAGAAAAGGAAAATGCGGGACAATCGTGGTTATTTATTGGAAAATGAGGGACACTCAAAATATTTGTACTGTATCACACAGTGTACGTCATTTCAGTGTCTGCAGTTAAGTTTGTGTTTAAAAGGTTATCAGACAAACACATTTGTATTGCAAAAACAGTGATTAAAAAAAGCTGTGATTGGATGATGACAGGTGTCGGTGATCATTCTCAAGTGTCGTGGTCAGCACTGCTGCTGTTGCTGTTGTATCAGTCAGTGGTTTATCAGCTTGTCAAAAAACGGGACACGGGAGGTCACGCACGGGACAAATAAATTAGGCCCAAAATACGGGACGTCCCGCCTAATTCGGGACAGTTGGCAACCTTAGTGACAGTATCATCCTAAACCAGCAACCCTTCGCTCAACACCACCATCTACAGGCCGATGAGTGTACAGTCACTAAATGTGCACATAAATTAATTTATTTTATACCCCCCCATGGATGAAATTCTACGAAACTTAGCATACCCCCAGAGGATGTCAAGTTAATCATACACATGAAATATGGTGCAGTTATGAACATCTCAACTGAAGATAGAGGCAATTAAAGCAGAATAATATTGCATTTTCATTTTTTATGGGGGGGCGCAAATCACAAATGAGTGATTATGGGCTAGGTTGATGTGGGCCCTTAAGAGCAACATACCATAAAAATGTCTACATCCTCGGTGCCACGGTTCAGGTAGTTATTTAGGAAAAACTGCATTTTTTGGGTTTGGGGGGGCCCAGCGCGGGAGGGGAGTGGCCCCCGGGGACCAAACTAAATTTTTCCGTAAAAGTCTAGTGGGGCTACATGCCCACCAAATTGCATGTTCCCCGGTGTTTCGGTGTCCCTGGTATCGTTGACGAAAAATTCACGGGGGGCCCAGCGCGGGGGGGGGAGTGGCCCCCGGGGACCAAACTAAATTTTTCTGTAAAAGTCTAATAGACCAACATACCATAAAAATGTCTTCTTCCTCGGTGCCACGGTTCAGGTAGTTATTTAGGAAAAACTGCATTTTTTGGGTTTGGGGGGGGCCCAGTACGGGGGGGGGAGTGGCCCCCGGGGACCAAACGAAATTTTTCCGTAAAAGTCTAGTGGGGCTACATGCCCACCAAATTTCATGTTCCCCGGTGTTTCGGTGTCCCTGGTATCGTTGACGAAAAATTCACGGGGGCCCCAGCGCGGGGGGGGGGGGAAGTGGCCCCCGGGGACCAAATGAAATTTTTCCGTAAAAGTCTAGTAGACCAACATACCATAAAAAATTCTTCATCCTCGGTGCCACGGTTCAGGTAGTTATTTAGGAAAAACTGCATTTTTTGGGTTTGGGGGGGCCAGCGCGGGGGGGGGGGGAGTGGGCCCCGGGGACCAAACGAAATTTTTCAATAAAAGTCTAGTGGGGCTACATGCCCACCAAATTTCATGTTCCCTGGTGTTTCGGTGTCCCTGGTATCGTTGACGAAAAAATTCAGTAGATAATAATAATAATAATAATTCATTACATTTATATAGCGCTTTTCTAGATGACGGGAAAAAAAAAAAAACTTTGACAATCCCTATATGACCGCTTTCGCTAGCTACGCTAGCGGCGGTCATAATAATGTATTTTTTGTATGTATGTATGTATGTATGTATGTACCAATTAGATGGTGCAGAAAGTGTTGTAAATGCCTTGAATACATGTACAGATCATTTATAACATATTTATGAGTGATAAATAGTTTACACTTTAGATTAGGGGATGCAGAAACTGTTGTAAATGATTTATAACACTTTCTGCATCCCCTAATCTAAATTGTAAACTATTCATCACTTGTAAATGTGTTACATATACATTTGTAGATAACATTCATTGATCTTATGCCTTTTTGATTCTTGAAGTGGTAATCTACGAATGATGTGTAAGACATTTACAAGTGATAAATAGTTTACACTTTAGATTAGGGGATGCAGAAAGGGTTGTAAATGATTTATTCATGCGTTTACACATCTATAACACCTATGTTGAACACTGTAGTGTGTGCTGCAGTGTAAGTGCTGACTGGTGAGGGTGTAGACAGCTGTCTTCTGTGAAACACTTTAACCACTGTGCACCTGATGTGAGCAAAACATACAAAAAAATGTAACATCATTTATTAACCATTTATGAAACGCAGTCATGTTTTGTAAATGATAGGTTAATCATTAACTAATCAATTGTAAATGACTTATAACTGAATCTACAAAACATATATAAAATAATGAACATATCACTAATTAATCATTTATGAACGCATAGTCATGTTTTGTAAATGATTAGTTAATCATTAACTAATCAATTGTAAATGACTTGTAACGGAATTTACAAAACATACATAAAAGATTAGTATATCATTTGCTAATCATTTATGAATGTTCTGTAAATGATTAGTTCATCATTAACCAACCACTTATAAATGACTTACAACTGAACATTATTATAAAGTGTTACCGAAGAGGTAAATAAAAAAATCTGCTTCTGCTTGTCCAGATAATGGCAGTGAATAGTGACCAGCATCAAGCTTTTTAAAGGCCGTGTTGCAGGTTTTTTTGTCCATCGAATTTGTGCAATTTACTTGTTGGTAATAAACATTTAAACTGTTATCCATTGTATTTTATGTTGTTGGGTATCACAAAGCGGAATATAATACGAAAAAGTATGTACTATCTTACAGCGGTTTGCAACGATTCTCCTTTCCCCCACAATGCCATTACGTCACGTTGGGGAGAGAATTTACCAAAGCCCGCGGCCCGCATGCATTGAGAGTGACTAGAGAGACGAGTAGCAGAAGAGAGTATTCAGATAACGTTAGCGCAGATTATAGATAAATACATAGATATAGATAGACAGACAGATAAATAGATAGATAGATAGATAGATAGATAGATAGATAGATAGCATAACGTTAGCATAGATAGCTAGCAGCTAGATAGATAAATATATAGAAATATATAGGTAGATTGACAATGGTGAACTACTGTATGTGCTGGGTGTAAAAACTCTGGATGCTGAGTGAGACACGTCACATCTAGTCGCGGGGTGAGCTCCTCGACCAGTGACCAAAACGCACTCACTTCCCTACAGCACAATAAGCTTTCCACCGGCGCCCACACAAGCACCTGCCAAACACAGCGACAGACACGCGGCGGCTACGTTTGCAACAACATTTTCACCGGAGGAAAAGATACACGCTTAGAAACCCATACGGAAATGTAATATATGACATATATGTCCCTATATCGCAAGTGACGCCGTCATATATGCTAAATATAAGACAATATATTGCTATCACATATATACATATCTTTAGATATATGTTGATATAAGTTTATAACATATATAAATTGTCCATATTAAATTAATATATTGGCATATATTAATACGGTGTATATGATTATTGTTTATATAATTTTGTATGTTATGACCATATATGTCACCAATATGTTTAATTTATATGTGCCGTCATATATGCTAAATATAAGACAATATATTGCTATCACATATATACATATCTCTAGATATATGTTGATATAAGTTTATACCATATATAAATTGTCCATATTAAATTAATATATTGCCATATATTAATACGGTGTATATGATTATTGTTTATATAATTTTGTATGTTATGCCCATATATGTCACCAATATGTTAATTTATATGTGCCAATTTATTTAAACAACATACATACATTTTACATGCTTATGTGTTCCTTATTAATTAATTCCTTGTTTTCCTTATTTGAACAGCTTAAACTTAACAAGTGTACACAATCCATATTTCATTTCAATTTCTATCCCATTTTAGAATTAGCACAATTTTTTATAAATACAATTTATTTATTTTTATTATTATTGTACGTAATTGGCTAATAAAAACAAAACAAATACTACACAAATTATATTTGCAAACTTATTTTTTTTCATATCATCAATAACCATACATCAATATCATCATTCTAGAAAATACAATCATACACATTAAAACATGCACTACATATTTAGATGCATACAGAATAATACACAGTTAATATATGTCTCCAAACCAATACCAAAAAAAAAATATATATATATATCTAGGGACCCCAAATATAATTTAAATGCATTTCTCTAGACTGCACTGATGCAGCTGAGTCATAATATAATCACATCTGTGCTGTCCCAAAGGCATGTAGAAACACCTGTGTGTGTATATGCTGTCAAGAGCATGCCAAACCTGTAGGTGGCAGTGTAACGAGAAGCTCAAGCCCACCTTAGCCAATCAGAATCCCGAAAATAGTCACATTCTGTGACGTCGCTACCTAAAACTCCGGTTTTCTCTGTTTACATGCAAACCATAGACTGTAAAAAAATGCAAACGTGCAAACGAAGATTTTCAAAATCTCCACTCTGGCCGGAGTTTTTAGAAAGAATCGGTTTCATTGGCGAATCCTCTGTTTGCGTGCAAACGAAGGGAAATGTCTCCGTTTTTCAAAATAACCATGTACGTGTAAACGAAGAGGAGTGAAATGTCCGTTTATGAAAATAGCCACCCACGTGTAAACGTAGCCTCTGTCTGCACTTCAGGCCATGCATTTAGCATGTGTCCCACCGCCTATCTTTATTAAGCGCGCCAAAATTCAAACGCAATCAAAAGACCGCCTAATATTACGTGCATCGGCATCCAGAGACGACACCAACCAACGGATAGAGAATGTTCGTCCTTGTCGAGAGAACAAAGAAGAAATGGATAACGTTAGTTGGAGCATTGTTCCAACATCACTCATAAAAAACTTAAATATTAATGATTTCTTAGACGGACTTGATGACAGATCTGTATATTTAGAGGTGGATTCTTGAAGAAAAGACGGATGGCCTTAGTTCGAGGCAACGGTGCATAAAGTTGCAGGTAAGTTAATTTCTGAACTTTTATTATAATTCACACATTGATATTGCAATGGTGAATAAATAATTTAAATAATCGCTGCAGGGTGCAAACAGCGCGCTTTTCGGCGCCTCCCGCTTTTTTCACGTCAGTTTGGGTGACTTGTGTGAATCGTGCAGATCCGAAGAGTTTTTTTTTTAAGGGGGGGGGGGGTCTGAGAGGGTCTGATAGGGTCTGATTATAATTTAACCAACAGTAATTCTGGATTGCATCCACCAACAAGTAAATAGGAAATAGCGAATCAGAACACTGCGCGCCAAACCAGCAGTATGTGCGCAAGCGTGAACCACTAGTGTTTCTGTCTCACTCTGGATCTGCCGCGCGCTGCATCACATTTCTCTCTGCGTGGCGTGGAGTGTCCGTTTTTATGTCCGCTCTCGTGTTAACTGGTCAGAGCTTGTGTTAGAGCACAATGCCTGCGTGACACACACACACACACACACACACACACACACACTTCTCGAGCCGCGCCGAAACCGCGTGCTAGAAATAGAACCGCAACCGACGCCTATGTTTCACGCGACACGCAAGTGTGTTGGAAGTTTCCAGACAAAATAGAAGGCGCAAATACATATTAATAAGTTACATTTTGATGCATGAAAGTCTCTCGGTTTTGACAAATGCATATTTGTAATTTAAAAAATAGGCCTAATTATCGATTTTTTCGAGTAATTTCAGCCGTCACCATGGTAACCCGGGACGGAACCACAATCGCCGCGAATCGCGGCCACCCCGGCGGCACGTCAACATGGTTACAGATGGCAGAGAGATGCAATCTTTCTCCGGAATACCCGCCCAGCGAGTGCTTGAAGTGCGTCAGAAACAGAGCGCGCGCGCGATCAGTTGTTGGTAATTTGTTGTGTAGTGTGCGCGACGCCGCATCCAATGTAGACATTGCTTTTTTTTGAGGGCGCTTAACACACACAGGCTCGTAGAAACGGGCCTGGCAGCTCGCGCCAGTTCTAGACACGGTGAAAGTTTCCTGATTGTGACGGATGGCCGATTTTACATGACACATTATAAATGAGCATTATAGTCTGCGATAGATACAGTGCCAAAAAGAAGAGAAGAGGATAAAAGGGGATAAAGACAGAGGTAAAGTGAAGTAGTGAATGAACAGTTTATAATTGCATGGGAGTAAGATACTATAATTTCATGGCAGTTATTTTTACCTTAAACTTAATGTTAGCAGTTGTTCTGAGAGCTCCAGAGTCCAGACTGTGTGATTTTGTAACAATCATGTCAGTTTTAAGACGCATTATTTATTATCACTTTTTTATTAATGTTTTACCCTACAGTTGTGCAGTTTTGGGGGATACACTACAGGCCAAAAGTTTGGAAACATTACTATTTTTAATGTTTTTTAAAGAAGTTTCTTCTGCTCATCAAGCCTGCATTTATTTGATCAAAAATACAGATTTGTTTTTTTAATATTGTGATATATTATTACAATTTAAAATAATTGGTTTTCAATTTATTATACTTTAAATTATAATTTATTTCTGTGATGCAAAGCTGAATTTTCAGGATCATTACTCCAGTCTTCAGCATGTGACATCCGGTCTATCACATGATCCTTTAGAAATCTGATTTATTATGAGTGTTGGAAACAGTTCTGCTGCCTAAAATATTTGATGAATAAAAGGTTAAAAAGAACTGCATTTATTCAAAATAATTAAAAATATTTTCTAATAATATAAATCTTCTTTACTATCACTTTTTATCAATTTAACACATCCTTGCTGAATAAAAGTATTGATTTATTTCAAAAAAAGAAAAAAAAAAAAAATACTGAACCCAAATTACTGACCAGTAGAGTATATTGTTGTTACAAAAGATTTCTTTTTTTTAATTCTTCCTTTTTAATTTTATTTTAATTTTTATTACTTTTTATTCATCAAAGTATCCTAAAAGTATCACACGTTAGTAAAAAAATATTAAGCAGCAGAACTGTTTCCAACTTTGATAATGAATCATCATGGAGTAATTACTGGAGTAATGATCCTGAAAATTCAGCTTTGCATCACAGAAATAAATGATAATTTAAAGTATAGGCTAATAAATGGCCTATATTGGGGTCTCAGTATATTTTCCTGCTTTTTTGTCCTTAGCCAATCACATGCCTGATGCTTGTATTTTGTTTATTAGTTTCTATGCAGATGCACTAGGCCTACCCTACACAATTACCCCAATCATCCTAGAATTATTAATTCTTTACAAAAAGAGCTATTCAAATCATCAGGTGAAATTGTTTTCAGGAAGTAGCAGTAAAGCAAGAAGAAGAAGTGCAAGATAGTTTTTCTAAATTTCATTTGACTATGTGCCTATAGGGGTGGGTGGGTGGGTGGGTTGGGGATGGTGGCAATGTAGTATCTGGATATTTGCCGCGGGACGAGGGCTTCGATTACCTCTCTCTTTTTTGACCATACATGTGTTTGCACCCCTGGAACTGCATGATATTATAAACTATCAGAGGTAGCTAGTAGGTTAACGTTACAGATGATTGAGCAGATATTCAGTGTTTAACTGTTATATTTATATATATATATATATATATATATATATATATATATATATATATATATATATATATATATATATATATATATTAGAACGTTGCTATTAATACTGCTTTATTGTGTGCGTTGCATTTTCATGTTCTCATTTTTATGTTTAAGAGCTAACTACGTTAAATATGAGGCCCAGATTATTACACTGCATCATTAAGTTAAGATATGTGAGAATTTCGATTTCAACTGCCTGACACATGTAAAGTTAATTAAGTTAGTGGAGAAAAAAATACAATATTTGCCTTTAGAGTCTAGAACTAAGACAATAATACTCAAGTACAGTAATGATGGACCATCTAGCCCCAAAAAGGTCACAAGATTTTTTTTTTTTTTTTTTACTGAAACCCAAAACTAGAATCTGCAAATGTAAAAAAAAAAAAAAATTATTGAATTTGCCTACCCACTATAAAGTTGTTGCTTCAGGATAAAATAAAACAAAATCATTATTATTATATATAACTTTGCAAATGAATTACTACATTTAGAAATTAAATACTTAAAATGAATAAACCAAAGCTATGAGTACCTAATAATCTACAATTTTCCCTAGATCTTGACAGGATTGACGTTAGTCATTTTTCACAGCCAAGTACAAGCAGTCTGTCAGAGATGTTTATGTTGCTCTGCCTGTTTTTACTTATGGTAAAGCTTATAAAAGTCCATATCTGTTTACCTGTTTTAATGCCATCAGCTATTATCCACTCTGCTATTATTTCCGAGCTTACTGTTTTGGGCAAGCTGATCTTCATTTTCTGCTAAAGAAACTGAAAATACTGATACTGAAAATCTCAATTTTTTAACTGTTTTGCTTCCTAGAAATGCCAAAACTCCTTTGTACAATGAGCAAAGTGGGGAAGTGGCTTGAAACGAAGGAACAGAGCCCACAGGAACAACTGGCATCACCTTCCAGCTTACAGGAAACTGTGAGTATGATGTTTTCCAAACCACTACTGTAGGAACAGCTATCAGCAAGGTACTACAGTAAAAACGTATTAAAACCAATTAAAATACCAAAAAACCCCAAAGAAGAACCGCATTCATGCACAAAATGGCGGCTAGCACAACCCAACACTCTGAAGTTTTTATTTTGATAATGGATTGTCTGAAAATAATAACAGAAAAAAACAGGCGGAAAAAAAAACAGAAATGAAAATTTCCTGATAATTTACTCACCCCCTTGTCATCCAAGATGTTCATGTCTTTCTTTCTTCAATTGAAAAGAAATCACGTTTTTTAAGAAAAACATTACAGGATTTTTCTCCATATAATGGACTTCAATTGCAACCAACGGGTGCAGATCAGGTCCAAATCAATGCAGTTTCAAAGGGCTTCAAATGCTCTAGCCTACACGATTCCAGCCGAGGAATAAGGGTCAAACCATCTGTCATTTTCTTAAAATAAACATTGATATACTTTTTAACCGCGAATGCTTGACTTTGGTGTTCTGCTTCTGCATGACGTATTATGTTTTCACATTGGAAAGGTCATGCGCGTGATGTAGGTGGAAGTACCGACCCAGTGTTAAAACAAACACTGTAAAACATAAAGGTAAAACATCGATGTCGGACATAATTTTGAAGTTGGAGGAGAAAATTAGAGGTTTTTCGGCACTGGGTCGGTACTTCCACCTACGTCACAACTTACGTGATGATGTAATATCTCGTGGTTTGGCTAGATAAGACCCTTATTCCTCGGCTGGGATTGTGTAGACCCTTTGAAGTTGGACCTTCAAACTGTTGGTTGCCATTCTAAAGGGTAGTTTAAACGAGAATGCACGCGTTGACTATAATGCATGAACTGATGTTTCGTGAAAATTTTTATTTAGTGTGTTTTAGGTGATTATAATTTGGATGTCCTTAGATAAATGTTAAAAAATTAAAATGCTTTTCCTTGTCTTTTTTACAGATGCAGTGATCCAGAAATTTCCTGGAACCACCAGGGGGCAATTAGGGGTAGCTATTAATCAAAAGGTCACTTAGTTGAGGACATCCAAAAAGACTCAACAAACATGAGAAAATGAACAGGCTGTATCATATACCTGTTGGTGGATTTTCCTGTTCTGGGCTTGTTTAATGTTTTGTTGTAATATTGTATTTGTATAATAGTGATGGGAAGTCCGGTTCTTTTCCGCGAAACCTACTAGGTCTATACTGTACGTCCACTGAGCTGAGAACGGCTGAAACCTGAATATAGCCTATAGTCGACAAAACTGAAAAGTCGATGCATGTCTCCAGTATGTTTAATACGGTATGTTTTGATTAACACATTATAAACATTTACTTTGCACCCTTAAAACCTTGCCAAGAGTTTACGTCAAATATCAACTTACTTAGAAATGAAATGAGCTGTTCCTGAAGATGTTTTAGTATAATAATAATAATTTAGTTTTACAATCCATTCGTTTCCAATCCTTATAATAATACAGTGAAAAGACAGTATGTGATAAACATGTTTCTAATGTTTTATTTTGTTACACTTCGATGTTCAACAAAATATTTAAGAAACATGCATTTCATCCCTCTGAAAAAATTGCACGCATGCTGAGCTCATCAGGTTCTCAGTAGTCGAACACTTCCGAAATAAACAGTTCTCAGTTCTGTAGTACTGTACTGGTTATCCGAGAACCGCTGTACCTGTCCTGTACGTTCGGTAGTGCGCGGATGCTCAGTATCAGCTACTCATGCTCATCACTTCTCTCAGCACAACATGTCTCAGTTCAGTGAACTGTTGGAGTTACTGGAGTAAAATACTCCGGGTCAGTCAGATGTCGAGTCAGAGGAGACTGTCAGGTCCGAAAGTGAGTAGTTATGGATCAGCTCTAACGCAAGACACAAACTGTTACGAACGATTCACTAAAATAGAACTGGTTCAAAAGAGCGATTCGTTCACCAACCGGACATCACTAGTATATAATACTGTGTGTTCAGGAGTTTTCTATTTTGCGCAGCTTTACAATTTTTTTAAATTTTAACTTTTTTAATAAAGTTTTAATGTTTTAACTGTTTTACTGTATTACTTCTTTTTTGCTAACTGCACCGTTTAACATTTAAGGCTTAGCCATGTCATGTGCATTACAAGTGTGTTAGTACACATCCATTACCTATATTTAAAAATTTGTAAGAAATTAAAGCATGTTTTTTTTTACATTTGTTTAGTTTACATCATACATTAATATTTTGCAATTAATATACATCATATAAAAACATAAGAAAATATATGTGCGCACAATGTTTTTATACATGTCATTTAAATATTCCATATACATGTGATATAATATATATATAATATTTAATTTTAAATATATAATATATATTAAGACTTATTAAAATTATATTAAAATTTACTATATTAAAATAACATATTAAGGACATATATATGTTACATGTATGTAAGCAATATGCTATGCATATATGTGTAGTTTGTATATTAAACATATATACAAATAAATATATGTCATGTATATTGATAATTATATATGTGACATATATATAAAATACTGTATTATACATACATAAAATATATGGGCTAGTTTTATATGTCAATATATGAAATTGTTCCATTTTCGAATAGGTTTTATATATGGGCAGATATATATGTACATATATGTTTTCACTTTCTATGTGGATATATTTAATATATGTTTATTTCATACATGTTCATATATTACATTTCCGTATGGGAACACCCATATAGCTAGCATGATACCTTCTATTTCTAGATGACAAAGACAAAGTTTACCAGTAGCCTAATACGACACTATGACAAAGGTTACCGGTACTCATCTGAACTAACGTCATGATCACTGCCACTAGATATAAAGAAAACGTTGATTTTTCACTCGGTGCTATTCAATGACAGTAAAAAAATAAAAATAAAATATGTGTCGTTATTATACAAGTTACCATGTAATGGTCAGTTACATCACTTTGTGGAATGATATCTATATCGGTTGGATCGGTTCCATGTGATATAATTAAATCGAGTGTATGAATAAAACGATGAGTAGGTCCGGTAACGTTTTGCTTAACCCCAAAGAAGTTTAATAAATCTATAAATGCAGCACCTAACGTATCATTTTGATTATCTATGTGTATGTTAAAATCTCCAACAATTAATACTTTATCGACATTGACCAACAGATCTGAGAGAAAATCTGCAAATTCTTTTAAGAAATCAGGGTAAGGCCCTGGCGGTCTATATACGGTAGCCAAGGCTAAAGATAATAGGGATGTTTTTCTATCATCTAAGAGCGTAACATTTAGTACAAGTACTTCAAATGAAATAAACTTATAACCCGTTTTCTGAGTAACACTAAGAAAATCTCTATAGATTGTTGCAATACCGCCGCCACGACCAATCAGACGGGGCTCGTGCTTATAGGAGTATCCTGATGGAGTAGACTCATTTAGACCGAAATAATCATTTGGTTTAAGCCAGGTTTCAGTAAGGCAAAGTACATCGATGCTATTATCTGTGACTATTTCATTTACAATAACTGCCTTAGGTGTGAGTGATCTAATGTTTAAAAGACCTAGCTTTAGAAATTGTTTTTGTTTACTAATAGCAACATTTTCTGTTTTAATAACAAAATTTTTCCTAGATCCTGCAGTAGATTTATTATTTGATCGCACTAAACGAGGAATAGACACAATTTCTATGCAATGTTCTACACTAGTATTTATATCAGTTAATTTGGTGCAGCAGAGACTATGATTTGGACTTTTGGTTACTAGTCAAAAGGTATTTAACATTTTGGAGATGTTATCCGACAGAAGATCCGCTCCGAATCTGCTTGGGTGTAAGCCATCAGCACGGAAAAGCCTGGGACGCTCCCAAAACAGATTCCAATTATTTACAAAGAGCAGTTTCTGCTCATTGCACCATGACATTAACCATTCATTTAGCGCAAATAATCTACTAAACTTTTCATGACCTAGTCATTACGTGGGAAGCGGTCCTGACACAATGATCGTTATATCAGGCGATGTGCTGCGTACCGTATCGATCAGATTCCTGAAGTCTTTCTTCAGAACTTCCGTCTGGCGCAGCCTGATGTCGTTCACTCCCGCGTGCAGGACCACAGTTCCGACGCGCTCGTTATCGTTCAGAATCTCGGGAACACGAGCAGCGATTTCAGAAACACGAGCACCAGGAAAGCAGTGACTGTGCACCTTATTTTTACCTAATTTAGCGTGTACGTGTCGAACGATGGAATCGCCAATGATCACAGCATCGCGTTCTGTTTCGCGAAGAGGGGAGAAGCGGTTTTGTGTGGATAACTCGAAAACCGGGAGGGTCGGAGAGGGTCTTGGTCTAGACCTGACTCGCGTCTTCCGCTGCGGAAATATCCAGGCTTTTGCTTCGTGGCGGCGTGTTGGAGCCGGAGTGAACGAGACCATGGCTGATCGCGACCTCGACCTCGACGCTCGGGACCGATGTTGAGAAACGCACGGAGTAGACGAGGTCGGAATCAGCGGGTTAGTAACGTTAATCTCTGATTTGTGTGCATCGGCGCGTGATGTTTCAAGATCTAACCGCCGGTCTACTTGTCTCACTAAAAGGTCGTGGATCTGTTTCTCAACAGCTTCCAGCTCAGACTGCACCGCGTGCAGCTCAAATGTGTCCTCACCTGCACTAAAAGGTAGACTACTTACATCTGATATATTCGCCATTTTAACAGATGGACAGTTAAGTTAGTAACGACACTAACGTTACCAGTGATGCTATCAATATTAATACTAATTTCTGACTAACGTCTTAGATATAATCCGTCTTTTTAGTGGTACGGGTGTAGAGTAGACGCACGATAGGCGAAAAAATGTTTGTAAGTGAGTGTTGAGAAAACGCGTTCAGCCGTGATCCCCGGGAGTAACCTATAAGAATATCCAGCGTTGGATCACTAACAGGCTTGAGACGCGTCTGCTCAACAGTCCGCGTTGTAACTATGAGGTTTGAGCAGTAGTGCTTCTCAGTGAGGAAAGGTAGAAAATGTTTGTTGTAAGTAAGTTTAAAGAGTAAAATCAAGAATTATAAATCAAATCGATGGAGCTCCAAAGACAACAACGCGTTCAGACGCGACGCATGCGCATTCGACAACCAGTGTCTCCTGTATAAGCAGAATGGATGTTTTTTGTCATTTCACACAAGAATAGGTAGGCTACTTTTATATTATGACGATGTAAACACAATTAGGCTACATTTCATCTGTAAAATATTACGTCTATGCACTTACACGGTATGATTTCTCGATCGCACTGAGAACTGAAGGTTCACATTCCTAAAAAACAACATCAAAATAAAACTTTTAGCATACATTATACAAAGTAAACTGATGAGCAAGTGATGGTTATGGACGAACAATGTATAGTTGATGGGCCATAGAATGGAGAAATATCTATTTATGGGCCATAGACCGCGTCACCGCGAGTATCTGTTGATGGGTATCCGTGTTGTGAATTTGGCCCTTTTCTTTAATTTTATTTCTTTCTTTATTTTCCCATATACACTGTGTACTACATATCCCATAATCCCAAGTTAATTACACTACTAAATTGAGTACACTACATTACCCATACACCCCCTGGTTAAGGTCTATAAGTAGGCCTCACTTCCTTCCTTTGTTCTTTTGCATTGGTGAGGTGTGGGTGTTTGGAGACCCAACCGTGTCCTTTGAGTCCTTTCCTTAAGATGTGTTAAGTAAGTTTGTTTTTGCCAATTGTATTGTTTGAATTTATTTATTTCAATTGTTTGGTTTGAGTATATATATATATATATATATATATATGTGTGTGTGTGTGTGTTATGTTTGATGAATTATATGAGTTTGATTTCCTTTATTGTATCGTTTGTAGTGACTTAAAACCATCTTGTACATCCAATCCATCCTGTCCATCTGTTGGCATCGGTCTATTTACAACGTGTGAATCTGCAATCCATGATCTTTATGCCATGTAAATTACACAAGACTTCATCATCTTGAACTGAAAATAAAAGAGAGCAAAGGACTGGTATTTGTCCCGTGTTTTAATCAGACACGCCATCAAGTTTCTACAACTCTGATGAACTTTGGATATTTAACATCTGATATCCAACAATCCGCACGCATTTAGTGACACAAGCAATGAACGGATCGTTCGCGAACAACACGCATCACTACATTTCAAACATTTACACCTGTATTCACAAACATCTGTGCATAAGGCAGTATTGAAGTGTTTCATAGGCTAGCCAAAATCGAGCATTTATATAAAAACATAATGTAGACAGTAGGCTATCACATATTTTACCGGAGGCTGAAACATATTTGCACTAAATCACATTAGCAGATATTCGCAAACAAGCTACATTACGCATAAAGAAGTATTTTAGCATTATAATCAGTGTCATAAGCTAATCAAAACTGAGTGAAATATATACGAAGTATTTACATTTAGCACAGAAAGGTTGCCTACCAGTCTAGTTCATATTTCAACATGTTTCTGTATATTTATAGATGCAGGGCTTGACATTAACTTTTTTGCTCATTAGCCAATGTGGCTAGTGGTTTTCCAAAGTTACTAGCCACACAGCATTTTTACTAGCCACATTTTTGTTGTTGTGAAATTACCTGATAAAAGTTGACTATGGCGTGCTAAAATGTACTTGAACTAGATTTACAACCCTTTTAAATGTAAAACCACTGTACACACCCAAATCAAGACTACATAAATATATAACAATACAGGTCATTATCATTAGCTCTGATAAGGTTGTGTGTAAAGCTCCTTTTTAAAATAAAACCATGTATTATGTCGCCACATTGCTCCACCGGCATACGACATAACTCCAGCAGGTTCTTTGTTGTCGGTCACTAGCGACAATACTCATTAGGGCTGTCAAAATTGCTCAAAAATGACCTTCGAATATTCCCTCTAAAAAAAACACATAGCTTATATTCGAACTATTCGAACATCTGGTTGCGCATTTTGTCAATGACGCGCATTACGTCAATAACAGGACAAATTAATACAAAGAGACATAACTACTTGTATAGGTAGTTTATTTAAGTTTAAACATATTTGACAACGTATTACCTACACGAAAACAAGTAAATCAACTAATGGCCAAGACCGCAGACCTCACTCACTCGCTCACTCGCAGGCACTCTTTCTCTCTCTCGCCCTCACCCTCAACACCAAACGCGAATAGAGCATCTGGCGCGAGTGTAAAGACGCGTTTACGCGCGTCTGGAGGTCTTGTGGCGTGAATAGGCTTGTTTGAGATGCGCCTTGCCTCGCCTGAAATGTATGCGAGAGTAGGCGGCTGCAGTGAGAGGAGGAGTGAAAAAAGCGCAGGCAAGCCGGACAGTTCTCTCTTCTCGTAGTGGATCTGACACCTGAGAGATCAAACATGGATATCGCGGGATTCACGCTCGTGCACAGTGTTGCTAATAAACTGGATGTAATTCGAAAGTTCTGTTGCTTTTATATGAAAATAAATATAATGAACAAGACACCCAAAGTAGCCTACTTATTTAATTCCATTCCAAATACATGTTTAGCAATCTTTTTTCTTTAATACATACATATGTGTTTTTTTTTATTTTTGTTTTTTTTATATAAAAATTACATTGCATAACCCATAGAGATCGTACTGTCAGATAGTTTGGGAATATTCACACACACATAAAACATAATATCAGAGTTTTAAAATCAAACATTTTAAAAAGAGAACAATACATCACGGTTGTTTAAACCAATGAACATTAAGCTGTGTCGTCAGTAAGTCGTTTCCCATCATGCTTTTGATCAGCGCAGTCGGTGGAGAGCAACTGCGCTCGACTGCAGAATCCGACACGTGCGCCTTGCGGTCGCGAGAGTTTTTTGACATACGTTCAGGCCAGCTGACAGTCTTGCCTGGGCCCGGGACAAGATAATCTTAGATGACCCCCCCAAACCCCCCCCCCCAACCCCCCCCCTCCCCTCCCCCAACCCCCCCCCCCCCCCAACCCCCCCCCAACCCCCCCCCCCCCCCCAAAAGTTGCACTATATATTTTCTTTAAGTGCTGAATTTGGTCTTCAAGTGACTCTGTGAGGTCATTCTTATATTTCTCAGAGAGCTTTGAGCATGATGCACTGATGCTGTCCTGTGGCATATCTCTGAATGTCCACAGGACGCAGAACTCGTCACATATCTGCTGCATTGATGAGAACCGTACATGTAGTTGAGAGATTATGCTGTCCATTGCAACATGAAACACTCTATCTCTGAATAGGGTCTCTGGGCTTTGCTCCTCTGTCCCTTGCTTTTCTGACTCATCAAAAAAACGTTTCCTCTTTCTCTGTCTCATTTCTAACTGGGATTTGATGCCCATGGACGTGGCAACAGCAGTTGCCTCTGTCAGAAAACTATCCCATGATGCACGCATGCAGGCAATCTCTTCCTCCAGTTCCTTTATATTGACAGCTTGCACATCAAGTGAGATGTTTGAGGACTGGCTGGTAAGGTTTCTATCCTCTATGCATTGTAACACCTTAACCCAAAAAGTGAGGAGCAAAACTGCATTAAAGGACTGAAAGTAGGTCTTTAGACCATGTGCTTCAGCTTTGGCTTCACTGGTGAGGTTACCTGTAGTGATAAAGGTGTCTAATGCCTGGATCACACCGGGCAAATGTTTTGCCACTGGGCGCACTGCCTCTATCCGCGCACTCCATCGTGTGTCAGACAAGCTGTGCGGAGAACAACCCAAAACTCTTTGTAAGATTTCCCATCGGTGAGGGCTGCCACTGAATAGTTTGTACAGCTGATTGATGAAGCCAAAGAATATGTCTATCTCTGGGCAGGCCCGGGCTGCATGGACACCAACTAGGTTTAACGTGTGAGATGCACATGGTGAGTATGTGGCCAAGGGATTTTTATTCAGTATGCAAGCTTGCACTCCTCTCACTTTTCCTGCCATGTTAGCTCCATTATCATAGCACTGACCCCTGCAATCAGCTATATCTATCCCATGTTCACCTAGTGATTGTTCCACCATTGTGGCGATTTCCTCTCCTGTCTTTTTTGAAAAGTCCTTAAATTCAAGGAAACGTTCATTTATTTCCCACCCACCCTCAGGGGAAGTTTGACTGACATACCTCAGCAACAGTACATTTTGCTCCAAGTTTGACACATCTGGGGTTGCATCACACATCATGGAATAGAATGTTGTTTCTTGCCTTTCCCTCAAAATAGTGTTTAGGACACGCTGAGCACAAAGTTCAATAAATTCGTTTTGGCTGTCAGGTGAAAGATAATGAGCTTGGAGTCTCTTTCCCTGTTGCCGGTGCTCTCTAATGCTTTGTAAATGGTCATTTAGGATACTGTCATACTTTGCCAACAGCTCAATTATGCCAAGAAAATTTCCATTGTCTGGCTCATCTAGTGTATTTGTGCTGCCCCTGAATGGCAGATTCCTGGAGGCTAAGTACAGTGTTACATCCAGCAGCCGCTTCAGTAGTGCTTTGTTTTTTTCGATTTCTGTCTCCATCAATTTTTGTTGTTGGCTGTCGATTCCAGAAGTCTGTAGGACAGAATGTTGTAGGTTCTTCCATTTCCAATAACAATGTTTGTGTGCACAGTTTCTTTCATGTTCTGGAAATCTCTCATAAAGCTTTCTGTATTTTATGTTCGATATTTTCATCCCATCTGTGGAATTTAGTGCACTAGTTGACTTTTTCTCTACTTCAAAGGAGAACAGCAAGCATGGTAGGCAAAATAAGGCCTTTTTTGAGCTGCTATATACTATCCAGTCCCTATCGATTTTTTCCCTTCCATTGTGGGATGTGGAATATGTCAAATAGTTTGGAAATGCCCTGCCCTCTGCATCTACTGGCAATCCCTTTGCCCTCTCTGAGAAAGGCATTCGTTTTGCCATCACACGTATGAGGTTCACTCTATCAGAGTCGGTTATTCTAGTTGGCCATAATGCAGGATCGCTGAAATTTAGTGTGTGATCAGTCTCTGATCCAGCCTGCTCAGACTCTCCGACGGGGCAGCGGGCCGCATCACTGTGACTCTCTCTCTCTCTCTCTCTCTCTCTCTCTTCTCTCTCACTGGTAGCCTGACTCTGTCCCTCTGCTCCGGGGCAGCGGGCCCCTCCAGCATCACTGTGACTCTCTCTCTCTCTCTCTCTCTCACTGGTAGCCTGACTCTGTCCCTCTGCTCCGGGGCAGCGGGCCTCCCGCATCACTCTCTCTGCCACCTGACTGCAGCTGGATCTCTCTCCTCTCTGTCTCATCCTCTTTGACGGAGCTACCAAACTCAGCTGTTTCTGTCAAAGATAATGTGTTGTGTCAGGCTTTTATACTAGAGATGCACCAATTACACAAAAAAAAAACCAGCCGTTTTTCTAACCACTTTACAGCAGACTTCTATTTTATTTATTTTTATAAAATACCATATACTTTCACCCAAACTGAATAATAAAAACACGTTTAAATGGGTACATTTCTATAAATGTCTTCATTTTCTTTTCTGACATACTGCAGTTCTTGTTAAAACACACTAGACATGCGAAATCTGTGCATTTTGGGCACTTTTTGTGTGAAATCATATTTATTTTTTGTCCATCAAAAGTGTGCTTTCACTTTTAACTAAGCATGAGCAGCGCAGCAAAAATAGACTAAGATCTGGCCAATGATCTGCTCACCGATGCCGACAGTGACGCACTTCAGCCTGCTTTTTATTTCTCATCTCCATAAATATATCTAGTAGTAAAGCTAATGCAAGGGCTAGAAATCAATTAATTATTTGCTGATACTTCCTCGTCATCATGGAGAGCGCAGCGCAGCTCGCACAGCTTTCTCTTTTCCACAAGCGCTTGCTCCCCCTGGGCGTCTGTCGTTGCTATGCAACAACGAACATATGTGCGCCTGGAAAAACGAGCGCGCCGCGTCGCTATTATGAGCTAATATCCAAATTATTTCCATATGTGGCTCTTTCCAACCCATCACATCAGCAGCACCGACGGTCGCCATGTCACAGCGCTTTTATGAAGAGGACGCAACTGCACTGCGCTGTTTCTTACCTTGCTCTACGTTGACTTTAAAGGGTTACTTCAGGATTTAGCATTAAGCTTTGTATTAGTAGAAAACCTGTAGTATTGTCGAATTACCATGCTTTCCACCCTCATATCCCCCTGAGAGGAGAGATTTATGTATTTTTTGTCTGGAAAAAATCCTCCGATGACGCAAAAATCGTCATTTTGCGTCATCGGAGGATTTTCTGGCCAGAGGCTAAAGACTACAGCCAGTAGAAGGCGTTGTTCCGCATGTTTACAACCCGCCCATAGAGGGTGGGATCTCATCTCACTCACAGAACACAGTGTCAGCTTTGGAAGCTAAGCTAGCAGGCTCTTGTTCTGTTGAGAAAGCTGAATAGTAGGAGAAAGCTGAGTAGTAGGAGAAAGCTGAGTAGTAGGGGTTACCATCCTCCTTTTCCCGGACTTGTCCGGCGGACGAGATCGTTCAAAATGTCAGGGATTCAGCTTTTGCGTTCTGCGGTCGCCATTCATTGTTTACATTGTTTCAATCTAACTGAATTCATTCCGATCGGTGAGTCTGAATGTAGTGTTTACATGAACGCTAAACAAGTCATCGGTTGATGTGCGTTTTACCATTGCTAAGAAAATTCCCGCTCCTCCGTGAGAGATGCGAGACCGGCGCGTCTCAGTAATCATGCCACCGGCCTCGCGCTGTTCTCCCGCGGCCGTCAGCCTCGTCCTGCTCGCCACAGTAAACATGATGAATGGCGACTGTTGAACGCAAAAGCCGAATCCCGGACATTTTGGGCGATCTCGAAATCACGGGTAAACTCGTCACGGAGACTCACTAAGTTAGTAGCCTAACCTTCTTGTTGTTTTCAACTGTGCTCTCTAACCGGTAGGCGTGGCCTTCTAGGGCAGCGAAGCAAGTGCATTCTGGGAGTTGTTGTCTTTCATCCACATAAGCCAAAAATACATTTTCTGGCTTTTCTCAGGCTAGAAAGCTCCAAATTAAAAAATTTCTTCACATTTCTTCTACATAAATGACCTATTTTAAATACACATTCATCTTCCCAGAGGTGAAGTACCCCTTTAACGTTACTAACGTTAGTTCCAGCTTCACCGTCACCACCTTTTTTAAAATATTTGTTTAGGACATCTCTAAGGCCTCTATTTTCTTCTTCTCTTCTTCTCTTTTCTTTTCTTTTCTGAGCACCGGACTTGTGCTGACCGGACATTTTGAGCGTAACGTTAGCCTACTGAACTTCAAATCAAATGACAACATCAAATTTTGATCAGTGGCCAAACCATTTTTGTTTTTTGTTTTTTGGGGGGGGGGGTTCTTGATCACTATTTCAAGGACAATTAGGAAGAAAACATATAAAAAGCTTTTATGTAACTCAAATATTAACGTTAGATTTTTTTTCCACAAATATGCCTATTTTATTTGTTTTTTAACAATTATTCCATAATTTAATAAGGGCCCAGTTCTGGGCCCCCCCCATACCCTGGGCCCGGGACAACAGACCCGTTTGTCCCCCCCTGTCGGCGGGCGTGCATACGTTAGCATGACATCAGAGCAAGGCGGACCGCACTCGGACACATTAGGCTTGTTTGAGATGAGCAAAATCTGCGCAGAATCGATCACCGGTGATCAGCGCGAGATGCATGCCGGTTAGAAATGTGTCCGAGTGCGGTCCGCCTTGCTCTGATGTCATGCTGACGTATGTCAAAAACCTCTCGCGAGCGCAAGGCACACCTGTCGGATTCTGCAGTCGCGCGCAGTTGCTCTCCACCGACTGCGCTGATCAAAAGCATGATGGGAAACGACTTGCTGACGACACAGCTTAATGCTCATTGGTTTAAACAACCGTGATGTGTTCTCTTTTAAAATGTTTGATTTTAAAACTCTGATATCATGTTTTATGTGTATACATTATGTGTGAATATTCCCAAACTATCTAACAGTGCGATCTCTATGGGTTATACAATGTATTTTTTATAAAAAAAAAAAAAAAAAAAAAAAAAAACATGTCTGTATTAAAGAAAAAAAGACTGATAAACATGTATTTGGAATGGAATTAAATAAGTAGGCTACTTTGGGTGTCTTGTTCATTATATTTATTTTCATATAAAAGCAACAGAACTTAAATTCCATCCAGTTTATTAGCAACACTGTGCACGAGCGTGAATCCGGTGAATCCCGCGATATCCATGTTTGATCTCTCAGGTGTCTGATCCACTACGAGAAGAGAGAACTGTCCGGCTTGCCTGCGCTTTTTTCACTCCTCCTCTCACTGCAGCCGCCTACTCTCGCATACATTTCAGGCGAGGCAAGGCGCATCTCAAACAAGCCTATTTCTAACCGGCATGCATCTCGCGCTGATCACCGGTGATCGATTCTGCGCAGATTTTGCTCATCTCAAACAAGCCTAATGAGGCGTCACGCGCTCTGTGCATAACAGTTTAAAAATGAACAACAACAATAAGCGAATGTTGAGTGCTGATCAAGAGTTTTATGCAAGCAATTTAAGGTCGCGACTCTTATATAGCAGGCTTCATTCAGTGACTGAAACAAATATTATTAACATTAATTGAAGTTTTACAGTATATATAATCGACATTGAATGTTCCGAGCGAGCTGTGCTGTGGTAGACATGGAACTTTTCCTTGACATGAAACAGTAAATAATCAAACCAGTGGAAGCCTGCAGTGCATGAAACTGCTGTATCTAACCTACCTTATTCATGCAATATCTATTCAGTCAGGGGTGCGTTTCCCGAAAGCATCGTTGGCCAACTATGGTCGCAAGTTCCGTCGTTACCAATAGAGTTCAATGGACATTGCGATGAACTTGCGACCATAGTTGGCCAACGATGCTTTCGGGAAACGCACCCCAGTACAGTAGCCTACACTTCAGTAATGTTTCTGTTTAACGTTAAATAAAATGACCCCTCAGGCAGCGCGCCCACTCGCAAAGCAGACAGCCGCGCCTCTGCTACCGCGGGCCTTTTTCCACATTCGAATATTAATTTTCACCTTTGAAATTCTGTTTTTTAAAACTATTGGAATATATATTCGAATTTAGAATATTCGTTGACATCCCTATGGGAGTTGTAGTGTCACACTTATTTCAGATGCCTTTTGAAAATACTACAATTATTCAACCCGCCAAAGTGGCTAGTTGGAGTGACTGTGTTACCCGCCACGAGCAAAATCCACCCGCATTTGGCGGGTTGGCGGGTGTTAATGTCAAGCCCTGGATGCATGTACGATATTAGGCTTAGTTCATGATTTTACTTCAAACTCATTTCATAACATACATTTTAATCTGGCACACGACAAGTCAGACAAGAATTAGAAGAAGCTCGTAAAGAGTAGGGGTGTAACCCCGGTGTCCTGGCCACATTCCACCCATTGGCCCTTACCAATCATGGCCTCCTAATAATCCCCTTACATTGAATTGGCTCTATCACTCTCTCTCCTCTCTCCACCTATAGCTGGTGTGTGGTGAGCGCACTGGCGCCGTTGTACTGTGGCTGCCGTCGCATCATCCAAGTGGATGCTGCACACTGGTGGTGGTTTGAGGAGAGACCCCTGATATGATTGTAAAGCGCTTTGGGTGTACAGTAGTACATATGAAAGCGCTATATAAATGCCTCATTCATTCATTCAATTACCTTAAAAACCTTCTCATCTTCAAATCGCGTTCTTCTGATGTAGGCTAAATCCAAGGTAAACAGCACAGCACAGCTTACAGTCTTCTTCTAAACTCAATGAAAAGTAGAGAGGAGTAAGTTCCCGAAGTCTCTGGTTCTTTGTATTTTCGGTGATGAGGGCGTTTACAGGTCTGCGTTCTGCCGCATGGATCATTTGCATGTCAATCGCATGTGCGCTCGTGGGTGTGGTCACATTATAGTAAATTAGGACGTGTTTGAGAAACTGTACATGCCTCTGCTTTCTTACGGATTACTTAAACAGAGAACATTTGTTTTTTATATAATTTACATACTTTAAAAATAGAGACTCCAAGTGTTGTATAGACATGCGTTTCAAGTCTGTGTGACAAACATTCGCTGAGTTACAGGTCATTTTCTGTCGCGTTTCAGAATGAGTTTCACATTGAGAGAGACGGCAGAACGCGCATCATGTTTATTTTCTTTGTTTTACGAAAAACACAACATTTTATTTTTATTATGAGTGTACACAAATAAAAGAAGACATTTAACAGTTTTGAATGATGTACAACACAAGTATGTAAAATCAAAATCAACAGAGTATTTTGCACTGATATAAAAAAAAAACGAGCAGATCACGCCGGCGTGATTGTCGACCTCAGGGGGTTAATGACGTCACAAGAACCGTTTTTTGACTAACCTCCGCCCACAGGAATGCTCCCTCATCTCTACCGAAATTCGTTTATGTACTTGCGCACTTCGTATAACTTACTGTGTTTACTCAGCTCTTACGGTGATTTTCTGAAGTAAAACTGACGCTTCATCTTTTGTGTGATGTACAATAAACTTTATTAAACTCATCAGTATTTTGATCATCATTCAGACAGCAGACTTGTAGGCTATTAATAAATAATGGATACATACAAGCAGATGACAAACACGTGCTAATAACCGTAATTAAACTACTAAACTATACCTGTTTCATCTCTATACAGCACTCTGACTCTGTAGGCATTATTGTCCGACTCGAACTGAACACCGAGAGTTTCTGATATTATCATCATTCTGTGAGATGAAATTGTCCTGAGAGACTGAGCGCAAGCTCATGAAGCTCCGCCCCCTGTGTCGTCCAGCAGCAGCTCATTTGCATTTAAAGGGCACACACTAAAACATCGTGTTTTTCTGAGCCCCAAAAAATGACAATTTAAACATGCTGTAAAAAATGATCTGGTGGGTATTTTGAGCTGAAACTTCACATCTGGGGACATCAGAGACTTATTTTACATCTTGTGAAAAGGGGCATAATACGGGACCTTTAATGCAAAGTTATTACTTACCACACCTAAAGATATTGTTCAGACTAGGGCTTCACGATAATGGTTAAAATGATAATCAAGATTATTAATCACAATCATTTAAAAATAAAAATCTGTCCTAAAAGTTCATAAAGAGATCGTAAAACTAATCCGTGTGAATAGAGTGGTTTAGTCCAAATTTTCAGAGGAGACACAAGCGTTTTATATGATGAACTTATGATTTCATTTTTTTAGATTTAAGTTTTATTCATATATAAATATTGATGAGTGATCAAACAGAAGCTCAACCAAACCTGCTTGACACACAAGAAAAAAAACCTCATTGGTTCTTGCTAGGGTTGGGTATCGATTGACACCGTGTCCTAACCAGACGCAACGCAACAAAATGCGATAAAAGGTATATTTGTTAATAAGAGCTTTTGTCCTAACCAGCCACGATGGCGACACTCGATGTTTCTATTTTAGAAACGGTTTCCCTCTCTGTGACGTCACTGCTGAATAACAACAGAAAGTATGATAATCTCAGGTACTGTTTATGTGCTTTATTTAATGTTAAAAGCATCTGTGTGAGCCGTACTGAAAGCAACAAATCACCTAAGATCTTCAAAATGAATAAAAGTGAACAAGAATGTTCAAATTGTCAACTTATTGTTAACAGACAAGTGTATTCTATGACAATGATAGTTTCAATGACTCAGTATGTATTTTTAATAATGTTAAAATGGTGTAATATTCATAAACTTTATTATGAAAGCCTACTTATCCATTTCGTTGCGAGTGCCAGAACCTTGCAGAGAGAGCCCATCCACGAACTCTTCTGATTGGCTGTGATTTTTATTGCGTCCCATAGTCGCGTCGTGCCTGGTGTGGACAGACAAATTATTTGTCCTGGAATCTTATCGCATCTCGCCTGGTTAGGACATGGTGTCAGATGTCCCGATTAATTTCCGAATCACAAGATCTCAATTTGATTCGATTCTCGATTTTTGATTCAATTGAATGATTACATTTCCACTGGCCCCACCACAAAAAAAGTACTAAAATGAATAAAATAGTTATTGTTTTTGACCCATGTATCCTTGTATTGTAATAAATAAGGTTATGACACCCAGATTTTTAGATATCAGTGAAATTTAACAATTCTTGATTCAAATTTCGATACCACAGTTAAAACTACTTAGGCTACTATTCATTTCAAATATTACTAAAGACAAGTTAACAGTCATTATTAAAAAAAAAGAACAAATATTTAAACTAAAAGCAATAGCACAAATAAGTAAATACAATAAAACAAAGATATAAATGAAGTAATCAGTGCTTTTAATGTTTTTCAGGTCTAACAGCAGTCACCGTTCAATTTCACTGCATGAAACACAAGCTGCAAGCAGAACAAATTTGTGTAAATCATTCATTAAACCATTCTTATGTACGCTTGTCTAGTTCAATTCAAAGCAACAATTTATGTAAAAATGGTTAAGCTCCAAAAATGTCCCAGAAAAGATCCTAAAAATAATCAATGAATTCACAACTCATGTGTTATGGTTTGTGTTGTAAGTCTTATGAAGCCATTTAATAGCTTTTTCCTTTTTTTGTCGAAAAAGACCAAACTTGAAGTTATAATTCAGGGTTCAAATGTCTTATATTCAAATGCATATGATTAAGGTATAGCCTATAAAAAAAATGCATAGCATTATTGGCTCCAATCCTGTGATATTACAGTACATGAATGTAACATGAATGTAACATGAATGAGATTTGAGAGCATGAGGGAAGAAGATTTTCAGAGAATAACTGATTAAAAAACAAGTACACAGTCAAACAATAAAATTGCACACAGAGTTCATAGTAATAAAGTGCATGTGGTGCAAGTACTTACTGTAATTCAATGTTGCCACTGAAACGTACTGGTTGTTCTGGGGAAACAAAATAACAAAGCTGATTATTCACAACATAATATTTATTGACCACTAAATGGATTCAAAATGGTATTTGAGAGAATGAGGGCACCTGTAGTAAGTAGATGTGGCATAAGTTACACTGCAGCTTTAAGGAAACCGACTACGCCACTCTGACATCACAGAGAATGATTGATACCCTTTATCTTAAGGCACACAAGTTCGTTGCACTAGTAAGGAACAGAGAAATGCAAATCATACAAAAATAATTCTTTATTACTAAAAGCACACAGGAGTAAACTGGGTGTACCAGGCAAGACTCTCACAGCATCTGCTCATAAAGTATGTTATGCAAGCAGAGGATAAATACGGTCATTCAAAAGTCAGTCACTACAAAATGAACATACAATATTACACTCAAAAGCTTTCCAGCTGAGGACTAAAGAACAAGGAACCCAACCACACACTGTAGAGTAACTCTTATCACTCACACACAAGATCCGTGCGTCTCACTGCACACAGCACCCAGTGTTCAAACCACCACCTGAGGGGTATTGCACAAAAGTAGAATTAAGAAAGCCAGGATAACAGAACAGTCGCGGCTTGACCTAGTTTAATCAGTGCATCCTGGCTTAATCCGTTGCACGTTTGCTGAGCCAGGATGAGAACGCGCGGATATGTCAAGCCGGGTGTATATAGTTTGGATAAATGCGCGTTCACGGCATTCTTAAAAAGATCACGAAATCGATCACAGAATCACCGATGCAAAAATGGACAAAACCCGTGCGGCATACTTTTCGCCTAATGAGCAACAGCTTCTTATGGAAACGTATAAAAAAGTGAAACATATAATATGTAAAAAAGGCAATACAGCTGCTGTAATAAAGCAAAGAGAGAATGCTTGGCAAACAATAGCGGACCGATTGAATGCATAAGTAGTCCAAATAACCAGTGCTCCACTGAAACCCTCATAATTACAATTCAAGGAGTTAGGCCCTACTTGTCATTTTCAAAAATAATTGTATACTTTGACTTAAATGTGACCAGTGGACATGCATTTAACATGTAGAATAATTGCAAACACATACCCACTATGTGCATCTATTTGATCTATTTAGTTTATTTTATGTCAATAATCTGTTTAATCTTTTTACTCTTATCAATTTGTATGTAGGTTTTGTTTCTAATTGATTTGATGTAATCTATAATCAGATAATTTGCTCTATTTTTATCCATCTAATAGCCCCACATCATCACATAGCCTTCACCATACCTAGAGATTGGCATGGAGTTATTTCCATAAGATCATCTCTCAATGCAAATCATTAGGCTAACTGAAATAAAACCATGCCAATCTCTAGGTATGGTGAAGGCTGTGTGATGATGTGGGGCTATTTTAATTCCAAAGGCCAAGGGAACTTTATCAGGATGCATAGTATCCTGGATCCATGAAGTAACTGGCCTTTAAGAATAAAAATCTGCCTGCCTCTATGGGAATTTAACATAGGGGTGTCCAAACTTATGCACCCTGTATTTTAAGGAAGAACTGTTGTGGCAAAAATATTCGTTAAACAATCATCACCTGCGTAAGAGACAGTTCTGAGTCAAATTGTCTTTTAAAAGTATTTATTCTTGCAAGAAGGCCCAGTTGCCACACAGAAGTCACCAGTACAGTCTGTGAAACAAGTGCGACCAGGGAGGGAGGGCAGAGGAGTCTTTATACTGCTTTCAAGGTCGTCTGCTTACAGGCCCTTATCAAAACAAGGAGAGGCTTCCCTGCTAGTTTTCTGATACTGCTAAGTTTGTTCTTACAAACTCACAAGTTCTAAATTGGGCGGCCACTGACCCTAGGGGTCAGAGGTCCCTTTTCAATCTGCCTCCTCCTGACATCTCACCTGTTTCCCAGTGTTTAAAAACACACACACATCAGTCAAGGATCATTTCAATGTCATGCTGAAAGTAAATGAAAATCAATACTGTGAATCATGGAAAATCAAAAATTCCCATAACAAGAACATTTATTTATTTATGATACATTATTCATTCACAAAGAAAATTGGTGTCTAAACTTATGCATAGCACTGTATCTCATCAACTGCAATAAAATATAATATATTGATATTTTTTCTCATTCAACAGTACATTTCTACTCTATACTTGCATATATAGATATACAGTCTATATTCTATTTCTCATATTGTATTGTATAGTTCTTTTGAACTGTGTTGGCATTCATTGTGGACAGTAAAGTAATAATTGCTCAGGAAAATCTGCTTTCCTCACTGGGTGTATGACAATAAATGCTTTAAATCTCAAATAATATTCATCAAACCTCTGACATTGAAATTAACAGCAGTTTTCAATAATAACAGTACGCATACTTGGATGAATGACAGTATATCTAGTATTTTAATGCAGGACCATGAAGTGACTAAAACACATTAATATCTAGTAGGATTTAGGGAGGAACTAGCCGATAAATCACTAGGATTAATCTTAGCCTGGTTGTTAGCCTGCTCCGGAGCAGGCTAGCTGCAAAGTGTAAATCTCCATAGTAACTTAATGTAGATTAATTTAGCCTCCCTTCATGCAACCGAGTCAGGGCTAAATTCAGCCAGGATAACTGGAAAATCCCAGCTTAATCCCTTATCTTGCTTTTGTGCAATACCCCCCAGCACGCTGAAGAAACAAGGGAGGATTCCTGACTGAAGCCCCCAGCATCTAGCAGAAGAAGTTTACAGTTGCACATACACACGAAATCAAGAGACAAAAATAATCACAATTGGAATGAATCAAAACTGAATCAAGTCAATATAAACAAAAAACAAAACAATAATAATAACAATAATAAACCAAAAACACACTTAACTAGAAACTTTAATCACACTAACACAATCTCAAAAGAAAAAAACAAAGGAAACAAAGAAAATTACTAGCAGCGTCATTCAACACATAAAACAAACCACACTTGCCAACCAGACTAAATAAAACAACCAAAAACCACAAAACCGTAGGTTGTAGGACAACGGCGATTCCTCGCATTAAATACTGACAAAAAGGCAGAGATGAAAAATCTCAGACACCTTAGAAGAGAAACACAATGGTTAAACGCCCGCACGAATGCCCAATGTTCTCAACCCAATCAGGAACAGACTCACCCGCCGATAGAACCAGAGGGTTGTTCCATAAAAGACGCTTAGAAAAGCGGGGATTAAACTCCAAAACCGGACTTGAATGAGCCTAACAAATGAGTTGGGGCTAAAGTGGTTCCATAAAAGGTAATTGAAGCTCACGCAATCTCACTAATTTGATCCAGGTTTATCTAGTCTAGATAATTGCGTGTGCACGCGTTTCTTAAGCAGCCCTAGAGGTCGATCGTGGATCAAATCGATCCACCATCAAACAGCGTACATATTTTGTGCTGTTTTATGCGTTTGTGACATGTTGACATAAAGATGATGTATACTTATTTAGAATGCTGAGAATTACAGCTTTTAATGCAATATTTTTTGGAAAGCAAGAATCCCCAGTTTTAAATGAGTAGATTTAGTTTCTAAAGTACATTATGGAGAGGATAACATTAAATTAAGAGCAAATGTATACATTTTGAAAAGATATGTGCAACTCTAAAATCAAAGAATATTCCATAAAATAAAGGAATATATATTATTAACTACATTTTTATATAACACTCCCTCCCTTTTATTTCTAGTAATTTGTTCTTTTATTTATTTACTTATTTAATATTGCATATTTGATATTCAAATAATATTACTTGAATAACTATTAGGAATTATGTGTCATTATAAGAGTTTGATATAAATATGTTAATGTTAAATTTTTATTACTATTTATTTATTGTTTTTTGTCTTATCCCCCTTAAATCATATGTAAAAGTGTCTATGAACTTTTTGGTTATTGTTCTATTCATGTGTGTTTTTAGGCTATGTGTTGGTGGGTATTATCACAAAAGAAAAAAAGTAGAAGGAAAAATAAGGAATATTTATTGGGGGAAAATATGATGTCTTTAAAGGAACTGTAAATTTGTATAATTGTGTTAAATGTGTTTGAATTGACATAAAGTACATATATATATATATATATATATATATATATATATATATATATATATATATATATATATATATATATATATATATATATATATATATATACACACTAAAATATTTGTTATTTGGACATTAGATGTGCCTTATTTAGAATTTTAAACCTGTGTGTATATTTTTATGATAGCAATAACTGTAAAGGGACTATTGTAATGGGGTAAATCAAATGTAGGCTAATATACTGTCAATTACTAAGCTCAGATTCATCTTACCAGTTAAAATTTAAAATTTAAAATTTGCTTTTGTAATTATTTATTTTTAATTTTGTGATTTTAACTTATGCTTTACAAAGCTTTTTTTAGATTGTGTTCTAATGTTCTTCTAATCATAAACATGTACTACAGCTGCCAAACAAAACCAGAGAGAAATGTATTCATAAATCTTTAAAACAATCTAATTAAATCTTGGGCACAAAACATTCAGCCAGTAAAAAAAGAAAACCTGTAGTATATATATATATATATATACAGTGCTATGCATAAGTTTAGGCACCCATGCTAAAGTTGACTAAAAAGAGGAATAAAAAATCATCTTTTGGAAATTGAACTTAATGCCTTAATTTAAAAAAATAGGAAAAATCCAACCTTTAAGAACACCAATTTTCTTTGTGAATGAATAATGTATCGTAAATAAATAAATGTTCTTCCTTAAAATACAGGGTGCATAAGTTTGGACACCCCTATGTTAAATTCCCATAGAGGCAGGCAGATTTTTATTTTTAAGTATTTAAAAAAAATTTTTTTTTAGGATACTATGCATCCTGATAAAGTTCCCTTGGCCTTTGGAATTAAAATAGCCCCACATCATCACATAGCCTTCACCATACCTTGAGATTGGCATGGTTTTATTTCAGTTAGCCTAATAGCTAGTTTGATTTGCATTGCTCTCAATGACTCTTTTTAGTCAACTTTAGCATGGGTGCCTAAACTTATGCATAGCACTGTATATATATATATATACTACAGGTTTTCTTTTTTTACTGGCTGAATGTTTTGTGCCCAAGATTTAATTAGATTGTTTTAAAGATTTATGAATACATTTCTCTCTGGTTTTGTTTGGCAGCTGTAGTACATGTTTATGATTAGAAGAACATTAGAACACAATCTAAAAAAAGCTTTGTATATATAATATATTGTATTTAGGCATATCTATCTATCTATCTATCTATATATATATATATATATATATATATATATAGGTCTATATTGACTAATTTATCATTGTAGCCTTATTTAAGTTGATTTTCTGTATACTGTGTATTTATTTTTGGACTAATAGTGGTTAATAAAGTCCAATAATGGTATGAGAGAGTGTCAGTGGTAATATCATTGTGTTCCTATTGGTCAGTGTTAGAGGATCTGTGTAACAACTGAGGCTTAGCCTGACAGTTAGCCTGCCCTGGACCAGGCTAGTTTCCCAGCATAAGTTGCCGGGGTAACTGAGTTTGAACTTTAAGTTTGATTTATGAAACCGAATCTACCAAAAATAAGCCTGACTAACCGAAATAAGCCTGGCTTATACTCTAATCTTGGTTTATGGAACAGCCCCCAGGTCAATCACTTGGAACAAACCACTCTAGATCGCTCGTTGATTCATTTGGATCCTGCAGCGCTGCATTAACTGGTTTGCGTATGCCTGAAACAAGCTAAAAATCATACCCACTTTCCCAATCAATGCTTAAGCACACATAACTTCCTATGATAAAGACTTACCCGACGATAGAATCAAACACTCTGAACCGTATCACTTTTAGATCACTTGGTCTCGTTTTGATCCTGCAGCGTCGCACATGTTTGTTTACATATGCCTGAAATAACGAGGCTGAAACCAGCTTCTTATTCGCAGCTTCTTATTGACGCTATCCGTTCCACCTTAAATGACGCGAACTTCCGCGTTTGATGGCTTCGTATTGACGCTCAACTTAGGGACCGTGCGGTTTTTCTCTTTCGCGTTTTTTAACGGAATTGTGTTACTTTTGTGTCTATTTTCAGAATAAAAGTATAATAAAAAAATGTTTAAATGCAAATAACACTGATATATCAGCGAAAATGGACTGTAAAAATATAAAGGCACATACGGTATTCTTTAATTATTGTACATGTCATCAGCTCAATTTAGGGACCATGTGGTTTTTCTCTTATTTACACTTTTTAGGGACCCTGTTTATTGTAGGCCTATCTATTTTCCGAAAAGAATAATACACTATTTTGAAATGTAAATAACAAATAATAATAACATAAAATGATTGTAAAAAATATAATGAGGCCTATACATCAATCTTTAATTAGGCTACTGCAAATAACATAATTTGAATGTATTTAAAAATAAATATATTGAATACTTTTTTTATTTTTATTTTTATTATTATTACAAATTAAAATTTCACAATAACCAGAGATTATGCTCCAGCTTGGATCCAGACCCTTATGAGGACTTCAGACACATTTGAAGAGATGAAACCTACTCCTGCAAGGACTCCAGAACATCAAACATGATGATTATAAATAAATAAATGATCATTTTATCATTGCTTTAAAATGCACATTAATTTAGCTTAAAATGCATGAGTTTGTAAATACTAATTTGTTCTATCTTATAACTGTACTTTATATCTCATAAAATCCTACTGTGGTTTTGTAACAGAAATCTGCATTTTCTATAAAGCTGCTTTGAATTGTGTATTGTGAAAAGTCTTATACAAATGAATGTATGTATAAATTAAATTGAACTGACTTGAAAGAGCCATTGCATTGTTACTGTACATTTTAAAGTTATGGACCCAATCTGACAACAATGCACTTTACACGTCCAATAATCCGCCTAATGTATTTGCTGCCCATTTCGCGGCGCTGTTTCTCAGCTGCCTCAAAGGGTGCGTTAAATTGGACATTATCCCATTATAGTAGAGCTACTACTCTAACGAAATCCAAATTTTAAGCACTTTTTACCGTGGAATAATTTTTTTTATGAAGCTTTAAACTTGGTACCGTACACAATGTACAATAATCCGCCTAATGTATTTTCTGCCTATTTCGCGGCGCGTTTTCTCAGCTGCCTCAGAGGGTGCGTTAATTTGGACATTATCCCATTATAGTAGAGCTACTCCTCTAACGAAATCCAAATTTTAAGCACTTTTTACTGTGGAATTATTTTTTTATGAAGCTTTAAACTTCACACAATGTCCAATAATCCACCTAATGTATTTTCTGCCCATTTCGCGGCGCTGTTTCTCAGCTGCCTCAGAGGGTGCGTTAAATTGGACATCATCCCATCATAGTAGAGCTACTCCTCTAACGAAATCCAAATTTTAAGCACTTTTTACTGTGGAATTTTTTTTTAGGAATTTTTAAACTTAGCACTTTACACAATGTCCAATAATCCGCCTAATGTATTTTCTGCCCATTTCGCGGCGCTGTTTCTCAGCTGCCTCAGAGGGTGCGTTAAATTGGACATTATCCCATTATAGTAGAGCTACTCCTCTAACGAAATCCAGATTTTCAGCAGTTTTTACTGTGGAATTATTATTTTATGAAGCTTTGAACTTGACACATTACACAATGCACAAAGAGCCGTATTGCGCCTTAGGCCCATTTGGTGGCGCTGTTTCTCTGCCGCCTCAGAGGGTGCGTTAAAGTGGACATTATCACATTATAGTAGAGCTACACCTCTAACGAAATCCAAATTTTGAGCAGTTTTTACTGTGGAATTATTGTTTTATGAAGCTTTGAACTTGACACATGACACAATGCACAAAGAGCCGTATTGCACCTTAGGTCCATTTGGCGGCGCTGTTTCTCGGCCGCCTCAGAGGGTGCGTTAAAGTGGACATTATCCCGTTATAGGACTGCTGTTCCTCTAATGAAATCCAAATTTCGAGCAGTTTTTACTGTGGAATTATTGTTTTATGAAGCTTTGAACTTGACACATTACACAATGCACAAAGCCGTATTGCGCCTTAGGCCCATTTGGTGGCGCTGTTTCTCTGCCGACTCAGAGGGTGCGTTAAAGTGGACATTTTCACATTATAGTAGAGCTACACCTCTAACGAAATCCAAATTTTGAGCAGTTTTTACTGTGGAATTATTATTTTATGAAGCTTTGAACTTGACACATTACACAATGCACAAAGAGCCGTATTGCGCCTTAGGCCCATTTGGTGGCGCTGTTTCTCTGCCGCCTCAGAGGGTGCGTTAAAGTGGACATTATCCCATTATAGTAGAGCTACCCCCCCTAACGAAATCCAAATTTTGAGCAGTTTTTACTGTGGAATTATTGTTTTATGAAGCTTTGAACTTGACACATTACACAATGCACAAAGAGCCGTATTGCACCTTAGGTCCATTTGGCGGCGCTGTTTCTCGGCCGCCTCAGAGGGTGCGTTAAAGTGGACATTATCCCGTTATAGGACTGCTGTTCCTCTAATGAAATCCAAATTTCGAGCAGTTTTTACTGTGGAATTATTGTTTTATGAAGCTTTGAACTTGACACATTACACAATGCACAAAGCCGTATTGCGCCTTAGGCCCATTTGGTGGCGCTGTTTCTCTGCCGACTCAGAGGGTGCGTTAAAGTGGACATTTTCACATTATAGTAAAGCTACACCTCTAACGAAATCCAAATTTTGAGCAGTTTTTACTGTGGAATTATTATTTTATAAAGCTTTACACATTACACAATGCACAAAGAGCCGTATTGCGCCTTAGGCCCATTTCGCGGCGCTGTTTCTCACCCGCCTCAGAGGACATAACACAATGCACAAAGAGGCGTATTTGTGCATTGTGTAATGTGTCATGTTAATTGATTGATTGGTTAATGAGTATGCTCCCAATTATTGTGTTTGTCATGTGTCCATGCCATGTGATATTCTATTTAAGCTGCACCTGTACCAGTAAATGATTGATTGTGTGTTCTCACTGCAACCTGTGTAAAGCATGTTTTCTCTGTCTTTAGCCAGTATCTAGTCAAGCTCTGTTTAACATGTCAAGGTCGAAAATTCATACAAAAAGAATTCTACAGTAAAAACTGCTTAAAATGTGGATTTCGTTAGAGTAGTAGCTCTACTATAATGGGATAATGTCCAATTTAACGCACCCTCTGAGGCAGGCGAGAAACAGCGCCGCGAATTGGGCGGAAAATGCAATAGGCGGATTATTGTGCATTGTTTAATGTGTCAAATTCAAAGCTTCATAAAACAATAATTCCACAGTAAAAACTGCTCAAAATTTGGATATCATTAGAGGAACAGATGTCCTATTACGGGATAATGTCCACTTTAACGCACCCTCTGAGGCGGATGAGAAACAGCGCCGCGAATTGGGCGGAAAATGCAATGGGGGATTATTGTACATTGTGTAATGTCAAGTTCAAAGCTTCATAAAACAATAATTCCACAGTAAAAACTGCTCAAAATTTGGATTTCATTAGAGGAACAACTATCCTATAACGGGATAATGTCCAATTTAACGCACCCTCTGAGGCGGCCGAGAAACAGCGCCGCGAAATGGGCCTCAGGTGCAATACGGCTCTTTGTGCATTGTTTAATGTATCAAATTCAAAGTTTCATAAAACAATAATTCCACAGTAAAAACTGCTCAAAATTTGGATTTTATTAGAGAAACAGCTGTCCTATAAAGGGATAATGTCCAATTTAACGTACCCTCTGAGGCAGGCGAGAAACAGCGCCGCGAATTGGGCAGAAAATACATTAGGCGGATTTTTGGACATTGTAAAGTACCAAGTTTAAAGCTTCAAAAAAAAAAAAAAAAAAAAAAAAAAATCCACAGTAAAAAGTGCTTAAAATTTGGATTTCGTTAGAGGAGTAGCTCTACTATAATGGGATGATGTCCAATTGAACGCACCCTCTGAGGCATCTGAGAAACAGCGCCGCGAAATGGGCAGAAAATACATTAGGCGGATTATTGGACATTAGTAGTATTAACATATACCATGTGTCACTTTTGGGTTAATATTTGATTGATTTATGACCCCCTGTCACTCATGATTGACAGGTTATCCGTGTGTCAAGAAAACAGTGTCTCTGATTTACAGCGCCGAGCTGGCTGGGGTTTGCTTCCTGATTGACATGTGACCGCGTTGTCACACGTACACCCACGGTGATGTCTGGTGAGGGGATGTTTTAAAAGACAAAAACAGATCAAACAGATGTGTCTCTGATTTACAGAGCCATACTGTCTAGCCATTTGTTGATTGGTATCTGACTCCTTCCAGTCTGATGGGGCGAAGGTGTCTGGACAGGACGCGCGATGTGTATTGCAATATTTTCTGTGATGGTAGGTGCGTATGTAAATGGCGTTGTGAGGGAACAGCCTACATTTAACACTTTTGACCATGCGTAGGTACCTGTATAAAAATAGGGTTTATTTCATACAACAAACAGCTCGCATCAGCGTCCCTGTCTCGTCCTCAAACTACAATTTTCAACGTTGCATTTTGTTATTGGAAACGTGAGTGTTGTTCACAAGAAGATGGACGCCGGTCTTAACAGTAAGTGTGTTTTATTAATTAGTAAATATTGTTAAGAAACTTACGAGAGTCACAGTTCTATTGCGTTACTTAAAACAGGTTTTCTACGCTTCAGGTGGGGTGACTGATATGAGTCTTTTCGATATCGTTGAGGAGATTAATTTCCTGAACCAAGCGAGTGGTACGTAATAATTACGTTTTATGTTTAAATGTTAATATTGTTTGTATGCTTGTATGCTTGTATGTGCGTGTGATGCATAAACGTTTTTTATATATATTAGGAGGAGCTCCGAATCTGAGATCTTGCACTGTAAAGGATCCTTTGCCAGAGCGCGCGGATGGCCTTGTGCATCGTAAGTGTTCTGCTTCCTAAAACTGATCCGTATGCGGTGTGTGTGAGAACACATGCTTATACTGTATTGTGCGTAGGAAAAATATCGTATCTTCTTTGTATCTCACTCTCTCTCTCTATCTTTTTTACCAGCCCGACCGAAACGGGAAACTGTCACAGCTTTAGTACATACTAGAGCACCGCGTGACAATGTGCACATTCCCCCGATCCGTGAGTGTATTTTGACATTATCGATCATTATACTATTTGCTATTATGGTGTGATGATTTTAGTTTAAAACTTCCTTATGTATTTCCAGAAGGCTTATCAAACGTTGTGAACCGTGTTGGTGCGTCTGAATCCACTAACGATGCTGCGAAGACTAATTCGCGTGGAATAGAGGCAAAGCCAAAAAACAGACTCAAGCGGAAAGCTGGTGTGAACATCGCCCCAAAAGCAAAAGTACCAGTTGATTTCAAACCACAGACATCGAGTCGGAAGAAGCCAAGACGATCAGCTGTTAAAAGTATGTGAACAAACAAAACTGGTAGAATGATTTCTCTTTATACTAAATCAGATACAAACAATGTAGTAGAGTATGATATTGTTTTTTTATTTGGATGTAATAGAGAGAGAGCTCATGTCTCTCTCTCTCTCTCTGGGTGTTTGTGTGTGTGTGTGCGCGTGCACGCACGCGTAGGTCTATTGCAATAGTTTAAAACTGTTGTTGACATGCATAATGTTTAAAACGTAAACATGCATATCTCTTAGAGTATGCTTTTAGCCTATCTTTTTAACAGGCTGTAGCGGAGAACGCTGTGTAAAAGTGTCTCTTCTCAAATACCTTTATAAATAGGCATGCTGAGAAAAAAAAAGTAATAATTTCATCTTTTAATGCATAAATTATTCTAAATTATTCTATTTTTCTCCCAGCTCTTTTCTCAACAGATGTGGTCGTGGATGACAATGCGGTTCCCGATATAAATGATGTACAGAGTTGGAGTGATGGACTTATAGAATCGTGGGATGAGTGTGTGTTTACACCCGAACCCGAAACACAGCGACCTGTTCCATCCAGCAAACGTGTGGTGGCTGTGGAAGAATCTGACCCTGAACAGCTACCTTCAAATCAGGAGGCTTTCAGACAGGAATCACAACCCAATATAGACACTCAACAAATAATCAGAGCGATACATGCAATTGAGAAAAAGATTGATGCTCACGCACATTCTACAGCTACAGTGCTACAACAGCATGGTGTTTGGATTAAGCACCTCATGGCAACACAACAACAGCATGGTATTTCGTTCAAGCAGGTCATAGCTGCACAACGACTGCATAGTGGATCTGTCCAAAAAGCGGCCGTAGATCAATGTTTGTCGGTGGAATTGTTAAAGAAGGTCGTGTTCATGGCAAAAAAGAATCACCGGTGAGTTGTCTTTTTCTTTTTCTTTTTGCTGGGTGTGTTATACTTTTTCTTTTATACAATGTTTTTTTTTCTTTTTTTTTTTTTTTTTTTTACATTTATCCCAAGCTGTGTGTGTTATCGCTATGATTGTATAGTTGTTGGTTAGTTGGTTTTCTTTCTTTTTTCACTGTTTTATTTTCCGTAGTTATTTCATGTGTAAAACCTACGTGTGTTTAAATAAAAACAAAACAAAAATTGATTTAAAATGGCCAAACGTTGTCGGGAGTCAGATGATTTTGATCAGGATCGGGTAGCAAGGTTTAGACGAGATGATGGCAGTGTGGTGTCCCTTGATCAATGCAGTACCACAGAAACTTTGCGCTATTTAATACAGACAATGGATGAAATTAATAGGCCTAGGTCTACAACAGATACATTGCTAGAATTATTAAACATCATGAACACAATGTCAGATGAATATCCAGAACCAAATTCTGATTTTGAACATTTTTTGAATACACCACATAGAGGGGATATGTCAGATGAAGATCCAGAACTAAATTCTGATTTTGAACATTTTGAAACTACCCAACAGTCAGGAGAGGTGTCTGAACCTACTCCAGAACCAAATTCTGATTTTGAACATTTTGATACTCCCCAACAGTCAGGAGAAGGGGTGTGTACCCAGTCACAACCCACACTCAATCCTGAAGCACCCAACATGGGTCTCACACATGATGATATAGAATCACTTGTAAGAGAGGGTGGTGATGTGAGTGGGTACACTGTACTGCCACGAACTCGGTTCAATGGTCTGGAAATCCACAGGCTTATAAATCTGCTGGAAATATCTTCTACAGATTTAGCAGCCTACACTGTGTTTTTACATGACACCCTTTCTGAAATAGTGGCGTTTTCCAGACTGTTAGGCGGAGATGGTAGTTTAATCAGCATCACCTTGAGGGGTCCTAGTTTGACATCAGATGTTAGTACACTTTTGTCAGGTAGCAATGGTTACAGTGTTGATCTATTTATAAACGAGCTTGAAAAAATAATGCAGAGTAACTCTGATGTGCAGTTTGATGAGAGAATGAATTTAAGAGTGTCGATAGCAAGAAGTAAACGTGGCGGTGCTTATCGTAAGTTACGTGACCTTGCTCACAATGAAGTGATTGGTAAAAACAGACTTAATCTGTTCTGCCCCACGAACGTTTCAAACAACCTTTGTTTTGCAATCTGCCTGGCACATTTCCTAAACCCACAGAAACCGCACGCTGAGCTAGAGTCAGTTGCATCTTCATTGCAGAAGTCAGCTGGATATGCTGATCAACACAAGATAGCGTTTAATGACATCAGACAGTTTGAACGCATGCTGAATGTTAAAATAGTTGTCTTCTATCGGTCTGATACAGGTGTTTTGGAGAAGTATACAAACACAGACGACCCGCATGCTAAAACAGTATTTTTGTACCTGCACGACAATCATTATTTTATGATTAAAAATCTACGCGCATTTATTGGTACACCATATGTGTGTGAGTTTTGCTACCAGGGATTCACCTGTAGGAGAGATCACAGATGTCGGTACGTATGTGATGTCTGTAATGACCCAGAATGTCATAAACACCCCAAAAAGCCAAAACATTGCGATGACTGTCTGCGTTATTGTAAGTCTGACTACTGTTTTGAGATGCATAAAAAACCACCTCAAGGTATGCAATATGCGCAGTGTGATGTGACTAAATATTGCGGAAAATGTAATAGACGCTACCATGTCAGCGGCCCTAAACCCAAACCCCATAAATGCCCTGCAGATCGTTGTGTGCACTGTGGTGAGAGTTTGGTTACCGATGGTGTGCATCAATGTTTTATCCAGCCTGTTAAGGCGGAGGTGGCAAACGATCGTTACATTTTCTACGATTTTGAGACCCGTTATGAAAACGGAAGGCACATCGCCAATTTCGTATGCGCTATTACGTTTGCTGGCGACGAATTCGTGGCTGAAGGACCAGATTGTGTGGATCGCCTCGTTAAAAAATTCAGACATCCTCGTTACCGTAATTACACGTGGATTGCGCATAACGCTTCGGGGTTTGATCATTTCATCCTTTTGGAATACTTTACTAAGAAGGGGTTTGCCCCTAAAATTACGATGCAAGGCTGTCGTCTAATCTTGATGTATGACGCGGCATTCAAACAGCGGTTTATTGATTCATACTCCTTCATACCCATGCGGTTAGCCAAGACACCTGTTGCATTTAATCTGACTAATGCTGAGAAGGAATATTTCCCGCATCACTTTAACCGCGTTGAAAATGACAACTACATAGGACCGTACCCTGACAAGAAATTTTACGGGTACTCGACTATGTCAAGTCAAGACAGAGTGGCATTTGATAACTGGTACAGTACCACTTCCGACAAAGTGTTTGATTTTAAAAAAGAACTGGCGATTTATGGTAAAAACGACGTCGTTCTGCTGAGGGACGTATGTATGAAGTATCGCGATGAATTCATTCTATGTGCAGGCCTTGATCCGTTTAATTACACTACTTTGGCAGCCACATGTATGGCTACGTATAAAACACACTTCATCCCTAAAGACACAATAGCGCTAACACGCAACAATGCGTACATCAACCAGAACAAGACATATTCAAACATCTCAATTGAATGGCTTGAATATATCCGATCATCACGGTCCATAGATGTTCAACACGCTCTAAACCATGGTGAGGCGTCATTTGGAAAATACTATGTGGATGGTTTTTATGGCGACGGTACCGTGAAAAAAGCATTTGAATTTCTCGGGTGTTTTTTTCATGGTTGCGAACGTTGTTATAACCCTAATGATCTCAATCCGTTATCAAAAGTACCTTATGGTATTCTGAAAAGACAATGTGATGACAAACTTGAAATTTTGGAGCGTGCGTACGGTCTTCAGGTCGAGGTGGTTTGGGAGTGTGATTGGGTCCGTGCTAAACAGACCGACACAGCGGTGATGGACTTCATGGCTACTTACAACCACCCTGAAAGATTGAAACCTCGTGAAGCACTTTTCGGCGGACGAACTAACGCGTTAAAACTGTACCACAAAGTCACGGAGGGCGAGCGTATTAGGTATGTAGATTTTACCTCGTTATATCCCTTCTGCCAAGCGCGAAAATGCTATCCAATTGGCCATCCTGAAATAATATACAAGGATTTTCAAAACCTTGAAAATTATTATGGCTTTGTCAAGGCTACCGTCATCCCTCCGCGGAAGCTGCTTCATCCTGTATTGCCTTATAGGACAGGTGGGAAGTTAATGTTTCCCCTTTGTAGGTTGTGTGCTGAACAACAAAACCAGACACGGCCATGTGTACACACAGATGAGGAAAGGGCTATACACGGTTGTTGGGTTAGCATCGAGCTGTTAAAAGCAATTGAGAAGGGTTATGTAGTGGCAAAAATCGATGAGGTTTGGCATTTTCCCCAACGATCTGAAACATTGTTTTGTGATTATGTTAAAACATTTTTGCAGTTCAAACAGGAAAGTTCAGGTTTTCCAAAAGATGTTGTGACTGATGCCGACAAAGAATCTTATGTTAAAGATTACTTTGAGAAAGAAGGGATTAAGCTGAATCTGGACAAGATCGAGTTTAATGCCGCACGCAGATCCATTATGAAGCTTATTCTTAATTCATTGTGGGGGAGGTTCTCTATGCGCGAACAGCTCCCGACAACTGAAATACTTACAGACCCTGAACAGTTTGCCCGACACATTTTTGGCATTGAGTATGACGTGAAACATTTCTCATTTGTGTCAGACACCGTAGCGATCGTGCAATGGTCTTACGCAGATGGGAAAGGAGCTCAGACACGTGACATTAATATTTTTCTAGGCGCTTTTACGACTGCCCACGCCCGGTTGGAACTTTATGATCTTATGGACCGGTTGGGGGACAGGCTGATTTATTGCGATACCGATAGTGTTGTGTACATATCTAAAGACGGTGAATACGAACCCCCACTAGGTCCATACCTTGGCGACCTTACTGATGAAGTCGGGGGCAACGATTTTATTGTTGAATTCTCCTCGAGTGGTCCTAAAAGTTACGGGTATCGTACAGCCAAGGGCAAGGTATGTATGAAGGCCAAAGGCATCACACTGAATGCTGTAAACTCTGAGGCCATCAGGCTAGACTCATTAATAGGACTTGTTGATCAGTATGTGAGGGGGCGGGGCGACAGCAGTTATATTCTTGCACACGCTGACAGTATAGTGAGGAACAAAAGGCAGTTCACATTACACAACAAGTCAGTTGTGAAAAAATTCCAAGTTGTGTACAACAAGCGTGTTTTGCTACCTGACCTAACTACATTACCATATGGCTACTGACAACGTTTTTGGTCATCGAGGGGTGGTAGACACAGCTGGATTCGATTTCAGATTGGATCACCCATTTTCTTGTGTATTAAGTGGTCCTTCTAACTCAGGAAAAACATTTTTTGTAAAAATGTTGTTGGAAAATGCTAAAAGTGTCATTTCAAAAAATGTTGAAAACATTGTATACATTTATAATTGTTGGCAACCTTTATATGACGAATTGTTGAAACTGTATGATATTAAATTTATTGAAGGTATCCCCCAGACTCTGAATGATGATCATTTGTTTCCCCCCGACAAGAATAATTTTGTTATTTTAGATGATGTGATGCAGGATGCTAGTAACAATTCTGAAATCCAACGTTTATTCACGATGTATGTACACCACAAAAACCTGAGTGCATTGTATATTGTACAAAACTTGTTTTCTCAAGGTAAATCCAGCAGGACCATCAGTTTGAACACCAATTATCTGGTGCTGTTCAAAAACCCCAGAGACAATACACAAATTAATGTATTAGCACGCCAAATGTACCCCCGAAACACAAAAATTTTTATGGAGTGTTATGAAAATGCGACCAGCATGCCTTTCGGGTACCTTTTGATTGACTTTAAAGCAAAAACACCAGAGCAGTACCGTCTCAGAACAGACATTCTGTCACAATATCCAGTTGTGTACGTTCAGAAAAGAAAACATTGACATTGTTAGACGGAATTTGAAAATGTCTGCAAGACTTTTAAGAAACCTGCCTCTTTTAAAACTGTTATTAAAAGCTACACCTAAACAAAGACGTGTTATTTTAGAGGCTGCTGCAGACGAACTCATTGTGACGTTGTGTGAAGTAGCTCTTAACGTAGTCCATGGAAATATTCCACTATCACCACAACAATATCAGAAACTAAAGAGAAAAAGAAACGAGATCAAAATTGTTGCAGATAAAAAGGTTGGCGTTAGACGTAAAAGACGGTTAATCAATCAACAAGGCGGATTTCTATTACCTTTGTTAAGCGTTGCAATTCCCTTTATAACCAGTTTAATTACATCTAAATAAGCTGGTGATGGAGTATGCCGAGAAGATGTTTTTAATCCCGCAACACCAGTTGGATAAACTGAAATCCTCTAACACCCGCGAGTCTATACATCATGTTGTGGAGAACGATTTGGATACGACTATAAGAAATATATTGCAAAGGTCTGACATAGATCACCATGAAAAAGCTAAGATGTACACCACTGTTTTACAGAGGTTTTTAACACTCGCTAGACTGGGGGATAGGGAATCTTCCACATTAACATTAAGTCTTCCACTGCCTGACAGCCTTGTAAAAGAAGGTCCACACCCAACAGACAGCGTTACAGCCCACGATGGTTTAGATGATTTTGCAGATGAGGTTTTAAAAAATATACCACAGAGGAGCGTGAAAAATGTCCGTTACATTTTAGATAAAATGTCTAAAACTAAAGATATTACGTCGTGGACTGAGTCGGGGGAGTTTGTGTTCAAAGGCAGAACAATCCCCGGTTCACACATGCTTGACCTTGTTAAAAGCATCACAGCTCCGCATAAGATTGCTGATGAGCGGAGACCAGGCGGATGGCACGAGTTTCTGGAGGCTTTTGCTAATTTAAATCTGCCATACTCTGTGGTACCAAACCAGTATGTCAGACAAGCAATTAACTCATTCAAAACCAAATCGACCCCTACTGTAGCCGATTTACCTAAGAAGAGTAAAAAACGGAAAGTGCATCTGAGCACACCGATACATTCAAAACATCCAGAAGACATCTTGTTCAATTCACCCAGTCTAGACCAGAGTCGATGGTTAAGTTTTTAATCCCCCAGTTTGTGTGTAGCCTATTGCGTTCTCTGTTTTTTTTTTTTTTTTTTTTTTTTTGTTGTTGTTTTGTTTTGAGAACTTATGTGTTATGAATTACATGTATTGTTGAATATGTAGTGTGTATGTGTAATAAAAAAGACTTTAAAGAAATATCTGTTTCTCGAGAATCTTTATTTAAAGATATTAAGCATGATACATGTACATTGCACCCAATTGCACACACTGAATACATTTGAAAACATTGTCATTACATGGAACATGTTTTAGTTTTTTCACAAATGTTGACACCATTTTATCATTTTTAATTAAATCATTGGTATACAATTTCAACACATAATCATAATCATATCCCTTTGACATGTGGTAGAGAAAGAACACACAGTGTTGACCACACGTGTCTGATGAAAAATCTTGGACTTGCACAGTGGAATGTAGTACTTTACTAGAATTTGTGATTTAAAAAGTCTTTGATAACAGGGTGAAAGCCTTGGTAATCTGGTTTATTACCAAAACTATCGAAAAAACAACCTACTCTATCAGCATTTATGTAGATTGCCAACCAATGTTGGCCTGGGAGTCCTGATGGATCTGTATTGATTAAAACCATTGATGGTAATGTTCTTAAAGGGGTTTTTGGTAGATAGTCACACGGTAGTACCCCAAGAAAATAAGTATTGCACGAAATCTTATCCATGACACCCGTAAGTTGTACTGTGTTCATTTTAACGCATTAATAGTAATCAACAAGTACCTGTCGTCGATTTGACACTTCAATTATGCTGTCAAATAATGCGTAAACAATTAAGTTAACAGTCTGTGGTAGTGGTTGTCTAAAGCGCGCTTCTAGTCTTATATTGCCGCTTTTGATAAGTGATACATGCTGGCTGCACTCCTCGTCTGGTGTAAAATTGAACGAGTAGAGTGTATAACCATGCAGAAAATCCTCCCTATCGATACTCAGAGCCTGGTTTTTAAGATGCTTTCCTGAAGCCAGCGCCAACTGGTAAAACTCCCGCACTGCAGAACCATTTTCATATTCAGGCTGTAGAGGCTTCGAGGGGTATTGTTGACCGTCCAGATAAATAGCTAAAAATTCTAAATCGTAGTTTTTAAAGGCAAAAGGGTTTTTATTATATGCCCCGACAAATGCATCATTATCAACCATCGCTAGAACCAGAGATTTTGGTAAATGCCCTAAGAATAAGTTATCTTGATTACAGACCCGGGAACCGGCTGGTAATGAAAAGCTTTTCAAACACACCCTGTCGATGGGATACTTGGCTGTGGTTGAGAGTAGGGCTTGCGCATGACCCAGTCTCACAGCTGGTGACACTGTCACTTTTTTCACAAATAGCGACGCTGTCTGGATGTTCAGTTTGTAGGCTCTGTCATTGCTCCTCATCAGACAGAACTCGTCTTTACCCCTTGTCATTCTAATTTTAAGGTCCAATCCATTGAGTAAAAGTTTATCTTGAAAGAAGATGTCACTGTGAACTGGCGCAAGTAGTTCGACCACGTTACTAGCGTTGGTGAAGGCTGCTCTCTTTGTCAGACCGCTATTTTCTCCGGCGGGGTCCGACACATCCATATGCCCCGCCTTGTCTTTGTAAAAGAGTCCCGCTGAGAAAAGTGTTTCAAGGGTGTCTTTACCATAATTAGTAAGACACTCTATCATACAGCGGAATGGGTATGTGCTAGAACTCTGTGAAATGAGTCGATCTCCAAGTGATACGTCCACTTGTGAAAAAATTGTGGCTCCCGGATAGTTAACAAGCCCCACGGGATCTCCGTCTGCAATATCCGTTCCATCTGCATAAGTGATTTTGACACGCATAAACAACAATGTGTTGTTTAGATCCACGTAATCCTCTCCATTCCCCGCAATAAAAAATTCCAGAGGGGATGTGTCAGATATTGCTGATAATGGTGGTATTTCTATATAAGTGTTTTTTTCAATAGCGGTTTGAGTCAGTGGTACAGTAAACAGATCCAGTTCGGTTTTTAAACACTCTTCTGACATGTTGTGAAGTAACGCCATGATCTAAAATATTGTTTTAACAGAACTCCTTGATCTTTTTGAAGCACTGCTCTTAGCTGTCTCCTTGCGCTTGCGTTTTACAACTGATGTTTTCTTGGGGGGCTGTTTTGTTTTCTTCTGCTTCTGGCCACTCCTCCGCACACCCGGTGGCCTAGGTACGCTTCTGCGTGCCATCACCATCAACCCGGATCCGTCTTGAGTATCGTGATTGTTATTAAAAGATCGTGATAACGTATTACTAACAACGTCACTTAGTATGTTTTTCGCTGCTGATTTAAGATGTGGCTTGGCTATGCTAAATCCTCGTCTTAGTAGTGGTATAGCCATTCTAAAGAGACCTCTAAAAAGACCACCCAAACCAGCGCCATACATAACTCCGCCTCCTGCATACCCCGGAAGTCCATTTCCCGCTTGATTCTGGTAATAGGCCACATAACGCATGGGATCAACATTGTGATTGTTGAAATACACCATTTTAATGAAAATTTTTTACTGGCCTAAAGTGTAGTTTAATGCACACTTTCCCGTAAGAAAAAGGGATGTGGTGATTTTGATCGTCCTTCACTTCTATAGCAATATCTGTGATGACCGATTTGTTGACAGATGCGTAGTGGGGTTTGTCGTATCGAACACTGACTGTGTTATTGTTATCCCCTGTTATTTGTACGCACTCCAGGAGTGGTACGAAGGCATCACCTACTGACTGGTATCTGATAATATCTGTGTATATATATAGAAGCCACCGTGTATGTCTGCCTGGTGCATTGCATATGTTACAATATCCTTTTCAAAATTAGTTTTTCCAGGGTTTGTTTTTTGTCGCATAGAATCTCCTATCGGGACACCTGGTTTCAACCCTAAAATAATAGCTAGTTTTCCATGGAAGGTTATTGAAATGTTAGGTTTTGCTTTCAGAAATACTTTGTTTTTTACAACATCGTAACCGAATGATCCATGAGGGGCTAGTAAATCATTTATCACACTAACAACGGATGGGACCTTGTCGTAATAACCTGTTTTTATCGGTATGCGTAGTCTCGATAATTCGGTCTTCTTCACATCTACACCACGGCGTATGTTGTTAGTGTTTTTTTCGTCGTCGACTGTGATGGGTTCGATGTTTATCTCAAAAACGGCATCTTTGCTGTTAAATGTGTACCAACTTCTAGGATATTCGATTTGAACAAGGCCCACCTCCCATTCTCCTTTTATATTTATAGGTGTAGCCATTCTTGTTCTATAATTAGAGATTGTATTATCAGGGTATACAGACCGTGAAGCATTGCATGGTAGTGTGACATAAAAACCACCCTCTGCCATGTCTGTTTTTTTTATACAACTGCAGACAGTCTGTGTTTGTCCTTTGTTTTTATGGCACCTGTACGTCGACTAATTCTTTCTGATCGATCCATGACGCAAATTTTGCAGGCCATCCGAGCCACTGTACCAGTACTAATGTTTTGCGACCCTTCGTCTTCTTATCCAAAATCTTTTCAACTTTAAATGTCTTGTTTTTACTGACAAATATTTTTTGCAATTCTTCAGCATAAAAAACGCCGTTGATAACATCCCCATCATAATCACTCAATCTGTAAACAGGGGGGTCTCGTGGAATACACGCTGATACAGTAAAATACTCTTGTGTGTAGTTTTCCTCATACCCTTTTGCAAACGGACCTCTGACTTTAGAAATTCGAACCACGTCACCGATCTTGTATTTAAATATGCGGTTAACATTGTAAGGTTTGGTATCTCCATACAAGTTATGTAGCACCACAGATTCGTTTTCTTTTCTCACATCAATCGGTCTCATCTTAATGCTTCTGTGATAGCTCACATTGTATCCTTGTGTAATGTCTTGAAGTATGTCGATGTAGCGTTTGGAGTTTATAGCTGTTAAATATCTCCACATTCTTCCTTTTAAGGTTCTATTAAACCGCTCGATAACACAAGCCTTTAATTCTGTGTCTGTTGCAAAATGGTTAATATTGTACTTTTTTGTCACGTTTTGAAAGTGTTTGTTAAAAAACTCCTTTCCTTTATCAGTTTGTAATTTCTGTGGCACACGACCCTCTTTCAGTATGGATTCAAAAGCTTTAGAGACCTCTCCACCACTCTTGTTTTTTAATGCCCTCGTCCATGCGTGCTTACTAAACAAATCGATGCATGTCAACAGAAAGTGATTGTTGTTGTTTACCTTGGCATATGCTGACATATCTACTAGATCGGCTTGGAACTGCATATCAACACCATAGACAAAAACCCGATTCCTTTTATATTTTAGTGGTGCACTTCTGTGTAGTGTATACGCATCCTCACCAGCGAGCCATTCTGAAACTTCTTTATCGGTTAAACGAACCCCCGTCTCTTTTAAAACACCTTCTTTTAAACGTTTTTTACCCCCTAAAGAACCAGGGTTAGAAGGTGTGTAATAAATCTTTTTCATTTCTTCTGACATATTGACACTTCAGGCTCCACATAAGAATAACACAGATGGTTTAAGTGGTTCGGGTTTTATTTCTTAAACATTAAAAGGATACAAAAGGTATCATACAGCATCAATGTAGTGTAGAAATTTTATACACATCACAATATTTTTCTCAAGAATGTAATCAACCAGTGTTTCAACAATTTCACATACATTAGTCTGATTGTTTCTTGTCAACATGTCCACACATAGATCCGATACATATGTACACAAGCATAATATATCAGCTATTCTAATAAAGCTACCACATTCAGTCATCAGGTCTAAAACTTTTTTGATGGTTACACAAACAGTATCACCACCATTAACACATAATCGCATCATATCAGACCATTCATTTGACACATTTCTTACAAGAGACATTTGTTTCTTAAGGTTTGTAAAACGTTTGGCATCAACACCACATCTGTTTACAGTAACCGATACATTGGCACATTCATTAATGTTGTTATACAACAAGGTGGTCATCTCACATCTAATACGTTGTTTAAGTAGACACTTAGCCAGTCCAGTTGCAAAACAAGTGTTCCCCATGCTGTTGTCACAAACAGTCAACTTGGACAATACCTTTCCAGCTGTCCACAGCGTCATAGACAATTTGTTCACTGCCGCTGTCCACAACTTTCTCTGACTTCGCGAAGCTTCTCAACAATGAAAACCTCGTCACGCAGTTCGTGTAAAATAGCATCCACTGACCCCTGAATCCTCTGGGGGTGTACCCTTAAACCACAACGACTCAATGCTTGAGCAACAATGTGCTTAAGGTCTGGTCTAACCAGATTACGTGTCAGCTCCTCAAAGTAGGCGTCAAAGAAATAGGGGTCCGGCTCAAACAAACAGGAATGTCTAATCTGACTGGGGTGATCCACTTCACACCCCAAACAGATTTCCTTCAGCTTTTTGTTGATAACGTGTTCCAGAAGGACCACAACAGTTGCTTTTATGATTTTGAACCCGTCAGAACGGATACAGCTGTCTGTGTCATCAATTCCTGCTAAGGCCGCAGCTCCAGCTATGGCACCGGTGTTGCCGTATGGAGTTGTAAGGAAGGTCAGGTTGTGATATCCTAGATCCATACAAAATTTATCCAACCAACTGTTGTCACAGGTTTGTGGGTGGGGTTCCAGCAGTGTGGCATTGTCATCAGGCATCGCTGGGGCAGTCTCAGGGGTGTTGCTGTAGCAGTAGACAGGTGTAGATCCGTGAGACATGGTGAATGAATGTTGCGATTGTACCGATCCGTACGCGTTTTTAATGACTGTAATATGTGGGTGGGCTTAAGAGGCGGTCTTCGGGGTCGGTGACGCCCTTCTCAGGGTGAAACAATTGCATCTTTACAGAACTGTAACGATCATACATGTCACACCATCTAAACATCTTGTTTATGCTTGTAAATATATTGTCAAGCATACGAACATCTCTCCACTGAAAAAGAAATTTCATGTCGTAGCACGTGTGATGCTCAGATTCTCGAATAGGCCAGGCATGTACGTTGAGCTTTGTCTTGTCGTTACAGCAAAAAATATAAACACAGTCGTCTGGTAGCTTTTTACTGTGGTCCCCGACCACCCGAAATCTTGTGTTAGGAGTTGATCCATCCCACTCGGCGACGTATAACGGATCATCACCACAGTCGTTCAAATCTCTCCAAACGTAGTTGAAAAACAGAAACCAGTCTTTGTCTTGAAAAATCAGACATGGAGTATGCCATGTAAATTCGTCTCCAACATCAGCAGTGTAGAGTTTCACAATACGTAGCACCTTGTCAAACGCATATCTCAGCACACGTTTACCAGACAGTGGGAAATCACATTTCACGTTAGCTATGTCTTCATGAAGAAACTTTGTCAAGCTAACATTTTGCTTTTTCCTTGGTGCAAAAGTTAGTTCCTCTCTCATTTCAACAGGTCCTCTTGTTGGAGAAATACACATAACCTTTCTAGGGGTTTTAGGAGTTCCCGGAGCAGCCATTGTAACAGGAAAAGATGCAGAATGTCTTCTGTGTCTAACACAGTAACCCCTTACCTTATTTAATCCATGGTGTAGTTAGTGACGTAGGTGTGAAAAGACATACCACGAAAGACCCTATCATAAAAACTTCATTGGCATATGGTGAGGTGTGAGTATTCACATGTCAATCAGGAAGCAAACCCCAGCCAGCTCGGCGCTGTAAATCAGAGACACTGTTTTCTTGACACACAGATAACCTGTCAATCATGAGTGACAGGGGGTCATAAATCAATCAAATATTAACCCAAAAGTGACACATGGTATATGTTAATACTACTGACATTGTGTAAAGTACCAAGTTTAAAGCTTCATAAAAAACATAATTACACAGTAAAAAGTGCTTAAAATTTGGATTTCGTTAGGGGAGTAGCTCTACTATAATGGGATAATGTCCAATTTAACGAACCCTCTGAGGCAGCTGAGAAACAGCGCCGCGAAATGGGTAGCAAATACATTAGGCGGATTATTGGACGTGTACAGTACCAAGTTTAAAGCTTCAAAAAAAACAAAAAAACAAAAAAAATTCCACAGTAAAAACTGCTGAAAATTTGGATTTCGTTAGAGTAGTAGCTCTACTATAATGGGATAATGTCCAATTGAACGCACCCTCTGAGGCAGCTGAGAAACAGCGCCGCGAAATGGGCAGAAAATACATTAGGCGGATTATTGGACATTGTGTAAAGTACCAAGTTTAAAGCTTCAAAAAAAGAAAATTCCACAGTAAAAACTGCTGAAATTTTGGATTTCGTTAGAGGAGTAGCTCTACTATAATGGGATAATGTCCAATTTAACGCACCCTCTGAGGCAGCTGAGAAACAGCGCCGCGAAATGGGCAGAAAATACATTAGGCGGATTATTGGACGTGTAAAGTACCAAGTTTAAAGCTTCATAAAAAAATAATTCCACAGTAAAAACTGCTGAAAATTTGGATTTCGTTAGAGGGGTAGCTCTACTATAATGTGATGATGTCCAATTGAACGCACCCTCTGAGGCATCTGAGAAACAGCGCCGCGAAATGGGCAGAAAATACATTAGGCGGATTATTGTACATTGTGTAAAGTGCCAAGTTTAAAGCTTCATAAAAAAATAATGCCACAGTAAAAAGTGCTTAAAATTTGGATTTCGTTAGGGGAGTAGCTCTACTATAATGGGATCATGTCCAATTTAACGCGCCCTCTGAGGCAGCTGAGAAACAGCGCCGCGAAATGGGCAGAAAATACATTAGGCGGATTATGGTACATTGTGTAAAGTGCCAAGTTTAAAGCTTCATAAAAAAATAATTCCACAGTAAAAAGTGCTTAAAATTTGGATTTCGTTAGAGGAGTAGCTCTACTATAATGGGATGATGTCCAATTGAACGCACCCTCTGAGGCATCTGAGAAACAGCGCCGCGAAATGGGCAGAAAATACATTAGGCGGATTATTGGGCATTGTGTAAAGTACCAAGTTTAAAGCTTCAAAAAAAAAAAAAAAAAAAATTCCACAGTAAAAACTGCTGAAATTTTGGATTTCGTTAGAGGAGTAGCTCTACTATAATGGGATAATGTCCAAATTGAACGCACCCTCTGAGGCAGCTGAGAAACAGCGCCGCGAAATGGGCAGAAAATACATTAGGCGGATTATTGTACATTGTGTAAAGTTTAAAGCTTCTTAAAAAAATTATTCCACAGTAAAAAGTGCTTAACATTTGGATTTCGTTAGGGGAGTAGCTCTACTATAATGGGATAATGTCCAATTTAACGCACCCTCTGAGGCAGCTGAGAAACAGCGCCGCGAATTGGGCAGAAAATACATTAGGCGGATTATTGGACTGTAAAGTACCAAGTTTAAAGCTTCAAAAAAAAAAAAAAAAAAAAATTCCACAGTAAAAACTGCTGAAATTTTGGATTTCGTTAGAGGAGTAGCTCTACTATAATGGGATAATGTCCAATTGAACGCACCCTCTGAGGCAGCTGAGAAACAGCGCCGCGAAATGGGCAGAAAATACATTAGGCGGATTATTGTACATTGTGTAAAGTGCCAAGTTTAAAAATTCATTAAAAAATAATTCCACAGTACAAAGTGCTTAAAATTTGGATTTCGTTAGAGGAGTAGCTCTACTATGATGGGATGATGTCCAATTTAACGCACCCTCTTAGGCAGCTGAGAAACAGCGCCGCGAAATGGGCAGAAAATACATTAGGCGGATTATTGTACATTGTGTAAAGTACCAAGTTTAAAGCTTCATAAAAAATAATTCCACAGTAAAAAGTGCTTAAAATTTGGATTTCGTTAGGGGAGTAGCTCTACTATAATGGGATAATGTCCAATTTAACGCACCCTCTGAGGCAGCTGAGAAACAGCGCCGCGAAATGGGCAGAAAATACATTAGGCGGATTATTGGACATTGTGTGAAGTTTAAAGCTTCATAAAAAAATAATTCCACAGTAAAAAGTGCTTAAAATTTGGATTTCGTTAGGGGAGTAGCTCTACTATAATGGGATAATGTCCAATTTAACGCACCCTCTGAGGCAGCTGAGAAACAGCGCCGCGAAATGGGCAGAAAATACATTAGGCGGATTATTGGACATTGTGTAAAGTACCAAGTTTAAAGCTTCATAGAAAAATAATTCCACAGTAAAAACTGCTGAAAATGTGGATTTCGTTAGAGGAGTAGGTCTACTATAATAGGATGATGTCCAATTGAACGCACCCTCTGAGGCAGCTGAGAAACAGCGCCGCGAAATGGGCAGAAAATACATTAGGCGGATTTTTGGACATTGTAAAGTACCAAGTTTAAAGCTTCAAAAAAAACAACAACAAAAAAAAAAAAATAAATTCCACAGTAAAAAGTGCTTAATTTGGATTTCGTTAGAGGAGTAGCTCTACTATAATGGGATAATGTCCAATTTAAAGGAGAACTCCGGTCAATTTTAACATTGTGCTCATTTTTTTGTACATTTGGAGTGCTGTCAATACAGCGAACAACGACAAAAATCGGTGTTGCCTACACCGAGTTATTCTATTTTTAAAATTTGCACCCTGTTGACTTCAATGGGGCAAGTACTAAACCTGCTTTTAGCCTCTTAACATCCTTGATGTGTCATTACAAGTGCACAGAAAATGTGAGTGATTCCTTCTGAGTGAACACGAGTGAGTCTGACTGCAGTAGATGTGAAAGAAATGTAAAAAAATGATGTTATTTAAGCCAGCGCAAATACCTTTGTTTACATCCTGTTTTTCGGTTGAAGTCCAAAGTAGTCGATTGCCGAGTTCGCGCGCGTGATCATAGGTATTAAACCTATGCGTGTGAACTCTGCAATCGACTACTTTGGACTTCAACCGAAAAACAGGATGTAAACAAAAGGTATTTGCGCTGGCTTAAATAACATCATTTTTTACATTTCTTTCACATCTACTGCAGTCAGACTCACTCGTGTTCACTCAGAAGGAATCACTCACATTTTCTGTGCACTTGTAATGACACATCAAGGATGTTAAGAGGCTAAAAGCAGGTTTAGTACTTGCCCCATTGAAGTCAACAGGGTGCAAATTTTAAAAATAGAATAACTCGGTGTAGGCAAAACCGATTTTTGTCGTTGTTCTCTGTATTGACAGCACTCCAAATGTACAAAAAAATGAGCTCAATGTTAAAATTGACCGGAGTTCTCCTTTAACGCACCCTCTGAGGCAGCTGAGAAACAGCGCCGCGAAATGGGCAGAAAATACATTAGGCGGATTATTGGACATTGTGTAAAGTGCCAAGTTTAAAAATTCATAAAAAAATTATTCCACAGTAAAAAGTGCTTAAAATTTGGATTTCGTTAGAGGAGTAGCTCTACTATGATGGGATGATGTCCAATTTAACGCACCCTCTGAGGCAGCTGAGAAACAGCGCCGCGAAATGGGCAGAAAATACATTAGGCGGATTATTGGACATTGTGTGAAGTTTAAAGCTTCATAAAAAAAATAATTCCACAGTAAAAAGTGCTTAAAATTTGGATTTCGTTAGAGGAGTAGCTCTACTATAATGGGATAATGTCCAAATTAACGCACACTCGCAGCTGAGAAAACGCGCCGCGAAATGGGCAGCAAATACATTAGGCGGATTATTGGACGTGTAAAGTGCATTGTTGTCAGATTGGGTCCATAATTTTAAAATGTACAGTAACAATGCAATGGCTCTTTCAAGTCAGTTCAATTTAATTTATACATACATTCATTTGTATAGGACTTTTCACAATACATAATTCAAAGCAGCTTTATAGAAAATGCAGATTTCCGTTACAAAACCACAGTAGGATTTTATGAGATATAAAGTACAGTTATAAGATAGAACAAATTAGTATTTACAAACTCATGCATTTTAAGCTAAATTAATGTGCATTTTAAAGCAATGATAAAATGATCATTTATTTATTCATAATCATCCATGTTTGATGTTCTGGAGTCCTTGCAGGAGTAGGTTTCATCTCTTCAAATGTGTCTGAAGTCCTCATAAGGGTCTGGATCCAAGCTGGAGCATAATCTCTGGTTATTGTGAAATTTTAATTTTGTAATAATAATAAAAATAAAAATAAAAAAGTATTCAATATATTTATTTTTAAATACATTCAAATTATGTTATTTGCAGTAGCCTAATTAAAGATTAATGTATAGGCCTCATTATATTTTTTTACAATCATTTTATGTTATTATTATTTGTTATTTACCTTTCAAAATAGTGTATTATTCTTTTCGGAAAATAGATAGGCCTACAATAAACAGGGTCCCTAAAAAGTGTAAATAAGAGAAAAACCACATGGTCCCTAAATTGAGCTGATGACATGTACAATAATTAAAGAATACCGTATGTGCCTTTATATTTTTACAGTCCATTTTCGCTGATATATCAGTGTTATTTGCATTTAAACATTTTTTATTATACTTTTATTCTGAAAATAGACACAAAAGTAACACAATTCCGTTAAAAAACGCGAAAGAGAAAAACCGCACGGTCCCTAAGTTGAGCGTCAATAAGAAGCCATCAAACGCGGAAGTTCGCGTCATTTAAGGTGGAACGGATAGCGTCAATAAGAAGCTGCGAATAAGAAGCTGGATTCAGCCTCGTCCTGAAATACGCTAAAACACCATACCCACTCGTCAGAATCCTGATCAAACAGTTGGTTCCCACGAACTTACTGCAATAACAGCTTACCAAAAGAAATCATTTCAGGAGCACGCAAAAGCTGGCGTACAGCCGCAGTCAAATCTCCCGCACGTTGGAGGCAAATGGGAACCCCCGGGTCAATCGGAGGTGACGCATGTCTTGACAGGAATGGAAATGCGCTATTTATAGCCTGATCGGAAATGACGCGTCACCCAGACTAAAAGGAAATTTGTCGGCGGCAAGCTCTAATTAAATAATTAATATTCATAAAAATGGGAGGAGAGCATCTGGTCACATAAAGTTAGGCTAAACAAAAACAGACCAAACTATATTAACCTGCTTTTGTTATTCATAACAAACGCCAATGGGATAATTCTATGAAAATGGTGGCTTTTTGAACAGACAACTTTTTAAAAATGTAATTCTTTTTTTTATACCAAAACCTATAGTCAGATAATAGTTAACCTCTTAACATTATAAATCAACTTAAATGACAGCTTAATGTATTTTTATATTTTTACTACATTACATTAAAAAATGCTTGCGCTGCTTTTTTGTCACTGGTGTTACCTATATTTTAGATGACAATTCAGGCTTCCCAGAATGTAATTTGACTATTTAATTTGCATACATAATCAAATACAGAAAAAGTTAATGTAATATTAAGAAATTTTCTTAATTAGTAATAATTTACTTTAAACAGGCATGTGTAAAGTTCTATTGTGTGACATTTTTCTATTTCTACCATTGTAGTTTTTGTTGTAACATTAGAAATAATTGAGGTTGAGTGATCAAAATTGAATGATCATATCCTTAAAATGCTTACTAATGAATGCAGCAACAGTTAGGTAGATACAAAAACCATATTCTATGAAACTGGGCAACTCTGATGCCAGAAAACCAATATGCCATGCGGTAACACCAGTGACGCAATGTAACACCAGTGACGCAAAGTGAAACCAATGACAAAACATAAGATTATTTCAAACAATTTGATACGTTTATTAGTAATATTTTACATTACAAATAATTTCGTATTCCATAAAATGTGTAAATTTAATATGAACAATAAAATAAAGGTTATTGGCCAGATTAAGACCGAAAGATGAAGCCTTTTGACTAAAATGTGTCTTTCATAACACAACATTGTCATAAACAAAACATGTCCACTAGAACATTAGAAACACTAACATTAAACGCAAAATTAAAACTGTTTTCCCAACAGCACTGATACGAACATTTTGTATGCAGTAAAACATGTTGATGAAGTATTTCCTATACTAACTGTTCTTCACTTTTACTTGAGATATGTTTGTCTTTGCCATGTTATTGTGCTGCGTCCATCTGTTATCATTTCCAAGCCAGTCTCCATTGAAGCCACTGATGGCTTCTTCACTAGTAGCCAGTTCACATCTGACACTTTCATACATTCAGGTGCTCCTCCAAGTACTTCCAGATACTGTGGTCAATCTGAACCGATCTTTTGTTCACTGGCAGCGGCTCTGGCATCAGACAAACAATCTGGTCATCTCCATAACGGTTGATATCATCTCTTGGGCTTGGCCAGTAGAACTTGTTTACTCCATTCCTGTGCATGCACTTAACTTTCACATTATGTTCTTCGACATCCAGTATAATGCCAGGGTATGGTTGTTCGTCATAGTTCACGATGCACCACTGTCCACTGTGGTGAGACTCGATGACATCTGGACGAAGTGGAGCTGAGGTATCCGGGTTGATGACACCTGGTTGATGTGGAGGTGAGAGATCACGGCCATTAGCCAACACTGTCGGGAGGGTGACTTCTTGGAGTCCATAACATGGGCAATCCCACACGCCTTCCACTGCTTGGCAGATGCAACTTATGTCTCTAAATTTTAGGATGCCAGGTGTGATACTTATAACCTGGTGCATTCGCATGGTTCCTTTTATGGTTACCAGATGTACCCCAGACATCATCTGTGCCTTTCTTTCCACCTCTTCCTCGCTGACATAATACAACTGTATTTGACTGCCAGAGTTCCTCAACTCCTGGTAGAAAGACATTGCATCCGTTATGTCTCTCCTGTGGCGGACCAAGAGGTCGGCCGACCTCTTTAATGAACCCCCCACTCCATCCGGGGCACCCTTTCCGTGACTGGCCTCGAAAAAATTCCATGTAGTCCCCTGGAAGCCCTTGTTGTAGGGTTCCGTGCAAACCATGTAAAAGTTGCCCTTCTGTTTATATTGTGTGGCCGGGCCATCACTGAAGAAGTGAAGGTGTTGCACGGCAGGGTACTGATGTTTTATCATGTCCAGGATGGGGTCCAGGTAAGCCCATATGGCTGCTGGATCATGCCTTCTGCTGGGTGAGATGGTGCAGAAGGAGATGGGGGGCTCCTTCCCCACATAGAGGACACCAGTGTGGAGCGTCACTTGCTTGTGTGACCCCCCAAAGTGAACTGACTGGATCTCTGAAGCGTACTTGCAAGTGAAGTTCTCACTAAAGTCTATATGGATCAGGCAATCATTGGTCAGGTTTTCCCTCAGGGTCCGGTAGATGCTTTACTGCCATCTGATGTTAAACAGATGTCTCCTGAATTTAAAGAGCCTATTTTGGAATTGGTTCACCAGCTCTTCCTCTGTTATGGTTATATCCTTCTTCACAGTGATTAAGCTACTTTTCTCTTGTTCTTCATTTGCTCTGGTGTGCTCTATCTTCTCCAGACACCACTGGGTGAGCGACACCTCTTTGTTGGATTGCTGTCTGGCCGGTGGTACAGTAGAGTATTCACATTTTTGGCATTCACCATAAGCACATGTCTTTGAATTGTTACAGACTGTGCTATCTGCCATCTCCTCCAGATTGCTGGACAGTGAAAGACCAAGTTTGTGAATTTTTTCCACCATAAACTGTAGGTTCTCATGGGTCTTGCACTGGCAAGTTTCTCGGTCTCTCTCCTTCGGTGTCACCACCCAAAATGGTCTCTCCCTACAGAAGAAGGCATATGAAATGTTTTGCCCATGCTCAGCAACAAATTTCCTGTGAAGGTTTTTCTGGGAATCACAAAGGAGCCTTCTCTGTTTCTTAATTTTTCTTAGTGTGATTGTGTTTTTCTTGCCAGGGGTTTGCCTGCTGACATCATCTCTTAGGTAGAACTGTCTTACAGCTCTCTTGTTTATTTCGGCCAAACTTGTTTGTCGAGCTCTGTTTTGTGGCTTCCAGGCTTTGTATGAAAAACCAATCATCTGCTCGCACAACTTTTTGAATTTGTATTTCTTTATCAGCTTTCCTGTCAGTACATTTACAACCCCCTGTTTGGCTTTGTCTGCTTTGGCTGCTTTGTACTTTGCTCTTAGATCCCCCAAGAGAGCATAATGGAAGTTTAAAGTTCTTCTAATTGATGAAGAGGCAGGACAGTCTTGTAGAGTGCTTCTCGTCTTCATTCTTGGACTTTCAATGTCTTGATTTTTACCCTGCAAACGGTGACAACGTTTCTTGTATTTGTGGTATAGTCTTTTGTGCTTTTCTAACTTCTCTTGCAACTCCTGACATTTTCTTTGGCCTATCTGTGCTACTCTCCTACGCACTCTACGCCCTTGGATTCGTTGTCTGTAAAGCATAAAGATGTAATATAAAATTGTATTAGATTTCCAATGTGAGATGCATACAACATAATACAACCATGAAATCTTACTCCATTTCTGTCATGCCTATGCTTTGGTTTTGTGTCACAAATGCTAAAAAGTTAGCATACATACAATGCACAATGCATTGTCTTAAAACCTGACCTTGCAGTACTGGGTTGACTGTCTGGAATGGATGGGGGGGTCAACACTGTTTTTCCTGCTCTCAATCTCTCTCTGTGTTTTGCCTGTCTGACCCGCCATTTCCTTTGCTCCTGTCTTTTTTCCCTTTCTGTGAGATCCTTCACTCTCTTTCTTTTTTGACCCTCCAAATCTTTTAAAGGAGTCATGACCTAGTATTACCTTGGATACCTACTGCTGTATTATAGTCTTTCAGGCCCTTCTAAAAAAGAAAAGTGAAAAAAAAATAAACACAGAGCTCCTCAGACCCTTATTTCTGAAGGCATTATTGTCTCGCGAGATCTGATGCGATATTTTGGCTGTCGTGGACAGTCATTTTAATAATGCAAATGAGGGGCGCGTTGATTGGTGGCAGGAAGGAGGGGGTTGACACGCAGGTGACGCTTTAGCATATCATTACAAAATGACATCATGGCGCAAATTATGAATGAACCCGACCTGGCCGCGACCGGCTTCCAATCCCGGCCAGTGTATAAGTATGAGGCGCCGTTTAGGGCTTAAATCAAACTTCATTCACGCACACATATATGAAACACGCTTGCATACATACCAAGTAGTCACACATACATGTATATGAACTCTCCACGCACATAATCATATGACACGCGAGCACACACACACAAACTCGCGCACATACTAATATGAGACGCGAGCACACACACACACACAAACTAGACGGCGCCTCATATATAAGCGTTAGGCAATCAATATACAATAGCCGAATTCATGATGATCTCAGTCATTTGTTGTTTGCAAAGTAACGTTAGCAGCCATTCCCCATGTTTACCTCGAAGCTAATACTCCCGCTAGCATACAATAGCCGCATTAGCAGTTGGCTGCAGTTTGTTACACAGAGTAGAGCAATAAAAACACATTCTTACTGTTTCAATTGCAGGCAAGTGTCTGATTGTTGAAAATGGCCCCTTTTTCCCGAGCTTCGATGCCAACTTCGCCTGATATTGCCTCAAATTTGTGAAGGATTCCGGCGTAAAATGTTTAGTTAGCACAGACACATAACGTTAAGCCAGTGGGAAGGGTTGTAGGAACCGCGTCATTAAAAATGAATTTAATCCACTGGTCCCTGACAGCTTGGTCCGTTCTTGGGAGAGAAAACACATTTACATGTTGATTCTGGCAGTCGACAACAGAGCAACTCAGTGTGCACTACGTTTCTGCTTCTTTCTCGACTGAATATGAGGGGAGGAGGGGCGCCAGGGCGCACTTCCTGCGGCAGGTCTGCGGTGTCCATATATGGTATATCCTGCCCCGTCATGACGTCAAGTCGGAGCTGAAATCAAAATCTCGTATTTGATTGCGCGTGCACGCGCGCTGGTTTATGAACCCTGGGGTAAACGAACGCTTCACTTTTAAATATCGGCTTCCCGGCCAGTGTATAATCGTTAGGCAATCATAACATACATTGATTCTCGTGGAAAAGTGAAAATTGCAGGTCATGACTCCTTTAAGTAAGTCTGGTGTTTCTGTTTAAGGTAGGCTGCTCTGCGGTCTGGGTCAGCATCCCTGCGCTGCCTGTAGAGTCTTTGCTTTTCAGCAGCACTTAATTTCGCCATATCTGTCAAAAGGAAAGCAATTTTATGTGTTTACAATATTAAAACAGTAATGAAATGCTAACAAGTCTTTATTAATATAATTGTTGAGGCTTTTATGAAACCTTATGTTGAGAAAAAGTGGTGTTATTGATTGTCACTGGTGTTATCATCATGTCACTGGTGTTACCAGCAGCAACAGTAACACCAGTGACGATAACACCAGTGACAAATCTACAGACAACATGGCATATCTAAGATGGCGGCCACAGTAGCTCAAACCACACTTCTTAAATTGTAAAAAAATCACTTAATCATGCAATTTGAAAAATTATATTAATAAAATTTCCTTTCCCCTTACTATAAACTGTAGAACACCAGTGACACATCTTAAGGCCTCGCATGAAATTATCACATTATTTATCAAATTGCTAAAAGATGAAGAGAGAGTTCACACTCACCATGTGCTTTTCAAAACAGCCACGCCTACAATGAACTTTTGACCCAGGAAGAAGTTGGCAAGGATGTTGAATTTTTTCAAAGTGGTGTTTTTTTTAAATTGTAACACCAGTGACATGAAATTGAGGGACAGGTATTCCCTGTAAATTATTTATAATATTTAGTTTATATTTTAGTTTTTTAAGTAGTCCACTAAATAACTATACTACTTCCCTTTGTATTATGACATTTAAAGGGGGAGAAAAATATATTTTTTAACTCAAAATATGTCACTAAACCATGACTCCTGAACCGAGGGACAAGCCAATTTCATGGTGTTGACCGTGTTCTACAATATATATAAAAAATAGTTTGCAATATAACTGTCTTACATATGTTTTATTAACAATAAAACACTTCAATTAAAACAAAAAACATATATTTTGTGTCATTATCTGACACTTTTAAGTGTTTTTCCTAGTGATTGAGGCCGGGACAGGAAAGCCACCATTTTCGTAGAATGACCCAATGACGAAATAAATTAGTTAGGCTGTATATCAGCAATTTGAAGACACAGTTGTACAGAATATGTTGAATTGAATGACTAACTTTAAATCAATCTAAGACAACAAGTCAATAATTTCCATTTGTTCATTAGATCAACGTAGTTAGCATCGCGGCTAAAACCTTCATACCAGATACTGTACAATAAACGAGTGGTAAACACTGTAAAAACATAGTAATGTATATTAAATTTAGTTTATATTTATGTGTGTTTGAATATATAGTGAGTATTTATATTTCTTTGGCGACTTTACAAACCTTGTAACGGAGAGCCAAACAAACGGCGGAAGATGCGCAGGCTTTGATGAGGAGAGCCGTTACTTTCAAACCCGATGACGTCGATCAGCTGAGCTTTGTTGCGCGCGAGCAGCGCGAGCATCACTGAAGCGACGACAGCAGAGGAATAGCAGCAGTTTCATGACTGAATAAAATCCTCCTGGTTCTTCTTCTTCAAATAATAATTTTATTATATTATTATTAAATATTATTTTATTGCTATTATTTATTCAATAATAATTAATGAATTTTTATTATTAATATTATTATTTTTTAGTGTTGTTGTTTAAGGTTTAAATTAATCAATAAAATAGGTCTATACTAAATAAATGTAAGCAACCCAGGTGAAAAAGACGTAGCTAGGCTACTGTTAAATGTATTAAAATGCATTAAAGTAGGTTATATTTGTATTGAAGGCCTACTAAAAACACACTCAAGTACATTTTTAATAGTAACCTACGTATTTTTCATGTGGGTATGTATACTGAATCAAACTTAAGTAATAATAGGATAATAATAATCTTATTCTGGCCTCACTGAACCATTGGGTTCCTCCAGATGCTGGCTTTAATATAAGAGATCCTCCAGGAACCACTTAAATGTTAAAAGATCTTCAATAACCCTTTTATCACATTTAAGTTCCTCTATTTTCCCCAAAGCACTTCGAGGTCTCATGGTAATGAAAAGGTGACTCCAGAACCTCTGAACTAAATACAAAGTGCTTAAAGGATCCCATAAGTTCCAGCAAGAACCTCAAATATTGTCAATGCTCCTCCAGTAACCCTACTATAGGAGAAAGAGCTTTGAGGCACTTAAATTACATTTTTAAGTTCCTTGAGTATCCGACAGGATATTTGAGGCTCCATTAGTTTTTACAGTGTAGGGTGATGGTACCCCCAAAAAGCTCTGCAGTAAATGCACAGAAATCAAGAATCAGAAAAGAGTTGTAATAGCTCTGTTTGAAATTACAATAAATAAAATAAGCTACAACTTAATATTTAAATAGATTTTGTTATTCATTTCTGTAGTATACTCACTCAAAGCCTTTATCAGCCAGACAGGATAAACACACGTTCATCTGTTCCTGTAACATCCAGACAAGATTCACGTTATCTCCATGATTTATGTGCTCAATACTGCATTTACATATTGAGGTTGTTGCTGATGTTAATTCACTTTTTATCCAACATAAATGATCCTAAATTTATCAACAGTACAAATGGACAAATAAAATATATAATTTATGTTTAGTTAGTTTACAGATTTGTTTATTTACCTTCCTTACAGATCATTTTTCTTATGTATGTAAATCCACTTTAGATACGTAAACGTGTGATTACTGGAGCACCCCTGATAGCTATACATAATAAAATGTGTTTTTACAGCAAAATCACAACTATACTATACTGTCTAAAAGCCTTTACTCCTTCAACAATTCAAAAGTTTACTCTACAGTAGTTCAACACATACGATTTTAACACAAGGAACCGTGTTTACATCTCCGCGATGATCGATTATGACGTATCCTCTAAAAAAAAAAAATGAGGTAAAACAGTTTTTTACAATCGCTATGACAGTTGTTTCAATACATTTAACAAGTTTCCTAAACTCTTAACGCACCAACACACCTAAAACAAATTGGCAAAACGGTTAATTTCATGCTCAAAATCACACATTGTAAATTAAACTCCAAAACTTATTTTCAAAATACAATAATGCACACAATACACTGTCTACCAAAACACTGCAAACATGTTTCAAAATCAAATAATTATTCAAAACACTAACACATGTTCTCTTCCAACAGTAACATTTAGTCAATCATAACACAATGACAAAAAAACAAAAAAACACTAACATCAGCTGAAATTACAGAAACTGTATTATTTTATGTGTCAGGTATGCCCTTACACAATAGACAGTATACTGTATTGTATTGATCATAGATTGTGTTTTGCACTGCAGTTTTTTTTTTAAGTCTCTCTACATTTTTGTTTTGTTTGTAATGTAAATGCATGCATTTTGTTGTTGTTGTTGTTTGTTTTTTTTGCAACAGAAATTCAATACAACAAAATAAATGACCCTTCTTAGAGTAGCTTTATAGAATGTATGGTTTATGAAAAAAGAAGACAGAGACAGAATTGCTGCAGTAACGGCTTTATTTGCAACAGGACATTTCTGCAAGATAACAAACATATGCAATATAGCTGCCATTTACAGTATTAATGTAGGCCTATGTGAAAATACAAAATATACAAACAGAAAAGGCCATCTTCTAATCTGCCCGGTCTTCTGCATTTGTCCACGTTCTCATCCACATCACACCTGATATCTTCCCTGGCAAGGCATCTTGGGAAGAATATTCTGGCTTGCCTTATCCTGGCAGTGTTCAGCTGTGATGTCTTGGTATGCAGCATATTTTGCATACAGGAGGGACATTTGGTCCTGTGGACTATGGTCAAAAACCTTTCATCTCCAGGCTGAGAAAACTCCTCAATGCGGTTGAGGAAAGGGAAGTAAGGGGCAAGGAAAATGGACATCATCCTCTGTTGGGCGTCAAACCTGGCTGTGACTGCACGGGAATGGTGGAATGCCACATTGTCCCATATTTGCATAACTTCAATCAGCTGTTTCTCACTAGCAATGGAATAATGTGAAAATACAAAATATACAAACAGAAAAAGAATGAAAAAAAAAGTCATCTTCTAATTATTTGCATAGTTCAATCAGCTGTTTCTTAGTAAGAATATAATAAAATACAGGGGATATATTTGTGTTTCAGTTCACAATATAAACAGCTGTTTACCTTGACTTTAGCCTGTAAGGTTAGGTTTAGAACATGGTGTTATCTGTTCTGACATACAGTGTTAAAGCATTGGTAAATTTGGCAGCAAAAATCCATTGTTTTGGTCTTGTTTGAGCTTGTGTGTAAAAGAAGTTCAAACATTTTAAATTTGTGTTGTTAATTATATGCATTTTCAGGGCTCGAAATTAACTTTTTTATTTGGTAGCACTGGTGCTCCCAACTTCAAAAAGTTAGGAGCACCAACAAAAATTTAGGAGCACCCACCAAAAATTAGAGAGCACCACAACTACATATTATATATTACAGTATTTTTCAATTGTTTACACGCAATTTTGAAAACCGGGTTCTTTTTTTCAAAACAGAATCACAATTATCCAAACACCACACTCAATTTGCATAATTCCTAGATTGTTTGCAAAATGACACACTTCAGTCAAAACATACACACTTCAGTCAAAACATATACACATATTTGTAAAAATGCTATTAGTTTTCATTTACAGTTTTTTACGATTGTTTACACACTAAAATAAAAATTTCCACACAATTTGCAAAATTCTACTCCAAGGAGCAAAACACCTCCACAGATTTGCACAACATTACACACAATGTCTGCTTCACCCTTTTTGCAAAACATTACACACAGTGATTTGTAAAACTCTACACACATTTTCACACCTCAGACACAGCTAAGGATTGTGAGGTTACTTCCTTGTCATTACAAAGCCCCGGATTGCCAATGACAACACTAATGAACGAATTGGATAAACACAACCACCAGGTGTGGAAGCACACATGTGCTAATTTGAAAACGCAGCACTCAGGTGTGCTATAAAAGGCAGCAGGTGAGTTCACCTGTCTTCAACAAAAATGGAAGGAGCTAGAAGTAAAAGAAGAAGAGTGAGAATGAGAGGGGGAGCTCAAAAAGGAGATGAAGGAGGTAGAGGAAGAGGAGAAGGAGGTAGAGGAAGAGGCCTAGGTAGAGGAAGAGGTAGGGAAGGACTTATGCCATTGAAGTCATAGCCTGTGATGTGGATGAAATCTTATGGCCTGATCCAGCCAGACGGAGAGATGATGAATAGTTACAGTATTCTTGTTGCTTTTACAGTAGTATTTCTTCAGAGTCAAAGTGTGTGTACTTCATGCAGTAATTTTTATTTGTCTACAGATTTTATTTGTTTCACTGATTTCATTGTTGGTTGATTACTGTAACTGATTATGGTAAGAAATACTGTGTAAGTATTGAAATAAATACTTGAAATATTCAGTCTGCAGCATCAGTGTTGTGCAGTGCTTTGTAAGTTTATAGTAGGCCTATTTGTGTACATTCTCCCTATATCTCAAACTAATCATGAAGAGTGTTGTGGGTATGTCACTTTTTTTTTTTTTTTTTTTTGTTATCTAAATTATCCCTTACATAACAATGTCTGGCCAAAAATCTAGCACATGCTATTTCCTAAAATTAGTTTTTTTACAAATGTGTTTTATATTTATCACAGCTGTGTGTAACTGGCTGCAATAGTGTCTGATCATTGAGGACTGTGTTGGTTAAATGAAAACTAATAGCATTTTCACAAATATGTGTATATGTTTTGACTGAAGTGTGTATGTTTTGACTGAAGTGTGTCATTTTGCAAACAATCTAGGAATTATGCAAATTGAGTGTGGTGTTTGGATAATTGTGATTCTGTTTTGAAAAAAAGAACCCGGTTTTCAAAATTGCGTGTAAACAATTGAAAAAAACTGTAACTCACTGTACAGGGGCAATATCCACATTTCCACCTATAGTTTACACTGACATGCTTTGCTCGGCCAGCTATATCCGCATTCATTGATGATGCAGCCAGGTGGTCCATATGAGCATATACAGCTGTGTTCTGCCCAGCATCTTCCAGGGTCCCCTCCTTCCCTTGCTTCAGAAGCACATCCAATGCCCTGGATACATGTGGCAACCATCGTGTCCCCTTGACTCCACTTGGATTGTTCACAGACACATCCAGTTCAACTCCAAGGCATTTTAACTCCCTTCTGGATTTTGAACTGAAGTGGTAAGTCTTCCAAATTAAGTGGAGCAGGTTGTACACATTGCCTACCCAAGGTGAATCCTTCTGGGCAGACAATAGGGAAAGCTCCAATCTATAATAGTGATAGTGAACAAATCTGACATTCCAGTTTGCAATCAAGACAGAGAGCCTTAGCTTTTTGTTTATTTATTTTTTATCAGAGTTAATGACCATTATCAGCTCACCTATGAGGCATGCAGTGAAATGGGATGATGTGCTTTCCCGCCTCCTCTTGGAGTTTTGTTGATACTCCTCCCTTCCTCCCAAGATTCACGGCTGCACCATCAGCTCCCATGGCCACTGTCTTCTGGAGCCAGTCCTGGCATGACTCTCCAAGACCAGCAAATGCTGACTTGGCGGCTGCATAGATCCTTAAAAGAATTCCAATTAGTTTAAATACTGTTACAGTTCTTTAAACAGTGTTAATAATTTATCAATTACATTTAATGAATATATCCAATTACTAGAACAAAGATTGCAATATAATTCCTAAACAGCAACTTTTCGCCTATTAAACATGTCTATTACAGTTTTTCACGATTGCTATGACAGATTTTTCAATACATTTAACAATTTTCCAAAACTCTTAACACAGTTAGCACTACATCCGTCTGCGTAAGCTATACTATTAACACATTTCTTGTTGCTTTAACACAAAATGCATACAATTAACACAAATTTAAAATGCTTGAACTTCTTTTACACACAAGCTCAAACAAGACCAAAACAATGGATTTTTACTGCCAAATTTACCAATGCTTTAACACTGTATGTCAGAACAGATAACACCATGTTCTAAACCTAACCTTACAGGCTAAAGTCAAGGTAAACAGCTGCTTATATTGTGAACTGAAACACAAATATATCTCCTGTATTTTATTATATTCTTACTAAGAAACAGCTGATTGAATTATGCAAATAATTAGAAGATGACTTTTTTTCATTCTTTTTCTGTTCGTATATTTTGTATTTTCACATTATTCCATTGCTAGTGAGAAACAGCTGATTGAAGTTATGCAAATATGGGACAATGTGGCATTCCACCATTCCCGTCTAGTCACAGCCAGGTTTGACGCCCATCAGAGGATGATGTCCATTTTCCTTGCCCCTTACTTCCCTTTCCTCAACCCCATTGAGGAGTATTCTCAGCCTGGAGTTGAAAGGTTTTTGACCATAGTCCACAGGACCAAATGTCCCTCCTGTATGCAAAAGATGCTGCATACCAAGACATCACAGCTGAACACTGCCAGGATAAGGCATGCCAAAAGATTCTTCCCAAGATGCCTTGCCAGGGAAGATATCAGGTGTGATGTGGATGAGAACGTGGACAAATGCAGAAGACCGGGCAGATTAGAAGATGGCCTTTTCTGTTTGTATATTTTGTATTTTCACATACAGTAATACTGTAAATGGCAGCTATATTTGACAAAAATCACTGAGTATATTCAACTACACAGTAATTGTTTCTGTGTTACAAATATAATTATTATCACAGAAAAACTTGAATTGGAACTAGAATTATAGATTATAGATTGGATATAAACACTGACGTCTACAGAAGCTATCAAAATAGAGAAAAGCACCTTTTGAAAGTAACATGGAGCTTTTACAGTTTTTTACGATTGCTATGACAGATTTTTCAATACATTTAACAATTTTCCAAAACTCTTAACACAGTTAGCACTACATCCGTCTGTGTAAGCTATACTATTAACACATTTCTTGTTGCTTTAACACAAAATGCATACAATTAACACAATTTTAAAATGCTTGAACTTCTTTTACACACAAGCTCAAACAAGACCAAAACAATGGATTTTTACTGCCAAATTTACCAATGCTTTAACACTGTATGTCAGAACAGAGAACACCATGTTCTAAACCGAACCTTACAGGCTAAAGTCAAGGTGAACAGCTGTTTATATTGTGAACTGAAACACAAATATATCCCCTGTATTTTATTCTATTTTTACTGAGAAACAGCTGATTGAATTATGCAAATAATTAGAAGATGACTCTTTTTTTTATTTCTTTTTTTTATTCTTCTGGTGCTTTTTCTGTTCGTATATTTTGTATTTTCACATTATTCCATTGCTAGTGAGAAACAGCTGATTGAAGTTATGCAAATATGGGACAATGTGGCATTCCACCATTCCCGTATATAGTCACAGTCTGGTTTGACGCCCATCAGAGGATGATGTCCATTTTCCTTGCCCTTTACTTCCCTTTCCTCAACCCCATTGAGGAGTTTTCTCAGCCTGGAGATGAAAGGTTTTTGACCATAGTCCACAGGACCAAATGTCCCTCCTGTATGCAAAAGATGCTGTATACCAAGACATCACAGCTGAACACTGCCAGGAGCCAAAAATTTGAAAGCCAAAAGATTCTTCCCAAGATGCCTTGCCAGGGAAGATATCAGGCGTGATGTGGATGAGAACGTAGACAAATGTAGAAGACCGTGCAGATTAGAAGATGGCTTTTTCTGTTTGTATATTTTGTATTTTCACATACAGTAATACTGTAAATGGCAGCTATATGCATATTTTTGTTATCTTGCAGAAATGTCCTGTTGCAAATAAAGCCGTTACTGCAGCAATTCTGTCTCTGTCTTCTTTTCATAAACCATACATTCTATAAAGCTAAGAAGGGTCATTTATTTTGTTGTATTGAATTTCTGCTGCTGCTGCAAAAAAAAAAAAAAAAAAAACCAACAACAACAAAATGCATGCATTTACATTACAAACAAAACAAAAATGTAGAGAGACTTCAAAAAAAAAAAAAAAAAACCCTGCAGTGCAAACCCCAATCTATGATCAATATAATATACTGTCTGTTGTATAAGGGCACACCTGACACATATAAAATAATGTAGTTTCTGTAATTTCAGCTGATGATAGTGTTTTTTTTGTCATTGTGTTATGATTGACTAAATGTTCCTGTTGGAAGAGAACATGTGTTAGTGTTTTGAATAATTATTTGATTTTGAAACATGTTTGCAGTGTTTTGTTAGACATAGTGTATTGTGTTAGTGTATTATTGCAATTTGAAAATGAGTTTTGGAGTTTAGTTTACAATGTGTGATTTTGAGCATGAAATAAACCGTTTTGCCAATTGTGTGTTTTAGGTGTGTTGGTGCGTTAAGAGTTTAGGAAACTTGTTAAATGTATTGAAAAAACTGTCATAGCGATTGTAAAAAACTGTAAATAACTGTTGTATCGATTACATTGTTACACCACTAGGTGGCGACAAGTGACTTAAATGTATTTGTTATTGAATCATTCATTCAAGAGATTCGTAAAAAAATGCTGATTGATCCATTAATGAAACAAGCAAAGTATTTATTATGATATTAATCATATATTGCTATATAATACCAAATAAGATATGTATTAATATATATAAAAAAAAAATCCTCACCATCAGCATTGGCGTGTTCCACCTCAACATGTCCGACAAGGATGTTCGTCGGCTTTTCATCAAGCAGGACGCGGACATACACGATCTCACACTCCTTGACAGACAGGTCGGTATCTCCATAGATAATTAAAGATATATACTGAGCTGACGATACTTTTACTGCGGTATTCTCGCGGATAGAATCTGCTATCACCCCGATGATATTGGCACATGATTTGTCATTAGCATATGTCATGTTAATCGGGACTCCGTTCTTTTTCATGAGTTGCAACATAGGCTTAAAATTAGTGAAGGCAAGCTCTTCTTTGGCGATGGTGTATGCGGTGTTAAATTTTCCGTTTAGCTCTGCCAGTACAGCGGAACGACCGGCATCATCCTATCATCTCAAATTCTCATTCTATCATTCTGGCGATTAAAAGCCTGAATAATCGAACCTGATGATGAGCCTGATTTGTTTGGCAAACACTTGTCCCTGCATCTCTCCGTGTTTAACCAAGCTCTCGCGCTTAAAATGTGTTGATTCAGTTGCGAACGCTGTGTTACCTGCAAACTCTGTCCCACAGGCTTTACAGTGAACGCAGTGCATTGAACCATCAGCATAGCGGAGCCACTCGAAATCTTTTAGCCACTCGCTCCGAAAGCTGTAAGATTTATTTTCAGCTGGTGGATCCACATTAACCACATGACCAACTCCAGGATTTTTTGTGACTTTAGGAGATGTTTTACAAAAGAAATCTGTCAGCGTTCGTTTCATCTTCTCTCTTCATTCATTCATTCAGCCTTTTAAATTTTTTGCGGTAGTCAGCTCCCTGTCACATGACAATGGAGCGCCGCGAAAGATAGTAGGAGTGATTGACAGCTAATATTAACCAATCTAAAATCTGCTTTAAAGTTAAGAACGTTAGACTGAAGTTTGATTGGTTATGTAACGTTGGATAGAATGATGGTCCGGCCACCGCATATTAGCGCACATAAGGTACACATTGTGCAGTAATTTGCAAACGTTTTGTAGAGAAATGAAAACAGGTCGCACCACAACCATTATTTGCACTCGCACAAATGCTCCCAGATATATTTTTAGGTCGCACGGATTAAATTTCAGGAGCATATGCGACCAAAATGGTCGCAATTTCGAGCCTTGATTTTGTGTTAAAGCAACAAGAAATGAGTTAATAGTATAGCTTACACAGACGGATGTAGTGCTAACTGTGTTAAGAGTTTTGGAAAATTGTTAAATGTATTGAAAAATCTGTCATAGCAATCGTAAAAAACTGTAAAAAAAAATTCCGCAGGTTGGTTTACACCCCCATAAGTACGATTTTGCCGCTCCAACACCCCCACACATACAAATTCAGTGGAGAATTCGCCCGCCAGATGGAGAAAATTTCATTGGCCTTAATCCGTTTATGTACATAATAAAGAATAACTATATAAAATCGCATGTTAGTAACATATTTGTAAACATTTGAACCTTTGTTGTATTCTTACATTTGTATCATAAGGACGAGTGTGCTGAAAGTGTCAAAGACATGGATATGGCTTTGGGAGAGCCACTCATGGAAAGAGCTCTTGGCATTCTATGGTGTGTATCCTCTGATGACTTCCAGTTCAGAGTGACCGTCAAGGAACACCCAAATACCAGAAGAGGAGTATTTTCTACAGTAGCTTCCATCTATGATCCATTGGGGTTTGTAGCGCCTTTTATTCTCTGTGGAAAGCAGATCCTACAACAACTGTGTCGAGACAAAGTAACTTGGGTTGAGCCACTCCCACAAGAGCTAAGAGCACAGTGGGAAATCTGGCTACAAGATCTTCGAAACTTATCTAATGTAAGGATCAGAAGGTGCTATATCCCAGATAACTTCAAGGATGTCAGGCAGTACGAACTTCACCACTTCTCAGATGCAAGTGTCATAAGTTATGGGGAAAGTACTTACCTCAGAGCAGTCGTCGTCAAGGGAGATGTTCACTGCACACTAGTCATGGGAAAAGCACGGGTTGCTCCTACCAAGGTAACCACAGTGCCACAGCTTGAGTTATCGGCTGTAGTTGTAGCAGCAATAACAAGTGTTATGCTCAGAAATGAGCTTGAAATAGAGGGTCTTCAAGAACATTTTTGGACTGACTCAAAGGTCGTCCTCGGCTATATAAACAATGATGGCATACGGTTTCATGTGTTTTTAGCGAACAGAGTCCAAAGAATCAACAATGGCACTTTGTAAAGTCTGAAGAAAGTCCTCCGGATCATGCGACGAGAGGTCTCTCCGCAGATCAGTTTGTTGCTTCAAATTGGTTCACTGGCCCAGATTTTTTATGGGAAAGAGAGCTACCCAGAGGAGATGTAATGGTGGGAGAAGTCTATGATGATGATCCGGAACTTCGAAGGGCCCTGATGCTCAACACCAACGTAAGGGAGGAGAGGTCATTGTTAGACCACCTAACAAAGTTCTCTGACTGGAAAAGAGCTGTCAAGGCTATTGCTCTTCTAAAGCGCCATGCTAAGCAGATCAAGGGCATCAAAGATAAAGTAAGTGGAGCTACAAGTATTGAGGAAAGGCGGGAAGCAGAGCTGTTTTTAATCAAGTTGGTTCAGAGGGAAGCATTCAGCAGTGAAATCAGAGGTATAAAACAAGGCAAGGAAGTAAAACCCAAAGACAAAGTAAACAAACTACACAAACTGAGTCCGTTTGTAGATGAGCATGGTGTGCTTAGGGTTGGAAGACGTTTAACTAGATCTGTTCTTCATCCGCATGTCAAGTCGTTGCTTATTAAGCACTACCATGAAAAGGTGCATCATCAAGGAAGAGGAATAACTGCCAACAAATTGCTATCCAATGGGGTATGGGTCATGGATGCAGCAGTGCAGTTGCCTCACATATGTACAAGTGCACAACATGCAGAAAGTACAAAAGGAACACACAAGATCCAAAAATGTCGGATTTGCCATAAGAAAGAATTGAAATGACACCTCCTTTCACATATTGAGGCATAGATTGCTTTGGACCGTTCTATGTGAAGGAAGCAAGAAAGGAACTAAAGAAATATGGTCTTCTTTTCACCTGTATGCGCTCTAGAGCAGGGGTGGGCAAACTACGGCCCGCGGGCCACATACGGCCCGTTAGGCTGTTTAATCCGGCCCATCGAGTATTTAAAAAATTGTCTTAAGATCGCATTCATTTTGCCTTTTTCTTGCAATACTTTGCATTATATATATATATATATTGCGTTGCATATATTTGACAATCGGAATATCAGATATCGGAATATCGCTGTTGTGGCTGCGGTGTCAAGTAACAAGCAATGACGTGTCACCATGGAAACCAAACAGACAGCGACTTAAGCGCATATACTTGTTGCACGTTAATGTTTTTTCCTTTTTTTGGAAACTCACAGAGAAAAAAAATGTTTGGTAACCGCTTGCACACCTGTTTAGTTTTTCCTTTGGTTTGTCTGGTATTTAGTTTCTTTCCTCTTCTGGATTTGTGGATGTATCCTGACTGATTCCGTTTACCGACCTTTATCGCCCGGCTTTCGACTACGCTCCCCTGTCTGCCATGTACAGAACCCGGTTTTGTTCATTAACTGCCTTTGCTTTTTATGTTTTATTTTATTATACTTAAAATAAATTTGTATAGTCGAATTGTATTTGTAGTGCTTATGAAACGCAGTTTTCGCGTGCATATGATACGCACTTTATGGCGTGTAATAGGCACGCACTCCGCACCCCTAATCCTAACCAAGGGGTTTACAGTGCATAGCATATGCACGCAAAAAAACAAACATTTTTGGCGTATAAAAGGCACGAGAAATAAAATTTGTGGTATAGATACGCACTTTCATGAGATCGTGTTTCATAATCTGCTACTGGGCCGGCCCTCTGTCAAATTTTAAAACCCAGTGTGGCCCTTGAGCCAAAAAGTTTGCCCACCCCTGCTCTAGAGCCATACATATTGAAATGCTTGATGACCTCACTACAGATGCCTTTATCAATGCATTGCGTGGATTCATCACGATACACGGACATGTAAGACAGTTGAGATGTGATCAAGGCACTAACTTCGTAGGTGCAAGAGGAAAGTTCATGAATGCAATGTAGAATTTGTATTATGAACAGTTAAAGGAACATGGATGTGAGTTCATAATGAACTTCCAATCATCGATCCACATGGGAGGCATATGGGAGAGATAAATAAGGACGATCAGAAGTTGTTATGGGAAATTTTGATTTTCATTGATTTACAGTATTGATTTTCATTTACTTTCAGTAAGACATTGAAATGACTCTTTGCTGGACTGTACGTAGTCTGCCAACATATGACTAATGTGTGTTTTTAAACACTGGGAAACAGGTGAGACATCAGGAGGAGGCAGATTGAAAAGGGGCTCTGACCCCTAGGGTCAGAGGCCGTCCAATTTAGAACTTGTAAGAATAAACTCAGCAGGATTAGATGACTAGCAGAGAAACCTTCCCTTGTTTAGATAAGGGCCTGTAAGCAGGAGACCTTGAAAGCAGTATAAAGGCTCCTCTGCCCTCCCTCTCGTCGTCACACTTGTTTCACAGACTGTACTGGTGACTTCTGTGTGGCAACTGGGCCTTCTTGCAAGAATAAATACTTTTAAAAGACAATTTGACTCAGAAATGTCTCTTACGCAGGTGATGATTGTTTAATGAATTTTTGCCACAACAGAAGTGTTTTAACCGTAATCCTTGACCAAAGGTGAAACTGTTAATTAGTGACTCAACCTTAGACAGCCAGGGAAGACACATTTCCAAGCCAGTCTACCTTGATAGGCCTGTACAAAAGACAGTTTTACTGTTTGAAGCAGAATAAAGGTTATGGTTGCCATTTCATGAATACAGTATTTTATGTTACTGTAAGGTTTAAGACATACTGTATGGTTGAAATTAAGGTGTGAAAAGGTTTAAATTGTGAGGTAAATGACAAAATAGTCATTTGGTGGGAGTATTACTGCCATACATATTATTTCTGTTATTTAACATGTTTTGTTATATTTGTTTAATCTATTTATGAATATTGATTGTCGATGTTAACTAGGAACTAAAGTACATTTTGCGTTGCACACGAACACTTTTTAAGGTGAACACACATTTGGTGAGAAGTTATTAGCTGTGTCCCAAAGTGAAGGCTGCGTCATTCGAAGGCCGTATTTGAAGGCCGATTGTGCACAGCGGCGCGAAGAAGGACAACCCAATTCAAAGGCTGCATCCTTGGAAGGTAGCATTTGAAGGACGATTGCATCACCGCGGTGCAATGAACGCTGTCCCAATTCAATTCTGCATCCTTCGAAGGCCGTATTCGAAGGACGGTTGCGTCATCGCGCCGTGACGAAGGATACCCTGATTCAAAAGCGACGCCAAATGCGCCTTTCGTTTCCCCGTGAAAGAAAGGACACATAAATGGATCCTTAGCAGCCTATCCTACCCTATTCTACCCCATAAGTCATTACGGCCGAGACTAGAGTTCGGTGGTGGACAGCAAATTCACATTTAAATGTAAGTATTATGTTTTCATTTACTCAAATAGCGAAACCAGAGTTAAAGTTTCTTATAAACTTCATCTGAACTCCTTCGTCACCATTGTGTGGCTTCATTTGTCAGGTAGTTTTAGGCAAAACGTGTGGTAATAACGTTATTAATGAATGACCTATTTGTAATATTTGCACTAGTCTATCTCACTTGTGTATTATGAGAAATATCACTCACCCAATAAAGCCCAAAACAATAAGAAAAGCGGTAGATAAGGGAATGGGGTTTCACTTTTATGTGTTTTTGTAGTGCTGTCATGCAAGCTATGTGGTTTTAACCAAATTTGAGTATACAGAAATATGATTTCTTAAGTATTTTGTATGCATGTCTTGATGTGTCATATTTTGCAGTGTTAACAATGCACTAATGTTAAAATTGCACCCATGTGTTAAGTACCCTTTTCTGCTTTTTTAGAACAATTCAGGAAAAAATGGGTCTGGGGAAGGTAACCCCTTACAGGAAATAAATAAATAAATAAATAAAAGAAAATTAATACACACATCTTTGCTGAAATCTATTGTGCTGTTGTTGTTAACAAGCCATGGTTAGTTTGCTCTGACTTTAGGATTGCAAGTGTCCTGGGACAGGAGAGGGTGTGAGTGGGAAACCCACAGCTGAAACTTGGCCCTGGTTTGTCCTCATGGATGAGGTGTTGGGACAGAGGCATTGCACCAACCCCCCTGTCCTCATAGCCTCAATCCCTGAGGACACATCAGGGCCGAGTTCAGTAGTGGGTGCCCACGGTGAGGAGGAGCCAGGGGCAGCAGCACCAGCACCCGCAGCAGCAGCAGGAGCACCAGCACCAGCATGAAGGCGGCGAGACAGGATGAGTTTTTGGACTTGATCAGAGAAGACATGCAACTAGAGTGGGAGGCAGAGGCGAGGAGAGCACAGGAGAGTAGGGAGAGAAACGAAAAATTCTGTACATTATTTTTATGTAACTTTAAATGTGTAAATAAAAGAGAATGAATTGTTCTGGACATTGTTTATTTTTGTAATGACAGTCATAATTCCTACATGAAACAAATTCTTCTATACCTTTTTTTTTCAAATAAAATTGGTAAATGAAAATCATTTGTTCTATAGGCTACATTAAAGTACTTTTTCCAACTATTTACAACATACGTTAAACATATCAAAATCAACATAAACATTTAAATTTACAGTACATAAAATAAGAAAAAAATGATGTAGACTCATATTCAGCTGAGCAGGGAGACCCTGGAGCTGCTGGACTGGGATGGGCTCCACAATAGAGACCCTGGTAAGACCTCCTGCTGGTGGGACATCATCTGGGATGGTCTCCAGAGTGTTTAAGTGCAAATTTCCACTATCCACTAAGTTGTCTACCAACAGGTTTGCAGGGCTGACTCAATCGACAGCTTTCTGAAAAAAGTACTTTTAATACTGCATTGGGGAAAAACTACTAAAACCTTAGTTAAGCAAAATTATCTTGCATACTCTAATGTACTTAAAGTATCAAGAGTAAAACTAAAGGTATGTATTCTGCCGGGGGAAAAAACTCCTTGTCAGGGTTTTTATGATGCGGTTTTGCATTTATATTAGGCTACTACTGCATTACTGCGTAGGCTATGTTGCATTTTACTTCTGTATATTTTCAAGGTTGTTACATTATATAATTTTGTGTAGTTTAATGTAAAATCATATTGTGAAAAAGTACTTCAGTAGGTTACTTCACATTTGAACGTGAATACTTAACGAAGTATGCAGTTTTGAAAATTAAAGTGACAAAATGTAGGCCTATTGTCACAATATTAACTAAATTGTTGCTAACTACACCCATATCAAAGGGCGCATCTGAAGTGCTTGGACCGGTCTAGCCTACGGAGGATTGTTCTCGTCGCCTGGCAACAGTGACAGCTGCCGATGGGCTAAACCGAAAATACATGACCTGGCAGTGCCGGGGGTGAAACATCCTCACCATGTCCTCCAGTGAAATATAAAACATAAAAATGACAATAGCCAATTCTGGTTCCATAGCTGTTTACTCAATTATATCAAATGAATTATCAGGATGGCAGCTGTCCTCTCGCACCGTTGCTTGGCGCCTGGAGCAGTGATCGGGAACACCTGGTTGCACAATTAGGAAATCCTACGAAGGCTACATGGTGCGTCCTTCGAAGGATGCAGCCTTCACATTGGGACACAGCTATTCTCCGTGTGTGGATTACAAGAGTTACTTGTGTTTTGAGCAAAGAAGTAAATAAGATGTTTTTCATTTTTGTTTTTTTAACTGGGTATTTTCTAGTGAACTCATCCCTCTTGGTTATATGCAGCCAGTGAGGTAGGCTATGTGTATTACATTTGTATTTCCAGAGTGTATTTGTATTTACCTCTTTATAGTGTATGTGAACGTGTTTATCTTTTACATTGACATACGTTGATGGTGGATTTCATTGACGGTGAATGTGATGACAAGTGCAGTAAATCCATCAGTAACCAGAACCATGGTGTCGTTTATTTCCTGGAGGGAGTGATAATGATCATGTTGTTAACTGCAACATTTGTTATTTAGTACAAATGCATATATTGCCTGGACCATATTAATGTTTACTATTTTTAAAATTTAAACGAAAAGAGGCAGGGTTGACTCTTATATTTCGTTTTGTTATGCATGCAGTCAGAACAGGTGATAGTCAATCAGCAGTCAACAATGCATACTAGGAAGCAAGTACGTGAGTCCATAAACATACAAAAGGGGGCGCTGAAACTTGAGGAAGGATAATACAGAAGGGCTGGCTACCGTAACAATTAAAATGGGTTCTTTATTTATACATAAAATTATGATTTGGCTGTTATGACAAGGTTTTACCTCTGGCACGGGTTATAGGGATCATGATCACGATAAAGGGTAAAGGGTGAAGTTTTTTTTAAATATAGCTCACAGATGATGAAACTCACAGATAAACACCACAACGTATTAACGAGATAGGTCACCACTAGTGAAAAACAAAAAAAGCTAAGTATACTTGCAGCCAGACAATTATCAGTATACTTCAAGTCTGTTAATGATTAGTAAACTTGAAGTTTGTTATTTTGAAACAACTAATTTTGTACTACGTATATTTTAGTAGTAATTAAATTGTAGTAAAGCATAACTTTAAGAGTATTTAGTGTACTTTTGTGTTCTAAATTGAAACAGCTTTAAGTATACTTCGTATACTTTAAGTATATGCCTGTGTAGGGACTAATTACATGCTTGATTAGTGATATTAAAGTGTACTTTATTTGTGTTACAAGTACATTACAAATTCATTATGAGTGTCTTCAAAACATACAAGCAATATTCCATAAGTGGATTTATATATATTTTTTATGTTAATTTTATTTTTTTTTATTTTTTTTTCGTTTTCGCCTTTTATTAGGATAGGACAGCAGCTAGACAGGAAGTGAGGTGGGAGAGGAAAGGTCCACGAGCCGGGACTCGAACTCTGGTCGACTGAAGCATATGTCGGTGCACTTGCCCACAAGGCTATCAAATGTATATTATTAGATAATTAAAACTTAGCTATACTTTGTACAAAATACTATTGTATACCATAATGTATTTTGAGAGTATAATTTCAATACATTGTTACAATGATCATTTCCACACACAGTTAAAATATACCTAAATATATATTTTTAATAAAGTGCAAATAAATACACTTTAAAAAAAAAACTGAATTTTCACTTCAAGTATATTTTTCTAAAATATATTTGTAGAAAATATACTAAAGTTCAATTATTTTAAAGTTGTATTGTGAAAATATAACTATTTTCTATTGAAAAGGGGAATATATTTTAAATACAATAAAGTATACTTTTTTTTCACTAGGTTGTTTCAACTGACTAAATCTCACAGATGAAGATAGTCAGACGAAATAAGAAAAATTAAGACCTACAAGCATACTTTCCTGAGGTAAAATTAATGTTGTTTACCTGTTTTTAAATTTTTTTTTTAATTTTTGGCTTTCCGACACTTTCCAACGTTTATCTATGTTTAAATGCTGTAACTAGCAGTAATGAGGGAGAGATGATTGGTTCACTCACGCTGAATTTTCTCATGTTGAGCGCTGAAAGACAAAATCAAAAGGTTCCTCTTTCATCTAAGAGTAAAAAGTGCTAAATGTTGCAACAGCAATTCATCTTTTTTAGGGGGAGAAAGGGGACAGTTGCAACACTTTTGCATTTCTTTGAGTTTCTCAGAGAGTTTGTATTGGAAAGCCAGACATTTTATACGAAAACACCCACATCTGTCAGCAAACTACCCACACTGCTGCAACATGTGTACATGATAATATATGTCCAATTTATACTTTAATAGACCAGGTCAAATGTTGCAACAGACTGCATAATAGGGGATGGTTACAACATTCATTAAAATGTAATAAAATCATTCTTTAACATCATGTATTTTTATTTTACTGGTGCACAGACAGGGCCTTCACTAAGTTAAATTGGCTGCATAAAGAAAAAGACTAGTAAAAGACTAGTAACATTTTAAAATAAAAAGTAACAATCAGGTTTTGGTAAATTATTATAAGTTATTTACTTGAAGTATTCCTCATCTTGAGAGTTTGTCTATCACGTTAGGTGACAAAATGCAAGGGTGTAATTTTTCTGGTGTATTGGAAAGTGGGGGGCATTTACAACATGGCTTATTTCTCCAATCAGGAAAGAGCTAGAGAGATGATATTCACACATGCTCAGTTAGCCCCCCTTCCTTCCTGGAAGAAAGCAGCCACATGTGACCAATCCTTCTGCAAAAAATACATTCCAAGTTAATTTTTTTTTTTTTTTTTATGATCAGACTTTATTTTCATAGTCAAAACTGAAGCATTGTAAAGTCATATAATTGTAATCATTGTTTTCTTAGCTTCTAAAATACATAGCTAGCATGTGTCAAGATAACAGAACAGGTTTTATCAGGTCTTCCCTTATCACAACATTGATAAGTTATATTTGTTATTAGTTTCACTTTCATGGACTTTTACACTGTAAAATCTGATTAGTTGGACTTACTTTAAAAAAAGCATGCAAACCGATTGCCTTAAAAAAACAAGTCAAGTTAAATAGGAATAGTATGTGGTACTGAAAAATGCTTAGTTAGTATAGTTCACTTACACAAGAGTTCTAGTAACTAAGAAAGAACTGTAGAGAGTACTTGATAATTTACTTTAAATAAAATATAATTGTTACCATTGTTGTGTTTTGCAGGCTGAATGTTGAAGTATGTGTGACTCAAGTATGATCAATTGCAAGATTGCCACAAATATAGAGGGATTATATAAACCCAATTAAAAGTTTCACAAGGTGTTTAGGACATAAGTGTTAGCAACAAAATTATAAAAGATCATTAATTGACATGAAATATAGTTATATTATACATCATTCATTCATTCATATATATATACTTCTCTTCCTTTGAAACCAAATAACTGATTTCTTGTTGCAATCGTTGTATCAATGGGAAGAGAATTACAATAGTATAAATGAAGTTCCAAGTGCCCAACCAAAGGGATAACTATAATCGCCATAATGGTGACTAAAACATTTTAGGAAAATCAACATCAATTTATGAAGTCAACTTATGTGATGTTCTCTCAAATTTTTCAGTTGTATTAAAATTTCAACATTTAAGATGACTTTGGGAAATGAGTGAATGCAAACATAGAAAAATAACTGCAGAAGTGGAGGATATGAGTGAAAAGTCCATTAAGATTTTCCCCGCCTCAAAAATCACACTCAAACCAATCAGTTAATCTTAACTTGGGATTTCTTAGTAAACAAAGCATAGTATGTGAATAGTACAGGTTACTAGATTTTTACAATTAAGTTAGGACATTAAGTAAAGTTAACTAAATAGTGTTAGTTAGAATCACTGTTGGATTTTACAGTGCCATGGAGACAAACGCGTAGCGGGAGCTTAACAAAGGAAGACTGTCTGGTATACTTAAGACTGGTGTTTATCTGTGAGTTTCATCATCTGTGAGCTATATGAAAAAAACCTCTACCCTTTATCCTTTATCCTTTATCGTGATCCCGACAACCCGTGGCAGATGCAAAACCTTGTCATAACAGCAAAATTATAATTTTATGTATTAATAAAGAACCCATTTTAATAGTCAGGTCTCTCCCCTTTTTTATTTAAGTAAAAATCTATCTAGGCATATATTTGATCTGTTCTGTGTTTTCAGTAAATGCCACATGATAGGAAATGCACAAGAGAAAGGGGTTTCCCGCTGTTCTGATGTTAGCAGCAAACATACTGAAGCATAAAGGCAAGACACTGAGTCTGAGGCTAAAGACTTTGCCATTTGCCACATAATACATTACAAGAATATATAAGAATATGATCAAACATTGACTTTATCACACAGTTACAACATTCACTTCCACACAGTTCAGTAAGCTTTCACAGAAGTATTATTACATTTTTGGCTTTATCCCAATTCACCCCTTGCCCCTACCCCTTGCCCCTACCCCTTGGCCCTACCCCCCCCCCCCCCCCCCCCCTGTTTTGCGCGTTCCCGTGAAGGGGTAGGGTTGTCTCAATTTTCTTTTGGATGAAGGGGTAGGGGAAGGGGTAGGGGTAGGGGGAAGGGCCAGATAGCCCTTGAAACGAAGATTTTTCGGGACCACAGTTCAAACGAAGGGGTATGAGAAATGTACCTGCATACACCGGCTACAGAGGCAACATGACTGCCAATAATCATTTTCTTTATGTCACATTCAATCTTGTGTTCATATTTACGGTCATGGTCTTCAAAGAAACGTTTGCAAAAACATTCGTTAACGATAGTCCCGCAACATATTTTCATGTCTGATAACTGGTGAATTTAATTGCAGCAGGAAATTGGCTTATCTTTTACTGTACGTTACGTCTGCTATGAACGCATTGTTTTCTTGTGGTTATATGTGGACACGATATAAACGAACAGTGCTTACACAGTTTTGTGCTTTTTGCAACATGATCAACCAGTCTTGTATGTTCTTTATCAAATAGGGACACCTGAGGAAACCCGGAGGCTCATTCGTTTTCGCGCTGACAACGAGCAACGTTTCCTGAAGTCCAAAAATACTTAGGCATCGAAGATATCGTCATCTCCGTTGTTTTCTGCGAACTTCAGAAGAAAAAATGCAAAAAAAATAGCGGTAACCCACGCAATTGAGATGACTACAGCTGACGACGGCATCTTGGAAGTTTGTGATAAACATTGGTGCATCTCCTGTGATGTAGGCGCTAGCAACGACGTATAATGACGTGTAACGGTGTAGTAGTGGTGTCCCATTTCATAGGGGAATATTTTCACCCCTACGCCTTGCCACTCTGTTTCATGGGGCAAGGGTAAGGGGTAGGCGAAGGGTTAGGGGTAGGCGAATGGGTATAAAATAGAATTGGGATTGGGCCTTAATGTGGTGATTCATTGTTACTCGTGCACATCTGCTTTGATGGGTTCCTGTAAAGCAGGGGTGGGGAACGTTGGTCCTGGAGAGCCACTGTCCTGCAGAGTTTAGTTCCAACCCTAATCAAACACACCTGAACCATCTAATCAATGTCTTCAGGATCACTAAGGCTACAATCAGGTGAGTTTTTTTTCAGGGTTGGAGCTAAACTCTGCAGGACAGTGGCTCTCCAGGACCAACGTTCCCCACCCCTGCTGTAAAGCAAAAGTGGAGATATGTGGAGATATGATGGATATTCAAAATGTGCAAGTACTACAGCAGAACAATCCACTGGTAAGTCCAGTGTGATGTGGAAATCTGCTGTAATAATTTACTGAAAGTAGGGTGGCCATAGGTCTGGATTTTGGCCGGACAGTCCGGATTTTAAGCCCCCGGTGCGCAGCCTCAAGCCGGACACTCATTTGTCCTCCTTTTTGGAGTTACACTGAATCGGCCTAAACAAAAACTCTCTAGAATCTTTATTGGGGCGCAGCAGCATAGCGTCTAATGCTGTAAGATCTCTGGTCAAACAAATTGATTGGCTGAAAGCGGTGTCAATTAAATATATGATATATCATTGGTTGAAGTTTGTATATATATATATATATATATATATATATATATATATATATATATATATATATATATTCAAGTTCAAGTATATTTTCTGTCAATTCTCTCCCTATGTGGGAAGAAACGAAACAGTTTCTCTGTAGCACCAGTAAAAAACAAACATATATTACAAGACAACATATATCACACTTGAACAAAGACACATCTGACAATAACTAATAATATAATAAAATAATGAGTAAACAGCAATGTCCTGGAAGTGTTAATCAAAAATATATAATTAGTTTATCATTCCAGTATTTACTAATGGAATTAGTTGTATTTCATTTATGTATGTTTAAACCATTTATTAATATTAAGCCAAAAATGTGTTTTAAAGTGTAAGTTGCAGGTTAACCACCACAGCCAATTAATGTGTAAATTAAAGTGCTCTATATGTATATATTTAACTATTTCTGTCTTAAAATGCGTTAAAATAACATTTATTGGGGTTTCTTCAAAGGTAGCGTGTTTTTTCAGTTACTGGGTGATGACGTCACAAGAGGAACTCGCAACCCATACTCCGCTAGATTCTTACTGTATTATGGCTATTTGGGTTCTCGTTCTGACTGAGGAAGTGGGAAACCATCAAATTCTTTATGGACCACAGCCCTACAATTTTTAACCGGTCAGGCGTGAGAGAGGGGAGCCATGACACTCAAAGAGTTATTAATGCTTGATGTGAGGAGAATTAGTGGAGGGTTGGCCAGGTGTCCTGGTGAGTAACGTTAGCAACGTTAGAGCTAGTCTAGCCTTGTGCAAACTTAACCCGGATAATATAACGGAACAAGCAAGTCTTTTCAAAATATTGCCGTCATGTAGAATAGCAAGGAGGGACAACGACTGAACTGAAGACATTATTTACTTACAGTAAGTCAGTCCAAATCAGAGCTGTAACGTTAGAGATGCACACACTGCACAGGCATCAATCGCTAGTCTCATCGACGCCTCAAACGTCTTGTAATACCCTTCCTCAATCCACGCGTTATCAATTTCTCACGATTTAATTAGCGATGTTTATTGTCAGAAAAGAAAAAGAGAGATCAATGTCCCCATCACTGTGTTTGTGTGGGCTATCAGCAGTGGAGAGTGTGTGCTGCCGTGAGGTGAACGCGTTTTGGAGTTTAGTGGAACAGCTCAACCCGCGACCGGCTGACCTGACGTGCCTGAACCCGTTTGTTTTGCGAATAGCTTATTCTCATTTCAGGCAGGATCACGGTCCCCTTGAAGTCAGCACACACGAGTAAGTTTACAATGGAGTTATTTTATCCATAATTTTTTTTATCAAATAAAACATACAACCAACTTTTCTGAAGTTATGTAAGGCATCTATAGCTGCTAGCGTACGGTAACTCTACTAGTGAGTTCCTCTTATGACGTCACGCCCCATCTAGTGCAAGGGAGCGGGAGCGGTTAAAACCACTGTTAAAAGTGCCAACTTTTCATATTATATCAGCATTTTGGTATACAAAACAATGGTGGGCGGTTCTTATCTTTATGTTTAATAAACACATTGCATTATCTTCGTGAAAAATTTAACCTGCAACTTACACTTTAATATCACTATTCGTAAGGATCATATGATCACTGTATGGTATCCGTCTTTAAGATATTTAAAGTGCACCTATAGTAAACCTGCAATAGTTCTACTTTAGCACAATCAGATATACTTAAGTATATATTAAGTTGAACTTCAGCACTATTTCTGGATAACTAAAGTACACCAAGTACAAAATTAGTTGTTCCAATTTAGTATACTAAAAGTACAATTGCAGGGTTTTTATAATAAGTACATAAATATGTAAATGCATTTGTAGTATATTTAGCATAAAATAAATGTATTTCAATTATATTTTTGTATATTTATTTGTCACTAGGGTAGACATGATGCAAAGAAAAATATATTTAATATTCTACATAGTTATTGTGATAGCCTATCTATTGGAATTTGCAGTTGCACATTTACATTCTTATCAGTTCTGATAAGTCCTGATTGTCACGCTTCTGTTCAGTTAGTTTCATTGTCATAAATTTCTAGTGTGTGACACTGATATTATACTGATATCATGGACATGTTAACTGATTATTCACACATGTGTCTGTGACATACATTGACTGTGCAGATAATGTTTCAGAGGCAAAAGTGCTATTGACTCCCTTGAGATCAATCAAATTGAAATACCTTGAAAGTGAGCTGCAATTTACTGGCCTCTTAGTTTGGTTCATTATGACACCTTCTTACTGAGGTCTTACTGTGGTGATATTAGCAGGGGTGCACATGACTCTTTTGGTCTGGTTCTCAAGGGAGCACCTGGAGATGTTGCTTGGTACTCAGACTTTACGTGGCACACTTATCATACAAGCTCCTTAAGTGTAAAATAACACTATTTGCTCACTGTAGAAATTAAATATAGGTTCATCTTTGTTCATTTTATTAACATTAATGACACAGACAACAGAAGGAATTTTAGGCTGCTGTCACTTTAAGATCGAATGCACTGACCGAATATACTGATACTTCTATGGCGGCCGAGGAATATGCTTCTAAATGCAAGAATTATGTTTTAATTTACTCAAATAGCTAGAGAAACATGTGTTAAAAGACATGGATTTCTTTCTTTCTTAAAAACATGAACTTGACACTACGCGGCTTCATTTGTTAGGTGGTCTGAGGCTAAACTTGTTCTAATATTTTGTTTTGTTTTAGGGAACAAGGTAGCCTGGCTAACGTCAGACCAAGTCTCATTTGAGACTTGGTCTGGGAACCACGTGTTCATTTTCTCGTATTTGAGGCGTGGTTTATGAATGCCCAGAGCCGTTTATTGGGCGCTATGAATGTCTATCAAATGCGCCTGTACGTAGCTCATAGCCAATCGCTTCAATTATACCAGATGACGTATGCAGAGTGACAGAAATTCGACGAGGAAAAAGACGATGAGACAAAGATTTATTTGTACACGATGGCGTTTAGCGAATATTACCATTTGTGCAAGATAAACATGAGGGTAGAAGGTAACGTCGAGTCTGATGTCATGTTGGATCCATAGATATAAACAAACTGCTTCGGTGTCGTCATCGTCTTGCTGCTCCCTCCCCGTTCTGTGATTGGTTCCCTTTTTCAGGGGAAAATTTGGTCCATGGTGTCCAGACTGCCTAGCAGCGTGAATAAAATCGCGCTGCGAGCAAGGCAGTATGGGGAAACCCAGGCTAGGAACAAGGAGCAGACAGCTGAGTTTTTTACTTTGAATTATTTACCAGGGGGAAAAACTCCTAGAACTGTTTACAACATAACTTGCATTTAAGATCAGAAAAACAACAATTACATTTTTAATTAACAGTATATAAAACAGATTGGGGAAAAAAAAAATCTGTAAAATTTTATTGAGCTGAACAGGAAGACTCTGGTGGTGCTGCTGGACCGGGATAGGCTGCCACACACAATAGAGACCCTGGTAAGGCCTCTGCCAGCGGGACATCATCTGGGATGAGTGCATATTTCCAAGATCCACTGCGTTGTCTTCCAACAAGTTTGCAAAGGCTGACTTAGTAGATTGCTGCCATGTCTCTAAGATGTTTTCAGAAAGTGGGAAGAATATATGAAATTAACTTATCCTCAAAAATCCAACTTATTGAAAAATCTAAATTGAGTCCCGGGAGTTGTTCAATGTATAGTCTGGTTTTGTCGCCTAGCAACTGTGACCACTGCCATTGATGAGTGGCAGTAACGTTTGAACTGGACTTTTAAAGTTATATTAAATTGCCTAAAAACAAAACAGGGTAGAAAACCTATCTAAAAATGTTCACCTTGGTCTGTTTATGTACTTAATAAATAATAACTATATAAAATCGCATGTTGCTAACATATAAGTCAACATTTGAACCTATATTGTATTTTTTCATTTGTATCATTAGATACATTAGATTATTCTAGTGAACTGAAACCCAATACTTTCATTTAAAAGTGTAATCTGGCAATTTGTCTGTCATCACCGGCACGCAATGAATCCTGGGGTAGGCAAGGCCGTGAAGGATCCATCTGTTGTGTCCTTCATTTCACTGGAAAAGAAGGCCGCATTTGTTGGCCGCATTTGAAGGAGCCTTCGAAAGAGCCTTTGAATTGGGACAGCCTTCGTCGCACCGCGGTGATGCAATCGGCTATACCTTCCACTTTTACAAGTCTCAGTGCGTCTAGCGAAGGACACGGCCTTCAAAGGATACATGTACCAACACAAAACAAGAGTTCAGATGGCACGCAAGAGCTAGTAGCCTAAACGCTGAGTTTCGGTTAATTTTTGTGATGTGCTCCACAAGCTCCACGGAAAGGAAACATCCTGTTTGTTTTCTTTATTTTACAAAAGTACAATGTTTTGTTTTTATTGTGAGTGTACACAAATATAAACATACTCTTTACAGGTTTCGAATGATGTCTGGCATTTGGCATTGAACTGATTTGTGTCGTGGAAGTCTCTCACTACTGTTCAGTGATGAAATATTCATGTCCTGGAAATGGGAAGCCGCAGGTTTCTCTTCACTCGCTGTCTCCTCCTGAAAAGGAGAAGTAGGCTATTTTTCTCCTTCACGCTCACTGTCATGGGCTATGTTCCATTCAGCTTAAACACTCCCAAGAAACTCCAGGACACAGTTGTCACAGTGTCTGGTTTATGTTCCTTGGGTCACCACTAGATGTCCTCCTTCCTCACGGTGTCCAGCACACTCTTGCACTACATTCCCCATGATCCTTGTCTGTTCATTGCACTCAGCTGTCCCTCATCACTGATCATTGCACTCAGCCTGTTTCCCATTATCATTGTCGTTTCCCTGTGTATAAATACCCTGCCTGTTTTGTGTTTGTTACGGATTCCTTGTTTTTCATCACGCCACTTGTGAGGTCTGTTCCACTTGTTGTTCCTGTTTATTGTTTTATGTTTTTGGACTGCTTTTTTTTGTATTTTTGACCCTTGCCTGGACTAGTTTCTGATTACGGATTTCCCTATTAAAATTCCATTTTGCATTATTGGATCTTCCTGTGTTTCCCTGAGTGTGGATCGTGACAGAAGGAATCCGTCAAGAATAAAGATCCAGCATTATGGGGTTTCGTATCTCTCCCCCTAAGACGGAGAAGGAGAGGAGGGGACGGGTCCAAAATTTGATGCTTCTACGCCAGCAAGGCCAGACGGTGAATTGTCTGGCTCAGACTTTTTGGACCCTCTCTAGAGGCATGGACTACAACGATGCAGCTTTAAAGGATTTTTTTAATGGCTGCCTGGATGACCCATTGCCTGGGTGGGAGATGAAGGGGTTGGAGGTCCTGGACTTTTGGGGGTTCACCAAATACCTCCATCATCGGAGCCAGTGGGACACACCAGTCACGCCAACCATCAAGCCAACCACCGGATCTGTCTATTGCTGTCCAGGACTGGTTTCCAGCGTGGCCGATTCTCCGCTGATGTCAGCGCGTGTTGCCAGGAGGGCCATCGTGTCTAAGTCTTGTCCCACCAAGACCGTCCTGCATGAGTATCTTCCCACCGAGCCTGCACTTCACGTCACGTCTGCCCAGCCAGAGACTGTTCACGTCACGTCTGCCCAGCCAGAGACTGTTCACGTCACGTCTGCCCAGCCAGAGACTGTTCACGTCACGTCTGCCCAGCCAGAGACTGTTCACGTCACGTCTGCCCAGCCAGAGACTGTTCACGTCACGTCTGCCCAGCCAGAGACTGTTCACGTCACGTCTGCCGAGCCGGTGTCTTTGGACAAGATGGCCGCCGCCGAGAGTGTTCCCTTCACGTCTGCCGAGCCTGTGTCTTCGGACAAGATGGCCGCCGCCGAGAGTGTTCCCGTCACGTCTGCCGAGCCTGTGTCTTCGGACAAGATGGCCGCTGCCGAGCCGGAGCCAGTGTCGGTTCCTGAGCCGGAGCCAGTGTCGGTTCCTGAGCCGGAGCCGGAGCCAGTGTCGGTTCCTGAGCCGGAGCCAGTGTCGGTTCCTGAGCCGGAGCCAGTGTCGGTTCCTGAGCCGGAGCCAGTGTCGGTTCCTGAGCCGGAGCCAGTGTCGGTTCCTGAGCCGGAGCCAGTGTCGGTTCCTGAGCCGGAGCCAGTGTCGGTTCCTATGTCTGTTCCTGTGTCTGTTCCTGTACCTATGTCTGTTCCTGAGCCGGTGAGGTCTGTTCCTGAGCCGGTGGTGCCAGTTCCAGTGCCTGAGCCGGTGGTGCCAGTTCCAGTGCCTGAGCCGCTGGTGCCAGTTCCTGGGCCTGAGCCCTGGCCGCCCGAGAGGCCTTCTCCGCCCTGGCCGCCCGAGGGGTCGTCTCCGCCGTGGCCGCCCGAGGGGTCGTCTCCGCCCTGGCCGCCCGAGGGGTCTTCTCCGCCCTGGCCGCCCGAGGGGTCTTCTCCGCCCTGGCCGCCCGAGGGGTCTTCTCCGCCCTGGCCGCCCGAGGGGTCTTCTCCGCCCTGGCCGCCCGAGGGGTCTTCTCCGCCCTGGCCGCCCGAGGGAGAGTCTCCGCCCTGGCCGCCCGAGGGAGAGTCTCCGCCCTGGCCGCCCGAGGGAGAGTCTCCGCCCTGGCCGCCCGAGGGAGAGTCTCCGTCCTGGCCGGCCGATGGACCCTCTGCTCCGTCCTGGCCGCCCGATGGACTCTCTGCTCCGCCCTGGCCGCCCGATGGACTGTCGTCCCCGTCCTGGCCGCCAGATGAGCTGTCACTCCCTGTTTCTGTTCCCCTCCATGGACCTGGCCCCCCATCCCTCCCCCTGATCCTCCACCGTTCCACCTCCCGCCTGGACTCTTGTTTTGTTTGTTTCTATGTCTTGGAGCGTCTGGTAGCCGCTCCGTAGAAGGGGGGTCATGTCACAGTGTCTGGTTTATGTTCCTTGGGTCACCACTAGATGTCCTCCTTCCTCACGGTGTCCAGCACACTCTTGCACTACATTCCCCATGATCCTTGTCTGTTCATTGCACTCAGCTGTCCCTCATCACTGATCATTGCACTCAGCCTGTTTCCCATTATCATTGTCGTTTCCCTGTGTATAAATACCCTGCCTGTTTTGTGTTTGTTACGGATTCCTTGTTTTTCATCACGCCACTTGTGAGGTCTGTTCCACTTGTTGTTCCTGTTTATTGTTTTATGTTTTTGGACTGCTTTTTTTTGTATTTTTGACCCTTGCCTGGACTAGTTTCTGATTACGGATTTCCCTATTAAAATTCCATTTTGCATTATTGGATCTTCCTGTGTTTCCCTGAGTGTGGATCGTGACAACAGTTGATTCATTTCCATGAAGTTTACTGGGAATTTTGTGAAACTGCAATACAGTACAATGAGATGTCTATATTATTAATCGAACCCAAATACACAGTAACAGTGTAAATAGCACCACTTAGCTAACATAGCAGTGTAGCCTATATGATCAACACAATCAAGCTAGTAGAAACAACCAGCAGCAATAAACAAAGCTAATTTAGCCGTCTCAACAATCTTACAAAATTAAAAGTAAGCAGTAACCAAATATTACACGATGAGAAGTACTTACAGACGTTGCCTTAGCAAAAAGGGAGAAGGAAAAGCGATCGACTCAGAAAGGACTGATAGAGCTCACACATTCCTGTAGCTGATTACCGCATGGCAATTTTACTTCCTGTTTCCCAACATGCACTAGTACTAAATTACTATGGTTACAAGATAAACAAACCACACTGAACTGCTGAAACAAACACATTTTCAAGGGGCATGACACTCACCTTGATTTCTTAAATTATTTTATATTAAACTGCATCTGCCACTGTCACCACATTAATGAACTCTCATGCGCAAAGAAAACGAGAGTGTAGGCTACGCACAACACATTAATCAAACGTTAATAAGTTTGAAACCGTTGCATTTAACCGCACAGCCTTGGTTAATTCTAGAGTAACATATCAACAATTACTTCTTTTTCTTTTAAGCAATCAGGAATCTGTATAGCCGGATATGTAAATGTACCGAACTCGGATCGAACTGTGACCCCAAGACTCCGAATGTATCTAGTCACTTGATTTTTTCTATTTAACTCTTTACTCTAATTATACTTGTTCATTCAGATTTTAATTTCACTCAGGGTCTCAAGCCAGCCATGTACGTGGGGATCCAACAGTCATAAAACTCGCCAGTCTTGGTCACTAGTCATGTCATGTCAGGAAAATAAATCTGTGATGCAAACAGAGCTCATTTTGGCTGTACAGCAGCTCTAAAAGAAAATACTGTCAGTGTTGATTAATTTACATTGTAAAGCTCTTCAATTATTAAATTAGTTTCATTTCAGAAAAAATAAATAATTCTGAGTTTATGAAAGACACTGAGCTTTACTGGCTGATCTGGCTACAGAATTGTGCTGGGCCTTTTGCAACAATATCTTTAAAAACTCAGACCAAGAAAACACATATTGTTAATGATGTGATTACAGATCATAACCTAGATTTGCTGTGTTTGACAGAAACCTTTGCCAAAACCAGACGATTACATTACTTTAAATGAGTATACTTAATTTAGCCAAGGCTGCAAAGCAAACTCCCTGTTACAAATATAGTAGAACTATCACTTCTACCACTAAAGATTGTTTCATAAATAATTTTCCTGATCAGTTTCATCTCCTCAGCATGTGGTGCTCACGGACCATACCGGTTTCACACGGACAGGCACTTGTTAGTGTGGCATCATGGGTAAAAAGTTCCCACAGCGTCTTGACGCATCTCGAAGATACTCCCTGCATGCCTTTGATCGACTTGCTTCAGCCTATCAGAAGCTAGCTTTCTTTGTTCTGGGTATGCCTTGTAGTTCTGTCACACCATTGGACTGATTTCACACATGCTTCACGATGCAGTCACGTAGAGACGCTCCCTGAAATTAGTGTCATGAAAACTGTTCTGAGACATGCACTTATGACTGCACATGTGCATTGGCTGGTCCAGCCTAAAAGAAACGAAACAATTTTTTTTGTCATGATTTAAAACAGTTGCTGTCAGATTGACTTCTGATATGAAATTTAATTGTAAGCCTGGTGAACAGCTTTTTAGAATTTGATAGGCGTTTCAAACATGGTCGCTGAGTGAAATGACTTGATTAAAGGGACTCTAGTAAACTGAATTGATGGAGGGGGTATACATTCTTTTGAGTCCCTTTTCGGGATTCCAACAAGTCTGCATAATGTACAATTATTGTAACCTTTATTTCTATGCTTCTATCTTGTTCCTAGTAATCCTACATAAGACAAGTGTCTTGGAAAATACATGGATGGATGGATGGATGGATATACACACACACCAGAGGTGTCAAGTAACGAAGTACAAATACTTCGTTACCTTACTTAAGTAGAAATTTGGGGTATCTATACTTTACTGGAGTAATTATTTTTCAGACGACTTTTTACTTGTACTCCTTACATTTTGACGCAATTATCTGTACTTTCTACTCCTTACATTTTAAAAATAGCCTCGTTACTCCTATTTAATTTCGGCTTGTTTTCATTCCGGCGTGTCGTCGTTAAAAAAAAAAAAAAGAAAAAAAAAATTTGGCCAATTACACAAACGGTTTAGATCTGACTCCCGCCTCCTGAATAGACATCGCTAATCTGATTGGCGTTGTGGTGTCTTTCTAACTTGTGAGAGGCTGTAGTCATATTTGGTTGTGCGCAGTGGCAAAAGTCCTCCGAAGGAAACGTTGATGCGGTAAGCAAGGGAGAAAGCGGGCCAAAGCGCGAGGGCCAAAGCGCGAGGGACAAAGCGGGGCACATCGCGTCAAATATTGCTTGAGAGAGAGAGAGAGAGAGAGAGAGAGAGAGAGAGAGAGAGAGAGAGAGAGAGAGAATTTTTTCCTTACATTACTTTTATACTTTAAGTAGTTTTGAAACAAGTACTCTTATACTTTTACTTGAGTAAAAAGCTTGAGTTGATACTTCAACTTCTACAGAAGTCTTTTTAAACCCTAGTATCTATACTTCTACCTGAGTACTGAATGTGAATACTTTTGACACCTCTGACACACACATACACACACACATACATACACACACACATACATATGTATATATATATATATATATATATATATATATTGTTTTATGGTGTGTCCTTTAACCTTTACACCTTTTACCTATTTATTTATTATTCTCAGGTAGGTAAGGAAAGTCGAATCTGGACAAAACTATAAGCATTCAAAAATACTTACAATTAGTTCAGCAGACTTCCCTGTGGTCAGTTCTTGCTTAAGGCTCTTAAATTATAACTCAGGTAGACAATCTCTTGCCAATAATATAATATAAGTTTCTCTGCTTTCTTCTCCTAATTGTCTGCAACACATACCTTAACTAGTACATTTTCCATTTATCATAAAAACTATTTCTAATACATAAGTACTTTCTACTCTAAATCAGTCAATACATACATTTCATGCAAGTAAGTAGTTTTCTTAATAACAGTGAAATCACACAATACATATCTTTTTCAGCATCAATAACAGGGTTACATACATCTATTCAAGCAAAAGCATTATTATTACTTAGGTTACATCAATTCAAAGCAAATCAAGCATTAATCAAGGCAGTATAATTGCAAAATCATCCTCTACATTAACAATATATATATATATATATATATACAGGTGCTGGTCATAAAATTAGAATATCATCAAAAAGTTGATTTATTTCAAGAATTCAACTTAACAGGTGAAACTAATATATTATATAGACTCATTACATGCAAAGTGAGATATTTCAAGCCTTTATTTGTTATAATTTTGATGATTATGGCTTACAGATTATGAAACCCATGAAATCAAAATCCCAGAAAATTAGAATATTCCATGAAATCACACAGTAATTACACAGTGATACCATGGTCATTGAACCAGGTTTTGGTTCTTTTGGCAGTGTGGGCCGGTGCAAATCCTGCTGGAAAATGAAGTCAGCATCTCCATAAAGCTTGTCTGCTGAAGGAAGCATGAAGTGCTCTGGAAATGTCCTGGTAGACGGCTGCGTTGAGTGGACAGCACAGTGGACCAACACCAGCTGATGACATGGATCCCCAAACCAACACAGACTGTGGAAACTGCACACCGGACTTCAAGCATCTTGGATTGTGTGCCTCTCCATTCTTCCTCCAGACTCTGGGACCTTGGTTTCCAAATGAGATGCAAAATTTGCTCTCATCAGAAAAGAGGACTTTGGTCCACTGTGCTTTATTAAATCCAGAGTCAACGCAGCCGTCTACCAGGACATTTTTAGAGCACTTCATGCTTCCTTCATTTTCCAGCAGGATTTGCAAAATTATTCTAATTTTATGACCAGCACCTGTATATATATATATATATATATATATATATATATATATACACTCACCTAAAGGATTATTAGGAACACCATACTAATACTGTGTTTGACCCCCTTTCGCCTTCAGAACTGCCTTAATTCTACGTGGCATTGATTCAACAAGGTGCTGAAAGCATTCTTTAGAAATGTTGGCCCATATTGATAGGATGGCATCTTGCAGTTGATGGAGATTTGTGGGATGCACATCCAGGGCATGAAGCTCCCGTTCCACCACATCCCAAAGATGCTCTATTGGGTTGAGATCTGGTGACTGTGGGGGCCATTTTAGTACAGTGAACTCATTGTCATGTTCAAGAAACCAATTTGAAATGATTTGAGCTTTGTGACATGGTGCATTATCCTGCTGGAAGTAGCCATCAGAGGATGGGTACATGGTGGTCATAAAGGGATGGACATGGTCAGAAACAATGCTCAGGTAGACCGTGGCATTTAAACGATGCCCAACTGGCACTAAGGGGCCTAAAGTGTGCCAAGAAAACATCCCCCACACCATTACACCACCACCACCAGCCTGCACAGTGGTAACAAGGCATGATGGATCCATGTTCTCATTCTGTTTACGCCAAATTCTGACTCTACCATCTGAATGTCTCAACAGAAATCGAGACTCATCAGACCAGGCAACATTTTTCCAGTCTTCAACTGTCCAATTTTGGTGAGCTCGTGCAAATTGTAGCCTCTTTTTCCTATTTGTAGTGGAGATGAGTGGTACCCGGTGGGGTCTTCTGCTGTTGTAGCCCATCCACCTCAAGGTTGTGCGTGTTGTGGCTTCAGAAATGCTTTGCTGCATACCTCGGTTGTAACGAGTGGTTATTTCAGTCAAAGTTGCTCTTCTATCAGCTTGAATCAGTCGGCCCATTCTCCTGACCTCTAGCATCAACAAGGCATTTTCACCCACAGGACTGCCGCATACTGAATGTTTTTCCCTTTTTACACCATTCTTTGTAAACCCTAGAAATGGTTGTGCGTGAAAATCCCAGTAACTGAGCAGATTGTGAAATACTCAGACCGGCCCGTCTGGCACCAACAACCATGCCACGCTCAAAATTGCTTAAATCACCTTTCTTTCCCATTCTGACATTCAGTTTGGAGTTCAGGAGATTGTCTTGACCAGGACCACACCCCTAAATGCATTGAAGCAACTGCCATGTGATTGGTTGATTAGATAATTGCATTAATGAGAAATTGAACAGGTGTTCCTAATACTCCTTTAGGTGAGTGTATGTATATATATATATATATATGTGTGTGTGTGTGTGTGTGTGTGTGTGTGTGTGTGTGTGTGTGTGTGTTCCTCAAAATAAGTTTTTTTTTTTTTTTTTATAATGTTCTTGAGATTGTGATCAAAATGATGAAACTCACCTAGATATCTTCTAGGTCATTTAAGATTTTGTCTTTCACAATGTCTAAAGTCCGATCGTTAATGATTTCAGAGAAAACAAAACGTATGGTTTTGTTAAACAGGATATATCATAAAACTTATGGTTTTGTTTAATCAGGATGTATCATGTCCCATCCAGTGTGTAAGTGTTGGACTAGTAAATTGCAGGAGTGAAATACTTAATTATTTAACTAGTTTCTCACCTATCCTCCTCACTGAATGGTCATCCCTAAAGCCTTTCCATTTAAATTGAATTTACTTCTGCAAAACAAAATATGATACTTCTGTGTTCTACAGAATAAAGAAAGTCATACAGGTTTTGAATGCCATGAGTGTGAGTGCGCATTGCAAGAGTTTCAGTATCAATCAATTAACTCGGTCTCCAATAAAAACAATTCACATTCATACAATTCACTGTGAGGTGGACGGATTACCTCGGCAAAGGAGAAGTGCTCACTAACACAGATTTAGACAGATTTGTGAACAATATTTGAGAGAAATAGGCCTTTTGTGTACATATAAAAAAGTCTTAGATCTTTGAGTTCAGCTCATGAAAAATGGGGGCAAAAACAAAAGTGTTGCATTCATGATTTCGTTCAGTGTATATTTTTTGTGTTAAATGATTTTGTGTTTTTTTTTTTTTTTGGCCGTTTTCACCTTTTATTAGGATAGGACAGCAGCTAGACAGGAAGTGAGGTGGGAGAGGAAAGGTCCATGAGCCGAGACTTGAACTTGGGTCTCTTGAAGCATATGTCGGTGCACTTGCCCACTTGGCTATCGTGGTGTGATGTATCGGAGTAAAAATTAATGAACTGCATACTTTGTGTTCAATAACAAATGTGCATTATTAGATAAATAAAAGACATACTTTGTACAAAATACTATTGTATACTATATTGTATTTTGAAAGTATACTTTCAATGCATTGCTACAGTGATCATTTCCAGCACACAGTTAAAATATACCTAAAATATATTTTTAATAAAGTGCAAATAAATACACTTTAAAAAAATAAACTGAATCTTCACTTCAAGTATATTTAATTTTTTTTATTTTTTTTATATACTTAAAAAAAGTTAAGTGTGTTAAAAGTTATATTGTGAAAATAGGTAAAAGCATGATGCTAATATACTTAAAATATATTTAAAGCTACAAAAAAAAAAAATTGTTAGTATATTTGAAATGTACTATTGAGAAAGGGAATATATTTCAAATACAATAAAGTATACTTTTTTTTCACTAGGGGACGTATCCTTACTCGATGAAGAATGAGACGGCCCAACGGTCGCTTGAAATTTAAAAGGCTGATTTGCGCTTCAGGGCAGTGACGAGTACACATGTTGTCCAGTGGTTGTCCAGATACCCTGGCACAACCACCCTGAACAGTGGTTCAGTGTCAACATTGTGACAACGCTGTAACAACCTTCACCACACAATGTAGTTATAGCAACCTTTTGGCCATGTTGTTAAAACGTTGTTAGAAGGTTGGGTATGTGTGCTGGGATTCTTACATCCAACAACAAAACACCTCAAAATCTTAGGAGACGTTCTTGTCTACACCTGCTCTAGCATCGAAACAATGTTGAACTGTGTACAGCTCACTCAGGGCGGGTCTATGCTAATACGGCAGTGTCCGTCAACAGTCGTGGGAGGGGCCTGTGCAAAGTGACATCACTTTGTCCAGAATGGCGAACGGCTTACACTGCTTATGATTTATGGGGATTTAAAAAAAACAACAACACTGGTTGGTTTTTTATTATTATAGGGTGGTTGTGTACACACACTGCCAACACACATTTATGTTCAAATACCATGTAAAAGTGAATTTTGCATAATAGGTCCCCAGTGCATAAAAGCCTGTTGAATTGCACTACTTGGAAAAAAAAAGAGAGAAAAACAAGGCATTAACCATGCTTATATTTTAATCCATTGTATTTTAAGGGCTTGCATTTTTATGGGCTGAAATTCAACATGGTTGAATATTTAAGCAGTGAATATTTCAATTCAAAACATTTTCAATATTAAAAATTCAATAATCCTTAAAAAAAAAATCCTTAAAATACCATGCATTAAAATGCAAGCATGGTTAATGCAATGCATATTTTTTTCAAGTAGTGCAATTCAACAGGCTTTTTGGTTTCAAAAACATTTGGCATTATTTTACTTCCATAATTATGCTCCTGCAATGAGGTTTAATAAAGATGAGAGAATTTCTGTTTTTGGGAGAACTATCACTTTAAGAAGGTTGATTTAAGTACAGTGGGAGAAATAATTATTTGATCCCCTGCTGATTTTGTAAGTTCGCCCACTTATGCCCTACCAACCAGCAAGGATTCTGCCTCCCACAGGTTGGTTATGTGCCCATGTGGAACACAGATTAGTCCTGTCGCTTTAAGAAAGTACTCCTAATTTCTGGATTTTTTGGTTGATATTCTCTATCCATTAAATAAACCTACCATAAAAATTATAGACCGTTAATTTCTTTGTAAGTGTGAACTTAATAAATCAGCAAGGGATCAAATAATTATTTACTCTGTAGACTACATTTCTTGGAAATCCTCATTAAATTTTCCTTTATCTTTAACTGTCAAATGTGAGCTCAAGTTTCTGTTTCAAGAAAATTATATTTCTGTTAAACTTTAATTTTCTCATAAAGATCCTCCCCTTTTGCTACACTATAAAATGAGCGCTGAAACAGGCACATTATTTCATTCACCTCCTGATCAAAGATGGATCTGCAGATCTCAGTTTTTCTTCTGTTCCTTCTTTTCACTGCAGGTACAAAGACAAATAACTTCTGTAATTTTACTGGGTACACATACAGATAATTGATGTCTTTTTCTCTCTTTTCTATTACACAAGGACACTCTCTCCAGTGTTATGAGTGCGACAGTCAGACGAATTCTTGTGCAGATCAAAAGGCTACAACATGTCCAGATGGATCTTGGTGCTATAGTTCAACAGCAGCAACACTAGTTGGTAAGTCCAATATGATTTAAAGTTGGACATGCTGCTGTTATTTCAGAACAAATTCTTGTTTTTTTTTCTGATGGAATTAATTTTAAACAAAATATTCTACAAAGATTAATTCAATTCTTTCTCTCAGATTGTTATTATCTGTATTTAAAAAAAAAAAAAAAAAAAAAGCTCTTAATATTGACATTTAAAAATCAATTTTCCAGTTTAATTGGTCTTTCCTGTGTCATTCATATTTTTAGGTGGCATTACTTCTAAAGCGATGTCTAAAGGTTGTGATTCTGACTGTCAAAGTTTTTCCTTAAACTACGGCTCTATGAGGACGACTTATTCCTGCTGTAACACAGACCTGTGTAACCGCCAAGATCCTCCAGGTATTGTACTTAAATGACAATGTGCAAATCTTCTGTAAAGTCAACACTCATTTTACTTCTAAACGACATTCAATCAGAAAATAAAATGCAGGGTGTGGCTGTCTGTCGTGAACTGATTGAATGGAGCCGATAAAGGAGTGTTGTTTCATTAGATATTTTGTACAGAAAATAAAAGAATACTTGTTTTCCTTCTGTAGATCCCGTCCCGAATGGAAAGAAATGTTTCACTTGTGATGAAAAGAGCTGCTCAAAAACATTGAGCTGTTCAGGGGACGAAGACCGCTGCATTACAATAACAGGTGAGAATCTGGAAAAGGAAGATCATTATCTTTTAAACTCTCTCTCGTTTATTTGATACAGATCGCAAATACCAATGTACAGCTTAGACTGAATCAGCCTTTGTTTTTTGTTTTTCTTCTTTCTTTTCATCAGATAATGTTGAAGGCCTGATAATGCTTGTAAAAGGCTGTGTCTCTAAAAATCTTTGTGAAACCATGGCATCGGTTAAAAATGGTCAGAGCATGTCATGCTGTGAGGGGAACCTGTGTAACGGTGCTCAGAGTGCCACCTAGACTAGAGCTTCCTGTTCCTCTGCTGTTCTCTGCTCTCCTACTTCCTGCTGCACTGAATCCAGCAGCTCGACACAGTCTACAATCAGACACGCTGTAATCACTAACTTTTCCCTGTATCTTTGGTGTTCTGGTGTGATGTTTTTGCTGTAAAATTCTGATGTAACATTTTACAAAATAAAATACTACCTTGTTCCTGAGGTCATAATTAATAAAGCTTGTCATGCTGTAAAAAAGTCAGATAAAACTCTGCAATAATACAAATATTTTCTTTCTTAAAAGAATAAAATGAAAATATATGTTTACAATACTCATATATAATATTTTTTAATACAATAAAAAATACATTTAAAATACTCACCCTGGTGTTGTTCTAATGCCATATGCCCTTCTTTCTTTTTCGGGCCACACAAGAAGAAATTTAAAAAACAAAATCCGCGTCCGCTCGTCCAGATAATGGCAGTGAATAGTGACCAGCATCAAGATTAAGAAGTATCTTAGAGAATGGTCCCATGCAACATGTGTCGTGTATATTCCAATTGTTCTCGGGGTATATGATAGGGATTGGTGAAAAACAGACCAAAATGAGTGTATTATTTAACAAAAATCCTGACCTTGGCCGTTGATCTTCTATCCACGGCACACAATTACGACACTCTATTAGCACTGCAGTTCACGCTTGACAATGGCCTCGACATACTATGACTCCTGGTTGAGAAAAAGCTACACCACATCAGTGATCACCTCTTCTGTTCATCTGTTGTACTGTAGGGTACAACTGAACAAACTGTTTAGACGAGGAAGAAGAACATGAACATGATAAAGACGTACAGGGAAGAGCAAGAAACCAGTTCAGCTGTGATAATGAATCATTTTCCAACACTATCAAATCTGTTTTCTGTATCATAGGTGACTGAATAGGATTCTGTGGCACTCATTTTTGTTGCTTCAGCAGCTGTGAATTGATTAATATGATGTAATGTAATTTTTTTATGTATTTTTGAAGACCCATTTTTGTTTATCTTGAATCTCATTTGTCTTTATGCTATTTTATCAACTTTATGCTGTGTCCTCCAATAAACTGTTGTGTAATCAAGTATGGTAAAAATTTTAAGATATTTAAATGTGACTCAACAAAGTTTGTTGTCCATGATGAGGAGAATAGATATGTGTAGATTGTACTGCCCTTCCACCCCCAGGGGCCCAGCAACAGCCCCCGGAAGAGCAAACAAATACACATTTCAAATGGCTGTAACTCAAAGTCCGGTTAGTGTATCAAAGAAAAAATCGTCAGGACAACTGCTTATGCTACGTGTTACACTTTTAAGAAGAATGCGATGTCACTTCCTGGGGCAACACATTTATTTCTGTTCAAAAGACATGAAAAACACAGATCAAACAAGGAGCGCTTTTCTTTGCATGTACACCGCACTTCGTCATGTACTTAATGCTATTTCTATTCTGTTATTGTGTGATACCTTAACAGATTATCATAAACAATCACATGTCTGATAGTGCAAATGTCTAAGCAGGTACATAGCACTAGACACATTACTCTTCATATCACACTCAATTCTCAAGAAATACATGCTCTAAATACATAAACATCATAACAGATCTGAACATGTGCTGTGCCCGCTCTCACATGGCATAAAGGAAAGGTCTGACGAATAACGTCATTAAAGTATCACAAACTCCTTTAACCCTCTGGGGTCGGCAAACACGCCTGCGCGTTTTGCTGGATTTTCTTCACATTGTAGCACAATAAACTTAAATTACTCCGTCATTTATGGTCATACAGAAAAAAAGAAATATAAAAAAAATAATCTGTGATATTTCTACTTTTGTATGTGTCCACTTACAATCAAATCAAAACATTGTGCTTTTGTAAAATAAAGAAAATAAACAGGGTGTGCTTTCTGCCTCCCCGTCGCGGTGAACGCCCACGCGCGCAAAAGAGATTCACATGCAAATCTCCACATGGAACGCGAACTCGCTCATTACCTCAAAAACAAAGCACCAAAATACTTCACAAGTCTCTTCTTTTCGTCAAGTTTGGAGCGTGTTGTGCATTTGAATGTATCATGTTTTGGAGCATGCTGTGCGTTTGAATGTATCATATTTTGGAGCATGCTGTGCGTTTGAATGTTTCATATTTTGGAGCGCGAGCGCGTTTGAAAAGCAAAGCGCACCAAACATTAGGCTTCATGTTTTTACTATTATCAACTATTATCATTATCATTATTCATATCATCATAACGAATGGAAACATTTGAAGTAACATATGATAATCAATATATTTTTCTCTAGCTTAGTTGTTACTGAAATCTTTTGGAAGATTTATAGGCTGCTATTGGTTATTGTTATTATTATTTCATGCAGCACTGCGCATAGCCTATGCCTACAAGGCACAACAAACCTGGTGTTCATTATATTATATATTGTTGGAAACATTTGTGTGTGTGTGTATTCTTTGAATTTTAAAAAGCAATTTTAACCAGAAAAAATCTAAAATGTATTCCCAAAATCGTGCAGGCCTGTTTGTCTTGATATCAGTATGTTCACTTTTTTTTTTACAGGGCCCAGGTGCCACTGAGTCCTGCTGACTTCAACATTCACATGAGTCTCTGTACATGAACATGGTAAAGTGAAAATCAAACACCTTGGAAATGAAAGGTATGTACAATGTTTTTTAGGAATGGCACAAAGGTCTCTGTCTTTGGATCATTGTTTTCAATAGTGTGTTTTTTGTCATTTGTTGTGTATCTTTGGATTATGTTGTGTTGTAAATAAATCCAAACAATCAAAAAGCCATTCTTTTTTTAATCTCCTCATTCTTTGTGCAAGGTTGCTCAGAATGACAGGGCCTGATAGCTCCTAATAGGGCCATTAGGGAGGGTCTTTGTCTTTCTCAGGTGTGAAAGGCTTACATATTAATGATGTGATCACACCTCCCGCATAAAGCTTTCTCACACAAAACACATCTTACAAATTTTAAATCAATATATTGTCTTATCTGAATGAGCAGTCAGGGTGATTTTCACATAGTTTTAGAGCAAATATTCTAGGCTACGTGATACAATTTTTAAAAGTCTTGTGAAGAAATAATCAGTATGGGTTTCATGAGCTTATTTCAGTGACAATTTTTTTTTTTGTATTTTCACAAACCACACATAAATGTCATTATCTCAAAACTACAAACTTTTACATACATGCTGCTGATATTTTATTGTAGCAGAGTTTGTGCTAAATACAGTGTAATCAGACTTTAGCCATGAAAATGTCACAAGTAACAGAAATAAGCACAAATGTCAGAGCATGTCAGAACACCTCCAGGGCCCAGAAAACAGCTCAGACCCCAGAGGGTTAACATGAATACAAGCGAGTCATGCATTTAAACTCGATAAACATAACCATGTAAATAGCTATTTAATATAAATTCACATTACTCTAGTATTGATAACTGCACATATATTTTAATACTCTAATCACTGTTTTAATTGATTTTAATCAGTTTTTAATTTTCTATGAAATATGCTAATGAACTGACTATATCATGAACTAGATTTCAACCGATCACCAGTTACTGTGTTCTCATAATAAGCTCACAAAATGATTAACAAAAGCATTTTACCACTGAATCTGACTGGAGTTCTTATTAACAGTACATACTGAATGCGCTTTTACATGTAATGGCTGACAAAGTGATGCTAAATGAGGTTAACATGTCAGTGTGTAGACTAATCACAGACACGTGTGCCTTCTTAACTCAGACTGCCCAGACTCGTCACTACACACAACTTCGTACACATCTATTTGGTTAATTATCCCTCGTCTCGCACTCACATCTCGAGTATATATCTTTTTAGGCCTTTATTCCTCCTTTTTGCTCACATTAAAAGTTACTAGTTTTTCTCTTGAGTTGTTAACACTCTCGTCCACCATTTTACGTACGACACTCTTAATCACAGTCAAATTAAACTTTTCTTAATGTCTCAGGCACGAACTATAGCTCTATAAAAATACAATACTATTGGGCATTACTAGTGTAAAGATTATTGTCAGCTTACCTGTTCAAAAGACATGAAAATCACAGGTCAAACAAGGAGCGTTTTTCTTTGCATGTACACCGCACTTCATCACGTACTGAATGCTACTTCTATTCTGCTAGTCAGCTACTGATGCGTAGTGTAAGTGCCCACTGCTGACAAATTTAAACGAAATGAACACAGTGTAGTGATGTGACATTTGAACCAAGGCGTGGGAGCTTGTGTCGAGAAAAAATGGGCGCGCCAGATGAAGCCGTGATTCGAGGCTTGTATTGTTTAAGTGAAAATCATGTGACTAATGACAAACGAGGCCTCGGTTTGTGTGGATACGTCATCGGTTCGGTCTGTGTGTCGCTTCCGGATAAGGGGTTCGAAACTCGCGCCACTTTGTGGGTGTTGTCAGGAGTAGTAGAATTAGTTGTAGTAGTGACAGAGAGTCAGAGTCAGAGTTAGAGTTAGAGAGTTAGAGAGTTGTGTCATCGTCGTTATTGTGCGTGTTAGGGCCAGTGTTGGTCAAGTTACTTGGAAATAGTAATTAGTTACTGATTACTGATTACTTCTCCAAGAAAGTAATCCAGTTACTTTACTGATTACTTATTTTCAAAAGTAATTAGTTACTTTACTAGTTACTTTACTAAGTTACTTTTCAAAAACATGATGCACGACCTGAATAAGCTATAAAGCAACAGACCTTTCAGCCTAATTCTATTCTTTCTGCAAATTCCATCATCTAAAATTGAATCAAATGAAACATTCTCTTTTTTAAAACTTGTTTTATTAGTTTCAATATTTTAACTTTATGCACATTGCATCAAGCAAAAATTAAATTAAATGCAACAGTCTCAGACTTGAAGAAAATTGTTGAACATTTAAACCTATTTTCTGCACATTCCACCATATTTTAATGAAATAAAGAAAGTCCTTCTTCTGTTAACTTATATTTCTGCATATTCCAGCATATAAAATAAAAATATTTTTGTAAAATCCTTCATTCGAATAGATGTAAATAAAATACAGCAATAAAATAATTAAAATGAAAATCTCTCCTGACTGTATGCCAAATTATTAACATTTACGTCTTTTAACAGTAAAGTGCAGAGAGGAGTAAAAATGAGTTTACCAAAACAGAAAATGCTGTTGCATGCCACATTTAGGCTGTTAGTCCAGTCTCATTTTATGGCTACCCTGACAAGGCCCTATGTTTTTTTGTTTTCTTTTGGAGTGAAACAGTGGTTATATCGCATCAGCAGAAGCTTCTCAAACCTCCTATCACACAGTCTGTTCCTTTTCGGGGAAAGCACCAATCCACCTAAACTGAACAGCCATTCCACTGGTGCACTGGATGGAGTTGGAGCGTTGTATTTCATGTACATCTTTTTGAGGTTTGGGAACTGATTCAGAATTTCAAGCTCATACCCTGACCTTAAATAGTCAGTTACTTCATTTTCTGCTGAAAAGCTTTCTGTAGGCTGGTTCTCAAAATCAAAAAAGTCCATTTCAGCTGACCTGGCTGCCAGTTGGGACACATTAGCATTGTCAGCTGCAGGAGCAGTTTTATGACACTCTGTTGTCAGAAGCACCTTCAAATGCTCTCTCCTACGCTCATCTTTCAGCCATCGAAGTTTGAACTTAGGACAAGTGGCCGCTGCAAGAAGTCCTTCTTGGCTATCCAGTACAGCATCAAAACGAATCTTGATGGCCTGTAAAATACAATATGATATAACAAAGAATATATTTATTTTATATATAAATGAGCTATTTTAACTATTTTGTGGGCTCTACTGACCTAAACCATCTCATGTGCTATCAATACTGTATGAGATTTAATTTTGGTTGAGGCTGTTTTGACCTCTTTATTTAAATTTTCTATTGATGTTAAGATTAATATTCATGATTAATGATGATCAATATCCCTGATCTTGAACAGGGGATGAATAATTGATCTTTTATTATATTCTATCATTTTAATAATTGTACTCACTGCTTAAAACAAACAAAGTGTAAGATCTGCCCACCATGAATGGTATAATAAATTCAACAAATCCACCCAAATCAATTATCAAATAATAATCTTACCTTTACAATAACATCTGGAAGGCTGGCTGTCATTCTAGAGAGGTCATCTTTCAGGGCAAGTGTCTTTGACATCAGGCTTGTGAGTGTTGGTAGTAAAGCCCCATAGGTGCACTCATCCCCTTGTAAGATGTCTAGCGCTACGGTCAGGGGCTTCATCACAGTGCAGTACTCTTGTAAAAATAGGTACTCCCTTTCATTAAGGCACTTGATTCCCAGTTTTACACACAGGGGATTCAGCTCATTCATCGGAATTGTGATGATTCTGGAAATGGCCTCATACAGGGAATTCCACCTTGTGGATGTGGGTACCATTAGTTTCCTGCGGCTGACTTCCTCCACCTGTTCAGAGGCTAATGTTGATCGACTTGCTTTAGTCCAAAGAGCAGAGCATTTAGCAATACTACTCCTATATACAGCCTTGGTGTCTGCACAGGAATTTAGATTTTTGTCAACATCGCTTGTTGAAATTAAGTTAATTGTGTGTGATGCACACCTGTAGTGTGGAGGGAGGCTAAACTGTCCATCACCAGATGCGGTTGAAAGAGCTTCTATGACATCTGTAAAAGTCGGTTCCTCATCATCACCTTCTTCATTTTCAGATTCAGACTCCAAATTACAGGGCTGACACACTCTGAATGCTTTGGCAAAATTAGATGCATTATCAGTTACAGTGGCAACAACTTTGCCATGCAGTCCATATGATGAATGGATTTCTTCAATCTCTGCTCCAATTACATCATAGGCGTGCCTGCCTCTAATTCTCTTACATGCTAGGGCGGCCTTGTTGCGCTTTAAAGTGGAATTAATCCAGTGAACTGTTACACCCATAAAACTTTTGTTATTCACCGTCCAGATGTCAGCAGTGGTGGAAACAAAGTCTACATCTCCGAGTGCAGCCTTCAAATTAGCGTCCATTATGTCATATTCTCTCTCAAGGTATCCTGCAAATGACTTTCTCTGCGGCAGCTTGACACCGTGTTTGGTCAGAATTTTTTCTACGATGCGTCGGAACGATTCAGAGTCAACAGTGAAAATTGGCAGCATGTCCTCGACAATATAGCCAGCGACGAGCTTATTCAGTTCAGCGGCACTAAGTGCTGTCGCACTCGCTTTTAAGTCTATTTTCACCTGTTTAGCAGGAGAGGGGCCCACGGAGGTTCGTCCGGTGGAATTGGATGTAGCCGCAGCGGTCATGTCAGTTGGGGGTTCAGGGTTTTTTTCAGTAAGTTTCACATTCCTATGCCGGCTTGCTAGGTGCTTCTGTTTTTGCAATTGTAATCCCTTACTTTACTCGTTACTTGAAAAAAGTAATCGGATTACAGTGACGCGTTACTTCTAACGCGTTACTGCCCATCACTGGTTAGGGCTATATATTATTACATTATATCAGGTTAGATTAGTTATAGTATATTGTTATTATTAATTATAGTAGCTATATTATAGTATTATATTAATTATTTGGATTGCTTTGGATTTTTGGACCTGGACTGGACTGCTTTTTGCTTTGGATTGCCCTTTTGGATTTGTTTGCTTTTTGTGACATTTTTCCTTGTAATGGAGCCAGCAAGAAAGAGGGAATCCTCCCCTGTCTGGGAGTATTTTGAAATGGTTGGTCACAATAAGGTATATGCATTATTATTATAAAAAAATAATAATTCTGTCTTGATATTAAAATAATCCTCACTATATGGCTGTATTATATTTCATGTCTATTAATTTATGTTTCAAGGTGAAATGCTTGCTGTGCCTAAAGGAGCTGACATACAGCAATAACACCTCCTCCATGCTCAGGCATTACCGAGCACTGCATGAGCATGCACAAACTACTACCAATCCACACAGTAGTCAAAGTAATTGATAATAATATAAAAAAATATTTAAATAATATTTTAGGCTCCTACAATACACCTGCATTTTATTTTATTATAGATTTCAAAAAAGAAATGGTGAATGAGGCCCTTGTGAACTGTCAAGGACATCAAGGACTCCCAACCCTTTTCCATTGTGGATGATGATGGGTTTAGGGAGCTCCTGCATGTGTTGGATCCCACTTATGTCATCCCAACTCGAAAGGTATGTGATTAATAAAGTGGTTCATCATTATTGAACAATTTAAAAGTAAGAGTATTTATTTTCTGCATTTATTTTTATCCACAGGCTTTCAAGGTCATAGTTGATCATAAATATAAGGAGGCTAAGGAGAAGGCCAGAGAGCAACTGCAGAAAGTTGCGGCTATAAGCCTTACCTCGGACATGTGGACATCCCTAAACATGGATGCCTACCTAGCAGTAACTTGCCATTTTATAGATGACAATGACAAGCTCTGCACTATTTTACTAGGTGTAGAGCATTTCCCTAAGAGCCATTCTGCTGAGAACTTGGCTAGTGGACATATCAAGGTCATGGAGGAGTGGGGCATAAAGGATAAAGTGAAGTGCCTGGTAACTGATGCTGCAGCCAACATGATAGCATGTGTAAGATCGTTGAATGTTAGGCATGCGATATGCATTGCACATGCACTAAACCTTATTGTGAGGAAATCATTTGATGACATCAGCACCTTCAACGACATTCGATCCAAATGTAGGAAACTTGTGACCTATTTCCGAACCAGCACTACAGCAAAAGAGAGACTGGCCCAAGTACAGGAGCAGATGGGGAGACCAGTTCTGAAAATGATCATTGAAGTGGACACTCGCTGGAACAGCACTTATAACATGCTGGAACGTCTCTGTCAGCTGAGAGAGCCAGTGCGGTCAGCCCTGGCCTCTCTAAAGACTGACGTCACTCCTCCTACAGCCCTGGAGTATGAGGCAGTCCAGGATGCTTTAGATGTTCTTGCCCCTTTCTGCCAGGCTACAGTAGAGCTTTCGGCAGAGAAAAGGGTGTCTGCCTCCAAAGTGATACCAATGATAAAGATGCTTAATCACGCTGTAACGAGCAAGCTAGAAGGCCTCAATTCACATTTAACAAGGCACCCGGGTGACAGCCTTGTACGGAGGGTCAGGGAACATGCAGTACATTTAGAATCAATAAGTGTGATGACCATACCCACGTTATTGGATCCCAGATTCAAAAAGCTGGGATTCTTAAGTCAAGGGAAACTGCAAGAAGCGGTATCAAGACTAAAATCTGAATGCACTACTGTAATCAGAAGTTCTGGTCTCCATTCTGCTTCCACCAACACACCCCCAGCTCAGCTGCCAGCCTCTTCAGAAGCAGGTCAATCTACAAACAACAGTAAGTAGTATATGTCTTTGTTGTGTGAATGTTCACATTAGTGATTAGTACTGTTGAACCATTGTTAATGGATTTTATTTCTTTGTAGCTTTATTATTAGGTGACCTTTGGCATCTGCTGGATAGCACGGTTGATCACAGTAGAAGGAGCTCAAGTGCAACAGCAGATGCTACTGTAGAAGTGGACCGATATTTAACAGAAGTGAATCTCACAAGATCTGAGGATCCACTAGTATATTGGGCTCAGCATAAGCATCAGTATCCTCATTTATATCAGCTGGCACTGGTGTTTTTATGTTCCCCTGCATCCTCTGTTCCATGCGAAAGGATATTTTCCAAGGCTGGAGAGGTTTTGTCCAAGAAGAGGAATCGTCTAAACCCCAACACACTTGAAAAAATTCTGTTCCTCAATAAAAATAATTTGTAATTCTTCCTTCACCCACCTCAAACTGCAGTGTTGCAGTTTGGTCCTCTATATCCCCAGTCCCATAAGCACAACACTGCACTAAAACTAGTAACAGTTAAATGCACTAAACAACCCAGAAACAATTCATAACCTTTCCCACCCCACCATTTTCTGTTGCAGTTTACTTTATTACACTCCCTCCACCATAAGCACTGCACTCAACACAATCTCACTTTTGTTGTTCATACTGTCACTATCCAAACAATTTATGAATAATTAATGAACTGTGTGTGACAGTTGTCTCTGCATAAGTAAATTCAGACAGAGAAAGATACATATTTTATTTTATACCCAGGCAAAAATGTCTGCTCAGGTCTTTTTAGTATTGCAAATGAAAGGTTACAGACATTAACAGTGAGAATAAAATAAATAAATAAATAAATAAATAAATAAATCAATAAATAAAACAGGGTGGTGGGGGGGGGGGGGGGTATGGGACACTGGTTCAGAATGAATTAATTTGTCTGCTATTTCTTTGCACAGTAGCTAGAATGAAGCTTCGAGTAATGAACCTTTGGCTGAAGGTCTCAGTGGTTCAGGAAGCCTCATTTTGCCATCACTAACACAGTGCAATCCAGTTATACAAATAAATGTAACAATAATGTCTTTACCAAGTTCAAAATTTAAAGGGGGAGCAATTTTTAACTGTCCCTTTTGAAATCCCTCAGTGCTATATGTGTCACATGTCAGTGTATGTTTGGATTTTCAGTTTGTATTTTGATTGATTCCTGTTTTCCTTTGTTCTTTTCCCGCCACTCCTTCGTTTCCATGGTTACTGTCATTATCAGTTCAGTTGTATCACCTGTTTCGTCATCATAGTCATCTGTATCACCTGTGTTCTGTTAATCAGTGTAATCTGTGTTTGTATTTACGCTGCATGAAAAGTGGGATTTTCGTCAGTAAGCGGCACTTGTCGTGGAAGTTCAGGTTTACGACTGCACACGGCAATTTGCAGGCAACACCGAAAACTGACGTGAATTGTCGGAAATTGACGTGGGCCTTGCTTGGCAGTTGTCCCCCCATGACCCCCCTCCCCCTAATTCTAGGGGAGGCTTTAACATGTAATTGAAAATGCTGTGAGCTATACAAATGCAAATCAGGGCAGGGGGAGTTTTACCCCAGGTGACATTTTTCTAAAAGGTATTTACTTCATTCTAAGAACATCTCTGGTATAAATAGATCAGGCTCAGTATAGCCTAAATATAGACTCTTAAATGTTTAGCTTAAATTGATATATTTAATGAAAGTACGCTAGATTAGTTACTGTGTGTCATTAGCAATGGCCATGTTATGTAAAAAAGATAAACAAAACAATTTATTTCAACAATTAATTTTAATCAGGCTTTGCCACAAAGGTAAAATGTGCATTCCATGCAAACAGCATCACAATCTCCTAGAGCTCAACCACTGTGCATAATACAACTGTTCACAAACAAAAGATTGTATTTGACTCATGCTGCTTACACATACGCAAAAGTATGCCTAATGTACATATAGAGTTACAACTACGATTAGAGTTGTTTGCATAAAATGCACCGTGAACATTCACGTTTGCCCTGTGATAGGCTACAATTTATCTCCATAAATACTATTTTCTCAATTCTGTGCATATATTTTTACTTGCATCAATTGCTTGATCAATATCATCACATATTTTATATTTACATTTTTAACTGTAGGTACCACAAACAATTTAATATAGGTAAGTTTGTGTATATTTTACACGTAGTACAATACTGTATGTGCTGCTTATAAACACCAGACAGATGATGATTTATGATCTTTACTCATCTCACTTGCACAAAATAAATGCAGTAGAAGCATAGAAACGCACAGGTGAAATACACTGAAAATTATATGCATTTAAACATTTGAATGCATGAAAGCTGACTTCTTTATTGTAATAACGTGACGAAAACGGTACACAAGGATGAAGTGCTGAGGCTGTCACCCTCTGAAAGGCAAGTCACCTCTCTTGAATCCTAAAAACACTCATTGTGAAAAAATATCTCTGTGGTAATGGAACTCGGTCGCTGTTGTCTCTCGCTGTCAGATCACCGGAAGTTTTCACCGGAAGTAACGTTACTGGCCCACACACTGAAGTTCGAACGTCAACGGTCGTCGTGCACAGAGCGAATTGTAGGCGCTACGAATCGGAGCAAGGGTAAGATTTAAAGAATATGCTTTCATTCTCCTGTATAAGGAAATAGATCTGTTAATAGATACCGATCTTAACCGTACATTTTGTTTTCACAGACTAACCTCACCTCATATTTGCTCGGAGCTATGTCTGCAAGTCCAGATTTACATGATGCATAATGACGACAGTGTAAGGTAACTTTTTTACTATTGTGGCAGTAGTGTATACCTCGTTTCTATTTGGCATTAAAAATGTTTGTGGCCCCTTTAAGAAATCCCTCTCTTCTCGCGATACTATTTACTTGTGCTGGATGTGTGCGCGCGACCAGAGAAGCCATTTTTCATTGTTCAGGAGAGCGAGAGCTCCATGTGATTGTTCGTGCATTGATCGGATTTACTGTGTTATACGATCTTCTTTCTTGGTAAATATTACTCCAATATCTTTAATATGCACAAATAAGTTGTGAAGCAGAGTTAAAAGAACATTAGATGTGTACATTTGTTTATACATTTATTTGGAGTGCGTGTGAGTGAACCTCGTGGTGATCGGTAAAGGATTGGGTAACTTAAGCCGCGTTTCCACCGCAGGAACTTTCCCCAGGAACTAGGAACTTTGGGCTGGTACTCGATGTGTTTACACCGCAGGAACCAGGGTCTAAATGAAGTTCCGGGTAAATATTTCCCCCTCCGATAGTCCCTGCTCACGAGGTAGTACTTTTTCAAAGTTCAGGAACTTTCAGGGGTGGGACTTGTGCGCTGCACAAGCTGATTGGTTGTGTTCACGCCGCATTTTGGTTGGATGACTCCACGCAGCATTTTCTTTATTTTTAACCTCCCTTTTAAAAAGTGGCTTCATGCAGTAAAGTTGTCTGTCTGCAAATATGGAATTTAATAAAAAAAAACTGGGGGACTGGCGACGAGTTTCAGGCTTTATTATTTGGGTATTTGTGGAAGAGGAAACTTTCTGCGCGTTCGTCACAGCCATCTCACGGCCAATGTCCGCAATAGCTGATAACATACAATTTTATATTTAACGTTAGCATTACGAGCTCTGAACACGCTTTATCAGTGCTCGTCTCTTTTATGCCACAGCTTTTAATATTAAGTCATTATGTTTACACATTTGTCATCTATTTCAAGGCAAACCATGTTACAAATTTACTATAACAGGATTGAAATAGCGCATTGAGGTGTAACAAACAACTATTTACAAGACTGTCACTATTTATGATTGATAGACGGGGTTCAGGCTTTTTTTAAAGAGTATTTACGCAAAAGGAAATTTTTGCGCGTTATTCCCAGTCATCTCACAACGTACCTTGTCTTAATTTTATACGCATACAAGCTTTCTGAACACGCTTTAGTATCAGTGCTCGTCTATTTTGTTATGTTAATTACCTCGTTAGTAAACCAATAACTGCAACACAGTTTGAATCTCCTCCAAACTTATAAATGTGGCGCTCAAAACTGATTACTGATTACTGTCCGTCGCAGACTGGGAGGAGCAGTTGCGCGCAGTTTACCTTCCCGGTACTTTAGACCGCGGTGTAAACGCAGAAAGCAACCGGTCTGGGGCAAAAAAGGTTCCTGGGAAAAAAGTTCCTGGGACAAATTGTTCCGGGTAATTTCGGTGGAAAAGCGGCTTTAGGCTACGTTTCATGATTTATGGGGTAAAATACTGATGCCATGTTTATTTGATAAATCTGTTAATGAGTTTAATCTATATTCTGTGATTGTACAGTATAACTATGGTTTAATGCATATTTCTGGTTCTGCATGATTAGTATGTGAAACGTGTGTTGTGGCTGTGTTAATGTGCCTTTATTTCTCTTGTACCTCAGCCACTGCCGTATTCCAGTTTGTGTTATCTTATTTAATTATAACATATTTTGGTTTGGAGAAATCGATTTAAATCTGACCTGTTGCAGTGCATTACACTGTATTTCAGTTTGAATTGAGTTAAGTATTCTGTGGATTTGGGCATTGATCCACTGGTTAAACTTGAGTTTTTGTGACATTTGATTATGTCATCTTCAAATTTACTGTAAACTGTTTCTACAATTTCTTGTTTTTTTGTTTTTTTGTTTAACTAGTGAAATCTAATTTCCCCTTGTGAAATCTCTTCGAACAAGGCAAACTTTTTTCTTAATTAGACTTTTATCTGTTTAATTGTGCTTCCATTGACCCCTGTCACTTATTTTAAACAGCAGTCAGAATAAAACCCCAATTTCAAAAAGCATAGTTTGCTTCCGGTGTGTATTTCTTCAGTTTAACCCGGTTGCATTTTTTCTCTTTTATTGTTTCATTTTACTGTGTCTTATGTTGTTCTTATTAATATCACTCTCATTTAATTGTTTTCCAGCTGCCTTTAAAGGGACAATAAGTAACTTTTTAGGTATTTTATTATCTAAAATTAATATTTTTATTCATAAATATGTCCTCAATGGTGTACAAATACCTCTGCCAATGATCTGACTTATCCTCGTAAACGAAGAATTTATTATCTTTATATACATAGGACGGGTAAGTCCACGGAGGCTTCCATGTAGTTCCGCCATCTTGAAAAACTATAATAGCAGAGAGGGACAAAAAGTACTAGGCCAACGCGTTTCCACAACGAAACCAGCAGAAACGGAGCAGAGCAGTGAGAGGCGCTTTTGTCACTGCCCCGGCAAGTTTAAAAGGCTGCACTGCACGGTTAAGTCACAGGATAACGAGTCCTCTTCGTCGAAAAAGTCCATGTCGGGATAGCTAATGCAGGAGAAAGCTTTCAAAAGAGACGCTGAAGTTGCCTGCTTTCTTCTCGACAGGTAAGTCAATGTCACGGTCTTAATTACAGGCTTTTTATTTTTATTTTTTTATTAGCCTATATAGACCAGCGTTTCCCAGCGGGGTGACGCGGCACCCGGGGTGCTTCTGGCGAGAGCAGGGGTGCTGTGTAAAAAAAACAATTTTTACCATCAATCTCGGATCGTCGGAAGTCTCTAATAACAACAAATAATGCGCACAAATTTATAATAAAAATGCAAATCATAAGTTTTCGGCATTGAATTGCGGAGGTTGCGTTTGCGTGTGATTTTATTCCCGTGCCTTATTCCCAGTGCGTCCACATAAAGCTGCCTATTTTTCATTGATGCGCTTACAGTCAAATACACACGAAAACATTGTCACAACGTCCGTCTTGCCGCGTATTCACATAAACACATCGGTTATGTCCGTGCTGCTGTCAACGCAACGCGTGCGATTAATGTTTTTCAGTTTAACACGTTAAAAATATTTAACGCAATTAAAGCAGCATTTTTTTCTGTCATCCTTTGGCTAGCGTTACATTATATAATCACGTTCTTCTTCATGCAAATGCTTCTAACCATGCAAGCGAGAAAATACAAAAGACAATGCGCTGTCTGTGATGCTGACACGACGCGCGCCAGACTCGACTTCTCTTTCGCGCTTTCGCTTTGAGTATCCTTATCAGAGCAGTCTTAAATTAGTTATATAAAGTCTTAAATGAACGTTAAGAGTTGTGAGAAAATGGGACGCGTGTGGGATCCACATGTGACAGTGCAGCAGTGACATCAGAATCAAATAACACTTCATTCATAAAAATATGCCATTAAACAATTATTTGAAATATACTGTCTTTATGATGTTTCTACATTAATTTGGAGATTTACTGTGAAATTATTAGGCTACATAAAATATAGTAAAAACAAGCTATCTTGTGCAATTATAACAAAATTATCCCAATAATTATCACATTATCCCAATAATTATCCCATACACTGAGTGAGCAAACATTTAGGTGAGATTTGAAATGGTAATTGAGCAATGTTTATATATGAATAAAAAGCCTTAATTGAATATGTCATTATGTAAAGTGATCTCTTCAGAAGAAAGTAATGATTTCCTAGATTTTAAATGGATGGACAAAAAAAATAAGAAAATAATAGATAAAAATATCTATATGACAGTAGGCCTATAAGTTCTTCCCTGTGGTATTGAAAATTGATACATTTATTTATTTATTGCTCAAGTCATACATAAATGTTTCATTCATTCATTCATTCATTCATGCATTCGTAACATGCATGAACGAAGAAAAAAAAAGGAACAGCAAGAAGAAAATCTTATGGTACCTGTCATTTATTTGTGCACATCAAAAATTAAATAAAAAAACCCCCAGCACATTTCAAGGTATAGTATCAAAGTAGTATCTCTACTATTGAGTAAAGTAGAGAAGGCCCTATAAACAAGGTTGTAAGTTTTGTTTGTTCAAAACTGTAACATTCGTTTGTTCGTTGTGTCAAGTTGTAGTTTGTTTGAAATAACAAACCAGTTCACCCGAAGGAAAACTCGATGAAGTGCTATTAGAGGACATCCTGTCATAGCTTTTTGGTACATAATGGCTACCGTAGATGCAACACACATTTGAAAATGCGAGGCGCTAGAGAGCACTATTCATTTGATTGCAAAATACAATTTCACCACTAGATGGGAGAAAATCCCACTTACTGTCACTTTAAGACATATTACGAGTACGCAGGAGCTTCAGGTACAAACAACCAGATCTTGCATCGCAGACGGAAGCTGTGAAGAATTCAGCTCGGAGTCGAGCGAGAAGAAAAGAGGGTAAGATTTATTAGATTAGATCTGTTTTTGGTCAATGAGACTATTTTTCAGGTACATTAGTAGATGTGTGTTGTCCATACGCAGTGCATTGCGCAGTACTGATTGTCTTTATTGGTTTTTACAGCTGCTAGAAGCGAGACAGAGTGTGCTAGCTGAGGATGAGGTGGGCCTTTGGAAGTGCGCTACCATAGACCTGATGTCTGATGAGGAAGACGGCATCGTCGGCGGGGTGTCTGGATGGATTGTGCGACCTCCGTCCTTTCGCAGCCAGGAGCTCACCGAGCTCTGTGTCACGCTGCAGTCGAGATTAGAGGCGATTTCAAAGTACAGGGCAACGCACCACAGACGTCTGCAAAATGGACCGAATTCAGACAGAATGCTGCTAGTTACCTACAGCTCCGAAGCAGAAAACAGACACTTCACGGTGCTGTAGGATTTTGGGCTTCTCGTGAGCTTCCCATTTGTTGTGTGGGCAAATCTCATATGCTTTTTACATGTATGATATAGTTGTGTGTTTGTGTTTGTGTTAATAAAGCTCTTTCTTTGAATAAACAGCTGTAGTCCCTGGCAAATTTTCCTTTCCTCAATAAATTCATGTCCTTGATGGTAATAATAGTGTAGTCCATAGGATAACAATGACATGAATATACAACATAATATCATATATTACATAAATAATTGTATATTTATATATAATTAATAATTTTGTATTTATATATAATTATTATAATTTTGGGGTGGGGTTTAAATTTATAATGACCCAGGGTGACCAATAGTAACAGATCTGCCAACCAATCACGAGTGATTTTTCTTGTTTAAATGTAGTGGTTTCAACCAATACTGAGTGAGGAAATTCAAGCCATTCTCTGGCAAGGCGCGGGTGCTGCTATTCATATGCTAATTAGAGCCATTATCACCTCCGCGAGCTCTGCACATACGTCATGGTTCGTTTCCGTCAATATGTGGCACAGACGAACGTGACGTTCACAGGCTGTAAATTGTCGTTAACTGCCGAAAATTATGGAGATTTCCGGCCATTTACGGGACGAAAATCCCACTTTTCATGCAGTGTTAAAGGGGACCTATTATGCAAAATTCACTTTTGTATGGTGTTTGGACATAAATGTGTGTTGGCAGTGTGTGTACACAACCACCCTACAGTGATAAAAATCCACTCACTACTTTTTTTTTAATCTCCATAAATCAAAAGCAGTCTCTCCAAACGACCCGTTTTCAGAATGTGGCTTTAGTGACATCACTAAAGCCACAGGCCCCGCCCACGAGTGTTGACTGACATACCGTTATAACTTGGACCCGCCCTGATCGAGTTCACTGCGAGTTGTACACATCAGCCATTGCTGCAGCAATGCACTCACGAGAAGCGTCGAAGCATCTCCCAAGCGTTGAAGGTGTTGTAGCTGGATGTATTCATTCACATAGCTCTCTTTATTTACTCTTGAAATCTGCTAGCCAGTGAAGACGAGGTGGATTCATTTTGTTTTCAAAGAAAATCCTCCCTCAACCAGTGGCGTTTTCTTGCGGAGGCCAAGGGAAGCCAGGCTTCCTCACTTTTTCAGAATATAATCGTCATTTAATAAACACTTTTGTTTTCACAGTTTACTACTCTTCTGTCATCTCCTCATCGTCTCTCTTCATTCATTACTGAGCGTTTTATGATGTGTAAAACAGCGCCCCTATAAAAGTGACATGGTGAATGAGCGTTGAAAACATGGTACTGCACCCTGTGTCTGTGAGGAGGCCAGGCTGAGTTGGCATCCCTTGATAGAAAAAAAAAGAATGATTAACCAATCAGGTGACGCTATGTCACGACACTGCTCCCCTGTGATTGGTCAGGACAGTGTCAAGGGAAGCCATGAACTTGTTGGCATCAGGCCAATCACATCACGTTATCATCGTCAATGAATGAATGAATGAAATAGCGGAAGATTTGTGGATTTGTGTTGACATCTTATTTAGCTAGTTAGCTAAAATTATTAATTGTAATTATGGAGGGTGGAGATTTGGAGTATTTGATAAAAAAATCTTTTACTAAACTGCCTCTACAGCAGCAACTCAGAATTAAATCCGATGGCAGGCCAACACCAAAACTAATGCTCCGCACTGAGAGGAAGAAAGAGTTTCGGACTTTCAATGAGGAGAATTACGTCCGTACTGAGTGGCTAGCGCCAATCTGCAGCGGCTATTTTGCTGGCCCTGTCTTCTATTTGACAAAGATTTTTTTACGTGATTAGTTCTTACTGTGTCTTGCGTGCTTTGATTAAGCAGCATGAGTGCACTTTGTTGTTTATTGTTGTGAATAACCGCTATTAATCCTCGCATGAGCGTCACACCGATTTAAGGGTGTAAAAGAAATGAAAAAGGTTATCTTCTTGTTGCTTACCGTCCGTTTCCTATCTATCTGCGAATGTTTTAATGAAAAGACCATAAGATGTTTAAGAGGACTGACTGTGTGTGTGTGAGAGAGAGAGCGAGAGAGAGAGAGCGCGTCTGGTCTGAACTGCCCATTTAGTGTTATTTTTTTAATGAGATTATAGTTCTTCTTACTGTTTCTTGCGTGCTTTGATTAAGCAGCATGTGAGTGCACTTTGTTGTTTATTGTTGTGATTGTTTGTGAATAACCGCTATTGTATATCCTTACATGAGCGTCACACCGATTTAAGGGTGTATTAAATGAAAAAGGTTATCTTCTTGTTGCTTACCGTTGGCGTTTCCTATCTGCGAATGGTTTTAATAAAAAACACCATGAAAGATGTTTAAGAGGACTGACTGTGTGTGTGTGTGTGTGTGTGTGTGTGTGTGTGAGAGAGAGAGAGAGAGAGAGAGAGAGAGAGAGAGAGAGAGAGAGAGAGAGAGAGCGTCCGTGCTCAAAGTGTTGGATTGTAACAAGCGTAAGTCCAGGTAAGATGATGCTGGGCGCTCTAATAGTTCATCCAAATAGCAACAAATGGTAACGTATGATTTTCTGCCCCCACCCCTTAAAACACAGCTTAGAGGTTGTGTCTTAATTGGCTTCCTCAGAAATTTTCCCCACGCCACGCCACTGCCCTCAACTCAACAGAAATTTATGTAAGTTACTTATGCACTTCTTATACTGTTTACTCAGCTCTAACAGTGATTTTCTGAAGAAAAACTGATGCTTCATCTTTTGTGTGACATACAGTAAACTTTATTAAACTCATCAGTATATTTTGTGTCATCATTCAGACAATTAGATCGTCAGACGGAGTCCTACAGCAGGCTTGCATTAATAGTGTATACAAGCAATGCCAAATAGGTTATAATCGTAATTAAACTAAACTATACCTTTTCCAACTCCATACAGCATATATTCTCTGACTCTGTAGGCATTTTTATGGTCGAAATGAACACCATTACTGTGACTGTCTGTTTTATTATTATCATCTTCCCTGTTCTGGCTCTTATCGCGCCTGCTTAGGCTCCGCCCCCTGTGCCGTGAACCAGCAGCTCATTAGCATTTAAAGGAGAAGCACTAAAACAGTGCGTTTTTCACAGACCCAAAAAATGATGATTTAAACGTGCTGTAAATAAAATTCTGTTGGGTATTTTGAGCTAAAACTTCACATACACACTCTGGGGACATCAGAGAATTATTTTACATCTTGTGAAAAGGGGCATAATAGGTCCCCTTTAAGTTCCGTCTGTTTCTGTCAGTCTTTGTCTGATCTCTGTTATATTTAGATGTGTGTTGCTACCTATTCTGCTGACCTGTTTAATTAACTTAATTTCAAAAGGCTATATCTTAAAAGTGATAAAAGATAGAGACTTTCTGTAAATTAGAGAAATATTAAGGATGACCCAAAGTTTATGTAGGGATTACATTTTCCCATCTAATTTGCATATTTTGACATCATATGTTGTAATGTGCCATTGATAATTAAACAAAACGCCTTGACTTTAATAAACAGTTACCTATTTAAGCAACATAAATGCTGACGGCCAACATTGGTTAATAGCATGTAGGCTACAATGTAATTGTAGTACTCCTGTAAGTAACAAGACAATGAAGAGAAGAACGCATTTGTGATGGCTTCTCGTCTCTGCATTTAGGCTACTACGAATCAATCAATAAAAGTATATGCATATTACAACTGTTCAGGACACTACATGGTCAACACACATATGACTTTTGCATAGTATGCCTGAATAAAACATTACAAATGTAAACATTTTGCTTATTCAGGGTTTACAATTGCCAAAGTGACACTCTAATGGATAATTTATATATATAAAACACTTTAACTAGCATTTACCCTTTATCTAAATAATAACATGAGAATGATGATGTAAAATACATTAAGAATCCACTCCCTATTCTGTTTAGAACACATACAAGTTCGTTGTCTGATGTATTACATTGAATGACGAGACATGTGAAATTCACTCAACTACATTCACTCAAATGTAATGCATAACACGGTTTACAGACATCATGCACCGCCGATTATCAGCCACGTATGTGAATTAGAAATAATTTATAATGCTAAACAATATTATACATAGAGATTCAAATAGTATTTATACCTTAACCAGTTATTTGGCGGACTTTTGCGCTAATCGCGGAGCACTTATGCTAACCATGTGCTCAACATGACAAACTCATGACGCACTATTTATATAACAAAACAACTGCGTTAAACACACGCACAACTCATTCATATTATTAACAGTGTTTATGCTTAAATCGGAAGTGTGTTTTGCATTATATTTTGCAGTTACCTGTAAGTAACAAGACAATGAAGAGAAGAACGCATTTGTGATGGCTTCTCGTCTCTGCATTTACTATAGTGCAGCAGATTAGTAAAAAAATCGTTCACTTTGGTATAGAAGCATGAAATTTGGCACAGATACTCTCTATGGGCCACTATTTTGGAAAAAGGCGTTGGCCACTCAAAAATTCAATATTTTTCAAAATGGCCGCCATTGCTATTCAATGCTTATTATATCAATTATTCAAACAGTGATCCAAGCATACAATTTTATACAAATATACTCTCTAAAGGACATGTTAATAGAAAAAGATGCTTGTCCCTCAAAAAATCCAAGATGGCCGCCATTTTTTAAAGATGGCCACTGTTCCTGTCGAATATTAAGGTGAGACATGGCAGGCAAAAACATTGTTTTTTTTTTTTACTGGTCAATTTTGAGATTTTTGGATATTTGTCTTCAATAACATGTCTTCTTTCAGACTGTGGTGAAAAAAAGTCCGAAATACACATTTAGTTCTTTATTTTACTACACTTTGTCTGTTTGCGTCTGTAGATTTCGCGTAAATTCAACAAAAGTTGTCGTTGTAAATCCTCCCGCCGATCCGCAATCTCTGTCTGCTCTCTGTCATCACAGGCACCGCTGGAAAGCTCTCTCTTCACTGTACAATGCTGTCGGATCCAAATATGGTCATTTCCTTTTTATCAGCAACCAATCGTGAAAGTAAAAGGGCTGAATGCGCAATCTCATTTGCTGATGATAAATCTTTAAAGCCCGTTTTCTCAAAATGACCTTTCTCTCATACTCCAAGTCTGAAATCTCCACTTCAGTAGCACCTATATACACCAATCTTTCCAGTCTTGTACCTAGTTATATTATGAAGACATTTACAGAGGGATCTGTAAATATATTATTCCTAGCCTGATTTATATAACATTTTATTCCAAAAAACATGGCGAAAATCATTTTTTTAAGGCTATTGACAGTATACTATGATTTACAGGATAACAAAAGTAGATATCCATAAATGCCTCTGTATTTTTTCCCCATCTAATATGTGAACACAATGAAAAAATAATTTTTAATCTGGCTTTATCCAATACTCAGATTTCGTTTTTTTAAATATATACAAATTAGCGCATATTTAATTAGATATTGCCTAATTTGCATATTTAAACATTAAATTACAGAAAACTTTTAAAAAAAAATTCTCATCTTAATGTAGGTAATCAACTGGGAAAGTTTCATGGTGATATCTGCTAGTTATAATTTTTACCCTATTCACCCGTGGTGTCTCGCCTTAATTATTTAAATTGTTAAAATGGTGATGCAAGCATACAATTAGGCAGAAATACTCTTCAAGGAACACTCTCTTGGAAAAAGGTATGTGCCACTCAAAAATTCAGGATGGCCACCATTTTCAAGATGGCCACCATTTCTGTCAAATAGTTATAATGTCTGCTTTGTCTGCCTCCTCTTCTTTGACCTGTCCAACTTAGTTAAACTTGCCAGGGATATAAAATCCCCGCCGGCATAGCTCTCAGGTTCAATGGAGTTCATACACAAGCCTCTCCACCACGGCAAGGTGTAGTCCACAGAGAGGAAGGGCCACTGTTAGAAAAAAGGATACGCTGCTGGTACAGGTTGCACATACAGTGGGGAGAACAAGTATTGGATACACTGCTGATTTTGAAGGTTTTCCTACTTACAAAGTATGTAGAGGTCTGTAATTTTTATCATAGGTACACTTCAACTGTGAGAGACGGAAATCCAGAAAATCACATTGTATGATTTTTAAATAATTAATTTGCATTTTATTGCATGACATAAGTATTTGATCACCTACCAACCAGTAAGAATTCCGACTCTCACAGACCTGTTAGTTTTTCTTTAAGAAGCCCTCCGGTTCTCCACTCATTACCTGTATTAACGGCACCTGTTTGAAACTCGTTACCTGTATACCTGTACACACACTCAATCAAACAGACTCTAACCTCTCCACAATGGCCAATTATATATGTGTAATTTTTATGATGTAAACTGAGTGAGCAAAAGCAGTATCGGCTCCAAATATCGGCCCAAGAAAATCGGCAGCCCGTATCGGTCATCGGCTAAGGCTGATGAAAAAAAATCGGTATCGGCATCGGCACTAAAAAATCCATATCGGTCGATCCCTATTAGTAACACACTACGCCGTCATGGATTAAAATCCTGCAGTGCACGCAAGGTCCCCCTGCTCAAGCCGAAGCATGTCCAGGCCCGTCTGAAGTTTGCCAATGACCATCTGGATGATCCAGAGGAGGAATGGGAGAAGGTCATGTGGTCTGATGAGACAAAAATAGAGCTTTTTGGTCTAAACTCCACTCGCCGTGTTTGGAGGAAGAAGAAGGATGAGTACAACCCCAAGAACACCATCCCAACCGTGAAGTATGGAGGTGGAAACATCATTCTTTGGGGATGCTTTTCTGCAAAGGGGACAGGCCGACTGCACCGTATTGAGGGGAGGATGGATGGTGCCATGTATTGCGAGATCTTGGCCAACAACCTCCTTCCCTCAGTAAGAGCATTGAAGATGGGTCGTGACTGGGTCTTCCAGCATGACAACGCCCCGAAACACACAGCCAGGGCAACTAAGGAGTGGCTCCGTAAGAAGCATCTCAAGGTCCTGGAGTGGCCTAGCCAGTCTCCAGACTTGAACCCAATAGAAGATCTTTGGAGGAGCTGAAAGTCCGTATTGCCCAGCGACAGCCCCGAAACCTGAAGGATCTGGAGAAGGTCTGTATGGAGAAGTGGGCCAAAATCCCTGCTGCAGTGTGTGCAAACCTGATCAAGAACTACAGGAAATGTATGATCTCTGTAATTGCAAACAAAGGTTTCTGTACCAAATATTAAGTTCTGCTTTTCTGATGTATCAAATACTTATGTCTTGCAATAAAATGCAAATTAATTACTTAAAAATCATACAATGTAATTTTCTGGATTTTTGTTTTAGATTCCGTTTTAGATTGTAAGTGGGAAAACCTGCAAAATCAGCAGTGTATCAAATACTTGTTCTCCCCACTGTATCTGCGAGAGGGAAGGCGGAAGGACCATCAGAATTAAGACTGGTTTCAACAATATAGGTGACCAGTTCAGAAAGAGCCATAAGAAAGATGGCTGGTTGAATTGTTTCACTCTGTGACTCTTTCTCAAGCCTTCTGAGGTGGAGTTTCTCTCTGTTGTAAAGATGAATGAGACACAAATGATGGTATTTCAGCTCCTGTGCAATGGCATCAGCACTACTTAATTGAGACAATAATTTAGCATCATTCAGTGTTTGTGCACATTCATGTAGTCTGTCATTCAGTTGCAGTGTCATTACCTGATGTAGGTCAGATTCAGGAGATATGTTATCACAAAAAAAGCAAACCTGATCATCTAGACTTTTCTGCATCATGGTTCTGCGATGCTTTGTTTGGCCTTCATCTGTCTCACTACATTGAGCATCGGATTGTTGCTTCTGGGCACGAAGTAACTTTGTGTTGTTGAACCGAAGTCGACAATTGTAGTGATACTTCGCTTGGTTCCTTCTCAAAGTAGCTTCTATACCACCACCTTCATCCAGTCGTTCCAGGTCCAGGGTCATTGGCATTTTGTTCATCTTGTGAAAGAGTGGAATGTTGGTGGCAATCATTTTATAGCCATCATGTTGAGAAACGATGGGTAGGTGGTGATTGGAGGGGTTCCTTTGTGTCTGTCTGACAAAGACAACATTTCATCCAATCAGTTGGCCTCTTGGCTGACATGGGATTTTCATTTGCCATTTTGGAGGTTTGTTGTCTGATTAAGGCCGAGGGGTTATCCTTTTACCACCTCAATCATAGACATAGTACACATTCAGGTATGGGATACAACTAGGTACGGGTCACCTACACCTAGCCCGATCATTCATCCAGTGCCATTTAAGTCCCGTGTGATCTGTACACCTTCCAGGTAAGCATACATGAACAAGTCATGTATTGCCCCGCTTACCCTTGGCTCGGCTCTCCCACGCTGGCACAGCCTGTCAATTCAGGTGTGGCTATCTAAAAACATCTATTACTAGCTAATTGATGAGGGGCTGTTAGAAAGCATTTGGGACACTAAACTTAGCTATACTATTACTACTAGTCAAGAACTACAGTGAAAGTAAAACTAGATCAGCTGACACTGAATCCCATGCTGAGTTCCACAGCAGTGAAGTCACCAGTGTGCCCTGGTTGTGTAATGACGTTCACTCTATTAAACAAAACCTTCCTTAACACATTAAATTGAGCTCTGACAGAAATGGTGGCCATCTTGAAAATGGTCGCCATCTTGAATTTTTGAGTGGCACACATCTTTTTCCATGATAATGTTCCTTTAAGAATATTTGTACCAAATTCCATGATAGCATCACCATTTAAAAAAAAAAAATGGCGGCCATCTTGAAAAATGGTTGCCATCTTGAATTTTTGAGGGACAAGCACCGTTTTCCAAAAAAAAACATTCTGAAGAGAGTATTTTCACAAAATGTTATGCGTACATCACTGTTTGAACGATTGACATAATGAGCATTTGACAGAAATAGCGGCCATCTTGAAAAAATGGCCGCCATGTTGAATTTTTGAGTGGCACACATCTTTTTCCATGATAATGTTCCTTTAAGAATATTTGTACCAAATTTCATGATAGCATCACCATTTGAAAAAAAAAAAAATTAAGGATTCAAGAAAAATGGCGGCCATCTTGAAAAATGGCGGCCATCTTGAAAAATGGTTGCCATCTTGAATTTTTGAGGGACAAGCACCGTTTTCCAAAAAAACATTCTGAAGAGAGTATTTTCACAAAATATTATGCCTACATCACTGTTTGAACAATTGACATAATGAGCATTTGACAGAAATAGCGGCCATCTTGAAAAAATGGCCGCCATGTTGAATTTTTGAGTGGCACACATCTTTTTCCATGATAATGTTCCTTTAAGAATATTTGTACCAAATTTCATGATAGCATCACCATTTGAAAAAAAAAAAAAATTAAGGATTCAAGAAAAATGGCGGCCATCTTGAAAAATGGCGGCCATCTTGAAAAATGGTTGCCATCTTGAATTTTTGAGGGACAAGCACCGTTTTCCAAAAAAAACATTCTGAAGAGAGTATTTTCACAAAATATTATGCCTACATCACTGTTTGAACGATTGACATAATGAGCATTTGACAGAAATAGCGGCCATCTTGAAAAAATGGCCGCCATGTTGAATTTTTGGATGGCCAACGCCTTTTTCCCAAAGAGTGACCCTTAGAGAGTATCTGTGCCAAATTTCATGCTTCTATACCAATTTGAACGATTCTCTCGAAATATGCCATTAATCTGCTGCACTACTACGAATGAAGCATCACTAGCGTGCGGGTTACTATGTGATGCGTGTGATGACGTCATCACGTTGGTATGCCAAGCGAAAATAATTATATGAATAAATGCGCATAACACACACTCCTTTTTAAACATAAAGCACAAATAAGCATTTAAACCATATTTAAAAGTATTGGAAAATTAACATCACACTATATTACAAAGAAATGTACAAACACAAACGGCCTGTACTCACTATTACATAATCGTCTAAACGCCTATTCATAAAAATGACAGGAAAACACAACAAATCAAATCAAACACAACAAATCTCCAAAAAGTGTTTCGAATCAATAAATGAACATTTCACATGTTATTAATATGAAGGAGGTTTTGTGCATGTTAATGACAATTTTCATTAAGTGTCAGTCACTCAATTATGAAATTTTTAATGCAAAGATGACATTGTTTGAGATGTCTTTGTTATGACAACTTGACATAAACCAATGCATCATAACCTGTCAGTGTCTTTGTTATGACAACTTGACATTGCCAAGATAACATAACCTGCATAAATATGTCATAAACATATCAGATTAATCATCAATCTTAAGAAACTACTTAGCTTTATGGGTTAACATTACATTATATTTCTGACCACTTTTTTTTCCCAGTGGTACAAATTGAATTTGTCATTAAAATGTCATTAAGTGTTAATACTGTCAAATTATTTTATAACAAATACTGGGGAAAAAAAGTGGTCAGAAATATATTCATGACAACCAGTGTCAAAACCAACCACATGACACTTTAATGTAATGTTAACCCATTAAGCTAAGTAGTTTCTTAAGTTTGATAATTAATCTGCTATCATGTTTATGACACATCTATGACAGGTTATGATGTATTGGTTTATGTCAAGTTGTCATGACAAAGACATCTCAAACAATGTTATATTTGCATTAAAATGTCATAATTGAGCGAATGACAATTAATGACAGTTGTCATACACATGCATAAAACCTCCTTCATATTAATAACATGTGTCATGTCATGATTATGAAGCTGTCATGTCAGTCTTATCCACACCCCTTCAAGTAAAGTGTTACCAAAAGTTTTTATTTATGACAAATATTAAACTATTCGAACTCGAAACGTTTGAAGCTCCGCAAGGCGCATATTGTTGCGTTGTCCTCAGAGCGTCTGAACGCTGTGTAGAGAATGAGATTAACATTTTATGCTCATGCAAAGCCTCATTGATGTAGCCTAATATTTTGCTATTGCAATGTTTTATGAAGAAAATTATGCTAATCATAACAACCTACTGTAAGCCTACAGAAAAGCCAAACACAAATGCTGCCGACTGACATCGTTTAGCAAGTCCTGATCAATGTTTTAATTTTACGATCATTTAGTTTAATTTATTTCACTGTTATGTTTCAGTTAATAAATCTACTGACAAATTAAAATAAAACGAAATATAACCTATTGACATGCATAACCTTTCTAAATTTTGTCAAGTAGTCCTGATGTATAGAGATGAGGAGGACTCAAATGCAGTGATGAGAAGTGAAAGTTTATTAGTAAACTTTGTGAACAAAATAAAGTTCAGTGACACAGTGAACAAATGTTTAGTCTATTGGTGGTTCCTGTGAGCACAGCCCACACACATAAGGCGAGCATACACTGCGCGATTTCTGTGCGATTTCAGCAAGGTACCAACTCACACTGTACGAGTAGATCGTATGCGATGTAAAGCCAAAGCTCACGATTTATGTGCTCACACTGTACGGCCCGATCGTCGAGCTGCGACTTGACCGCTCACACTATACGTGGGAAATCAACACGATCCCTCAGAACCCGGATGCTTTTTGGCTGTTTCAGAAGAAACATGCTCTCTCGGGAGAAACGCGCTGCCTTGGTGATATGCGCAATTCTGTGTGCAGAAACATCCAAAAAAAAAAGACGTCGTCGTATCTGGACGCGCAGGTGGCTCAGAAGACGTGGCAAATATGGTTTATCCATTTTGCAACGCGAACTGGAGGTAAGCAGCCGTTTTCTTCCCTCTTTTCTTTTTCTTTTGTTAAAACATCTGTATCTATTATTGCTCATGCACCTTAACATCTTCAAGTGGAATGTAATCCATACACAGTCCGTAAATACAGTTGTCTTCCCAGTTTAGAGCACAAAACAGTGATATACCGCTGAGCAAGTGTGGCTCAAATAATAGGCTGTATTATGCTGCAACACCTGATGTACTGCCTAGAAAATCACTTACAGTATATTGCTATATGACAATGAATTATATCTTTATGTCTCCAAATCCTGTTTCAGTTTGAACCGTATTTCACTGATTATTATGTCAGCTTATGATGTTATTTCTTGACTAGTTATCATGTTATGTAATGTATTAATGTAGGTGGATGATATGAAGGGCTTTCGAGACCTTCTAAGGGTTTCTGTGGAGGACTTCAATTTCCTCTTGGAGAAGGTGGCTCCACACATCACAAAGAAGGACACCCACCTAAGAAAGGCCATTAGCCCCAAGGACAGGCTTTCTGTCACACTACGGTTTTTGGCAACAGGTGAGTGTGCACACAAATCTAATCAAAATTTAAAACATCCTTTCTCTGTATACCTCTCCATTCAACTAGGAATGATGATGTTATGCTTCTTCCATACTCCATACACCCATCTATCTATCTATCTATCTATCTATCTATCTATCTATCTATCTATCTTCAGGTGAAGCCTTCAACTCGTTAAGTTTTCAGTATCGAATTGGAAGCACAACACTGAGCAGGATTGTTATGGAGACCTGTGCAGCCCTAACTTCTGTACTACGTGACGAATACTTAAAGGTAAATGACTGTAACGGTCATATGTATAATTGTACTCCTTTTGTATGGAATAATCACATTACCCATGTCCACTCTGTAAACAGAAAGAATTAAGAATTATGCTTTTTTTTATTGCACATCTTTTAAATGTAACACTTTGACAATAAGGTTTTGTTAACATTAGGTATGTGAGTAAATGTAAATGTGAGTAAAAAGGACATTCCACAATTATGTGGTTGTCTGAATCCTTGATGTTCTATTTATTCTGCCTTCAGTCTTGACATAATTGTTCATACGCATTGGTTATTTGTAGTTATACACATATGTTATGGTGGTTGAAAAAAAACAAAACATTTTGGTCAATTCGAACAGGAAAATGAAATCATTTTGAGCTGTATGGCGATCCTAATGATTGAATAAAAATAGCGATTATTCAACTTCATTTGGTTAATTAATTGTCCATCTCACTTGTTTCACAGACACCAACAACCGAGTCAGAGTGGAGGGCCATTTCCAAAGATTTTGCTGACAAGTGGAATTTTCCACACTGCTTAGGGGCTGTGGATGGCAAACACATCTTCATTCAACCCCCGGCCAAGACTGGAAGCATGTTTTACAACTACAAGTCCAGGTTTTCCATTATACTTATGGCAGTAGTTGACGCCCAATACAGGTTTGTGTATGCAAGTGCAGGAACCCAGGGCAGAGTGTCTGATGCTGGTGTGTTTGCCCAGTCTGACCTGAGAGTTGCAATGGACGCTGGCCTACTGCATGTCCCCCCTGATGATACCCTTCCCAACACTGATATCACGATGCCCTACATGTTCATCGGTGACGAGGCCTACCCGCTGAAAACGGATCTCATGAAGCCCTATCCTTCTCGAAACCTGAGCAAAAATCAAAGGATCTACAATTACCGTCTTTCCAGAGCACGCCGTGTTGTTGAAAACGCCTTTGGAATTTTGTCAAATCGCGTCAGAGTTTTTAGAACAACTATTTGCCTGAATCCAGACAAAGTTGTGACCATCCTCTTTGCGTGTCTTTGCCTGCACAACTTTCTACGCAACCAGAGATCTGATGCCTATGTGCCACCTGCCTATGTGGATTATGAGGATGCCAACCATCAGCTTATTGAAGGGGCATGGAGGAGAGAGGGAGCGCTACAGTCTGCATCAACTGGAAGAGCAAGAAATCCCTCTGTGGAAGCCAAGAAGCAACGAGACACACTTTGCCAATACTTTGTTTCGCCTGCAGGGAGTGTTTCATGGCAAGAGGATATGGTGTAGTATTGGTTATTAAAATATGTAATTTCTTTACAGTAAAAAAATTGTCCAACCAAGTTGGATGGTGGACATGCTTTTTGAAATAAAATATATACTTTTGAAATGACTCCTCTAATAGTATTCAGAACAATTATTTTTTTTTACTGCACAGGTAACAACAGATGTTAGTCACATGACTAATTCCCTGAATTAAAAACCAAACAATTGCATTAAAGATTTATTCCAAAATATTATTTCATATTTTTTCAAAAACAAATGTTTTCTTAAGGCACACGTGCATAACAACCCTTCAACCTTTACTTCCACATTAGAGGTAGATTACAAATTCTCCCTAAGTTGGATGGTGTCCCCCCATCCAAAAAAAATACTTACTAGGAATCACACACCAAGTACAATGTAACTGCACTAGAAAGAACATAAAGTGCTATATTCAGTAGTCAAGGTAAACTCTAAGATTACACAGACAGATTTTACACATGCATTCAAACACAGCTGTGCAAGTATACATAAAAATAATAATTTTGATACATACTACCAAAGAAAATATTAAGTTTTCAAAAATAATTTTGTAGTTGAATCTGTTTGTGTACCTCCAAATAAAGTAAACCAATGATATGTCAACAAATGTTTTGAAGGAGGATGCAATAGCAAATAACATTGCAACCCTTTACAGAGGTAGATTACATTTTTTGTGCTAAACTAATTAAGCATCCTTATAAAAGAGAGTGGTGGAGGCAGACTTTGTGACTGGGCCTGGTGGTCCAGTTCACTTTGAGGGCTCTGCTGGGCCTGGTATACCTGATATTGCACTGGCACAGATGTGAGAGGCCTTGTCTGAGATGAAGGTGCCCCCACAAAAGGTGGTTGGTACTGACTTGCTTGCTCTGCCTCTTGAGCATCATACAACATATTCATGATATTTCTCCTAATTCTTAGCTGCAGTGCTTTATCTTTAACATTTCTCAGCTCGTTTGCTACTTGCTGACCAAACATCTCCAGACAGTCATTATTTGTCGCAGACAGTGTTGAATGCACCTGTTTTAACAATGTGAGTTTTGCCATCTCAATATTACTGTCCGATGGCTTTGCCTTGGTTCTACCCAACCGAGGCCTTTTAGCAGTGTCACCACACACAGACTCTGAGGTTTCCCCTTCCAATGCTGGGCTGCTTGGAGGCTGGCTGCAAGAAGCAGAAGACGACATTTCAGACCATTGGTCATTATCAATGGTGCTTATGTCAAGCATGTGATCTTCTACTTGGCTGTCCTCTGTAGGTCCAACGTCCTCTGAGTCAGAGTCAAGCTATAAACAACACAGATAAAGACAAAAGCTTAGAAGTTAAGACTTTGTCAATTTTGTGTACAGTAGGTAATTAACTTTCACTATTACATTTATTTATTTAGCTGACGCATTCGTCAAAATAAACTTACAGTGAACTTAACAGAATGAAGGATAACCATCAAGTTACAATGTAATACAGGTGAAACTCGAAATGTGAATATCGTGCAAAAGTTCATTTATTTCAGTAATTCAACTTAAAAGGTGAAACTTATATATTATATAGACTCATTACATGTAAAGTGAGATATTTCAAGCCTTTATTTGTTGTAATTTTGATGATTATTGCTTTCAGCTTATGAAAACCCCAAATTCAAAATCTCAGAAAAATAGAATATTACATGAAACCAATAATAAAAAAAAATTAAAATACAGAAATGTCGGCCC